>CM029941.1:94868374-95500249 GCA_017639245.1 Myiopsitta monachus | reverse complement strand
GGTCAGATGCTGTCCCAGGTGGTCACGTTTCTTCGTCGTGTTTCATCTTTCTTGCCTCTTCTTTGTTTTTCCTCTTGCGTACAGGGGCAACCGATTTTGGTATGAGTTGGTCCTCTGGTTTTGCTGCGGTGATTATTACTGTGGTTTGGGTAGGTGCCGTACTTGTCACTGTGGTTTGAGTTATGGTTGTACCTGTCACTGGTGGTGATGTAGCTGCTGTACTTGGAGCTGGATTAACTGCGCTGTCCATTACTCCGCCCTCAGATCCAGAGATGTTTTTTTCCTTTTGAAGGTGCTTGACAGTGTTAAACAGGGCTCTGTAAGCATAAGCCAAGCCCCAGCACATTGCCATGATTTGTCCATCTCTGGTGTGACCAGAATGACCACACACCTCCTTTAAATGTTTTACTAATTTTTCTGGGTTTTGCATTAGTTCATTGGTCAAGTTCCAAAGCACTGGAGGGACCCACTGGCCTAGATACTTGCCCATACTATCCCACACATCCTGCCACTCATGACTGTCCAGCCTCAGAGAAAATCTCTCAGCCATCCTGGATTGTGGTCTAACCCCAGACATGGCCCACACCCCACTCTGCTTAACTCTCAGGACCAGACTAAATAGTTGTGAGTACAACATATTCAGTATGTGTGCCAACATGACAAGTCCCGTCACCACCAGCAGGCAGATCTCCAGGGTATCTAAAGGCCATTCAAAACCTTCAGAATTCTCAAACAGTGTTGTAAACGGCCTGATGGGGGTTCTGGGAGCACAAAAGAATGTCTCCTTCACAGGCTGACCACCCGAGGAGGTGTAAAGAGACGTGTAATTGCTAAACACTTCCATTACATACCTCCCAAAGTATAGAGTTGGTGGGCACACTGGAAACACAAACCGGGTCAGTTTCATGATCACTGAGTCTATTGTGTTAAAAATCCGTGCAATACAGTATAATGTAACAAGAATCTTAACCCAAAACCCAGATCTGAACAATGTTAAGATAAGAAGAACCGGCTGTAAGTAGAGTATCATACACTGTACCTGTGAGAACCAGAGCAACAACTTTGAGAGCCAATAAATCAGCATTGTGACGAGTGGCTATTTTGTCTTTATCTCAACCCTTAAGGGCCCCACATTGGGCGCCAAAAAGAACTGTCGTGGTTTAAGCCATAAATTTCACTTCTCCCTCTTTTTCTGCCCTCTCCCTCCCTCCCCCCTCCCGCCCCCCACTCCGATGGGGGGAAATGTGGAGAAGAACTGACGAAAATGTAACTGCCACGGGTTGTGATAAGAACAGTCCAGTAACTAAGATACAATACAAATCACTACTGCCACCACCAATAAAAATAAAAATGACAAAATAAAACAAAGGGAGAGGATACAACCGTTTCGCCGCCTGACCGACCCGAGAGACTGTGCACCGCCCGCGACCCCACACCCGTATTCTCCCTCCTGGGCATGATGTGCTGTGGTATGGAATAACCCCATTGGTCAGCCCGGGTCAGGCTCCCTGTCTCCCCTCCCCCAGCTTCTCTCTCTTTCCCAGCGTAACATGAGACTCTGCGTGGGGTTGTGGTAAGCCGAACCCATAGCATCTGGGTTGGACATAGCCTTTGATGGCATGTCTTAATGGGAGGTGTCCCTGCCCCTGGCAGGGGGGTTGGAACTTGATGATCTTAAGTCTTTCCCAACCCTAACTATTATATGATTCTATGAAACCATGTGAGAAAAAGCTGTAGGAAATCTTGCTGGGGGGCCCACAATTAATCTCAGGCCTTCTGATCCCTTGTCTGTGCTGCAGTGTTTGTATGTTTGCACTTGGCTAGGAACAATGCTTATCCTGATGCTGACCTGCTGACTTGACTTTGACCCTTCCTCATCGTGACATGCGCATTTGGCAGTGCCTAGATTGTTGGCTAGCCTTGCTGTGATTTCCTGTGCTCTGACCCTGTTCTTGGTTCTGTGTGGCTGAGCCTCTTTGTGGTGATCACTGCCCCTGCCTGCTTTTGCTGTACCCCTCAGCTCTTCGCTCACCTTCACTTGCAGAGCTGAACTCTCTTTTGCTGCTTCTCTGACGCTGAAGTGGTATCTTTGTAAAAAGCTCTTTTGGTAGGGCTACATTTTGCACAGAATGGGTCACTAGTTCACAGATAGTAGTACCATATGTAATGCTGGTTTGCAGTTTCCAAAACAGTAAGAACTGGAGAAAATGACTCTTTGTTCACTGTTGTTTGCGGGATAGAGGAGTGCTGGTTTTTCTTGGGTTTTTTTAAGGCTTTGGTGCCTCATGCTACACTTAGAGCTGGGAGGTCAATTTCTTTTGGAATGAGTGGCAGGAAACTGTAAAGCAAGTTCCTACCCTACTTGCAGTTCATAGGGAAAATTGTTTTGCACAAAACCTCTGAATGCTGTATAAATACTGAAACTGTTGAACACAACCAGCAAACAGTCAGCTGTTCTGGAAAGCGTGGGAACTCTTTGACTTGTTCTTAAGGAACCGCATTTAGGCAACTAAGAAACAGCACAGCCAATCAGTACATCGACTCTGACAGTACATGGAAGTGTTCGTGTGTGCATGGTCATGTTGGGAGGGGATGTGGCGAAGAAGGGGGAGAATGAATGGGACCTCATTATCTACAGTAGGAGCAGTAAAGCATCTACTGTGAGCCACTTCTTACAGAATTTTGGAAGAGAAGTGATAAATAAAACCCCCCTAAAATCACCACAAGACAAAAAACTACCAGCTGTGCATAAATGTATTATGTGCATAAATGTATTTTGTGCATAAAAGTATTATGTGCATAAATATATTACCAAGGTGAAGTGAAACTGCAGACTTTCCGCACATAGCTAATTTTAGTTTATGATTTGTTACATTTGGAACAGTCCTTATAAACTTCTCTAGGTTGCTGTATGATACTGAAAGTACCAGATTTCTTTGGGAAAACAAACAATTCCTCCCTGTCATGGGTTCAACAGTAGCAGTCACTTTCTCCTTCTTCGTAGCTGGTGCAGCGCTGTGTTTTTGACTTTCGGCCTGGCAACTGCACTGATAACACCAGAGTTTTCAGTTACTGTTTGGTAATATTTTGGTCTGACCAAGGACTTTCTGAGTCTCATGCTCTGCTGGGGAGGAGGGGAAGCCGGGAGGAAACAGAGACAGGACACTTGACCCAAAATAACCAAAGGGGTATTCCAAACCACAGCGCGTCATGCCCAGGATGTAAAACTGGGGTACTGAACCCGGAAGGGCTCTTGGCTCAGTCGTCGGATGGTGAGCAGTTATATCTTCTTCCCTTGTATTTCCCTGGTCATTTTAATTATTGGTGGTAACAGTAGTGATTTGTGTCATACCTTAGTTGATGGACTGTTCTTATCTCAAGCTGTGGGAGTTACCTTCTTTCGATTCTTCTCTCCATTCCCGCCCCCCTCCCCCCCCCCCCGGAGTTGGGGGGGAAGAAAGGGGGAGAAGTGAGTTAACAGGCTGCATGAGATTTACAGGTTAAACCACGACAGTTATTTTCGGAGCTCAGTGTAGAGCACGAAAGGTTGAGATAACGACAGGATTAATAGTCACTCATCACAATGATGATTTATTGGCTCTCAAAGTTGTTGCTCTGGTTCTCACGGGTTCAGGGTGCGATACTTTACTCACAGCCAGTATTTTTTATCTTAACATTTTTCAGATCTGGGTTTTGGGTTAAGGTTCTTGTTACATTGTATTTTATTGCACTGATTTTTAATACAATAGTCTCACTGATCATGAAACTGACCAGGCTTTTGTTCCCAGTGTGGTCATCAACTCTATACTTTGGGAGGTATATAATGGAAGTTTTTAGCAATTACACGTCTCTTTACACCTCCTCGGGTGGTCAGCCTGTGAAGGAGGCATTCTTTTGTGCTCCCAGCTCCCCCACCAGATCATTTGCAGCAACATTTGAGAATTTTGAAGGTTTTGAATGGCCTTTAGATACCCTGGAGATCTGCCTGCTGGTGGTGACGGGACTTGTCATGTTGGCACACATACTGAATATGTTTAACTCATGATCATTTCGTCTGGTCCTGAGAGCTATACAGATTCGGATTATGCCTTGTCTAAGGTTAAACGATGATATACGAGGTGCAAGAGATTTTCCCCAAGGCTGGACAGTCATGAGTGGCAGGGTGTGTGGGATAGTATGGGCAAGTATCAAGGCCAGTGGGCCCCTCGAGTGCTTTGGAACTTCACCAATGAACAAATGCAAAACCCAGAAAAATTAGTAAAACATTTAAAGGAGGTGTGTGGTCATTCTGGTCACACCAGAGATGGACAAATCATGGCAACGTGCTGGGGCTTGGCTTATGCTTACAGAGCCCTGTTCAACACTGTCCAGCACCTTCAAAAGGAAAAAGATGTCCCTGGATCTGAGGGTGGAGTAATGGACAGTGCAGCTACTCCAGCTCCAAGTACAGCAGCTACACCACGATCAGCGACAAGTACAGCCAATTCACCCAGGAAGGTGCTCTCAAAACCACTTGGAACTTACAGCCACATCACAATGACAGAAACCAAAACACATCAAACACCACCCAGGATCTCTGAAGGGGAGGAGTTTCAGATTTACCCTATTCAGGCTTGGCACTGTCAGCGGGCAGGCATGCTCTTAAATAACAGCTCTTCCAAGTGAGCTTCTGCAAGAAACAGCACTTGCCAGAAAAGAATATGTTCTTCCTCGAGAAAGAGCAAAGTATCTTTCTATTGCTCCATGATTTTATAGTGATGGAGCTGTGCTGCTTTGTTACTAGAAATGATTCATCTCCGCTAAGATTTTGAAGACAAATTCACCTCTTCCATCATCTCAACTGTGGAAAAACTGTCCCAGGACCTCAAACAATTGAGTGAAGATCTATCCAGCTCTTCTCACAACAACCGAGACTCCCTGATTCCCATCCATCAGCTGATCTATAGATTGGAGAGTCAAGGAGTGATCAGTAGGACCCACTCACCCTTTAATAGCCTCACATGGCCAGTGCGAAATTCTAATGGAGAGTGGAGACTAACAGTAGACTATTGTGGCCTGAATGAAGTTACCCCATCCTTGAGTGCTGCCGTACCAGACATGCTAGAGCTTCAGTAAGAACTGGAGTCAAAGGCAGCCAAGTGGTATGCCACCATTGTTATTGCCAATGCCTTTTTCTCAATTCCTCTGGCAGCAGAGTGCAGGCCACAGTTTCCTTTTACTTGGAGGGGCGTCCAGTACACTTGGAACCGACTGTCCCAGGGGTGGAAGCACAGCCCTACCATCTGCCATGGACTGATCCAGACTGCACTGGAACAGCGGCAAGCTCCAGAACACCTGCAATACGTTGATGACATTATTGTGTGGGGTGATACAGCAGAAGAAGTCTTTGAGAAAGGGAAGAAAATAATCGAAATCCTGCTGACAGTTGGTTTTGCCATAAAACGGAGTATGGTCAAGGGACCTGCACAGGAGATTCAATATTTGGGAATAAAATGGCAAGATGGACGCCGCCAGATCCCCACAGATGTGATCAACAAGATAACAGCAATGTCGCCACCAACTAATAAGAAAGAAACACAAGCTTTCTTGGGTGCTGTGGGGTTCTGGAGGATGCACATCCCGAATTACAGTTTGATTGTAAGCCCTCTCTATTATGTGACCCGGAAGAAAAATGATTTTAAATGGGGCCCTGAGCAACAACAAGCCTTTGAGCAAATTAAACGAGTGACAGTTCGTGCAGTAGCCCTCGAACAAGTCCAGACCAGACCAGACGTTAAAAATGTACCGTCCACCGCAGATGGGGAGAACGGTCCTACCTGGAGCCTCTGGCAGAAAGCTCCAGGGGAAACTCGAGGTCGACCCCTCAGCTTTTGGAGTCGGGGATACAAAGGATCTGAAGCCAGCTATACCCAGACCGATAAAGAGATATTGGCAGCCTATGAAGGGGTTGGAGCTGCTTGGGAAGTGATTGGCACTGAAGCACAGCCCCTCCTGGCACTCCGGTTGCCCGTGCTGGGCTGGATGTTCAAAGGCAGGGTCTCCTCTACACGTCTTGCAACTGATGCTACATGGAGTAAGTGGGCCGCATTAATTACACAACAAGCTCGAATAGGAAATCCCAGTCGTCCAGGAATTCTAGAAGTCATCATGGACTGGCCAGAGGGTAAAGCTTCTGGAAGGTCACCAGAGGAGGAAGGAGTGATGCGTGCTGAAGAGGCCCCACCATATAATGAACTGTCAGAAAGTGAAAAGCAATGTGCCTTATTGACTGATGGGTCTTGTCGCATTGTGGGAAAGCACCGTAGACGGAAGGCAGCAATATGGAGTCCTCAACAACAAGTTGCAGAAACTGCTGAAGGGGAGGGTTGAATCGAGTCAGTTTGCAGAGGTGAAAGCCATCCAGCTGGTCTTGGACTTTGCTGAACGAGAAAAGTAGCCAGTACTTTATCTCTATAGTGACTCACGGATGGTGGCGAATGCCCTGTGGGGGTGGTTGCAGCAATGGAAGCAGAGCAACTGGCAAGGCAGAGGTCAACCCATCTGGGCTGCTGCACTGTGGCAAGACATTGCTGGCCGAGTGCAAAACCTGGTGGTCAAGGTACACCGCGTAGATGCTCATGTACCCAAGAGTCGGGCTACGGAGGAACACCAGAACAACCAACAAGTGGATCAAGCTGCTAAAATTGAAGTGGCTGAGATGGACTTAGATTGGCAACATAAGGGTGAATTATTTTTGGCCCGGTGGGCCCACGACACTTCACGCCATCAGGGCAGAGGTGCAACATACAGATGGGCTTGTGATCGAGGGGTGGACTTAATAATGGATACTATTGCCCACGTTATTCATGACTGTGAAACATGTGCTGCAATTAAGCAGGCTAAATGGTTAAAGCCTCTTTGGTATGGAGGACGATGGCTGAAGTACTAATATGGGGAGGCTTGCTAGATTGATTATATTACACTCCCACCAACCCGCCAAGGCAAGCATCATGTGCTTACCATGGTGGAAGCAACCACCGGTTGGTTGGAAACATACGCTGTGCCCCACGCCACTGCCCAAAACACTCTCCTGGGTCTTGAGAAACAGATTTTGTGGTGACACGGCACACCAGAGAGAATTGAGTCAGACAATGGGACTCATTTCCGGAACAGCCTGATAGATACTTGGGCCAAAGAGCATGGCATTGAATGGGTATATCACATCCCTTACCATGCACCAGCCTCTGGGAAAATCGAACGGTACAATGGGCTATTAAAAACTACACTGAGAGCAATGGGTGGTGGGATTTTCAAACATTGGGATGCACATTTACTAAAGTCCACTTGGCTGGTCAATACCGGAATGTTTGCCAACAGGGCTGGTCCAGCCCAGTCAGAACTTCTACATACTGTAGAGGGGGGCAACGTGCCTGTGGTGCACATAAAGAATTTGCTGGGGAATACAGTCTGGGTTATTCCTGCTTCAGGTAAAGGCAAACCCACTCGTGGGATTGCTTTTGCTCAAGGTCCCGGAAATACTTGGTGGGTAATGCGGGAAGATGGGGAAGTCCGATGTGTACATCAAGGAGATTTGATTTTAGGAGAAAACAGCCAATGAACTCAATTGTATGCTGTTGCCTGCTATGTAATGTTTTTTTTTATAGCCCATCAACTAGATGTCTTCAAGTCATCAACAACTGGCCCTCAGACCATCATCCCAACAAAGAATGAACTTTAATCAAACCAGATGAGTTCTGCAGTAAAGGAACAATCAGCATCAATGGGTAATGATCCAACACTGCACACTGCCTCCCCTGCTTTGAAGGACTGTTGCAGGAGATGCAGCTTGATGTCACTGACCGAATGGACTCAGCAGCTTTATAGGGATTGGTCCATGCACTGAGGGATGATACCTCTCCCCCTGTGTGTGTGTGTGGATGCATACATATATATGTGATGGTACACTGAAAATGTGGGATCTGAGCATGACGGGAATGGTATGGAATAAGGGGTGGATTGTCCTGGGTTCAGAAGTAGCAGTCATTTTTTATCCTTCTTGGTAGCCGTTGCAGCACTGTTTTTTTGACTTTCGGCCTGGCAACTGCACTGATAACACCAGCATTTTCAGTTAGTGCTTGGTAATGTTTTGCCTGACCAAGGACTTTCTGAGTCTCATGCTCTGCTGGGGAGGAGGGGAAGCCGGGAGGAAACAGAGACAGGACACTTGACCCAAAATGGCCAAAGAGGTATTGCATGCCACAGCACGTCATGGCCAGGATGTAAAACTGGGGTACTGAACCCGGAAGGGCTCTTGGCTCAGTTGTCTGGTTGTGAGCAGTTATATCCTCTTCCTTTGTATTTTCCTGGTCATTTTAATTATTGGTGGTAACAGTAGTGATTTGTGTTATACCTTAGTTGTACCTTAGTTGATGGACTGTTCTTATCTCAAGCTGTGGGAGTTACCTTCTTTCGATTCTTCTCTCCATTCCCCTCCCCCCCGGAGTGGGGGGGAAGAAAGGGGGAGAAGTGGGTGAACGGGCTGCGTGATTTACAGGTTAAACCACGACACTCCCTCAAACCAGAATCTTATGCTCCGAATGCCAGTAATGATCTTATTTATACAATATACACCACAGTTTATCTGTAGATTCCAAACACTGACTAACCAACTCTAATAGCACTCCTCTTCAATAATAATCATTTATTTTAAACACCTAGTAGTTATACAGTGTGTAAGTTACATGCTGTAGAATAAAAAAGTCTTTGATCTGAATAGTTTCCTTGCTGAGGAGAAAAAGTTAAAATAGTTTTGTTACTTTATAGTTTCACCATTTCTAATGTCTGAATTTAGATTATAAAAAAAAAACTATAAATGTCTCTGTCTCTTTTTAATGGATAGGTATAGCTCCTGCAAAATGTATTAGCAGCTTTAACAATTTTTTCTGTTCTTGGAAATACATATTTTAACGCATAGGAATAGAAATCCAAATGATGGTATTGGTTTCAGATTTGCATTTAAGTATAGAACTGAGTCTATCCCTTAATCCAAATTTTGACAGTGTTGGATATAAAACCATGCCTTTAAGTGGTTTGAGGCAAATGCAGAAACGGCAGGACAAAAGCTTGGATTTGTGCTACCTTCTGGTGTGAGGTCAAATACAAGCCCAGGTGGAATGTGAGCCATTACCACATGTCCATATCATATGCTTGATATCTGGGGACAGACAGTTCCCAAAAATTTCTAAGAGACATTTCTTATAAATGTTACCAATATATCTCACTTGTATTTAAGGCATAAAACACTGTTACTCAAGTTCAGGTTGTCCTCACAAACTGGAGATAGCATGAACTGCATTTTCTCCCCAGGCACAACGTGACACAAAACTAGACTGCTGATAGCTGAAGCTAACCCTATTAAAATAATATGGAAATATCTGGAAACAAAATGTGGATTCCTATATGTTGCAAAGCTGATATATCTGGCAGGAATTCAATTTGGACCATTCTCCAGCTATTTTTTGCCTTAAATGAAGTAATAAACACACATTAACACAATGGGCAAGAAATGGACGTTATCACTCCAGCAACCTCTGCTAGGTCATGTTTGTAGTTCATTACTCTAGGACTTTTGTAATTTATTAAGTTACTTCCGTAATTTATTAACTGATGTCCAGAAACAGCTAGAGAGTTTTCACATAGCCAACACAAATATTAAAGCAAAATATTATCTCATTCGCCAGATAGTTAATCTTTATGTAAGTTAACTTATTGATACCCAAAACACAGCTTAACATTCTAGTTGCTATTTTTCAGTGAATAAAAACTGAGTTGCTTCTACATTAACAGACAAATTCATAAGCTGGAATCACATTACAATAATGACAGATTTGAATTTGGAAAACTGTTTGTTCATTAGTAAGATGTTATCATTAGCTGTAGAGATAGATAGTACATTTCTCTACAGAAAAATTAATGGCAGAAGGAGAAAATTTGTTACAAACCTTTGAAGTGGAAAACGTTCATAAGGTAATATAATATGCTCTTCTGAGATACCTTTCCATATACAACATAAAGAGGGAATTTAATTTAGATGTTTAATATAAATGTCAAGCTCTGAGAAGCATTTTGGATCACAACAGCAGCAATTAACAAATATACTGTTGGCAGTCAAATGCATTCAGGGAATAAGTTCAGAAAAAGTACAAATCTCCCAGTTGGTTTAGATTTCATTTTAAATGACCTAATTTTTTTAAAAATGCTCTAATTTATTTTGTAGTTGGGTTTTTATTTTTCACCTAAGAAAGCCTCTGTACCAAGTTGGGTAAGCGCAGATCTGCAACATCTGTAAATTTCAACATTTCCATTTCCCCAGCACTGCAGTTTTGCAGGTCTCAATAGGTAGCTTCTCTTAGATCACATTATGATGAATAACTACATCTTGAGCTTAACTACTCTGCAATGGTGTTGTGGTTTAAGCCGTAAATCTCACTTCTCCCTCCTTTCCGGCCCCCCCCCCCCCCCCCGCCGCCCCCCTCCGATGGGGGGGAAATGGGGAGAAGAACCGAAGAAAATGTAACTCCCACGGGTTGACATAAGAACAGCCCAGTAACTAAGATACAATACAAATCACTACTGCCACCACCAATAACAATAATAATGACAAAATAAATACAAAGGGAGAGGATACAACCGTTTCGCTGCCCGACCCAGCCGAGAGACCACGCGCCGAGCACCCATCCCCGTATTCCCCCTCCTGGGCATGACGTGCTGTGGTATGGAATAACCTCATTGGTCAGCCAGGATCAAGCGCCCTGTCTCCTCTCCCCCAGCTTTTTCCCTCTTTCCCGACATAACATGGGACTCTGTGGGGGGTGGGGGGGAAGCTGAACCCGTAACAAACGGCTTCTATCTACACTAACTGATGGGAGCTTTTATTGTCTAAATGCTACAATCAAGGTATAAATGCTGACATATCTAGCATATTGAACGCACTGCAACTCCAAAAAGAGCTGGTATCACTCCAGTTGAGGTGCCTGGGATACATTAAGTGTCACAAGTAGACAGCTGAGCTCTTACAATTGTCCATTCTATATTGTTTGATGCAACAATCTTCATTAATTGTAATTATTGTAATTTTTTAAATTCATTACACAAAAAGTGTTTTATTTGTAAGCCAATTATACAAAAAAACCCAACATTAAGAAAATCCAAAATAGCATTTTAATTAAAATAATTTGTCAAGTAAAAGTTATGCGCTTTTTTGTTTGTTTACTGTTTAAATTATAATCAACAAAAACAGAAGTTTCAAAAGTTTCTTTCAGCTCCTTTTCCTCCCTCACACTAAAATAGAGAAAAGGGAAAATTTAAAATTTTTATAGTAATTTTCCAGTTATATTGCTGAAAAAAAAAGGATCAACACTCCTAAAAAAAATTAAATTATTTTTTCCTCATCTTTTTGTATATCAAAAAAACCCTGCACACTGGGAAAGAGCGCTGGTAAAACCAGTAAGCCTATTGTTTTAAAAGTTCATTTTCCTTTGGATTTTGGTTTAGTTCGCTTTAGCACTCATAGGAATGTTGTGTCTTTTAAGGAAGATTATGTTGTGATTCAGGCTTTGACTACAACTGATATGTCAGACTCATATCTTAACCTCCCCCTGGGTCTGTCTTGAGCAATGACTGCCTATTGTGCCAGACTGTGCCAAAATTAATGGGGGGGGGGGGGAAAGAAGAAGCTACAGACATTAACAGAAAAAAAAACCAAACCGAACAAAAAAACAAACAAACAAACAAAAAACCACAAAAAAAAAAAAAAACCACAAAAACAATAAAACAAAACAAATCAACCCAACCAACCAACTGAACCCCAAACCCACCAAAACCAAGCTTCAGAGGACAAAACTGCAGCCTGTCCTGATCAAAGACACAAGAGCAAATTCTTGTTAAGGAAGAACTAATCAAATGCAATGACTAATTCAATGTTACTAGCCTAAGAGTGTAAGGAATCTGATTAAGCTTTTAGTGAGCCCAATCAAGTCAACAGAATACAGAATGAACATCTCAGAAGTTCTATGCAACAGGTAGCAATGTTCCCACTGGAATGGCATGGAAACACCTGGATTCAATTCCTCTGTTCTGCAAGGCTGGGCAATTACTCACAGCCAGCACAAGTTTAAGAAAGGAGACACTATGTGCCATTGTCACTGTTATCAAACATAAAAAATATTTTCAAATTAGAAAAAAATCAGTTAGGGGTTTAATCAGAAAACTGACAATTCAGCAGTTTTGGGTTTGGAAAAAAAAAAAAAACAACAAAAAACAATCAAAAGGCTTTGCATTCCATGGAAAAAGAAACAATGGCAAAATCTCAAGAGCTTCTGCTAAATTGAAATACCCTCTGAACTTCCCTGCTATATAGAGGAAAGGAGGTGTAATGGATGGGAACCTAGCTGACAGCTGATTCCCTCTCATGACTGAGAGACATAACAAAGTATATTTTCTGTCAAAGTGTATTCAGTAAAGTATATATGCTTATGTTTCTTGGGGCTATTTGTCAGAAAGAGGCAAGAAAACATAGATGTGCAGCTGTTCTATGGCATTTGTACTTGGCTGCATGAGGATGCCTGGCCAACACTCAGTGCTCATCACCAGCAGTTAGATCATGAGAAACTGCACAGCCCTGTGAGAAAACCATTACAGATCTGGCATAAAGCTGGTCGTTTTTCCAAGGGTATAAAGGCAGGAGACTTGTCTGGCTGAATCTGTAGCCTCACCTATGGGTCGGTACATTGTGTGTGCACCCAATTTTCCCAATTACCTGAGACTCCTGGAATTGGCTGTAATGGAGCTTCCCAACTTGGAGTGTGGTCCTGGATGATGATTGGTTGCTGTGGTTTAAGCCTATGTCTTTCTTCTTAATCTCTGTTCTCTCTATGTGGCAATGATTTGATGCACTGTTAGTTTTCCTCTGTACTTATATACGTCTGATTTGCTTTATTGTACTTATTTACTATATATAGAGAGATGTACCCGATTTCCATCAATGTGCTTGTTTGCTTTAATGTGCTTATTTGCTTTAGTGTGCTTGTTTAGTAAACAGCGCATGTTATATAGCTAGTGTATGATCATTTTGTTTCACACCCTGCCTATCAGGAGAACAGGAGGCTGTTTTGACCCAAACAAGATCACAATGAGATATTCTGGAAGAGAAAACACATTAATGTTAGCGTCATGGGTTCAGCAGTAGCAGTCACTTTCTCCTTCTTTGTAGCTGGTACAGCACTGTGTTTTTGATTTTGGGCCTGGGAACATTGCTGATAATGTAATAAAAACTGACATTGTAAATTTGCTGAGAGTAATGTTAACTGGTAATTGTGTAACTGAAGGAGGGCTGATACAATAAGGTTTGGGTAATTGTTAATTAAGTAAGGCCCGTACGTGAAGTTTGGGTAATCATAAACTACAGATGTTCCTTTGTCTTTAAGAAACTGCAGAAACCCCCTTATCTATGTTCCTTTGTCTATGAGACTGTAAATTCCCAAGGGCAACTAAGAGGGGGGCAGAAGAAGCAGTCAGGGACATGCGCAGAGAAAGAAGGTAAAAAGTTCAACCTTAAAAGTCTGCATAGAGGTCACTGAGGAAGACTCTTACTTCATCCTGAGACCCTCACCCAAGACCACCAGGAGACAGTGCGTATGTGGAAAAGACTTGCGAAACTAATTATCATAGGAAGCGGGAGCAAATTTACCTATAACAACATCTTAGTGAATATGCATGTATAAGCTCTATAAAAGGAGTGACTGTGTGATCCTTGGTGTGCGTGCTGGCGGCGCGGAGACTCCCCGCGCACCCAGCGCTGTTTGCTTATTGCCTTTCCTATATGAAATTACAATAAATATCCATTTGATTTGGAATTGGTCTTTGAACATTTATAACAATAACACCAGTGTTTTCAGTTACTGCTTGGTAATGTTTTGGTCTGACCAAGGACTTTCTGAGCCTCATGCTCTGTCAAGGAGGAGGGGAAGCTGGGAGGAAGCAGAGACAGGACACCTGACCCAAACTGACCAAAGAGATATTCCACACCACGTCATGCCCAGGATGTAAAAATGGAGGGCAGAGACCCGGAAGAGTGGGGGTGCACTGCTGGGTCGGGCTTGGCATCATGTGGTGAGCGGTTGTATTCTGTTTCCTTGTATTTGCCTTGTCATTATTATTATTGGTGGTAGCAGTAGTGATTTGTGTTATACCTTAGTTACCAAACTGTTCTTATCTCAACCTGTGGGAGTTGCATTCTTCCGATTCTCCTTCCCATCCCTCCAGGAGTGGGGTGGGAAGAAAGAGGGGGGAATGAGTGAGCAAAACTGTGTGGCTGAGAGGCTTGAACCATGACAGCTAGTAAGAAGAACTTGCTTATTTGTAAGGTTTTGAAGCTTTATGTTCGTAGAAAAACCTGGTTCTGCATCCTGGCATTACATTTTGCTTGGGCACTTTTTTAAACCCTACGTAGCATGACAGGTGAAGAGCTGAAAAGAAAAGCTACTTGAATTACATTAGTACAGCCAATTTTCTCTCTTCTTAGAGTATAAACAATGAAATTGCTGGAAAAAAAAAAAAAAAGCCTTATTCTGCTAATGCTTTATTAGCAGGCTCAGGTCCCCTCTAAATTACCAGAATCACTCACTTAAAATATATGTGTTTATTTCTCCACAAGTCTGAGAAGAAAATGGAGGAAATAATAATATCTCCTGGATCTGTCAATGGTACTTCTGCCCAGCAGTGGAAGAATAACTGCCTGTAAAGCTTCATCTTTTTTATAAACACATGATTCCTGCTCTTTTTGTCAGAACTGATGCTTACTCTGTCAAGCTTAATATTTCAGTGATAAAGGCCCTAATTATTGCTTTCCATTCTGTTCCTAAGATCAGGACTTTATGCGCACCACTTCAAAAGACAATATTGAACTCTGTTGGGTACTCATATGCATTTGTTGCACTCTTCTACTGTGCCAGCAATTGTACCTGCTGTTTCTTTGTGGCTATGACCTTTCAGTTATCCAAAATTAGTCTAGATACGGCTGTGCCTCTGGCACAAAGGGTAATTTAGGTAACCCCTCTGAAAGGGCAGTGCTAAGTTAATACAACCATGACAAACTTGAAAGAAACTGCAAACAGAATAGGCTTTCTAAGTTAGGTGAGGGCTGACTGATAGGGATATTGAGTTGGGGGAAGAGTAGGAGAAATAGTTTTGCTGATTAGTGATTTATGACCTAAAAAGTTATAGGAAATATTTCAATAATAGTAAAACAATATGCAAAATTACAAAACAAAACAAAACAAAACAAAACAAACATATTACTGGCTTTAATCCACAGTATCTCACAAAACCAGTAATTGCTTTATTAAATTATAATTAAGTTAAAACTCACCTGCCTCATTAGGTACTTTGCTTTTAATGTTAAGACTCTTAATACTGTAGTTTTCTACAGTAGAAGGGGTTTGTTCTTACCACTATGAGTTGTCATATTTTATAAGTTTTCCTCTTAGAATTTTAGGAGAGCTTGTGCACCTTGTGCTTTATCCGAAGAGGTCAGATTGTAACCCATTAAATAGCCTATTTTTCTTTCACAATTTATTATCATGACAGAGAAAAATCATCACATCAAAAATAAAATCTATTTTTTTCTCCAAACCAATATTCTCTAAGTTGTTTTTGTTTTTGTCTTTGTTTTTGTTTTTGTTTTACATTTCTTTGAAATGCCAGAGGGCAAATTAATGTAGTAAGCCTTCTAGATTAAATGCCATTGTTATAAATGTTCAAAGACCAATTCCAAATCAAATGGATATTTATTGTAATTTCATATAGGACAGGTAATAAGCAAACAGCGCTGGGTGCGCGGGGAGTCTCTGCTCCGCCAGCACGCACACCAAGGATCACACAGTCACTCCTTTTACAGAGCTTATACATGCATATTCACTAAGATGTTGTCATAGGTAAATTTGCTCCCGCTTCCTATGATAATTAGTTTCGCAAGTCTTTTCCGCATGCGCACTGTCTCCTGGTGGTCTTGGGTGAGGGTCTCGGGATGAAGTAAGAGTCTTCCTCAGTGACCTTTATGCAGACTTTTAAGGTTGAACTTTTTACCTCCTTTCTCTGCGCATGTCCCTGACTGCTTCTTCTGCCCCCCTCTTAGTTGCCCTTGGGAATTTACAGTCTCATAGATAAGGGGGCTTCTACAGTTTGTCTCAAAGACAAAGGAACATAGATAAGGGGGTTTCTGCAGTTTCTTAAAGACAAAGGAACATCTGTAGTTTATGATTACCCAAACTTCACGTATGGGCCTTACTTAATTAACAATTACCCAAACCTTATTGCATCAGCCTTGCTTCAGTTACACAGTTACTCAGGCCTTATTGTATCAGCCTTGCTTCAGTTACACAGTTAACATTACTCTCAGCAAATTTACAATGTCAGTTTTTATTACACCATGAAGATATTCTTGATATGTGGATGGGCTGCAAGAGGCCATGGAAAAGAACTCGCAACTCAATAATACCTGAGTGTGTGTCTTTGCATGTCTCAGCAGCTCAGGCACATACACATCCATGGCATGAATTTTCCTTAAAATAGGCCTTATGCAGTTTAACGTTTTTAAATTTAGTTTGCTAGTTCTAATTTAAACTGATACATGGGAATTGTCCCGTGCCGGCTCAAACTACACTGTGGAACTTACACATTCTCATCTTGAGAAGGTAGATTGCAAAAACAACAGAGAATTTATATTGATGAATATTCCAGGCATATGAAAAACAAATTGCCAGGAATGAAGTGCAGTACATAAAATATTTACACAACTAAAGGGAAATATTTTTTTCAAAAATAAACATTTTTCTGGTTTTGATTCTAAGCTTATACTGAGAATAGCAAGCCTCAATATTGATAGAACAGTCAACTCCAAAACCACTTCATGCAAAAATAAAAATGATAGTTGAAGAAATATATACTCTCTATATCTGTTTATCTGAAATGCTGCAATGAGATACTCTTTCTCTCAACATTCTCTTCTCAAAGCTAAATCACAGCTCCCTTCTCCTCCTTTTATGCATCATATATTTCAGCCCCCTAAACATCTTCGTGGTCTTCCACTGTAGTCTCTCTTACTCATGTGGGCCCAAAACTAGATATAGAATCCAAGCTGGTTCACCAAACCTTCTGAGATCAGGGGAACAATCTTTTCTCTAGAACTCCTACCTATGAACTTGCCAGTAAGTGGGTGCTCACTCATGTTCACCTTGCTGTCCATCTGCTCCAACCACATTCTTCTCTGTGGATGGCTACCTACCATATCAGGCACTAGCCATATAGTCCTACAGGTTTGCCCTGTCACAGGAGCAAGGCTTTCAATTCTTCTCTAAATTATCTTGCCAGAGAGTTCGATGAGTCTGCAAAGCCTTTATTTGCCTACATTCCCATTCTTGCTTGGCATAATATTTGCAATTTTCCAGTCATCAGGCATCTTTGACCAAATGCTAAAATCTGTCAAAAATGGTAGACTCTTGCAAGCTAAGGAAAAGAAATAAATTCTTGCCTTAGAATTCTTCCCTTAGAAAGATAGAGTTTTACTAACACTACTGCTGGTCCAGAAGAAGTGACTTCCACTGCCTATTTTATTCAATACATATTAAATTGGACAGCCACATCTGTAGATTCAAACCACTTTTTGACAAATTCTGCCCAGCTCATACAGAATACATTAACTTACAGAACCCCAAACAGACAAACTAGCCTTGGAATTTAAGTTCTAGCTCTTCATCACTGAACTATCCAGTGGTGGGCATATAATTAGGTGCAACTGTTGTGTAGATTAATTAATATCTGTCAAGATGATGATGGTTTATTGTACGTGAAAATTTTCAAGCCTAAAGTAACTGTTGTCAAAATCTGAAATCTTTTGTTCTGGGTAGGACTACAAAAGCAGTACCGCCTGCTAGTAGGCTGAGTACTCTTCAGTGAATAATTCATTTAATGACAGAACTTTCATAGCTCATTATCAGTACATTGGTATTGAATCCTTATGCATGTTCTTCTGGATTATGTTTTGTCGTCTTTTTACGGCAAGACCCTCTGAAGTATATTTTTCAGTTGTAGAGATGAGAATTCCCAAGAGTGTGATTGAAGAAATAGATCAAAACCAAAAGAAGAAGGACGGAGGAAGGTGAAAGTCATATTAAAAAAAAAAAAAAAAAGAAGAAAAAAAAAAAAAAGAAAAGATTTTAGCTTTTGGTTTGAGTACTTTCAAGTTTCTCAGTTTTACTGTCTTTCTCCCCTCTTATGTATATTTATATTTTGAAATTCAGTGAAGTAAGAGAAAAGATGAGAATCTTTCTAGCCAGAATGCCTTTTCCCTTTAAGAAAAAATCTTTAGCAGTAGTTCTGAAATCCTAGTTACATAAAGCTGCTGCTACTGCTTCAACAAAACCTTGAAGAGTAGACCAAAATAGTAAGGGTTGAAAAAGATGGAATGCAATAAGCCATCTGACTTACTTTTATGAAGTTTTTTCATAAATGACTGCAAAACTGAAAAATACAATGTAATTATACTTCTATACAGCTGACATACAAGGCAATGTTTTCACCTTTAAAAAGCAGAGTTGAAGTGTGTGAGTGTATATATAGTCACCGTGCACACACACACATACATAATTATTGATTACAAAAAATCTCAAGTGACTACTTCAGACCATTCCAATGCTAATTTTGGGCATTTTATTAATCATTAAAATATGCATGAATGCAATTGATAGGTATTCAGCATGTATATGTGTCCAAAATGGTACCCATACATTGTAACAACAAACACAAAGGTAG
The DNA here is from genome assembly GCA_017639245.1 of Myiopsitta monachus. Lineage (NCBI taxonomy): Eukaryota > Metazoa > Chordata > Aves > Psittaciformes > Psittacidae > Myiopsitta > Myiopsitta monachus. The sequence continues at coordinate 95,481,403 of CM029941.1, read as the reverse complement.
GATGTGGGCTGTGTTTTTAGAATAATGAACATGAGAAAAGGTTAGGTATTTTATTATATTTCTTCTGGAATATGTAATTTGTTAGAAGTTATATTGTCAGTGAAAAGAATCCCTACTGCAACCCTAATGTGTTTTTTTAGTATCAAAACCATAAAAGCACAACAGAACACATCATGTGCAAACTATGGCATTAAACAGATTAGAAAACTTAATGTCATACTGTAACATGAATGGGGTTTTTGCAGTTAATTTACAAGAAAGGCAGAAGAGCTCTGCAGGAAACACTATCTCTAAATATGCACCCTGCAGCTAAAATACCTCATATACCTTATTGTTCTTACAGGGGTTAAAAAAAAAAAAAAAAAAAAAAAAAAAAGGAAGGAAAAAACCTCGACTGAAGTAATAAATTTAAAGCTTATGTGGATTTTTAAGATCAGTAAATGGATTCCATGTGAGAATGTGTATTGCAAGCAAATTAAAAAAAAATCACAGCAATCATATCTATAAAGTACTTTTGTAATCTACCATTTGTCTGTTTGCGCTCCAGTGATACTGAAATATTTGTGAGTTTATGAATGTTTCAATTATTAGTAAACTTTTTATTGAATTCCTATTTAATTGTATTTTCTTCTATGTCCCTCTGTGTCACTGTAATTCATAGAATCATAAAATCATAAAAGAGTTAGGGTTGGAAAGGATCTCAAGATCATCCAGTTCCAATCTCCCTGCCAGGGGCAGGGACACCTCCCACTAAACCATGTCACCCAAGGCTCTGTCCAACCTGGCCTTGAACACTGCCAGTGATGGAACATTCACAGCTTCCCTGTGCAACCCATTCCAGTGCCTTATCACCCCTACAGTAAAGAATTTCTTCCTAATATCCAATCTATACTTCCCCTGTTTAAGTTTGAATCTGTTACTCCTTGTCCTCTCACTACAGTTTGTAATGAAGAGTCCCTCCCCAGCATCCCTATAGGCCCCCTACAGGTATTGGAAGGTTGCTATGAGGTCCACATGCAGCCTTCTCCAGGCTGAACAGCCCCAACTTTCTCAACCAATCTTCATACGGGAGGTACACCAGTCCTCTGGACATCCTTGTGGCCCTCCGATCACCTTCATGGCCCTCCTTTGGACTTGTTCCAAGAGTTCCATGTCCTTTCTATGTTGAGGACACCAGAACTGCACACAGCACTCCAAGTGAGGTCTCACGAGAGCAGAGTAGAACAGCAGGATCACCTCCCTTGACCTGCTGGTCACGATCCTTTGGATGCAGTCCAGCATACAGTTGGCTTTCTGAGCCGCAAGCATGCACTGCCAGCTCATGTTCATTTTTTCACCGACCAACACCCACAAGTCCTTCTGCATGGCTGGTCTGAATCTCTTCTCTGCCCAATCTGTAGCTGTGCCTGGGATTGCTCTGACCCAGCTGTAGGACTTTGCACTTGGCATGGTTAAACTTCATCAGGATGGCATCAGACCACTTCACAAGCATGTCAAGGTCCCTCTGGATCCCACCCCTTCCCTCCAGCATACCAACCGAACCACACAGCTTGGTGTCATCAGCAAACTTGCTGAGGGCACATTCAATTCCACTGTCCGTGTCACCGAAAAAAGATGTTGAACAAGACCAGTAACAGCACCGGTCCCTGAGGGACACCACTCCTTGCCCGCCTCCAGCTGCACATTGAGCCATTGAGCACAACACTTTGTGTGCGGCCATGCAGACAGTTCTTTATCCATTCAGTGGTCCACCAATCAAATTGAAGTCTCTCCACCTTAGAGGCAAGGATGTTGTGTGGGACAGTGTCAAATGCTTTCCACAAGTCCAGGGAGATGACGGCCAGTGCTCTATCCCTGGCCATCAGTTCCGTAGCCCCATCATAGAAGGCCACCAGATTGGTCAGGCAGGATTTCCCCTTAGTGAAGCCATGCGCGCTGTCACCAACAACCGTGTTGTTTTTCATGTGCCTTAACATGCCTTCCAGGAGAGTGCGCTCCAAGATTTTGCCAGGCACAGAGGTGAGGTTGGCTGGTCTGTAGTTCCCCGGCTGTGGAATCATTTGGAAATGTGGGATAATTAAGGGGATAATAAATTAAATTTCTATTAAAATGTATCATTGTTCACGCATAAGGGAAAAATGGACTTTTGGGGCCTCTCAGGGTGAGATGCAGCCACACCTGGAATGCCAGGAATGTGCACTCCACAGTGGTTCCCGTGGCAACACAGATGGAGGGTAGAGGGAGGTGGAGACCTCCCAGCTGTGTTTTATCCTAACCTCAGCAAAAGATGGGAACTAGGTGGTACAAGAAACTGATAAGCTGCGTGCTTGCTGCCCTGAGGCAGTAGCCTGTCATCTTTTGACAGAATGCCATCCTCTGTGTGAATTTTGCTTCATTATACTGTGGTTATAATGCATTTATATGCTAAAATACGCTCCGATCTCCAATGTGAACTCCCTCCAAAATGAGATAACCCCCTCTCTGAGCATGCTTTCTGAATTTTTGGTGTCATATACCTTTAAAAGCGAAGCAAGAGAGATTTGCACCAATAATAATAAAGGTTTGTATCACTAGAGTCACATAAGCTCCACCTTGAATGTGAAAATATTATAAAATGACCAGAGAGAGGGGGCTATCAGGGAAGATACCATCGTGGACGAGCAGAGGAAGATAACATCAACAGACTGCTGGGACTGGCCAACGGGCTGGACGTCTCTTCCACCCCCCATAGGGATGTCTGTGGGTAAGACTTGCACTGTATCCAGTGCTTCCCAGGGAAAACTTAGAATCTCGATAGAGTTACTTTTCACTCTTACCTTTATACTTTAGAGCCAGGCTGTGTAAACTTTATCAAGTGCTTGGATCCATGTAACTATTATTCACACCTGCTTTTGCAGACAGTATTTATCACCGGCAATCCATAAGAACCTGTACTTGCTGCATCAATAAACTGCACTGTTTTGGTAGCCAATCGTAATCAATAAACTACACTGTTTTGGTAGCCGATTTTAATTTTCACATTGAACTCGACCCTGTCTCTCAGTGTGACTGTGAGGGTTCATGAGCACGATTGGACTGGCAGTGTGGTGCACTATCGGTGAATCCAGATCAGTAAGGTTCAAAATAGCGAATGTGGCCAGACTGGTAGTTGCATATTGGAGCCATTCCAGACCCTCTAATAAAGCAAGGGGTTTATTTTTCCTCCTGTAACGCAACACTGGCTCATCCATTTTCACCTTCTTGAAAATGGGGTTATATTTCCCTTTTTCCAGTCGTCGGGAACTTCACTTGACTGCCATGATTTTTCAAATATGATGGACAGTGGCTTAGTAGCTTCATTTGCCAGCTCCTTCAGGACCCACGGATGAATTCCATCAGGTCCCATGGACTTGTGCATGTTCAGGTTCCTAATACGGTCTCAAACCAGATCCTCTCCTACAGTGGGCCCAGGGTCATCATTCTCACTCTCCCTGCGTCTACCTTCCAAGACTTGGGTGGTATGGTCAGAGCATTTGTTGGTGAAGACCGAGGCAAAGAAGTCATTAAGAACCTCAGCCTTCTCCAAATCCAGGGTGGCCAGTTCTCCCGATAGCTTCCGGAGGGGGCCTACATTGTCCCTAGCCTGCCTTTTATTTGCAATGTACCTATAGAATCCCTTCCTGTTATTCTTAACATCCCTAGCCAAGTTTAATTCTAAGTGGGCCTTAGCTTTCCTAACCTGGTCCCTAGCTTTCTGGACAACATCTCTGTGTTCTTCCCAGCATGCCTGTCCTTGCTTCCACCATTTATAAGGCTCTTGTTCCTTTGTATTTTCCTCAGCAGCTTCTTATTCATCCAAGGAGGTCTCCTGGCTCTCCTGCAGCACTTCCTTCTAATAGGGATGTATCACTCCTGAGCTTGCCACAAGTGATCCTTGAATATCAACCAACAGTCTTGAGCCCCCCTGCCCTCTAGGCCTATATCCCATGGAGCCTTATTAAGCAGGTTCCTGAAGAGGCCAGTGTATTTCTGTTAGTACACTGTTTATTTCTGTTAGTACACTTCGGAAAATAGGCTGCTGTAAAGTCCCCTGTAGCTATAAAGGTGCTGTTTTGTTTTATTTAGTAAGAAACGTTGGAAATTCAAATCAAATATGGTTTGCTGCCAGATCTGGAGGAGTTAAACAGGACTCTGTATACTGTTGAAGGGCCTGAAGTAGAAAGCCCTCAGACTACTTAATTAAGGCTTTTCATATAAGCACTGCCTGAAATCACCTTAACTGCCTTTACAAGCTCTCACCTGGTTCTAATTAAGCTCCTTGGAACATTAACCTGGATTTTTCCTCATGATTTGTCTCATTAGGAAAAAAAGGTAAACGACTCATTTTTATATGCGACTTTATATAGTGGCTTTCTGCTGGAGTTGGTGAAATCCTTGAACATTGTCTTTAATAGAAGCAAGATTATCTCTTTGTGAATAAAGTGATCAACATGTTTAAACAATTCCTTAATGAAAAAGGATAATCCCTGACCGAGATTCACTACATAATAAGAGTGCTTACTCCATTTTACCTTTGGACAATTAACCATGTCTACAATTGAGATCTCCCGATAGGCTAACAGCCTGGTAAAACAGTTATCAAAAAGTATACAGTAGTTCTAACTTAAGTACTTAAGGCTTAGGTACTTAGGACACCTATGCTCCCAATACAAAATCAAGTAGCTGGATCATATAGTAATCCTACCTGGAATACCTGCTGCCCTTGTAGTCTAATATACAGCGTACATTTGCTTTCTGAGGGATAGTGCGGAAAAGCCTTTTCAAAGCCCAAAGGAATGGAGTGTCAAACTGCATTATATCCTGGAAATGAGATGTACTATTGTCATGGGTTCGGCTTTTCCGATTCTCATGCTATGCCGGGGAGGAGGGGGAGCCGGGAGGAGGCAGAGACAGGGCGCCTGACCAAAAGTCAAGACCAAAAGAGCTATTCCATGCCAGAGCACATCATGCCCAGGATGTAAAATACTGGAGGCAGGTGCACGGAAGTGGCTCACTCGCTCCCTCTCTCTCTCTCTCTCTCTCTCAACTCGGTCGGGCAGCGAGTGGTTGTATAATTTTCCCTTGTATTTGCTTTGTCATTATGATTATTATTGATAGTAGCAGTAGTGATTTGTATTATATCATAGTTACTGAACTGTTCTTATCTCAACCCGAGGGAGTTACATTCTTTCGGTTCTTCTCCCCATTTCCCCCCCATCAGAGGGGGGGGGGGGAGGGAGGGAGAAGTAAAATTTACGGCTTAAACCACAACAGTTCTTTTTGGAGCCCAATGTGTGGCACGAAAGGTTGAGATAAACGACAAGGATTAATAGTCACTTGTGACAATGCCGATTTATTTCCTCTCAAAGTTCTTGCTCTGGTTTTCACAAGTTCAGCGCGTGGTGCTTTACTTACAGCTGGTGTTTCTTACCTAAATGCTTTACTTACAGCTGGTGTTTCTTACCTTGACGTTTTTCAGATCTGGGTTTTGGGTTAAAGTTCTTGTTACATTGTACTTTATTGCACGGATTTTTAATACAATAGACTCAGTGATCATGAAACTGACCCAGCTTGTATTTCTAATGTGACCACCAACTCTATACTTTGAGAGGTATATAATGCAAGTTCTTAGCAATTACACGTCTCTTTTCACCTCCTCGGGTGGTCAGCCTGTGAAGGAGACATTCTTTTGTGCTCCCAGCACCCCCATCAGGCCGTTTACAACACTGTTTGAGAATTCTGAAGGTTTTGAATGGCCTTTAGATACCCTGGAGACCTGCCTGCTGGTGGTGATGGGAATTATCATGTTGGCACACATACTGAATATGTTGTACTCACAACTATTTAGTCTGGTCCTGAGAGTTAAGCAGAGTGGGGTGTGGGCCATGTCTGGAGTTAGACCACAATTCAGGATGGCCGAGAGATTTTCTCTGAGGCTGGACAGTCATGAGTGGCAGGATGTGTGGGAGGATAGTATGGGCAAGTATCTAGGCCAGTGGGCCCCTCCAGTGCTTTGGAACTTCACCAATGAACAAATGCAAAACCCAGAAAAATTAGTAAAACATTTAAAGGAGGTGTGTGGTCACTCTGGTCACACCAGAGATGGACAAATCATGGCAATGTGCTGGGGCTTGGCTTATGCTTACAGAGCCTTGTTTAACACTGTCCAGCATCTTCAGAAGGAAAAAAACGTCTCTGGATCTGAGGGTGGAGTAATGGACAGTGCAGCTACTCCAGTGCAAAGCACAGCAACTACAACAACCCCAGTGACAAGTACAGCCGCTACTCAAACTTCAAATATAATGGACAGCGCAGTTAATCCAGCTCCAAGTACAGCAGCTACATCACCACCAGCGACAGGTACAGCCACGACTCAAACCCCAGTGACAAGTACGGCAGCTACCCAAACCACAGTAATAATCACCACAGCAAAACCAGAGGACCAACTCATACCAATATCGGTTGCCCCTGTACGCAAGAGAAAAAGCAAAAAACAGGCAAGAAAGATGAAGCAAGGTGAAGAAACAACGTACTCACCACCTGGGACAGCATCTGACCAGGAGTCATCATACCAGGATGAAGAAGAAGAAGAAAAAAAAGAGGTGACTTCTCGATCTCGGACCTCAACCGAGCTACGGAATATGCAAAAAGACTTTACCCATCAGCCAGGGGAGCACATCATCACCTGGCTGCTCCAATGCTGGGACAATGGGGCCGACGGTCATGAGCTAGAAGGTAGTGAAGCCAAACAGCTGGGATCACTTGCCAGGGAAGGGGGAATTGACAAAGCAATTGCAAGAGAGAAAAAGTCCCTCAGCCTTTGGAAGCGGCTCTTGGCAGCTGTGAAAGAGAGGTTTCCATACAAGAACGATGTAATGAGTTGTTCGGCCAAGTGGACTACTCAAGAGAAAGGCATCCAGTCTCTGAGAGAATCAGCCATTGTAGAGATGATCTATATCACCTTGCTGAATGTTGGAGATATACCCATAGATCCAGATGAAGTCAAATGCACACAACCCATGTGGTGGAAATTTGCATGAAATGCACCCCAATCATATGCCCATTCATTGGCAACAATAACCTGGAATGACATAATGCCACCAACAGTGGATGAAATGGTTTATAAACTCCGAGAGTTTGAAGATAATATCACCCCTTCCATCATCTCAGCTGTGGAAAAACTGTCCCAGGACCTCCAACAATTGAGAGACGATCTATCCAGCTCCTCACGTGTACCAACACACGTCTCAGCTGTTAACAGAAGGAGTCCCACTGTTCGAGAGAGAAGATATAGAAGTTATACACCAAGGGCCACCCTATGGTTTTACCTGCGGGATCACGCAGAAGATACGATGAAGTAGGATGGAAAGCCTACTTCAGTTTTGGAGGAGCGGGTGCGAGAACTGAAGAGGAGAGCAAAGGTCAAGGCTGATCACCCCATGAAGGCTGCAGCTTCAGGCTCTGGTGAGCAGGTTCCCAGATGGAGTGGAAGAGGCGATTTTACTTCAGATCCCATGGTAAAGAAGAATAATCCATCTCTACAAGAGGTGAGTGACCAATGTGGTGACTACTAGAGGGTTCCCGCCTCCAGCCAGGTGGCGGTAGGGGACAATCGAACTTATTGGACTGTATGGATCAGATGGCCTGGCACATCAGTCCCACAGAAGGATAAGGCTCTAGTAGATACCGGTGCACAGTGTACTCTGATGCCATCAAGCTGTCAAGGGGTGGAACCTATTTCTATTTCTGGAGTGACAGGAGGATCCCAAGAGTTGACTGTACTGGAGGCTGAAATCAGCCTGACTGGGAAGGAATGGCAAAAAAACCCCAATGTGACTGATAAAAGACTCCACGCATCCTTGGCATAGATTACCTCAGGAGAGGGTACTTCAAAGACCCAAAAGGGTACCAATGGGCTTTTGGTATTGCTGCTTTGGAGACAGAGGAAATGGAGCAGCTGTCCACCTTGCCTGGTCTCTCAGAGGATCCTTCTGCTGTGGGGTTGCTGAAGGTCGAAGAACAACAAGTGCCAATCGCGACCGCAACAGTGCACCGGCGGCAATATCGCACCAACCGAAGACTCCCTGATTCCCATCCATCAGCTGATCCATAGATTGGAGAGTCAAGGAGTGATCAGTAGGACCCACTCACCCTTTAATAGCCTCACATGGCCAGTGCGAAATTCTAATGGAGAGTGGAGACTAACAGTAAACTATTGTGGCCTGAATGAAGTTGCCCCATCCTTGAGTGCTGCCGTACCGGACATGCTAGAGCTTCAGTAAGAACTGGAGTCAAAGGCAGCCAAGTGGTATGCCACGATTGATATTGCCAATGCTTTTTTCTCAATTCCTCTGGCAGTAGAGTGCAGGCCACAGTTTGCTTTTACTTGGAGGGGCGTCCAGTACACTTGGAACTGACTGTCCCAGGGGTGGAAGCACAGCCCTACCATCTGCCATGAACTGATCCAGACTGCACTGGAACAGGGGCAAGCTCCTGAACACCTGCAATACATTGATGACATCATTGTGTGGGGTGATACAGCAGAAGAAGTCTTTGAGAAAGGGAAGAAAATAATCAAAATCCTGCTGACAGCCGGTTTTGCCATAAAACGGAGTAAGGTCAAGGGTCCTGCACAGGAGATTCAATATTTGGGAATAAAATGGCAAGATGGACGCCGCCAGATCCCCACAGATGTGATCAACAAGATAACAGCAATGTCGCCACCAACTAATAAGAAAGAAACACAAGCTTTCTTGGGTGCTGCGGGGTTCTGGAGGATGCACATCCCGAATTACAGTTTGATTGTAAGCCCTCTCTACTATGTGACCCGGAAGAAGGATGATTTTAAATGGGGCCCTGATCAACAACAAGCCTTTGAGCAAATTAAACGTGAGATAGTTCATGCAGTAGCCCTCGGAAGTAACCAGTCCAGACTGGGCCAGATGTTAAAAATGTACTGTCCACCGCAGATGGGGAGAACGGTCCTACCTGGAGCCTCTGGCAGAAAGCTCCATGGGAAACCCGAGGTCGACCCCTCGGCTTTTGGAGTCGGGGATACAAAGGATCTGAGGCCAGCTATACCCGAACCGATAAAGAGATATTGGCAGCCTATGAAGGGGTTGGAGCTGCTTGGGAAGTGATTGGCACTGAAGCACAGCTCCTCCTGGCACTCCGGTTGCCCGTGCTGGGCTGGATGTTCAAAGGCAGGGTCTCCTCTACACTTCATGCAACTGATGCTACATGGAGTAAGTGGGCCGCATTAATTACACAACGAGCTCGAATAGGAAATCCCAGTCGTCCGGGAATTCTAGAAGTCATCATCGACTGGCCAGAGTGTAAAGCTTCTGGAAGGTCACCAGAGGAGGAAGGAGGGATGCGTGCTGAAGAGGCCCCACCATATAATGAACAGTCAGAAAGTGAAAAGCAATATGCCTTATTGACTGATGGGTCTTGTCGCATTGTGGGAAAGCACCGTAGATGGAAGGCAGCAATATGGAGTCCTCAACAACAAGTTGCAGAAACTGCTGAAGGGGAGGGTGAATCGAGTCAGTTTGCAGAAGTGAAAGCCATCCAGCTGGCCTTGGACATTGCTGAACGAGAGAAGTGGCCAGTACTTTATCTCTATAGTGACTCACGGATGGTGGCGAATGCCCTGTGGGGGTGGTTGCAGCAATGGAAGCAGAGCAACTGGCAAGGCAGAGGTCAACCCATCTGGGCTGCTGCACTGCGGCAAGATATCACTGCCTGAGTGTAAAACCTGGTGGTCAAGATACACCACGTAGATGCTCATGTACCCAAGAGTCGGGCTACGGAGGAACACCAGAACAACCAACAAGTGGATCAAGCTGCTAAAATTGAAGTGGCTCAGATGGACTTAGATTGGCAACATAAGGGTGAATTATTTTTGGCCCGGTGGGCCCACGACACTTCAGGCCATCAGGGCAGAGATGCAACATACAGATGGGCTTGTGACCGAGGGGTGGACTTAACAATGGACACTATTGCTCAGGTTATTTATGACTGTGAAACATGTGCTGCAATTAAGCAGGCTATACGACTAAAGCCTCTTTGGTATGGAAGACGATGGCTGAAGTAGAAATATCGGGAGACTTGGCAGATTGATTATATTACACTCCCACCAACCCACCAAGGCAAGCATCATGTGCTTACCATGGTGGAAGCAACCACCGGATGGTTGGAAACATACGCTGTGCCCCATGCCACTGCCCAAAACACTATCATGGGTCTTGAGAAACAGATTTTGTGGTGACACAGCACCCCAGAGAGAATTGAGTCAGACAATGGGACTCATTTCCGGAACAGCCTGATAGATACTTGGGCCAAAGAGCATGGCATTGAATGGGTATATCACATCCCCTACCATGCACCAGCCTCTGGGAAAATCGAACGGTACAATGGGCTATTAAAAACTACACTGAGAGCAATGGGTGGTGGGATTTTCAAACATTGGGATGCACATTTACTAAAGGCCACCTGGTTGGTCAACACCAGAGGGTCTGCCAACAGGGCTGGTCCAGCCCAGTCAGAACTTCTACATGCTGTAGAGGGGGACAACGTGCCTGTGGTGCACATAAAGAATTTGCTGGGGAAGACAGTCTGGGTTATTCCTGCTTCAGGTAAAGGCAAACCCACTCGTGGGATTGCTTTTGCTCAGGGACCTGGATATACTTGGTGGGTAATGCGGGAAGATGGGGAAGTCCGATATGTACCTCAAGGAGATTTGATTTTAGGAGAAAACAGCCAATGAACTCAATTGGATGCTGTTGCCTGCTATGTAATATTTTTATAGCCCATCAACTAGATGTCTTCAAGTCATCCTCGAGTGACCCTCAGACCATCATCCCAACAAAGAACGAACTTTGATGAAACCAGACGAGTTCTGCAGTAAAGGAACAATAAGCATCAGCAGGCAACGATCCAACACTGCACACAGCCTCCCCTGCTCTGAAAGACTGTTACAAAAGGTGGAGCCTAACATCACGGACTGGATGGACTCAGCAGCTTTATAGGGATTGGTCCATGCACTAAGGGATGATATCTCTCCCTCTGTGTGCGTATGTATTTATTTGTGTATGTAATTGTATATTGAAAAAGTGGGATCTGAGCATGATGTGAATGGTATGGAATAAGGGGTGGATTGTCATGGGTTCGGCTGTTCTGATTCTCGTGCTATGCCGGGGAGGAGGGGGAGCTGGGAGGAGGCAGAGACAGGGCGCCTGACCAAAAGTGACCAAAGAGCTATTCCATGCCAGAGCACGTCATGCCCAGGATGTAAAATACTGGGGGCAGGTGGGCGGAAGTGGCTCCCTCTCTCTCTCGACTCTGTCGGGCAGCGAGCGGTTGTATCCTTTTCCCTGGTATTTGCTTTGTCATTATTATTATTATTGATATTAGCAGTAGTGATTTGTATTATGTCTTGGTTACTGAACTGTTCTTATCTCAACCTGTGGGAGTTACATTCTTTCGGTTCTTCTCCCCATTTCCCCCCCATCGGAGTGGGGGGGTGGGGGGTGGAGAAAGGAGGGAGAAGTGAAATTTTCGGCTTAAACCACAACAACTACTTTTTTCCTACTTATGTGAGAAAGCAAACACTTGGAACAATTTAAATCCTACATATATTCATATGTTTTTACTTTATTTTTTTAGTGCGCATATTCTGTTAAAATTTTGCCTCCCTTAGTGAGTTGTTGAACAATAAAAATTTGTCCAACTAAATGATAAAACATAATTACTTCCAACTGTTACAAAAAAAAGAAACTAAAGTCAATCTGAAGAAAAAAAAATATAGAAAACTTTTGCACTTTTCATAATACGATAATTTTCAGACCGGAATGAACACTACTCTTTAGTTTAATAAATGAACAAAAGGATTAAAAAGCAAATTAATTGTGCCAATCTGAAACTTGCTATTTCCATCAGTAAATTTATTTCAGGTCTAATGAGCATGGTATTGGACTCAAAAGGGTTTGCTTTTTTTTCATGCAAGAAAGATTTTTTACATTAAAAAGATACTTTGGTACCTCTCTTTCCCCATCAACTGTACAGAATATTTACCCTAACACAGGATACGTGACTATACAGCAGCCATCTGAAAGTGAACCAGGGAAAAAGTATATTAGAAGCAAATCTCTTTCACCTTGTCCCCATTTCTAAGTAATTTGTCCTAACATCCAGGTGATGAAGTTATTCTCTCAGTTCAACAAGTGAAAACAGTCTAGGAACAGTCTACCCAAAGGTATGTGATAGCAGAATTAGCAGATGGTGAGAACATTCTGCACAGTAAAAAAAGATGCATTCAAAAGACACAAGTGAAATTTCTTGCATCCATCTATAAGTTGGCAGACAAACCAATTACCAAGCCCTTGTTGTGACACATTTATAAAAAACCTGAGTAGTCTCAGATGCCCTAAATTTCTATCTTTTGAGGATTAAATCGTTTGCCCCCCAGTCTTTCACTGTTTTACTAGCAGAGAAAAAAACTTCTTAGTTTCTCCATTAAAAAATATGCAACAGATTCATCACCATTCTCAAACTAATTTATTAATGCCAGGGGTAGCTATGATATAGCTGACAGAATTTTTATAAACATACTGATTAACAACTTGGTTATGAGCATATTGGTTTATACCAGCTACTTAACAACCTGCGAGAAGCTCCTTATTACAAAGAAACCAGCAATATTTTTACTCCTTATGTTCAAATATCTTTGTCTTACTAGTTCAGGAAATGCTCTAAAGTGGAGATATTTGACAGAGAAGAAACCTTGTAAGAGGTGCAGGGCTTTTCCTACTACCTCTCAGAACAAAAGAAAAGTCTCTCTGAGACCCCAGGGTAGTGCAGAGCTGACAGTAGTGGAGATATTTGTTCAACATGGAGTATGAGTAAGGAATTCCAAAAAGTACTTCTCAAACAAATTCTGGCATTATTGTAGACTAGATCTCTAGCTGTTTTGTGTCTCTTTTGGTGGCATGGTATGCTCCAACCACCATTTCTTTTTCTTTGTTTTCCCTGTTCTCCTTTGTACTTACTTCTTCTTCAATGAACATCTTTCAGTGTAAAGTGCTGAATAATTTCAGAACAGATTAGGGCATAAGTGAAAATTATGTCTACCTTTTCATTCTGAAATACTTACTCCTAAGTAGAAAGTATGATAAACATTATCTTATTAAAAGATAGTTAAGAAATGCTACCTGAATTTAAACCTCTTTTTTTTTTTTTTTTTTTTTTAATTCTGAGACAGTAACATGAAAATGAGAAAATCGTAGTTCTCACAAAAAGTCATTTCTAGGTTTGCATAAGTAAAATGAGTTCCACTGGGCAGTGTAATATACCACCTAATAGCTGCTATACCTGAATATGAATAATCACAAGCTGGCAAACATACATGTTCATAGTTAGACTCATCACTATGCAGCCTTGAATATAAATAGCCATAGGTCAAATTTATGTATGAAACCTTCCTGAAATTAAATCAGATGGGATCAGACGTGATACCAGCTAAACCAAAGTTCAACTAACTTTTGCTTTTGTTTTTACTTTACCTCAAAAATCAAGTTTTAAACATGGTGAGAAAACTATAGCTTGTTACTTTTCACTCCTTTTTCACTTTGGTTTGGTGGAAAAATAGACTGACCTGTTCAATCTATTATCAATAATATCTTGTATGTAAGTAGATTTCAGGTAACAAAGTAGTAGGAAAAAAATGATAAAACGAATATATGTAAATATTTGATGCTTGTGGAATTCTGGGGAATTTTGGTGAATTTTTAGGAGTAGGCCAGTATCTAGCTGCTGAGCTTTTCACGAATAGGACTTCTGCATATCATTGTGGTGAAACTAGATTCTCAGTTTTTTGGACAGCAATAGTTTGAATGTTTCATTAAATATCAGCAAAATAGTAAAGTAGGATAGCCAGGCCACAAACAAGAGAGTCACTTATTTTTAACTTTAATCTGTATCTTGCATTTTAATTTCCTCACAAGGGTAAGATTAATTGGGAAAACAAGAGTTATTGCAAATACTGATATTTTGCAAGCACTAGCTTGGCTGAACACTGGGGTAATGACTGAAAATCATATTCATGTGCTACTCCAATGCCAGAAGAAGCAGAATAAAACAGTGCACTTCACTCACTAAAACATTAGTGGGTACATTTATGAATGCTAGGAACATACAAAGCAGAGCAAAGCTACTTGCAATCCACTTGCTCATATATCCTTCAGAGTATGAGGCTGGGGCTTAGGGTGCAGTATCTTTCAGAGTATCTGGGAACACATCATTCTTGCATTTTGAACATTTTCACTAGTTCTCCATGCTGTTGAAGCGATTATTGTTCTACTAAATTTTATTGCAGGTATGAATGCTGAGATAGAATATTCTTAAGGACCCATCATGTATGTACCATGAGTAATTTAGAATCTTCAGTGTATATTCTTGTAAGTAACTCTCACTTAAGTTCATACCAATTTCACTATCCAATCTAGATGTACCATGATTCCGACCCTCAGCTATAGTTATTATCACATTCTAGGAACCAACTTCCCCAAATTTAGCAAGCTGTCGTATTTTTTTCTGAAAATCTCAGCTTGAAAAAGCTTGCACTCTTTGCTTGTCTAAGGATGAAAACAGTAGCAATAACAAAGTAATTTCTAAAAGTAGTTCTGATGCTTATCAATTCCTTACTGTATCTGAAATCTTCAAATGAGTTTTAAAGTGTTTCAAACTATTCTCACATATTTATGCAGATTTCTCAAGTGATAAATGGTATTACTTTCTGAAAGGGCAACAGTAAAATAATTCAGAGATGCCAGATGAGTAAGTAAAGATTTAGTTCATAATGGAATATGAAACAGAACTTCCAGATCATTACATGAGACTTCTTCACTTAGATACAGTTCTCAATATTGAACTAATTTGCAAAAATACCCTCCAAAACTAGATGATTTGCTACCCAGGCATACTTCAGGTCCGCATTAAATCTTGTTCCTTCAGGTTTCTCTACTGCAATTGCAGGAACATATATGCATAAACACTTATAAGATGAAAATGTTATTTTGGATGCTTTTAATGGACTAGGTTAGGAAGGGGAAGTTCTAAAATAAACAGAAATTATTTAGATCTCCAAGCTGAGAGTGGGCAAAGAAAAGTGTTTTTACAACTCATTAAGCATCTCAATACCACTAACAGCTATGTTGTGAAGGAATAAATACTTAAGCTGTTCCCCAAGCCAAACTGAGTTTTCAGGTTTTTTCCATTTTATGTGTTGTTGTAACTGACAACCAAGAAATGCAAAGCAAGGATTCAAGGTGCCCCACTTAACGCAGATCCTTAAACACTTGTGTATAATTCCTCTATTATTTCCAGATAAACCCTCCCCAGGGATGCTATGAGATAGACTTAATTTAAAACATGAATTTGTGTGATTCATGGGATCCATTATTTCCTTTATGTTCACAAATAGGGACCTTAGGATTTTAGAGATGGAACCTGTAATTCCAAACATAGTTTAAAAAACAGTAAGCATTTTGTACTTTCTACAGCTCGTTTACACTAGTGGATAATATACAGAGTAAAATACATGCATACATACAGGTATATGCATAATGATACATAGTCATGCTTTATATATTTATTAAAATATATTATTCATGGTATTAAATAATACATTTATTAAAATACATTGTTTATTGCATAAAATATATTGCTTGTATGTATATATGAATATATATGTAAATAAAAGTCCTACTTCAGAAGTCTGGCAACAAAAATGCAGCAATCCCTTGGCAGAAGCAACTGCTTATTCATTTGTTCTATGAAAACTACGTATTTAACGTGGCTATCTCTGCAAACCATAGTACTTATAGCGCTTCTGGGATAGAGGATTTTCTTACAGGAACAAATGTACAGGGACATGTGAAATTGAAGCATTTTCAATGCAAGATGTGACATTCCTCTCTCAGGCTTACAGCTGGAGTAGTCTATTCTGCCACAATGCAGTAGGGAAGGAAGACTTTTCCAATTAGTACCAGGCAGGACGCCAACAGGGAAAAGAAAAATGCTCTGAATATTTTGCTGGTCTGAAGAATCTTACCGTTGTTCATCATGTTGAGTTTAGGTTTTGGTTTGTATTTTTTTCAGTCTGCTGTATTTGAAAACTGCAGACATGAAACTTGGAGTACTGGGGGAATCCTCAAAGCACCTGAATGAAACCAGAGATTCACTTCTTCACAGATCGATGTCTGCAAACTGCAGGATTTACACTCTCGTTATTTCCTACCCCAAAAGACTGAATTGTTATGCCTCTTTGTTTAGTATACACTTATATCATCTGTACATTATCTAAAACAGGGTTCAGATGAAAATTTAATTAAAAGAAATATACAGAAAGGAGAAATCTGATGAACTCACTAAGGTTCCAGTCTGAATGAACCCAACAACATAACATTGCCATATTAAAGCTAGCATTTTGGAATCTCTAATTTAAGGGAATCCCTGCAGCTGTCATGAAACTTTACAGCATTTGCTTTCTGATTTAACATATCCATTAGTTAATGCTTGTAAAGGTAGATAGGAGGAGCACTGTGTAAATACTAAGCACTGCTATTATTTTAGTATAAGTGGATTTTAAGAATGTTAATGATTAACATTATGAAAACTAAGGGCAATATAAGTGCAATATCTTTTCTTCTTCTAGGAAGTGGGTATTGTGCCTCTGAAATCAAAGTCCTTTGGGCATTTCGTGGTTTAAGCCGTAAATTTCACTTCTCCCTCCTTTCCTCCCCCCCATCCCCCCCCCCCCCCAAATGGGGGGAAATGGGGAGAAGAACTGACGAAAATGTAACTCCCACGGGTTGAGATAAGAACAGTCCAGTAACTGAGATACAGTACAAATCACTACTGCCACCACCAATAACAATAATAATGACAAAGTAAATACAAAGGGAGAGGATACAACCGTTTCGCCGCCCGACTGAGCCGAGAGACTGTGCGGGAATACCCAGCGAGAGCCCGCCCCTAAACCACGCACTTCCCGGTTCCTCCCCCCCATATTCTACATCCTGGGCGTGACGTGCTGTGGTATGGAATAATCTCACTGGTCAGCCCGGGTCAGGCGCCCTGTCCCCGCCTCTCCCAGCTCTCCCCTCCTTCCTGGCGTAGCATGAGACTTGGGGGGGGGGGAAGCCGAACCCATAACAGGGCAATACCGGCTTGAATATGTTCACGTTGGACACATTGGTAAAGATTATTTTAATTTTTGTCGTGTGGGAATCCATATTTTTTTTTTTGCTTCCTTTAATATGAGTCAAATCATCCTTCATGTGGAAGAAATTTTCAAATCTCTCTCCTTAACACAGGTAAATTTAGCTAAAAAATCAATACAAATAATCTGATCCTGATCACTTAGGCATGCCTCATATTCCCACTCCATTTCTTCCATTCATTTCTATCACAAGAAGATTTATTGCTGGTTTTGAACACATGTCAGCAGCACTAAAAAAATCTTTATTCCATAACTTAGAATGCAACTGTGAAATATTATGAAAATAAACAAAAGTTTAACTAATATAATCAATATTTGTGGCAATAACAGCTAATTTCTTCCTGGTAGTTTTACAGGCAGTTGAGATGCCTGGGGTTTTGGTGGGGTGGAGGAGGATTTTTTGATTTTAATTAAGAAGTCCTTCACTTGTTAAGCTTTTATCTGTCTTCTCTTTCCTTCTACATTGTCCTTTGCATGCAGCTTTGTCTGTTTTGTGAATCATTCTTCACCTGCAGTCTTCTTATTTAGTAGACCTTTAAAATCACTGCAAGTCATTCAAAATCAAAAGGAATATATGTCTCAAGTCTGGCTTTAAGAAGCTATCTAAGCCTGCAGTGCTATTGTATGTATAACGTACAGTCCTACTTTGGACGCAGTTCCCCAGTGTTTCTTTATACCCTCAGTTCCAAGCCTGTGTTGCCAAGAGTTGATCAAACCTGTGCAACTGTTTATAAAACAGTATTTTTTCTCATAATGTTACATAGACTTTTATGATAAAAGAAATGTGTCCAGCAATGTCTAGTGTTGAAGCCTGAAATTTCAATGGTTTAACTCTGATCTAAAGCCAAACCTCAAAAAGTAGGTGCAGGGGAAAGGAAGAGGCATACCTGAAGGGCTGCAGAAGTTATAAATAATTTTGTCTAAAAATTGTTTCTTTATTTCGCCACTGCTTTCAACACATCTTCCTTGTAATCTGGATTATGCAAGACTCAGAAAACACTGCTTGAGGAACTAAATTACAGTGTCCTAGATAGAGATTCTGAACAATTTACAATGCTTTCTCAGAAATGTCAAAATCAATGATGTCAAAAGAATTGAAAGAAGACAGAAAGAGGCTGTGTAAAACCAGCTAGTCATTCTTTCCTTTCCCATTAACTTCCTTTTTTTTTTTTCCCCTCTTGTCTTTTTGATCTTATATTAGTATGGATTCCTGTTTCTGAGTTCTAGGTTTGTTTTGCATTTCTTTCAGTTACCACCAACATCAAATCTTCCTCTTTCACAATATTGACTATTCAACTTCTAAGTTTCTCATAATTTCCATGATAATGCGTGAGTTCTGAAGTCTAGAGTTCTCTCAGGTAGCACCAAGAAGAGGTAAGGATTTTGTCCTGATCTTGAATTCAACATTTTTCTGAAAATACCCTTTTATATATATATATAAACAAAAATCTTGAAACAAATCAAAAATAATTCATGTTCATGGCATCTAATATTTTGCTTGCTTATTAAAGGTTTTGCTGTTTCCAGCTGCTGATAAATTTGCTCATAAAGTTGGATATAATTTCTTTTTTACATTCACCTCTGGAGTCTGGATAAAATGAGAACTTGCAAACATTCCAGTAGATTAAAGTTGGCTGCTTCTTTCTCTTAGGTCTGAAACCAGAAACCAGTCAGCAATGAAGTTTCAGCTCACGAGCCACAAGAAATTCCATGCAATCTGTACCGATTCAATTCCAGGGATAGCTGCAAGTGAGTGGGAGGTTTATCATGCATTCCTCCTCTGAATCCAAACTCATCCCTTTGAGAAGTTGTTCATTATCTTCTCAGTGTTTTTTCTGTTTCTCAGAAGAAGATTTAATCAGTCTCTCTCCACTATTTTATTTCTACTGTAATGTCAAGCTGATCTACTTCTCTTATTTTTCCCGGATCTTACCCATAGAAGTACATATATTAAAGCACTATTTTAAGTTAGTTGAGAATAATAGCTGATCATTTCGGAGAGGAAAAAAAAAAAAAAGTGTAGGAAGCACTGAAAACAATCATTATGGTGGGAAAACGGAATGTCTGCAAATGTAGCACTAAAAATTTCTCTGAAAAATAAAGGACACAAAATGTTGCATTGTTGGTGCAATGTTAGTTTTATACTTGTTGCTGCACTGATCTGGGTTACAGCAGAAAATTTTCAGGATCAGAGAGAACAGTATCTGTTTAAAATATATATTACAACTTAAGAAGAATCATAAAGTCAGCAACAATATGTCTCTAATATACAACAAATTAAATGATCCAAATATTCACTGTGAATGTAGCTCTTACACCTCCTTTTCCTGCTTTTTGCTTCAGATACTAGAACATAAAGTCTGAGTTAAAATTATATATATTTAGAACACTAAAGTATTATATTTCTGAAAATGTTTAGAGAAGGTTTTACAAGTTCCATGTACTTCTGTGAAAATTTAACTTTGAAAACTTTGGATTACATAAATAATTTCTGTACATTATTACAGTGCACATCCAATGATAAATAACAGTGAAAAGAATTACTTTCTTTTTTAATAGGTGTTTCTAAAAATCTGAGATCAAACATTGGAGTAAACACTTTAATACACATGCATGAGCTAAGAATCATAAAATCATAGAATACTTAGGGTTGGAAAGAGCCTTAAGATCATCTAGTTCCATGAAGAACTCAACTGGAAATACCACTGTGTTATCAAAACAGGCAATTGGGTAAGTAAATTTTTTATTATTGTTATTATTTAATCATGCATATTAAAGCAGAATAATCCCGTATTTTGAAGGCAATTTAGTGTTTAGTCTGGTTGAAAACTTTTTTCTGAGAAAATAATAGACTAATTACTAAATACTATTTTATAATGTCAAAGTTATTTTAAATTTCAGCTTCAGGTAGGTGTGTTAGAAATTGAAAGAATATTCATTGCCTTTATCTGCTTACAGTCAAAAGTGGACTGTACAAAGTAGGAGAGATGAAACAATACTAAATTTTGAAAGGATAAAATGGAAAATCCCTAAATCAAAATACACTGAGATTAAATTTTGAAAGCGTTCATTTTGGAAACTATTCTTTCTGCTTTCAAATAAAACAATTTTACAAACATTGCCATTAGCTTAAAGAGAAATTTCAAGTTTCCATAGCCATCAGATACATCAACAATGAATAATCACGGACAAAGCAGCGAGAATTTACCCTGTTAAATTAAAAAAATATATCCATATATATACACACACCACTAACAAAGTTGAATGATACATTCTGTTTAAAGTAGAAGGACAGATGAAATGGCAAAAGCCAGTTTGATATCTGGAGGCTTCACACTGCCTGGAAATAAATTCACAGAGAGAGAAAGGCTGTATGGAAAAGTATGAACTAAAAGAGTAATGAAAAGTGAAAAAGATGCATATGTCAGCTATAGTACATCACTTGGAAGGAGGAATACAGAATAAATCTGCATGTTTGAAAAATGATTACAGCGCAGGTAGCAATGAAATGCAGATTGCACTACAGGGTAAGATTAAAAAGGAAATTTTTGAACCACAACACGTTAAAAAAAAGAGATCAGGGAGGATGGAAAGGTTTTTAAGTGGTGCTAAGCCAAACTCTCTGACAAAGGCAATCTTCTTGAAAAATAAGCTCCTCAAATAAAAAAAAACCACAGAGGAACCAGTACAACTATTATAAAGATCAAATATGAGAGGGCAAACATAGCCACCTGAATGAAGGATAATCCTATTTGAATGTAAAAAGAAATACAGCATCTTTCTACCACTATTTTTTATAGAAATCAACATAACATCAAAGAATCATAGAATCATGGAATAGTTAGGGTTCAAAAGGACCGTAAGATCATCTATTTCCAATCCCCCTGCCATGGACAGGGATGCCTCACACTAGACCAGGTCAGTCAAGGCTCTGTCCAAGCTGACCTTGAACACTGCCAGGGATGGAGCATTCCCAGCTTCCCTGGGCAACCCATTCCACTGCCTCACCACTCTCACTGTAAATACCTTATTATATCTAACTTGTACTTCCCCTGTTTTAGTTTAAACCCATTACTCTGTCCTGTCACTGCAGTCCCTAATGAAGATTTCCTTTCTGTCCTCCAAACACCGTAACAGTATCCTCTGATTTCCCCACCATGATAACTGATGATCTGACTTTGTCCAGTGAGAAAATACAGATGTGCATAACTTTCTTAGATAAATCCAAGAAATAGCATGCGTATGACAAGAATAGTAGCAGGTTCCTGGAGTGGGTGGAGCAGAAGAATGCTGAAGGAAAAATTGCTGGAGTTCTTACTAATCTCCTCAGTAAACATTATTTAGGGGCAGGGGGAAAGGTCATCTGGAAATGCCTCCTACTGAGGGAGAATGTGAGTATTTCAGGTGCAGCAGAACTTGCCATATACTGTAGCTTTTCCCTTTACTCATTAGAAGTAGAGAGAGCAAGAGAGAATATTGAAAATGGACAGAAATTAAGAGTAATGCTGAGGCTGCTCTAATCATTATAGAGGCCCTGGAGAAGGTAATGTTAGCTGTGTGTCACCTTAAATTGTACATAGCAAATATTCAGAATACTTCTGGAACAAAAACAGCGTCTGTTAAGAGACAAATACTGTGTTAAGCTCATCTAACCTTACTTTGAAATATGAAGATTAATGCATACTGAACAGAAGCAGCAAATCAAAATGGCAAAATGTACATTACATGGGATCAGTTGAAGACTTAAAAAAAATTAAGTTATGATTGTGGCTAAATTTATTTTTTTTAACTATTTTTCATTGCTGATCATCGCTTAGGAGGAGCCGGTCTTCTTTTCCCAGCTATGTGTGACTCCTTAATATCAAGGAGATACTCTTCAGTTATGTTGTTTGATGTATATGTCACACTGATAAGGAATATGAATCAAATGCATGTTATAAATATTCAAGAGAAGTTATAGTCCTAAGTATCTGTTATGGGTTCAGCTTACACACACACACACACACACACACACACACACACACACCCCGCAGTTTCATATTACGCCGGGAAAGAGAGAAAAGGTGGGGGAGGGGAGACAGGGCGCCTGACCCGGGCTGACCAATGAAGTTATTCCGTACCACAGCACGTCATGCCCAGGAGGGAGAATTTGGGGGCGGGGCTCTGGCGGCACGCGGTGGGGGGGAGCGGCGCGCGGTGTCTCTGGTGCGAAATGGTCTCTAGAGCGGCGCACGGTCCCTGGAGCGGCGCGCAGTCACTCGGCTCGGTTGGGCGGCGAAACGGTTGTATCCTCTCCCTTTGTATTTACTTTGTCATTATTATTGTTATTGGTGATGGCAGTAGTGATTTGTATTGTACCTTAGTTTCTGGAATGTTCTTATCTCAACCCGTGGGAATTACATTTTCTTCAGTTCTTCTACCCATTTCCCCCCATCGGGGGGGGGGGGGCTGGGGGGATAGAGGGGAAGAAAGGAGGGAGAAGTGAAATTTATGGCTTAAACCACGACAGTCCTTTTTGGCGCCCAATGTGGGGCCCTTAAGGGTTGAGATAAAGACAAAATAGCCACTCGTCACAATGCTGATTTATTGGCTCTCAAAGCTGTTGCTCTGGTTCTCACAGGTTCAGTGTATGACACTCTACTTACAGCCGGTTCTTCTTATCTTAACGTTTTTCAGATCTGGGTTTTGGGTTAAGATTCTTGTTACATTATACTGTATTGCTATTGTACTGTATGTATTGTATGTATTACTGTATTGTATTGTATTGTATGTATTATACTATATACTATATAGACTCAGTGATCATGAAACTGACCTGGTTTGTGTTTCCAGTGTGGTCACCAACTCTATACTTTGGGAGGTATATAATGCAAGTTCTTAGCAATTACACGTCTCTTTTCACCTCCTCCGGTGGTCAGCCTGTGAAGGAGACATTCTTTTGTGCTCCCAGCGCCCCCACCAGGCCGTTTACAACACTGTTTGAGAATTCTGAAGGTTTTGAATGGCCTTTAGATACCCTTGAGATCTGCCTGCTGGTGGTGACGGGAATTATCATGTTGGCACACATACTGAATATGTTGTACTCACAACTATTTAGTCTGGTCCTGAGAGTTAAGCAGAGTGGGGTGTGGGCCATGTCTGGGGTTAGACCACAATCCAGGATGGCCGAGAGATTTTCCCCAAGGCTGGACAGTCATGAGTGGCAGGGTGTGTGGGATAGTATGGGCAAGTATCGAGGCCAATGGGCCCCTCCAGTGCTTTGGAACTTCACCAATGAACAAATGCAAAACCCAGAAAAATTAGTAAAACATTTAAAGGAGGTGTGTGGTCACTCTGGTCACACCAGAGATGGACAAATCATGGCAACGTGCTGGGGCTTGGCTTATGCTTACAGAGCCTTGTTTAACACTGTCAAGCATCTTCAAAAGGGAAAAAATGTCTCTGGATCTGAGGGCGGAGTAATGGACAGCGCAGTTAATCCAGCTCCAAGTACAGCAGCTACATCACCACCAGCGATAGGTACAACCACGACTCAAACCCCAGTGACAAGTACGGCGCCTACCCAAACCACAGTAATAATCACCGCAGCAAAACCAGAGGACCAACTCATACCAAAATCGGTTGCCCCGTACACAAGAGGAAAAACAAAGAAGAGGCAGGAAAGATGAAACACGACGAAGAAACGCGACCACCTGGGACAGCATCTGACCAGGAGTTATTACCACATGATGAAGAAGAAGATGGAGAAAAGGAAGAGGTGACTTCTTGATCTCGGACTTCAACCGAGCTACGGAATATGCGAAAAGACTTTACCCATCAGCCGGGGGAGCACATCATCACCTGGCTGCTCCAATGCTGGGACAATGGGGCCGACGGTCATGAACTAGAAGGTAGTGAAGCCAAACAGCTGGGATCACTTGCCAGGGAAGGGGGAATTGACAAAGCAATTGCAAGAGAGAAAAAGTCCCTCAGCCTTTGGAAGCGGCTCTTGGTGGCTATGAAAGATAGGTTTCCATATAAGGATGATGTAATGAGTTGTTCGGCCAAGTGGACTGCTCTAGAGAAAGGCATCCAGTCTCTGAGAGAATCAGCCATTGTAGAGATGATTTATACTATCAAGCCAAAAAATGGGGATATACCCATAGATCCAGATGAAGTCGAATGTGCACGACCCATGTGGCAGAAATTTACACAGAATGCACCCCAGTCATATGCCCATTCATTGGCAACAGTAACCTGGAGTGACATAACACCACCAACAGTGGATGAAATGATTTATAAACTCCGAGAGTTTGAAGATAATATCACCCCTTCCATCATCTCAGCTGTGGAAAAACTGTCCCAGGACCTCCAACAATTGAGAGACGATCTATCCAGCTCCTCACGTGTACCAACACACATCTCAGCTGTTAACAGAAGGCGTCCCACTGTTCGAGAGAGAAGATATAGAAGTTATACACCACGGGCCACCCTATGGTTTTACCTGGGGGATCACGCAGAAGATATGATGGAGTGGAATGGAAAGTCTACTTCAGTTTTGGAGGAGCGGGTGCGAGAACTGAAGAGGAGAGCAAAGGTCAAGGCTGATCACCCCATGAAGGCTGCGGCTTCAGGCTCTGGTGAGCAGGTTCCCAGATGGAGTGGAAGAGGCGATTTTACTTCAGATCCCATGGTAAAGAAGAATAATCCATCTCTACAAGAGGTGAGTGACCAATGTGGTGACTACTAGAGGGTTCCCGCCTCCAGCCAGGTGGCGGTAGGGGACAATCGAACTTATTGGACTGTATGGATCAGATGGCCTGGCACATCAGTCCCACAGAAGGATAAGGCTCTAGTAGATACCGGTGCACAGTGTACTCTGATGCCATCAAGCTGTCAAGGGGTGGAACCTATTTCTATTTCTGGAGTGACAGGAGGATCCCAAGAGTTGACTGTACTGGAGGCTGAAATCAGCCTGACTGGGAGGGAATGGCAGAAACACCCCATTGTGACTGGTCCAGAGGCTCCATGTATCCTTGGCATAGATTACCTCAGGTGAGGGTACTTCAAAGACCCAAAAGGGTACTGATGGGCTTTTGGTATTGCTGCTTTGGAGACAGAGGAAATGGAGCAGCTGTCCACCTTGCCTGGTCTCTCAGAGGATCCTTCTGCTGTGGGGTTGCTGAAGGTCGAAGAACAACAAGTGCCAATCGCGACCGCAACAGTGCACCGGCGGCAATATCGCACCAACCGAAGACTCCCTGATTCCCATCCATCAGCTGATCCATAGATTGGAGAGTCAAGGAGTGATCAGTAGGACCCACTCACCCTTTAATAGCCTCACATGGCCAGTGCGAAATTCTAATGGAGAGTGGAGACTAACAGTAGACTACTGTGGCCTGAACGAAGTTACCCCATCCTTGAGTGCTGCCGTACCGGACATGCTAGAGCTTCAGTAAGAACTGGAGTCAAAGGCAGCCAAGTGGTATGCCACGACTGATATTGCCAATGTTTTTTTCCTCAATTCCTCTGGCAGCAGAGTGCAGGCCACAGTTTGCTTTTACTTGGAGGGGCGTCCAGTACACTTGGAACCGACTGCCCCAGGGGTGGAAACACAGCCCTCCAATCTGCAAATTAAACGTGAGATAGTTCATGCAGTAGCCCTCGGAAGTAACCAGTCCAGACTGGGCCAGATGTTAAAAATGTACTGTCCACCGCAGATGGGGAGAACGGTCCTACCTGGAACCTCTGGCAGAAAGCTCCAGGGGAAACTCGAGGTCGAACCCTCGGCTTTTGGAGTCGGGGATACAAAGGATCTGAGGCCAGCTATACCCGAACCGATAAAGAGATATTGGCAGCCTATGAAGGGGTTGGAGCTGCTTGGGAAGTGATTGGCACTGAAGCACAGCTCCTCCTGGCACTCCGGTTGCCCGTGCTGGGCTGGATGTTCAAAGGCAGGGTCTCCTCTACACTTCATGCAACTGATGCTACATGGAGTAAGTGGGCCGCATTAATTACACAACAAGCTCGAATAGGAAATCCC
Organism: Myiopsitta monachus; assembly: GCA_017639245.1. Taxonomy (NCBI): domain Eukaryota; kingdom Metazoa; phylum Chordata; class Aves; order Psittaciformes; family Psittacidae; genus Myiopsitta; species Myiopsitta monachus. The sequence goes on along the minus strand of CM029941.1, from coordinate 95,455,082 downwards.
AGTCGTCCGGGAATTCTAGAAGTCATCATCGACTGGCCAGAAGGCAAAGATTCTGGAAGGTCACCAGAGGAGGAAGGAGTGATGGGTGCTGAAGAGGCCCCACCATATAATGAACTGTCAGAAAGTGAAAAGCAATATGCCTTATGTACTGATGGGTCTTGTCACATTATGGGAAAGCACCGTAGATGGAAGACAGCCGTATGGAGTCCTCAACGACAAGTTGCAGAAACTGCTGGAGGGGAGGGTGAATCGAGTCAGTTTGCAGAAGTGAAAGCCATCCAGCTGGCCTTGGACTTTGCTGAACGAGAAAAGTGGCCAGTACTTTATAGTGACTCATGGATGGTGGCGAATGCCCTGTGGGGGTGGTTGCAGCAATGGAAGCAGAGCAACTGGCAAGGCAGAGGTCAACCCATCTGGGCTGCTGCACTGCGGCAAGATATCACTGCCTGAGTGTAAAACCTGGTGGTCAAGATACACCACGTAGATGCTCATGTACCCAAGAGTCGGGCTACGGAGGAACACCAGAACAACCAACAAGTGGATCAAGCTGCTAAAATTGAAGTGGCTCAGATGGACTTAGATTGGCAACATAAGGGTGAATTATTTTTGGCCCGGTGGGCCCACGACACTTCAGGCCATCAGGGCAGAGATGCAACATACAGATGGGCTTGTGACCGAGGGGTGGACTTAACAATGGACACTATTGCTCAGGTTATTTATGACTGTGAAACATGTGCTGCAATTAAGCAGGCTATACGACTAAAGCCTCTTTGGTATGGAAGACGATGGCTGAAGTAGAAATATCGGGAGACTTGGCAGATTGATTATATTACACTCCCACCAACCCACCAAGGCAAGCGTCATGTGCTTACCATGGTGGAAGCAACCACCGGATGGCTGGAAACATACACTGTGCCCCACGCCACTGCCCAAAACACTATCATGGGTCTTGAGAAACAGATTTTGTGGTGACACAGCACCCCAGAGAGAATTGAGTCAGACAATGGGACTCATTTCCGGAACAGCCTGATAGATACTTGGGCCAAAGAGCATGGCATTGAATGGGTATATCACATCCCCTACCATGCACCAGCCTCTGGGAAAATCGAACGGTACAATGGGCTATTAAAAGCTTCACTGAGAGCAATGGGTGGTGGGATTTTCAAACATTGGGATGCACATTTACTAAAGGCCACCTGGTTGGTCAACACCAGAGGGTCTGCCAACAGGGCTGGTCCAGCCCTGTCAGAACTTCTACATACTGTAGAGGGGGGCAACGTGCCTGTGGTGCACATAAAGAATTTGCTGGGGAATACAGTCTGGGTTATTCCTGCTTCAGGTAAAGGCAAACCCACTCATGGGATTGCTTTTGCTCAGGGACCTGGATATACTTGGTGGGTAATGCGGGAAGATGGGGAAGTCCGATGTGTACCTCAAGGAGATTTGATTTTAGGAGAAAACAGCCAATGAACTCAATTGCATGCTGCTGCTTGTTGTGTAATTTGTTTTTTTTATAGCCCATCAACTAGATGTCTTCAAGTCATCCTCGAGTGACCCTCAGACCATCATCCCAACAAAGAACGAACTTTGATGAAACCAGACGAGTTCTGCAGTAAAGGGACAATAAGCATCAGCAGGCAGCGATCCAACACTGCACACAGCCTCCCCTGCTCTGAAAGACTGTTACAAAAGATGGAGCCTGACATCACAGACTGGATGGACTCAGCAGCTTTATAGGGATTGGTCCAGGCACTAAGGGATTATATCTCTCCATCTGTGTGTGTGTGTGTATGTATATATATATATATGGGATGGTATTTTGAAAATGTGGGATCTGAGCATGATGTGAACGGTATGGAATAAGGGGTGGATTGTTATGGGTTCAGCATCATCCCCCCCCCCCCCGAGTCTCATGTTTATGCCAGGAAAGAGAGAAAAGCTGGGGGAGGGGAGACAGGACGCCTGACCCAGGCTGACCAATGAGGTTCTTCCATACCGCAGCGCGTCATGCACAGGAGGGTGAATACAGGGGCGGGGTCGCGTGGGGGGCGTGGTCTCTCGGGTATGGAGGGCAGGGAAATGGTTGTTTCCTCTCCCTTTGTATTTACTTTTTCATTATTATTTTTGTTGGTGGTGGCAGTAGTGATTTCTATTGTATCTTAGTTACTGGACTGCTCTTATCTCAAACCCTTGGAGTTACATTTTCTTCAATTCTTCTCCCCATTTCTCCCCCATCTGAGGGGGGGGGTGGTCGGAAAAGGAGAGAGAAGTGAAATTTACAGCTTAATCTACAACAGTATCTCTGAGAATATAAAGTCTTCAAAGCCTATTTATTATTAAACAAATGTGTTTCTTGCTCATTCAGCATTTTGTTCTTTGAATTTCTCTGACAAGGAATCAAGTCTCATAAAGAAACTCTTCTGAAGAACTCTGGAAAAAAACAAAAAAGGGCATATTTACATTTTTATGCGTGCATGTACACATATAAAACATCAGTTGTGTTTTATAAAGCTAGTATTTTCTGAGTATGCCACTGAATATGAACATTATTTTTTCAGTTTTAAATGCAAACTGTCTTGAAAATTATAACTTTTTAAAAGCTAAAATAGAGCACATAATCAATTTAATAGGATGTGACACTGAAAATCAGATCCTGACTGCATAGTTTTTTCTTTTTTATGCAATAAAATCATGAATGGGTTCACTGTATGTTAAGAAGTATGCAAGTAAATACAATATTGCTGCACCTACTCTGATGATCTTTTGTATTCCTTAATTGGTTTCCATAACATCTTACGGTCAGAGCCCAAAGGAAAAAACATAGAAGGGATGTTCAGAGGCCAATGAACATAAGAAGGCTTTGATGATTACAATAGAATTCATAATAATTTCGAAAGCTGTCTTTTCTGAAAATTGTCATGGTAGTGTTATATTGCTGATTCCAAAGCAGGAAAAATACAGAAGAAAGTTCTTATGATCAAAATAATCAATGGTCATATAATTCTTACTACAATATTTTGATAAGGAGTAAAAAATACTTTTACACAAGACAAAGATTAAAAAATGGTAATACACAATTATGAAATATATATTAAAAAGAGTAAGTTGTTTAATTACTAGCATATTCATTAAATTCAACGGCTGGGTCTGTCACATCGTAGGCAACCCGCAGCTATGTGCATGTTGCTGTGTTCATTTGTAAGTGTATCACCCAAGGAAACAAAATTATTTTACTTTATATTCTCCAGCATCCAGAAGACAATTTATGTAAGACTAACTGAACAGACATGTACATGTATTAAATTAAACTGTACCTGTTTTTCAATCATACCAATAAATACTTTCCAGTCACCTTTCCATCTTTTAGCTGATCATGGGAACAGCTTAGAACCAAGTTCCTTGTCTGCTCTAATTTTCATGCGTAGTACTGCCATGCCAGAGAGCATCACTCCAAGTAAACCCTTGTTAATTAAAATCATACTCTGGCAATGTTTCTCCAGTGGCAAACCTGTGCTTATGGATGTGGAAACTTCAGAACAGGAGTGAAAGAACTGAGAGACACTCGTGGTCTTTTCCACATAGGATGCTGATTTCACTTTTCTTTATCATAATGTAAAGTTAGGCCTTTAATAGTCTTCTTTTGGCTACCCAACCAAAAGCTACAAAAAATATACTGCTGCATCCAGTGACAATCTGCTTTACAAAAAAATACATTTAAAAAAAAAAAATCTATTTTTTTAAATTTTTATTTTCTTTTGAAAAGGATAAAAAGATTATGCATACATAGACACATTAAACTGCTGTTCTTCCTTGCCTTTCTATATTTTCATAACGGAGCATAATTTGTCACTGAAATAACATGTAAAAAGTTCACGGATTTTTTTTCTCATTTCTTGTGATTAGTGTCCTACTCTTACACAGAAGTTTGAAACAATTTTATTTTGTGCCTGTTCTATCGTAAAACATTAGTGTTTCATCACATTAGTATGCTTCCGCCACTGCACTGTATTAAAAAAGGTGCCCAAAATAAGGTCTTTAATTAAACCATCCAAATGTAAACCCAACTTATGACCAAACAATTAAGCTGTTTATTGAATTACTGCTGAACACATAAATGTGACAGGAAGATGATACAAATCTGACCAGAATATTCTAGCTGTGTAAACTTAAACCTTTTAACTATGGAATAACTAAGAGATGGCATGTTCTTTGAAGCTTGGTAATAAGGAACTTGTGGTAGACAGTAGGGTTGACATGCTGAACTGTTGTGACAGACACTTTTTTGCTTGTTTCATTAACGTATTGAAATTAAGCCTCTAAATTAATTTAAATTGAAGCTTCATTCTATGAAATTTCTGTGTTTCATATTTACTATATGGTGATTTACTGACTTTTGATCCACAGCAGATGGAAGAGCCCACAAAGGAAGTCTGACTACTGACTGCATGAGAAACTATATCATCACAGCATGCAGAATAATGCAGTACCTTGAAAGTTCAGGAGATCTATAAAACCATTTCAAAATTATTTGGGGGTGCTTGTATAGCTTTTTAAGGAAACGAATCACCTTAGATTCCCTGCTTCTACTGTTCTGAAAGACTTAAGATTACAGGTTGCAACCAGGTTATGTAGTACAGAAAAGGGGCACAGAATTAAGTGCTTTTCATATTTCTCCACACTTCCTAATTGCAGTAGAACACTTATTCCCAGGCCTTGAAGAACAGAAGGCAAAAAAGCCCTCTTGTCTTTCCAAACTTTTGTAAATGGAAGACAGCTTTTGCTTAGAGACTATGTTAGTACTAAGAGACGCAGCTATATACCAGCAAGGAAAATTAGGGACCCTTTTCCCTACAGATCTTTTGCCAAGTGCTTGACTAATAGAAGGCAGTTCTACAGTGGTGTTTCCTTTGCCAATAGGATACAATAAACCAGAAGGCAGTCACAATCATGTAGTTTATAAGCAGTCTTCATATAAATATGCTGACATGCAACAGGCATCTGTTCTACTGATGGTTGGAGAAGACTATGTACCCCTGAAAAACAACATTCCATCTAAGGAAATTTCACACTGTTGAATCTCACTATTTCTATTTGAGAACAATGTTCTTTATCCATCATTTGGGAATAGGGTATAAATGTCACAATCTGGTCCCATGGCCTACAGAAACAAGCACAAAAATATGCTTATCCCTTTGTGGTTTTCATCTTTGCTTCCAAGATCGTTCTCTCTGGAATCAATAGTCTTTCTTGATCACTTCTGTTTCACAGTTTTCTAAAAAAGAAAGATAAGCACATTTGAAAGGAGGACAAAAGTTTTTCTATATACCACTGGAAAGATTATTAGAAGCCATTAAATACTGGGATAAAGAGAATGTTACACTGAGACAAACCACAGGGATTCATCCTCATGTGCACTTTTCAAAGTACTTAAACAGAAAGGTATTGCCTGCTTTGAGTATAACAATTGGTAAAAAAAAAAGACTTTTCACTCACAAATTTCAAAATACATTTAAGGCAGAAAAGTTTGCAGATTAGAAGCATTTTATCATATAACTATAAACTTTTTTTTTTTTTACTTCTACAGAAATAAAAAAATGAAACTAAAAATGAAATTATTGCAGTAAGAATTCAGAAATCATTGGTACCCTCTGGTATTTTGAATTGATATGAATTCACAATGAGAACAAAGAAGAGTAAAACTTGCTGGAATTAATTTTACCCTATAAACAATTTACTCTCCCTGAGTAAAGAACAACTTCCCACATCTGTTCTTTGTCTGTACTGGTCTAGTTTTGCTGTGATATGACAACCAGAACTTGAAATGGAAAACCAGGGGTTTCCAATTTATTGACAGCTTTGGTTAAGCCACCACTGCCAGCACTAAACTGCAGTGATTTATTTTCAAAGTCAGTGACTACATCTTCTGTAGCATAAAAGCTTGGATTATATTTAAAAAAAAACAAAAAACAAAAAAACAAAAACAACACAAAAAAACCCCAAACATGTAGATCACAAAATATTAAGCAGCTGCCTAAAAAAAGGAAATAATTTGAGATCTTGAATATAGTTTCGAGGGTATTCATGTTCCACTTGCATAGTTTAAATTCTGACTATTGAAGAGGTCAAGGAGATTCAGCGTTTTTTATGACCTAATCCAAACACTCCTTTAAACAACTTGCTCCTAGTACAAAACCAAAACAAATCTTGGTAAAGACTTGCTGTAAAATCTAAGAATTTTCTGCCAGAAATGTGTTGAGAGGATGCTTCTTCAGCGATATAGAAGAAGAATGAAAAAAACAAGAGAGGAAAATATATTTGCTCTCCTTAAACAAATTATGTGTTGTAGAGGCAGGTTAATCATGTATTTTAAAATGAATCTTGAGTACTCAACTATCTCCCATTCTGTAGTCTTGTGCTACTGCAAAGGTTCCAAAGAAAGTGCCACAATTCCTTAACTAAGCTGACCTGTGCTCAAGAAAATTTAAGGGGTAGAGTATACCATTTTGGCATTTCATCTGAACTATAGTTTTTTTGTTGATTATCTAAGGCAATAATTATTTCTCCACACACAAGAGCTATACAGGTGCCATGTGCTGACACTCATTTTCTTCACCTTGAGTACTGAAATCCAATCTTGCATCACAGAATCATAAGAATGAATGTCAAACATCATAATCAGTATCAATGCAAAGGTTCTCCATATATAAAAGAGCTCTAAACATGGTTGAGGCAAAGTAGTTATCACTTACAAATGAATGCTGAACTTCCAGAAATTGAGAGTTCACTTAAATCTAACTGCAATAGTACCCCTAATCTATAAGAAAAATTTGAAGCTCTTTGGGCACTATGCCATAAGAAGACCTTTCAACAGTACAGTCAAATAGTATAGAAGATTTTCCAAGCAGATCATAATATGATATCTTTTGATAAATATCAAAGTTCAGGAGTTTTTGAATATTGAAAAAATTGAAATTATATTTGAAGATAAAGAAAGTCTAAACCACAAGGCCTGTGGTGGCATTAATGAAGAAATTAAGCACTTGGGAGATAACTAGTTTAGCTGCTAATTGCCAGAGTCTAGTAACTGGTTGGTTGTTGGTATTGATTTTGGCATTCCTTTTTTAACTTGACTCTTATTGACACTAATCCTCATTCTGTTTACTCCATGATGTTCCCAATGAGGGCTGTGATAAACTTTCTCATACATGTAACTTAGTTTCTCTTCCAAGAGCAAAGTGGTTATAAGAATTCCAGCTGAGGAGGGAGAACAGGAGGGGAGACAGATTTTATAGATTTTTCTTCTCTGGTAACCAAATGTATATATATAATGTACGCATACTTTTTAACAGCAAAATAAATTAAGAAATGTTGTATTTATTTTTTGAGGACAAGTGTGAGAATCACAAATATAAAACCAAAAACAAACCTTCAGAATGTTTGATTCACAAAAGAGAATCCTGAAATAGTTTTGCCTTATTCCTGTCTCAGCCCCTGAATAACTCTGCTCATAAAAATAGGTATTTTCTATTGAGTTACATATTTCCAGTTCTGACACTTTGCTCCTCCTCCGCTAGATCAGGTTCAGACAGTGGAAATGCTTTTCAATATTAATAGGGACAACAGCCTGGCAATGCTATTTCTACCTACATGTGACACACGACTTACTTTCTACATTGAGTTCTTTCTTTTTTGTTGAGGAAAATGCAAGAAATAGGGTTGAAAAATGTGTGTAGCTCTTTGCCACAATTTTATGTCTGGGTCTAGTATTAGGGATTAAAGACGCTACTGTTGCATAAACAAAAATCCAAAACACAAATTTAAATAGATGTATATGGGATTTAGTGAAAAATACCTTTAAGTACTGTTTTCTACAGAAGAAAACACATTGCTAGCTACTTTTGCAGGTTTGTAACTCTAAACACCACAGACCTTTTCATGGAGACAATGACTTGCTAAATAACAACAAGCTGAGGCCGCACATTTAGGCTCCTATCTGACAGTGCAGACTTATCCTTATAGAAATAACACACTTTGGTTTTGTGATGAGTATAAGAGCCCAGGGAGCCTATGTTTCTATACAGTTCTAACATACTGAGTTAACTTCTGAAAGGAAACAGAGTGAAGAAAGGTCTGAAACTTTTAAAATGAGGAATTCCTAAACACATATGGATGATCCAACATTTCAGGAGACAATGCCTCTGAAATGACATTCTCTCAGACAATGACATCTGAACATTACTATATGAATGGTGGAATAGAGCTGTCATACAGATTGTGAAAAGTGATTAGGAAATTTTGCAGTAGCCTAAACTGGCAATTTTTTGTGACTATTTCTCTGGACAAATGAACAGACAGTTCATCTTGATGGGATGCAATGCAACAAGGTGCTTACTATTCTCAAGAAAAATTCAAATCCAAAATTTAATCCAAAACTGAAGAGGGACTGCATATGGGTAAAGCTATAATCACTCATAGAGTTACAGATTTATGATTTTAGTCTTTCGTCAGAAATACTTCAGTCTTTTGAATTTAGTGCTTCTTGCTTTCACTCTGTAGGAGCAGATTTTCTAGGTCTTCTTTCTTCCCTTGTTATGGACACAGTTTTATATGCATGTATGGATTCACACTTTGGCTTTCTTTTCCTGTAAATTGGAGTCTGAACACAAACAGCCCTGGTTTGTATTCCAGAGTGTGTGACGCACTTGCTTTCAAAATAATGTTGCTAATACTGGCCTTCTTACCTAAAAGACCTCTGACAGTTAGAGATGGGAATCAGGAAGCGGCAAGCATGACATCTTATCCTGACATGTAGCACAGACTTGGGTGTGGACCTTCCTGTACATCACTTATAATTGTCAATGAATTCAAACTCTCAGCAGCTATTTGTAATAGCTGACACATGCTATTTTCTCTTAAATTGTACATTGCTTATATTAATAGAAAATGTTTTCTAATACAAGCGACATTGAGTATTTTCAGCTTGAATATAAATGATTTTTTTAAGTTTTGATTTAAAATAAGGAAATTTATCAAGAGATTTATTTTCTCTTTTAATTAGATGATATCCTAGTCTAGAGTAGAAGGGATACAGGGTGAAATTCCATCATCAGAGTATCCATTTACACCTGGAAAATATTTGTGGGTACTATATTTAAGAAGTACAATGCGCTTTCTCTTCTCTCACACTTTACACGGCATAAATAAGCCTAGATTCCTTTAACCTGTAGGACATTAGACTATTCTTGGATCTTTCAGTGAGTGAAGACAAGGTGTCCATGGTTCCTTTTAAAAATAAATAACCAAAATAAAATATACCACAGAAATCTAGTATTAGTTCTTCAGCATGTGAGCCAATGATATAGGGGAGGAAGATGGGAAAACAACAAATTCATTACCCACTCTTCAAAGCTGCACAAAGCCCAGCTATTAGACCTCTGATCTTCAGGAAACAATTATATTTGCTGTGAGAATAACAGAGATGATAAAGCATATTTTAACATTCATATATATTTGTTCTTGCTGTTGTCTAATAATTTCATTACTTACAGTAAAGGTTTCTAAATATGTTTCTAGGTGGTACTCTACGGATGATATTGTGGTAAACTGCCATTGATGCCATGCTGAGTTTATGGAGATGCTGGTAAAAATGCAAAGCCATCTTCAATTATTCAGAAAGGTCATTTTAGAATATTTTGTGTGGGTTTCTGCAAAATTGTTTCTAGCTAGTTTAGAGTTAGATGTACGTTCCAATATAGAACAAGCAAATTTCTTATTTCTGCTAGTATTACTCTCTTTTTATAATAATTAGAAAATGAAGAACTATTTTTCACTCTTAACTTTCATTTATGCACAGGAAATCATATATCATTATATTTAATGGCTTTTAAAACCAGGATTGTTTTGTTTTGAAGTATCATTCTGAAGATATAAAAAGGTTACTATTGCTCTGCTATGCAATTTCCAACAATGTTTTTGTCAACAGTGGCACCATGAAGATCACTAGTATAACTGTAACACCAAAGGCTACTTTCATCACGTTGCTGACTGATCCTGCTCAGAGTTAGCATGAAGTATGGATAACTATGATGAAGAACTGGTCTATTTAAATCTTATGATTTTGATATAACCAATAGAGGCTAAATACCCAAAGTGAACTGATCTTTACAAGAACTTTGTTGTGAAAAAGTACATGAAGGTGAGTCAATTGAGGAACAGTATTCCAACCCAAACCCACTATTTCCACTTCTGTGTCATATATATTGTTGCCAGTATAAGAAGTTGCTCTATGTGGACAAAGACTGACAAGAAATTCAAAAACAGCCCTATCAGACTTTGACAAGAATTGCTTAGTCAAGCCTTGCCCAAGGCCTTCCTGCTCTAGTAAATTCACACAACTAGGAACTAGAGCCTTTAACTTTTATGTACTGCTTGCAGGATTAAACTGTGTGACATGTGAGGACTGAATTATCTACCTCTTTCCTTTCTTCTGAGCAATATATCTGATGGCAATGAAATCTTAACTCAGCTACAGGGAACACAATCAGTGGCAGCTCATTTATGTACCTAAAATACAGGGAACAAAGCTTGCCCACAGAAATGAGAACTGCAATATGGACCTTTTTTTTTCCTTCTGAACTGTTTTTTGGGTGTAACTTTGGGTGGCATCAAAGCTTTGGATCCTCACTTTTTATTTTACAGAACATGTGCACATTTTTTAACTGCCTAGGCACAGATTTCGTGACAAATTGGAAGCTGCAATTTACTGCTGTTTTGGAAAGAATAAATATTTTGCTCAGAGCAAGCTTGGAAGAGCAAAACTAAAGCTACATGCCTATATGTCTAATAAGACATTTGATAACCTCAGCACAAAACCCAGATATCCTTTGGGAGAAAAATACATTTAACCGCTATGACGTAGTTCTTGAAAGTAAACATCAGAATACTTCGATTGCAGCTTAAAAACACAGAAAGCAGCTCAAAGGAAGAAAAATCTTCCATGAAAATTCGTAGTTTCCACTTTAGTTACATTCATCAGACCTTACAAACCACTAGAACTATTTTTCTACCAAGTCTAAAGTAAGCATTATGAAAATTTTCTTTTTTTTTTTTTTCATCTAGAAATGTAGTTATTTTTTTTTGCTATCTGCCAAATTGACCTTCTGATAGAGACATAGGGGCAAGAAAGACTAAAAAGGACAAACTTGTATGACTGTGCTCTGAGTGTATAAAATACTTTTAAGACAATGTTTTCTACTCTTCTGTTAAGATGCTTCTCATTCTACAATGTAAACTCTGTGAAATTGTTTGTAAAAATCTCAATTTAAAAAAATGCTATAAACTCTCAAAATTTGTCTGATCTCACACTTTGTTAAGAAGACTTTTCAGGGAAAATTTTTAAGAAAAAGATAATTCTTTCATTAAACAAAATAATTAATCCACCAGCCTACAGTTAAGGTGACTTGGTCATGGCTACTGCTAGCACATTTTGATTCAGAGAAAAGCAACTCTTTCCCTCATTTTCAATGCAGCACATTGTAGAGAAACAATGATTCCTATGAGTCCAGAAATGTATTACCCTGCTATATGGCATTTGTTTCATCATCTCAAAAATATATTTTAATTTACCGAAGATCTCTCACAAACATTGCCCATTTCTCTTTCCATTACCTTGTCTTTCCTGTTTAATATGGAATAGGCAGGGAAGAACTTAAAAACCAGCAACTTACAAAGTTTACAGTGACTTTCTGGGTTTCCTACATTTCTTTATCTTACATGGAATATTTCTTTCAGCACTTGAAGCAATCCTTTAGAGCGTAATTGTCTAAAGATTGTATACATAAGTATGTTCTAGAAAATGATGCCAGATTTGAAAGATATTATTTCATCTTAATACTGCCTACTGCCTAGCAAAGGTTACTGTTTTAAATTTTACTGCAGTATTTTTCACAGCGCTGTATCACTTGGAGGGCGGACAGGTGATGAGGAAATTGTATCATATTACAAATTTTAATTAGCATTGAGAATACACATTAAATGTTGATTTAAACTTACATGATATTAGATGTTTTCGGTACAAAGTTGTTTGGTTAGAATACAGTTAATAATTCAGAGTTGAAACTTGACAGGAAAAACCCCAAACAATGACAGATTATATTTCTTTTCCATAGAAAATGATACATTGTAAAGTTTACCTTCCTCCTGCACTAAAATTGGAACTGAAATGCAGATCTCTTTTGTGATATGAAAATATGCAAGTTTCCATCTCACAAGTGGTTAAGCCTTTTTGTTTTACCTCAATATTAAATAGTATTCTCCTGCCACTGCCACTGTAGTTCATAGGCGCTGTAATTTGGGCACCCCATACTTGCTTTTCTTTTTTATTGTTGCCCAGCTGAGATTACTTTTCCAGAGATGCAACAGTTTTCCTAGTATGAAAACTACCATGCATATTTTAGACACAGCATTTTCAATATGTCAGGAAGCAGCCACAGCCAGCTGCTTCCTAAGGAATGAAGAGGAAACCAGGAGCTGAAGATGACTCCAGCACAGTCAGCACCCTTAACAACAGGGCACAGACCTGCAAGGTCTAAGCACAGTGGGCAGAGTCTGATGCTCGTTACAAGGTCCATTGACTAGCCTAACTAAGACAAGTGATGAACCAGGCCGAAGGTGCAAACAGAAAGTCCAGTCAGATGTAAAACAGTCCCAAAATCTATCTGGGAGACGTGATCAAAGACATTTCCAGATACAGCATACAAGTTATGTCTGAGGAGTCAGACCAGGTGCTGAGTTAACTTATGACATATATACAAGGCCCACCAGAGAGGCAGCATCAGAGACAGGACTGAAAACAAGGACACTTGCAATGTAGCTCAAATGAGGACTAAAGGTTAAAAGTTGAGCTTACAGGGAGCCCCAGGCGGCCCATAAGAAGTGTCAGGGTCAGAGCCCCAGGTGAGGCTTGTTAGGGCCACTATTTACGCACTCAGGGTCCTGATATTAAATCTACTTGTAAAGAGGCAGAGCTGCAATAAAATCGAACTGTGTTTTCCATAACATAGGCATGGATGCTGAAAGTGTTTGCTGTCTATGAAGGCAAGCGTGTAAATCATATTTTGGGAGGTAGGTTGAAATATGCATTTGGTTAGAGGTATTTACGTGAATTTATGTGGATTAATAAACTTTCACTCCAAAAGCACTTAAAAGAATCAGATACATGCTTACTCATTTTATCTGGAACATTAACTTACACAATTTTCCCATTTTTAGAGCATGTTTCTTTAATGTCTTCTATGATTGCAATTAGATCAGTATCCAGAGGAAATGTATGCAGTTAGAAATTGATTGAACGCACTATTTATAGAGCTTTTTGGATTCTATACTATATAGCAAATAGTCAGATGCAACACAAAATGTTATTATAATTGAGTATTAATGCAAAGAGTAAAAAAAGAGTATCATACAAGATTAAGAAACCATGGATACATTATCTAACTCAGACTAATATAAGAAATAATCGTGCAAAACAAGGAATTGTATTCTCAATTTTTCTTTATATTCCAGCAACAAACTATGTAGCAGTTGATATTCTTAAAAAAACATTATTTCTATACATTGTGCACACATGAAAGTGTTGCTAGGTATTTTGAAAAATATATATAAGAAAAAGTATGCTGACCATTACAAAGGTCCATTAAAATGTAATGGCTTTATGTTGTAATGTTTTAAGATACTATTTCGCATGTCTGAAGGGTTTGAATGTCTGCATGCCTGACAAAAAAGCTGCTTTTCCTGATGTCATTTTATACATCTCATAAGAGTTACTGGAAATCTCTGATCCATATACTCCTTTATTGGTATGGAACAATTCTCCACATTGCTTGACTTTTTCTTGATCATTGAACTATTCTAGTATCAGTACTCTACATTTGCTACTTCCATGCAGAGTTACGGAGTGAAGATCCATTCAATTCATATAGTTTATAACATTATTTTTACCTTATCTAGGTACTACTTCAGAATCATTCAACCTCTCGATACTAGTCCTTAAAGACTTATTAATCTTAGTAACAACCTTAACATTATTAATCTTAGTAAAAATCTTAAGATTGTTCACAGACTCATTTGAGTTGGAAAAGAGGTTAAAGTTCATCCAGTTCCAACCCCCTGCCACAGACAGGGGCACCTTCCACTAGACCAGGTTGCTCCAAGCCCATCAAACCTGGCCTTGAACATTTCCAGGGATGCGGCAGCAGCAGCTTCTGTGGGCAGCCTGTGACAGTGCCTCACAACCTTCATAGTGAAGAATTTCACCCAAATATCTAATGCAAATCTATCCTCTTCCAGTTTAAATTAATTTTTTACTATTCAAAAGGAAGCACGCCTGGCTAACAATTACAGTGGACCTCAAAATTAGAATTATTTTATAGGTCAATCTTCCTTACCACAGCCCTGCTCCCACAAACGGCAGGGCATGTGTATTTGATTCCTTCCTTTCCAACCCTAACTATGCTATGATTCTATAATTCTAAGACATGCACTGACCAACAGGCAGCTGAGGCAGTTTTTAAAAGGACACCGAAGCACAGACTATATATGCTCGGTACACAGAACAGTGCATTGTTCTTGATTTTTCAGACTCACAAAGTAAAACACTGAAGTACACAAATGCCTCACATTCTCTCCTTCTTATGCTGTTTAGGATAGCTCACTTCGGTAGTTACCAGGTTGTCTGCAAGGGCTTTCTCACTTATATCTTGCTGTCTACAGCCTTGATTAATGGACACATTCTCAGCAGTGGCATTGAACTGTCAGTGTTTTCAACCAGAATGCTTTTGTGGCTTGAAAAATACTTGCGCCCATCCTGCAATGAAAGTCTACGTTAGATAACAAGCATAAAATAAATTGCAAATTTATACAGTTCCAATGACTCTTTTTCTATATGTGAGCTGATCATGACCATTTCCACTTACTATTTCCTGCTCCTGCCACTCAGTCTTACCTCCTAATTATTGTGAGATATCTTCTAGAAATAATAGTATACTTTTCAGTGCAGGAGTGCTGGCTTTCCCCCCACCATCCCATTGACAGTGGCAGAATTAGTCAGTGAATTAGGCCTACAAAGGAGGCTATAAAACAGCTTGCATATGTATCTAATACAGCCTGAAGTCAAAACATTATGCTATCTATATTGTGGTAGCTGCTTGTGCCACAGCAGTAACTGTTATGAAATGCATTTGTATGCAAGAACTGCCCTCCATCCATTATGAAAATAGTCTGCAGAGCATATACAGATAATCTATTAGGTTCCTAAGCAAAAGACAGGAGTTCAGGGAAGGCCTGGAGAGGAAGAAATACCTGGAATATGTCTGAGATTTGTCAGTAATTCTCCAAGTTTAGAAAGAGAATTTTTGAGACAATGCTGTACCATATGACAGAAGTGAGATGTAAGAGTAGCAGGCTGGGTTTACAGTTCTTTTTTTCAAGCACTTCTTAGTGAAACAATGCTTCTTTATTGACTGTGGTAAACTGAGTCAGATGTAAGATAATGCTGCTATACCATGGAAAGAAGAGAAGGAAGACCTAGTATTAATGAAGTTTGAGTTTAACCCTGGGACTAAGTAGAAAGACAAGAGATAGAAGACTGATGGATTAGCTGCATCTATACAAAAAATAAGTCATTGCTATTTGTCTTGATTACTAGCAATCTTTTCAGTACTTCATGATGAATAAGAGTAAGTTTTATACAAAGCATTCATGTTTTTCTCAGTAATTTTTCCATGTTCTTGGTAGAAATGAACTTCAATTTTTTGTAATTCTATTTTTAAGAGATGAAAACCACATTTCTTTCTGGAAAGAATCATACAGACAAAAAGAGAGGTTTGATGCCATTTCATATTCAAGTAATTTGCCGTTTCATAGCTTGTCTATTTCATTATCAGACATGTTTAAAAAGGAGGCAGCTTCACAAATGCAAGTTGAGACAATATCAGTGTACTCAGTACTAAACCTTTAACTTATAAACACCAATAATTTATTAAAAATCTGTTACACTACATCTAAAAGTGAAAAAAAAATCCTTGAAAAAACCCACCCACCCAAAATAAAAAACAACAACCCAAAACCCTGATCAACTAACCAATCAACTAACCAACCAAAACCCAAACAAAAAAAAAACATTCTAAACTGCTGCCTTGGTAAGTCATCAGTTTTCACAATTATCAATTAATAGAAACTGTCTAGGACTAAAATAGGGGATCTCAAATGCTTCATGTTGAGCACAGGGTGGCTCCTTCATTGCAGGTACACCAAACATTTCAAAGAGTCATGGAAGCAACTGGAGGTAGAAAAAGATGGAGGCACCAAGGTCTGTCTAATCAGATGCCTTTTATCTCTCATCCTTCATTTAGCAGCTGCTTCATGCAGGGGCTGCTGAAACACAAATTCCCCACTGCTGGGTGAGAAGAAAGGGAGAGTACCAACATCACTCTCCCTAGATGTTCTGACCACTGGAAAAAAGGAATGACCCTGACATTGCCCATGCAGCAGGACTGGGGAGAGAGATGTTGGTACTTTCCCATTCATTCCCAGAATACCTGAGCATATGATTTTTTGTCATAATGACTATATTGTGTTGAAACTCTCACTGTTAGCTGATTATTAAAATCACCACTAATGCCAGGATAGTTGACTTCTAAAGGACATCTGTCTCTGTCAGAGAAAAGCACTATATCAGTGGATGCCACTTTATCACATTTTTGTCATCCCTAATTTCTGTAGCACTCTACACAAGAGTTTCTACACAGAAGCTTTTCCAACCAAAATGGTGAACATGTCAGGGAGGCCAGGAAGGATTTTCCAAACAAATTTTACCTTAGTAAAATTAGTTAAGTGCTGCAACTAGTGCAGCTGCATTAACTCCTGGGACAGAGACAAACTGAGATAAACAATAAGCGCAACACTGAATTTTTGTGTCAAAGAAACAGATGCTTGAATTTGAATATACCCTGCAAGAAACAGATTTCAAGTGTGTAACTGCCAAAAAGAGAAAAATAAACAAACAAACAAAAACATTTATTGTGCCTTTTTTCCTGATACAATAGGAAGTTAGGAAACATTTTAGTAATTTTCCTTTTAACTTCCATAATTTAAAGGTAGCCACAGTGATTCTGGTTTTTATGGGGTGGATTGTTTGGGTGGTTTTTTTTTCTTTTTTTTTTTTTTTTTAAACTATATTTGGGTATGTCAGCACAATATGTTTGACTTCAGTGGCGTTAAATTAAAGATCTGGCCCTCAGTTTTGCCTCTGCCCACTTCGTGCACATCTGTTCTTTTGTGCTATATGCAGGATTACCCCTAGATGGAGACCTTAGCGCAAACACTGTTGTCCTGGTTTTGGTTGGGATAGAGTTAATTTTCTTCCTAGCAGCTGATGCAGTGCTTTGTTTCAGCTTTAGTCTGAGAATAATGTGATAACACACCGGTGTTTTAGTTGTTGCTACGTAGTACTTACCCAAAGTCAAGGACTTCTCAGTCTTTCATGCTCGGCCAATATGGATTGGCACAAAAAACTGGGAGAGAGCAGAGCCAGGACACCTAACGCCAACTAGCCAAAGGGGTATTCCATACCACAGCACATCATGCCCAGAGTATAAACTGGGAGGAGTTGGCTGCGGGAGGGAGCAATTGCTGCTCGGGAATGAACTGGACACTGGTCAGCAAGTGGTGGGCAATTGTACTGTGCATCACTTTTCTCTCTTTTTATTCCTCTCTCTCTTTCTGTTATCTCCCTTTTAATTACAAATATTATTATTAGTAGTATTGTTATATTTTACTTTATTTCAATTAATAAATCACTCTTATCCCAACCCACAGGTTTTACCTTTTTCTGACTCTTCTCCCCATTCCACGGGGTAGGGAGGGTGAACAAGCAGCTGCATAGAATCATAGAATCATAGAATAGTTAGGGTTGGAAAGGACCTTAAGATCATCTAGTTCCAATCCCCCAAACATGGGCAGGGACACCTCCCACTAAACCATGACACCCAAGGCTCTGTCCAACCCGTCCTTGAAAACCGCCAGGTATGAAACATTCACAGCTTCCCTGGGCAGCCCATTCCACTGCCTCACCACCCTCACAGTAAAGAATTTCTTCCTCACATCCAATCTCAAGTTTCCCTGTTTAAATTTGAATCTGTTACCCCTTGTCCCCTCACTACACTCCCTAATGAAGAGTCCCTCTCCAGCATGGTATGTAGCTGCCAGCTGGGGTTAAACTATGTCACACACACACACATTAGTTCCATGAAAATTATTGCCAATAATACAGGTTAGTGTTCACAAAGTTTGCTAGGTGTTTTGTTTAAGTGATAGGCTAAATATATGCTGTCTATTATGACAATTATGTAAAGTGGTGATATATTTAAGTTTGAGAAAGATATTATATATAGTAACAATGACATGTATATTTGAGAGAGAGAGAGTTATACTTGTTAAACTCAGTTGGGCACTGTTAAGCTTAGTGAGGCTACAGGAGATGCTTTTCCCAGTTACTACTGACTCAGTATTTCATTTGAAATTATTATTGGCCAAAATAATCCAAGAAGTAAAAATGGAACAAGAAACTCCTACATGACTGAAGCAGTCAAACTCCTCCTTTCCAGCCAGTGAGGAGGAATTGTGTACTGTTGCCTTGGAATAATTATGAGAACCTGCTTTGTGGAAGTGGAACTGAGTATAATTTAACCTTTGGTGGGAAAAAGGAAGTATGCAGTGCCAGTTTCCTGGGTCTAATTGCTTTTTAATCATTCAACTGCATGATAAAAGCTCTCTTATCTTTTCTTCTTTTAAAAGGAAACAGTGATCACTTGCAAATAAAATGTTGAAAATTGCTACAAAGTGAAGCAAGATCAAGCCATTCAGAGAAAGGCTGTGGTTCAGCTCAGCTGTTAGCTGAATGAAGGCATGAGGTTTTCTTTCCCACAGATGTTTGTAGACATGCAAAATAGCAACTCTTCATACTTAATAATAAAGCTGAGAATCTATGGCACTTAACGTACATACAGAATCAGACTCAATTTGACCAGAAGAGAAAACCTTGGGGTATGGAGGTATTAAAAATTGAAAATACTGAAGTCCTTGACAAGTCCAAAGGAGGGCCACGAGGATAATGAGGGGACTGGAGCACCTACCATATGAAGATAGGATGAGAAGTTGGGGCTGTTCAGCCTGGAAAAGAGAAGGCTGCATGGAGACCTCATAGCAGCCTTCCAGTATCTGAAGGGTGACTATAGGGATGCTGGGGATGGACTCTTCATGAGAGGACAAGGGGTAATGGGTTCAAACTAAAACAGGGGAAGTTTAGATTGGATATGAGGAAGAAATTCTTGACTGTAAGGGTGGTGAGGCAGTGGAATGGGTTCCCCAGGGAAGCTGTGAATGCTCTGTCACTGGCAGTGTTCAAGGCTGTGCTGGAGAGAGCCTTGGGTGGTATGGTTTAGTGGGAGGTGTCCCTGCTGATGGCAGGGGGGTTGGAACTTGTTGATCTTAAGGTCCTTTCCAATCCTAACTATTCTATGATTCTATGATTCTTGAGCCTCTTTCAAATCTGGAATTTATCCTGTTTTCTTGGGAAAAAATCCGTTACTATATTGGAAGACTGCTAGTTGCAAGGATCCTTAATTTGGTTTTCATTCCCAAACCAGAGACAGTATCTGAATTACTTAGTGTGGGTCAAATAGTTTTATGAGAACAAAACAACTTTTGGGGAGTGGGCGTAATTTTTTATACAAAACTGAAAATGTTCTGCTGAACATGTTTTTACTCAAAAATTTTGGATATGAGGAAGAAATTCTTTACTGTGGGGGTGGTGAGACAGTGGAATGGGTTGCCCAAGGAAGTTGTGATTGCTCAAGCACTGGCAGTGTTCAAGGCCGGGTTGGACAGAGCCTTGGGTGTCATGGTTTAGTGGGAGGTGTCCCTGCCCATGTTTGGGGGATTGGAACTAGATGATCTTAAGGTCCTTTCCAACCCTAACTATTCTACGATTCCATGATTCAAGTATTGAGCCAGTTATGAAATGTAACCCTGAGAGTATAGGTTGGTAAATGATTTCTACTCAGTTGCAGTTGTTTCAAAGGCGACTTCATCACCACTGTTTGAAAGACACTCTGCCCCTCAGTAACAAATGATTACAGTTAAATAAATCCCAGAGGTTTGCCACGAATGCAGAACAAAGGCATAAGAATGAGAGCTGTGGTTCAAGATCTATTTTTCATGGCAGCATAATTTTTTGCTTCACTGGTCTATCACTAAACAACAGCTGCTGGGTAGAGACTTTCTGCACTGTAGGGACATTACCAAATCCTTTAGTGACTGGCTGCATGTGTTTGCCTCAGGCCTTCAAAAAAGTCAGAAACTCGTGAAGAAAGACTGGCAGGTTAATGTCACCTTATTTCTGCAATAGATTTAAAGATGCCAAACACACTGGAATGACAGCATGCAGTCAGTTTGAATTTCTAAAGGACCTGTATGGTGATCTAAGCATATGTGCCCAAAGAGTGTTGAAAGGGCAAGTGCCAGGAGAAAGTGAGCAAAAATCAAGCAATTTGAGCTTTTAGACATACTATCCTAGAAATTAAGCTTTTGCTGTATTTATAAGATGCTGTGTTGTTTTTCCCAATAATATAAAAGCTGTGCTCTGATTTCTGGATGCTTGAAATAGCCTTCCTATCACTTCCTAGGCAAAAAGAATTATAAAATTGCTAACATACAAAGTATTCATAACTGGAGAAAAAACAATTTTTATTTTGTTAGATGCTATCAAATGTCTGCATGCAGCAAGATTAAAGTAAAAGAAATAATGAGGATTGTCTAGATTTCCACTGAAACTCATTATTCTTTTCATTTATATCACCTTTTTGAAGGCAATTATTAACTCTGTACAAAATGTAAAACAAGAACTGTATTAACACCTGAATATTATATTACTGTATATTACTACTTTCTATAAGAGAATCTATATTTCTATGAACTGTATTACTGTTACTTAAAGAAGATATAGGAAATTACATTTCTTTTTTTTTAAGAAAGTGACTGTAATGAGCTATGTAGTTCATGTGATAATAAAGTACAAAAAAAATTACCTTTACAGGAAGCGTCCAAACTAATATAATACAGTAATTATAGATGTCATGTATCTATGATATGATACAGGAGCTTTTACTCTTCGCATTAAAAGTGAAGTCATAACAGAAACAGGAGGAAGCTTTTACAAAGGCTGTACAATAATCAGGGTTTTTTTCCTCTACAGTACTGGAGAAGCCCATTGAC
Source organism: Myiopsitta monachus (assembly GCA_017639245.1). Taxonomy (NCBI): domain Eukaryota; kingdom Metazoa; phylum Chordata; class Aves; order Psittaciformes; family Psittacidae; genus Myiopsitta; species Myiopsitta monachus. The sequence goes on along the minus strand of CM029941.1, from coordinate 95,433,752 downwards.
AAGACTGCAGGATAAACATTTATGGATCTATCCAATGTCCCTAAAGATATAAAATCATTCTGATCTTCATTACTTCTTTTGCCCCCACCATATGCTTTTACATTTCTTTTTGATACTGAAAGTGTTTTTTCCTGTTTTTAAATATTCTTATAATTAAAGTGCATTGAGCTAATTCTGAAGAACATGTAGCATTCAGTTTTGTTTGGAGATGTATTTCACATTACTGAGTGGACAGCTAAGGTGCCTTTGGTACTATTTGCATGTATAATGGAAGGACATGATTGATCTCTTAAAGCCTCTTACTGTCAGGGCCATAATAGCCCTAACAGGTCTTAATGGCCCCAAAAAACCAAACTGTCCATAGGCCCAGGGGCACCACTTAAGCTCATCCCCTGGCTATCAGTTCCTGTCTGAGCTGTTCTGAGAAGTGCTGGGTTGTAGCTCAGCCCTGGCAATGTGTATAGCTGACTATGGACCCTGTTCATTCAGATCCTGATGGGCAGACTGGCCTCCTGGCTTGATCTTGGACCTGCCTCATCACTGTGGATCTGTCTGGTGATCACTGCGCTGTGTCTTGTGCTGGTTACCATCACTGGACCTGCTCATCACTTGCAGATTGATTTCTCCACTTCACCTACTTTGCCAGAACAAACTTGCCTGATGAGCTGGTGTCGTGTTTTAAGCCTCTAAAACTCACGAAGTTTTACTCACTTGCTCATTCACTCCCCTCTTTTTCTTCCCCCAGGCCCAGGGGAATGGGGAGGAGAATCGAAAAAAAATGCAGCTCGCACAGGTTGAGATAGAACAGTTTAGTAATTAAAGTATAACACAAATCACTACTGCTACCATCAATAATAATACAAGAGAAATACAAAGAAAGAGAATACAACTGCTCACTAAGCCTGACCCAGCCAGTGCCCCCCCCCAGCAGCGAACCCCCCAATCCCAAAAACCTGACCATGCCGTGCACCCCTACTCCACCACCACACCCTTCCAGGTCTCTTCTCTCCATTTTCACATCCTGGACATGACGTGCTGTGGCATGGAATAACCTCTCTGGTCAGTTTGGGTCAGGTGTCCTGCCTCTGCCTCCTCCCGGCTCCCTGTCCTCCCTGGCATAGCATGAGACTCAGAAAGTCCTTGGCCAGATCAAAACACAGCAAAGCAGTAACTGAAAACACTGGTGTTACCAACGCAGTTCCAAGGCCCAAAATCAAAAACACAGCACTGCACCAGCTACCAAGAAGGAGAAAAATGACTGCTGCTGCTGAGCCCATGACAGCTGGAGTCTGGGAAAGTCCAAGCAGCCATTCCCAGGTCAGGCTTGCTCACCTTACTTTCAGAGGTGGCAGGAAAAGGCCCTGGGTGGCAAGGTCCCTTGTTTATACCTTATACCTTCCCACCCTGTAGGGAGCCCTTCTGTCCTGGGGTCAGCAGCAGCAGTTATTTTTCTCCTTCTTGGTAGCTGGTGCAGTGCTGTGTTTTTGACGTTCGGCCTGGGAACAGTGCTGATAACACCAGTGTTTTCAGTTACTGCTTGGTAATGTATGGTCTGACCAAGGACTTTCTGAGTCTCATGCTCTGCCAGGGAGGAGGGGAAGCTGGGAAGAAGCAGAGACAGGACACCTGACCCAAACTGACCAAAGAGGTTATTCCATACCACAGCACGTCGTGCCCAGGATGTAAAAAACTGGGGGCAGGAACCCAGAAGAGTTCAGTTCACGGCTCGGCCGGGTGGTGAGCGGTTGTATCCTCTTTCCTTGTATTTGCCTTGTCATTATTATTATTGGTGGTAGCAGTAGTGATTTGTGTTATACCTTAGTTACTGGACTATTCTTATCTCAACCCATGGGAGTTACATTCTTTTGATTCTTCTCCCCATTGCCCCCCCTGCCTCGGGGGGGGGGGGGGAGAAAGAGGGGGGAGTGAGTGAGTGGGCTGCATGATTTACAGCTTAAATCACGACACCTTCCTACTCGCTGAAAGAGCTTCAGTCAAGAGGTGAAATGCAAGATCAAACTGTTCTATACTTGCATCTTGTAACCCTAACTATTCTATGATTATATGATTCCGCAGTTCTTGTACCACAACTGTAACTCTAAGTCTCTGTACCAAGGCCAGATTTGTCCGACCATCTGTGTCTGCATAATTGTGGAGAAACTGGAAGATGAAGAGGATTAACCCAACATGCTTTTGAAACATCCAAAAAGAAATTTTCCACTCTTCTTAAACCTAGTGAGCTGGCAGTGAAAACCCTAAACAGAGCAAAAGAAACATGAAGGACAACCTGAAATTTGTATACTTTTTGCAGTCTTTTCAGAAGATGATGAGAAAACTGCATTGTAAACTGCACAGATTTACTCTTTAAGGTTATTGAAGTTTATTTTTCGTAAATAAGAAAGTTTGTTGAAAGGCGACCATACGACCACTAGGTTAGTGTGGCTGCTGGATTAACTGTTCAGCTTTATTGGGTATGTGGGTAAAGAACACCATCTCAAACTATATAGAGTACTAATTATTCTCTTCTAACTCAGCTTCTAGTACAAGACAGTAAAGAACAGTGTTTGCTTAAATACTCAGAAGATAGAATACCAGTATCAGAATGCCTGTAAGGAAAAAGGTTTGTGAATGCTGCAGACTTTATTTGAGATATTGGGATTTATCCATATGAGATAACGAGTTCAAACTAAAATAAAACACATTGGAATTGCCCAAAAAAGAATAGGTTTGATACAATTTCTTCAACTATTTCTAGATATCAGAAACTAACCTTTCATCAATTTTTTAGACAGAAATCTTCTTGATGACAGTTCTAAACGCAGAAAATATCTATCTACAAGAGATACATAAACATAAACAGCTGCTAACTAAAAAAAAAAATCTCTAATAGAGGTACTGAAGATCTGGCTCCAGTCATTTCTTTCACAATGGATAGCTGCAAGGAAACCCGTGAGGAGATTAAAAACTACCAAGCAAGAGAACACAATCTGACAGTACCTTACATTTACTGACTCCTCCTCTTGGATGAATACATATTGATATGGGAACATATGAAAACCTGGGGTAGACAAAGCAATGAATGAGTAATGGGAGAACCATCCCTGTGGAGGAAGGATGCGTTCGGCAGCCTAAGTACTTCAGTTTTACCACTTTCTAACAAATTCAGATTGTGTTGCTCTGAGTGGCAATGTGCCCGGGTATGTAAATCTGAAAATTAACAGTATATGAAAAACCGTGAAGTCCAATTTGAAAGCTCAGAATATTTTGATGTTACAGTTCACGCTGTCACATGAAGCACCTCCTCTATGAAGATAGGCTGAGAGAGTTGGGGCTGTCCAGCCTGGAGAAAAGAAGGCTGCCTGGAGACCTCATAGAAGCCTTCCAGTATCTGAAGGGGGCCTATAGGGATGATGCGGAGGGACTCTTCATTAGGGACTATAGTGATAGGACAAAGGGTAACGAGTTAAAACTTAGGGGAAGTTTAGATTGGATATGAGGAAGAAATTCTTTACTGTGGGGGTGATGAGACACTGGAATGGGTTGCCCAGGGAAGTTGTGAATGCTCCATCGCTGGTGGTGTTCAAGGCCGGGTTGGACAGAGCCTTGGGTGTCATGGTTTAGTGGGAGATTTCCCTGCCCATGTTTGGGGGATTGGAACTTGATGATCTTAAGGTCCTTTCCAACCCTAACTATTCTATGATCCTATGATTCTCTGAAGCATTCTCAAAGTCTTCAGTGGTGCTTGGTATATTATAAAGAATTTATCTGCAAAAATCAAATCTTAGTCCTGCTGTTATCCTGATTCAAGCTTACTCCAGTCTAATTGAGTCATACCTGGGCAACAGTGCTACTCCAAATATGATTTTTCAGATACAAAAGGCTATGAGAATAAAATACTGTGAGGATGCAGTGAATGAAGGTTTTCTTTCTCTTTTACTTAGGAAGTCCCTAGGCAGAGGTTACAACTTAGTTTGTAACTTAACTTCTTTTCTCAAATACAGCAGTTAGAAATATTTTTTCAACTCAGACTCAATAAATGCATTCTAATTGGTATTTACAAACTTGTTTATTCATATTCCTATAATTTCAACTTCCTTAATTATCATATGAATTCTTTCAAGTCCCTATAGAACATCTGCAAGCAGTGTAAAAAGCAGTGACTACATCTCAGCAGTCATAAGCTGAAAAAGCCCCTGTGACCAATCACTAAGCTATCTTTTAGAGAGTGGAAGGGAAATAAAAAGTGTAAGAACAAGACATAATTTTAAAAACCCTTTCCCCATGGCTATGTTACCTCCATCACTCCACCACAGAATCTTGCCTTTTATGGCTTGATGTTGACTATCAAACTCAACAGATCTTCTATAACAATGTCTCTGTTTTAACTTATTGTTCATAAATATGTAGCACCTCCAGAAGAAATGGAAGAATGCAAGGATCACTGTTAGAATAGGTAGGAAACCAAAACATTTTTCTTTCAACTTTGTCAATGTCACAGTTTTTGCATTTGAACTCTGGTAAGTTGCATATAAAATCTCAACAATGATGGCCAAAAAAGGTTTGAGGAGCAACTTGCTTAAGGCATAAAAGCTAAAAATAAAAGCTTTTCCAAAAAAATTCAGAATCAGAAAGCCTGCCAGAGTTGGTTGGGCTATCAGATGATCAAGGACTGACAAGAGAGCTGAAGGAGAGTTAAAACCGCAAGAGAAAAACTAAATGGACTCTTTTCTTTAAAAATTCTGAGTTCCGGATTTTCCTCAATTTGTAGTGTCAATAAAAGAGATTTTTTAGGGGAAAAAAAAAAAAAAAAAGATTGATATCATCAAAAATTGACAGTACAAGAAAATATTCATCTGTAAGTTCTAAAGGAATTAAATATGAAATTGCTGAACTCCTAGAATGATGTGTTATCTATTAGCTAAGTCACCTTCAACAACTGAGCAGAACGTGCAAAATGCCCCATCCATTTTTAAAATGGGACCCAGGGGTGAGTTCATGAATGCAGAAAAGCAAGTCTGACCTTTGCAACAAGTACATTTGTAGGAATCTGAAAGAAACAGTTTCTAAGCAAATGAATAAATACTCTACTGGCATAGAGTGAATCCAGATTTATTGATCCATTTAATTCTCTTATGGATTGAAGGGACAGATACTTAAGGATGATCCAGAGGATTATTTTTTCTAAGTTCCTTTTAACAAGATCCATTTCCAAAGGCTTAGGAGAGAACAGGTATGGCAAAGAATAAAGTAGAAATTTCTCTAAAGAACTGTTGGCAGTTTAAAAGATGTAATCTAATGAATAAGAAGGAAGAGTCAATATCATAATAAGAAAGGTACCAATGGGATTATAGAAGGATTTATGCAAAGACCTATCCTATCCAACATTTGTCATCCAGAAGGGAGAATATAGGGATGCTGGGGAGGGACTCTTCATTAGGGACCGTAGTGAGAAGACAAGGGGTAGTGGGTTCACACTTAAACAGGGGAAGTTTAGATTGGATATGAGGAAGAAATGCTTTACAGTAAAGGTGGTGAGGCAGTGGAATGGGTTGCCCAGGGAAGATGGGAATGCTCCATTCCTGGTGGTTTTCAAGGCCGGGTTGGACAGAGCCTTTGATGTCATGGTTTAGTGGGAGGTGTCCCTGCCCATGGTAGGGGGGTTTGAACTAGATGATCTTAAGGTCCTTTTGAACTGCAACTGTTCTATGATTCCATGAGGTAAAAAATGTTTGCTGATTACACAGAATTAGTCAGGATATGAAAAAGAACTGTTACATAGAAAGCTGTTGCAGAAATTCACAATAATAAGGGTAATAAAATAACAAATATAATAAAATAATGATAAATGTTGAGAAATGCTAGTGGAAAAGAATAAACATCTGGAGACATATATATACACACACATGCACATGTATGTATTTACATATATACATTTGCATTTATGCATATATGCTAGCTATTTTGACTTGGGAGACAAAACTACATGCAATTTTGGATTGTTCTTTGAAAATGTTCAAATCAGACCAAAATTGTTCAAAAATATAAGCAGAGCATTAAAAATAACTGTCGTGGTTTAAGCCCCTCACCCACGCAGATTTCTCACTCACTCACTCACTCACTCACTCACCCTCTTTCTTCCCCCAGTCCCAGGGGGGATGGGGAGGAGAATCAAAAGAATTCAGCTCGCACAGGTTGAGATAAGAACAGTTTAGTAACTAAGGTATAACACAAATCAGTACTGCTACCGCCAGTAATAATACAAGAGAAATACAAAGAAAGAGAATACAGCTGCTCACTAAGCCTGACCCAGCCAGTGCACCCCCCAGCAGCGAATCCCCCAATCCCAAAAACCTGACCATGCCGTGCACCCCCAGTCCACCACCACACCCTCCCGGGTCTCTGCCCCCCGACTTCACATCCTGGACATGACGTGCTGTGGTATGGAATAACCTCTTTTGTCAGTTTGGGTCAGGAGTCCTGTCTCTACTTCCTCCTGGCTTATCCTCCTCCCTGGCATAGCATGAGACTCAGAAAGTCCTTGGCCAGACCAAAACACTGCCAAGCAGTACCTGAAAACACTGGTGTTATCAGCGCTGTTCCCAGGCCCAAAATCAAAAACACAGCACTGCAGCAGCTACCATGGAGAAAAACGACTGCTATTGCTGAACCCATGACAATAGCTGAAAAGAAAAAACATTACTATGCCGCTACACCAATTATCTATGATCCAACAATTTTCATCACTTTTGCTTAAAATATAAATCAGAACTAAAAAAGAGATGAAGAGGCTGACATTACTGATAAGAGCTATGAGACAAATTCTATACAAGAAATTAAATAGAGAAATTAAACTAAACCTCTTCGTATGGGAAAAGAAAAATCCTAAAGTGTCTGTGATAAAGATTTATCACAACATGGGTATTTTGAAAAATCTAACATAACACAAATGATTGAAAGAGTACTCACTTAATTCCTATGGAGCAAAACTACACAGAATAGCTAAATTTAAAGACCAAACCAACAGTATATTTTCTTATGCAGTCAATTATTCATCGTGTTATAAAGCACAATGGCTCTGAAGCTACCACCAATTCTAGAGGTATTTCAAGGTAAAATTTTTAGAAATGGCAGGCCTATGTAAAATCAAAGATCATATTTCATCTGCCCCATGTCATAGATGTTCTACTGGCCAGACCTGCAAATGGGATACTAAATGAAACAGACTTTTGGTTTGACATGTTCTTATCTTCATACTTCCCAAAGCTAACAAATATCAATACCAGCTCTGAAGATCATTCACATATACAACTAACTTTAAAATATAAAGTCATTATCAAATATCAAAACATTAAAAATCCTGTTCTAATTACTTCTTGTCTTAGTAAGGAAGAGTGTTCTTTCTTTATTTTCTTTCTTTCTTTTACCAGATTACAAGATTTGCTTGCCCCTGCCTGTTTTCTCAAACTTAAAATTTCCTTACAAAATATTTGCTGGTATGTAAGTGGAAAGACACACTCTGTACTTTCATTCACTAAAGTTCTCCAAACTTCCAGTTTGCTGGTAGAGTACTGAAACAGCCCCTATTATGTTAGTGGCTAAAAATAGTCATTTTTGGCTCACATTTTTCTATGATAGAGTTTTATAGTATGAGACCAGAAGAGGTGAGTGTAATCAGTTATGTGTTCCATAAAAAGGAGCTGTGAAGCAGAATAACAGAGTTATTAAAACTTTCTCAGGATGGTTACCAGTTTGTTACTGAATAGAAAGTCATTAATTTCCTCACTGCTAAAGTGTACATAATGGTGAATTACTGAAATTGCAGAATATGTGTTCGCAATAATCAATAATATATCCCCGACGTTTGATTCATTCTGAATGTGAAACCTTACTCAAAAATTCTTTGAAGTGCCATTAGTTAATAGCATGCATGCTGCAGAGTAGGTCAGTGGGGGTTTCCCACTAGTCTCTTTTGAGTCAGCATTTTTTGTGTTTGCGAATATTGGCCTAAAATATTTTACTTCAGAAGCAGTTTTTATGGATTATTTGTGTTTTGCAAATCTATTTATTAATTTCTATACTGAGGGTATTTTTTCACTAGAAAGTGCATTTATGCCTCATTATCTTCAATTGACATTTGCTTTTGCTAAAGTTCCCTTCATTTTTGCTATATCTAGGCTGTATACAGGGAAATGTTAAAGATTTTTCTTCAGATTGCTGCTCTTCAGCTCTTGTGATTGCCCTCTGGGTTTCACTACAATCACTGCAGCTGAGCATGAAATCATGCTGCTGAGCAAAACATGGTGGCTTCTTCATAAAAGAATTCTTGATTGCATTCCTTTTACATATTTATTTATACGCTAGATAGAGGACGCAACAGAATGCCAGTCAGTGAGCTACATTCTGATTGGCAGGCGATATCCCCATGCTATTGAGCAGCACCTGTGCCTACACAATGTTTACAACAAATGAAGCCTTCAACAAAAATTAATTACCTAACCTAAATGTTGGAAAGGCCAAGTGACACTGATTGGGAAATCGAAGCAATAGCTGAAATGTTACCTGCTCCCTTCTCTAAAGGTACACAGCTTTCTCATTATTGCATTTTTTACTTCTAGTGGAGTCAGCTGTGTCTCACTCAGCCTCAGCTGCAAAGGATGAGTTGTATGTGGTACAATCTGCACATCACAATGTTGTGGTACTATTGCCTAATACTGTTTTTTGCTCCTATTCAAAGAATAGGGTTAAATTATTTTAGACATTTATTTTTGAAGTAAATCATATTAAAATTATGTCAGCAATGTGATTCTATCTTCCTAAAACTCGATACAAATCAGATTACTTCCCCTGACAGACATCTGAATACACAATTTTTCATACTAGAGGCAACTCTTAGTTATGATTGTATCACTCACTGAACGCCAGCATTTCAGATTACATTCAAATACCTCAGCATTTCTGGATTTTTCTTGACACCTTGGGAGATTATGGGGAAAAAAGCAAACTGTGTTCAGCTAATTGACAAGAAAACATAGAGGGTTTACAGTTATGGAGAAATTCCTTTGTCTTAGATGGATACATAGCAACAAAAGGCTCAGAAATTTTTTGTTTCTTGTAAGTGTTCCAGCCAGGAACTCTATATGCATACTGTCTCTTTGAAGTCTTTTTCATTTTCTTAGTAAGCATAGATTACTGCAAGACACTGCACAGACAGTAGATACCACATACTGTTGATCTGATTCGGCAGCTACTTCCTTATCTAAACTACTTCAGTAAAGAACCATTTAAATCTACTGAATTTCTTTGCAGCATCAGACTGTGTAGATCAGAATCTTGATCTGGAGAAGTCTCCATCACTTCTTGCATACCCATTTTGTATACAAAAAGCATTTATGGAAGTTTAATGAAATACCAAGGTTTTAAAATAAATGATAGAAGTATGATAGTGTGTGGTATTTTTGAAAACATTTTTTAACATAGTATTAATGATCTTTATAATTACTCTTTCTGGTTTAACATTTTGACAACCCATTTCTTGCTGTTCTGTCAAAATTTTTATAGAAATTTCCAGTTCTTGCAAAGCTTATCAACAGAAAGGTTGGGAGGGGGCAGAGGAAGGTCTAAATTCTCAGAAAAGAACAGAATATAAAAATACCATAATACATGCAGTTCAAATGAAATCTTGACAGCTGCTATTCACAAATATTGCTGACATGGTTTATATTATATTAAAATTCAGAATTACTGCATTTTCATCAGTTTCTCATTTCACAGCTGGCATTTCATGCTGTCAGCATCCTGTGATTTACAAGGCTGTATACGGTGTAAAGATGTTGTTTTAAATGGACAATTTCATAAGCAAGTTTACTAATTGATATGCTGTAGCAACTTAAAATGTAAACATACCGTGTGTTCCGAAAATCATAGTGCCTCACTTAAGAAAAAAAGCTGAACCTAATAGCTTCAGTTTCATTAAACTTTTATGAAAGTCACTAGAAAACAAACATTTCTCTGCAAATTTTAAAAGAATAGCCTTATTTGTAAAGTCACTTTCACACTGTCAAAAATGCAATTTAAAATATGTAAAAAACGATATTGAAACTCATTACTATCAGATATAGAAGCTGTTAACCAGGCAGACCAGAGAGTCCTAATAAAGCACTGTTTTCTAATAATGTTTACACAGGATTCATTGGGATATTTTCCAAAGGGATATAAAGCAAGCACAAAATGAAAATTCTCTGTTCCAGCAATGGTTTTCTAAGACCTGAAGAAAGGATGGAAAGGAGACATTTCCTGGGAATTAAGTCAATATTATATATATTTCCTCATGCTTCTCTGTTCCAGTCTTCAGAAGGAATACAGGATAAAACCTGTGTTTTGCAGTTACTTGTGACATGAGGCATGCATATCAGTAACTTCGGAAGCTTGGGTAGGTCCACAGAACTTAGTGGAATTCCTGAAACATGACATTAAAAAGAACAAAAAAAAGTGCACTACTCTTTCCAGAGCTGTCTTTCCCTTTTTACAGAAACCACTATTAAGCAGCTCCAAGTCTGGGATAAACTTGCATGACTTGTACAATGTTTTTAGAACAGCAACAAGACATACATCTGAATTTAATCCTAAAATCTGAGGTATTTCAAGATATTTCTTAATAGAGCTAAGAGAATCAGGTGACAGAGGGGCAAAATGATTACAAGCCTAGCTCTGCTTCCCTTTGCAAGCCTTCAGCTCTATCTGTAAGAAAGAAATGGCCCTTAGCTGTGCACAGGCAATGCATTCTACACTGACATCATTTTCAGGATTCCTACAGATACTTTATTGCAGACAATCACAAAGAGGGGTCCTGACAGTATCGCCAGAAGCTCAGTATCCTCCTCCAGTGACCTTTTCAGTCATAGAATCATAGAATAATAGAACAGTTAGGGTTGAAAAGGACTTAAGATCATCTAGTTCCAACCCCCCTGCCACAGGAAGGGATACCTTCCACTAAGCCATGGCATCAAAGGCTATGTCCAACCCAGCCTTGAACACCGCCAGCAATGGAGCATTCACAGCCTTCCTGGGCAACCCATTCCAGTGCCTCACCACCCTTACAGTCAAGAATTTCTTCCTCATATCCAATCTGAACTTCCTCTGTTTAAGTTTGAACCCGTTACCCCTTGTCTTCTCACTACAGTCCCTAATGAAGAGTCCCTCCCCAGCATCCCTATAGGGCCCCTTCAGATATTGGAAGGCTGCTATGAGGTCTCCATGCAGCCTTCTCTTCTCCAGGCTGAACAGCTCCAACTTTCTCAGCCTAGCTTCATACGGGAGGTGCTCCAGTCCCCTCATCATCCTCGTGGCCCTCCTCTGGACTCATTCCAACATTTCCATGTCCTTTTCATGTTGAGGACACCAGAACTGCACACAAGACTCCAAGTGAGGTCTCACGAGAGCAAAGTGGAGGGGCAGGATCACCTCCTTTGACCTGCTGGTCACGCTCCTTTGGATGCAGCCCAAAATATGGTTGGCTTTCTGAGCTGCGAGCACACACTGAAGCTGGCTCATGTTCATTTTTTCATCGACCAACACCCCCAAGTCCTTCTTCGCAGGGCTGCTCTCAATCTCTTCTCTGTCCGACCTGGAGCTGTGCCTGGGATTGCTCCAACCCAGCTGTAGGACCTTGCACTTGGCGCGGTTAAACTTCATCAGGTTGGCATCAGCCCACCTCACAAGTGTGTCAAGGTCCCTCTGGATGGCATTCCTTCCCTTCAGCATATCAACCGATCCACACAGCTTGGTGTTATCGGCAAACTTGCTGAGGGCATACTCAATCCCACTGTCCATGTCACCAACAAAGATGTTGAACAAGACCGGTCCCAACACTGATCCCTGAAGGGCATCACTCAAATCCCTTCTGTTCACATATCCCTTCCCCCAATAATATATCTTATTCGTGCATTCTTTTTGGTATGAACTTTTTTCCTAGTACAATCGAATGTGCAGCTAATTTTTTATCTAGTTTGAATTTTTTGCCATAGTCTGAGTCTTCGTCTTTTATAACATTAAATCTTTCAGATTTTCCTTAAAGTTTTGCCGAGGGGCATGTTTGCTTGGATACAGCTAAAGTTCAATATCGTCCTTGTGTCTTCCATAGGTTATATGAAAACCAGAAAGGCAGAAACCTTTTAGCTAATCTTTCTACATATGTCTACCATAATTCACCTTATCTGGAGAGTTTTTGAATAATGTTTTCAAAAAGGTTTTCTCTTAAGATGGTGAAAAATCCCATCCATCATCAACATCAAAAATTTTAATGACCTGGATCAAACAGGTCGTAATCAAAACCTGGATCTGAGTGTCTGAACACCAAGAAAGTCCTAAACAAGGAAATTAAAACAATTATCTCATTTGGGGTAATAAGTGAAAACTGCCACCAACAGCCATTTGCCTAAAGGAAAATTTTGATTAATAAATGTCCTACAGCCTCTCAGAAGAGTGTAAGTAAGCACGCTACTCATAGAATACTCTCTATCTTACAGAAGTTGACCTTGACTATGTTACTTCTCCAGCTTTTACTTATGAACAGAAATCCAAGCGTCTTCTTGCAGAAGTCTCTCACGAGACTTTCAGATCACTTTTTCAGCTACCTCACATATGAATTAACTGGAATATCGTACTGTTAGGGTCCTGAATTAGACAAGAGGAAATAGATTTCCTCAGCCATACTAAAAAGAAGCATTTGGGTTTTGTATATATTTTTTTTTTTTAACGAGTCAACATAGTTCTAACTATACTGAACTAGGAATTAAACATCAAAAAATTTTCTTAAGGACACGTGTTTAGGGGAACACAAATCAACAACTCAATTTGTCAAAGTACGCCTTCTGTATCAAGACATGTTAACAGAACAAACGCATTTGTTAGTGAACTTTTTTCAACAATTTCTCAAGTTTCGCTGCTGGTTGTTTTTGATTAAACACTGTGAAATTGCTGTCTTGGCTGGAATTTACTAATTGTGTTTACAAAAATAGGGTAAAGTTTTCATTAAAGTGGAGAAAAGTGCGGTTAAGGGTATGCTAATGAGTACTGATGATTACATTTTATTTATCAATGTTGTTAAACTCCTCTTTACAAAACTGAGTTTGTTTTTCCATGTTAAAATAAAATAATAAAAAAAAAAAAAAGACATTTTTTATCTCTTGGGCTGAGTTTTAAGCAGGAAAATCTACCTTGTGAATTAATTTATTTTGAAGAAGAAAGAAAATAAAATTTGCACCTTTTCATTAAATTATCCCTGGTATTGATTTAACACAAGTTTAAAAGGGTGGTTTACCAATATGGTAAATATTAACACAATAGTCAAGATAGCCAGGATACTGTTGTAAAAGTAATATGAACCACCATTCTTTTCTAATTGTGTGAAGATGTATTCAGCAGTTTCTACTTCATGCATGTATTTGTATTCTTTGCTTGAACTGCTACTGGTGTTTATCCAATCACAACAGTGGAAAAGGTGATAAAATACATAGATATGAATAAAATGACATCTGGTTCACTTACCGTGGAAAATAAGCTGTGCATATTCTAAAATATGATGCACACATCAAGGTGACTTAGAGGTTATTTTGAAACAATTTTTCTTTCTTAATAGCTAACAGCACAGTAATCTTTTCCTGAAAACGTCACACTGTCATATATAATCATGACATACATAATGAATACTTTGGACCTGAAAATAATGCTACTGTACAGAACAAATATTTAACAGAATTGCTCTTCTTTAATGATATTCATATTTCAACTTCTTTAACAATTACACATAAAAATCTATGATTTTATTTTTGTTAAATAACACACACAGTATAGCTCAAACAATTATGCATGACAGTTATCTGTCATGACACTTTTGCTGTGGTTACCAGAGCTATCTTCAAAGGAAATATTGTTCTGTAATATAAAAAATGTATTCATCAGCTACTACATCACAACAGCATCAACAGAAAATGCTGTTGTGGTTTAAGTCGCTATAATTCAACCAGTTCGCTCACTCACTCCCCACTCTTTCTTCACCCCAGCTCCTGGGGCTACGGGGAGGAGAATCGAAAGAATACAACTCCCGCAGGTTGAGATAAGAACAGTTTAGTAATTAAGGTATAACACAAACCACTACTGCTACCACCAGTAATAATACAAGAGAAATACAAGGGAAGAGAATACAACTGCTCACCACCTGATATCAAGCCCGACCCAGCAGCTAGCCCCCCACCCTTCTGGGTCTCTGCCCTCCGTTTTCACACTGTGGACATGATGTGCTGTGGTATGGAATAACCTCTTTGGTTACTTTAGGTCAGGTGTCCTGTCTCTGCTTCCTTCCGGCTTCCTCTCCTCCCTGGCAGAGCTTGAGACTCAGAAAGTCCTTGGTCAGACCAAAACAATGCTAGGCAGTAACTGAAAACACTGGTGATATCAGTGCTGTTCCCAGGCCCAAAATCAAAAAAACAGTGCTTCACCAGCTAGCAAGGAGAAAAATGACTGCGACTGCTGAACCCAGGACAGCAGGCTATTCTCAAGAAAAAAAATCCTCAATCATATGTCTGTCATCTTGCAAGCAATGAAACATAACCATAGTTCTTTTTTTTTTCTAGGTAACTGTGGTCATTTCTTCCCTGCATGACGCTGCATTGACACCACTGAATTTGGAGGTTCTAGCTCTGTAGAAGATGTGTTCATGTTGTGGTAGGAAAGCATTATGTTCGCATACCACTGATCGGTGATATCTGAATTAGTATCTAGAATGTTAGATAGCTTTAATCAAATAATGCCTAAGGTTTTTTACAAAAAAAAATAAAAAGGATTCCTGAATGTATATAGAATGATACAGAGATAGTCAGAGCACACTCATGACAATTTCGCAAGCAGATAAAACCAGAGAAATTAAATGAATTATTTATTAGGACTCTAGTACTGGAAGTAAGAAATTAGGAGTTCTGCTCCCAGCTCTACCACTGACCTTCCTTATGACCTTAGACAAATAGCTTTATCTGCTTTTGTGCCTCTTGCCACACTATTTTTATTGTCCCGTCTAGCTAGCTTTGACATTTTTCAGCCTAAGAATCATCTTTTCTTCCATGTTCACCGCAGAATTAACTCCTGCCCAATATTATTTAGTGCCTACAAGTATTAGGGAAATACAAGTCGTCATGGGTTCAGCAGCAGTAGTCGTTTTTTCTCCTTCTTGGTAGCTGGTGCAGCGCTGTGTTTTTGATTTTGGGCCTGGGAACAGAGCTGATAACACCAGTGTTTTCAGTTACTGTTTGGCAGTGTTTTGGTCTGGCTAAGGACTTTCTGAGTCTCATGCTATGCCAGGGAGGAGGGGAGCCGGGAGGAAGCAAAGACAGGACACCTGACTCAAACTGACCAAAGAGGTTATTCCATATCACAGCACGTCATGTCCAGGATGTGAAGACGGAGGGCAGAGACCCGGAAGGGTGTGGTGATGGACTGGGGGTGCACGGCATGGTCAGGTTTTTGGGATTGGGGGGTTTGCTGCTGGGGGGTGCACTGGCTGGGTCGGGCTTGGTGAGCAGTTGTATTCTCTTTCTTTGTATTTCTCTTGTATTATTACTGGTGGTAGCAGTAGTGATTTGTCTTATACCTTAGTTACTAAACTGTTCTTATCTCAACCTGTGCGAGTTGCATTTTTTTCCGATTCTCCTCCCCATTCCCCTGGGACTGGGGGAAGAAAAAGAAGGGAGGGAGTGAGTGAATAAAACTTCGTGAGTTATTAGCCTGGGTGAGGCTTAAACCACAACACAAGTAAATAGTGAAAATAGATAAATAAGGTTAAAGACATTAACGTATTTTAGTTGACTTTAACATCCTGTAGACAACTATTATTTACAGTACTGCACTGTTTTGAAATGATATGGTATGCATCATTATCAAGTGGAAATTTCCATACTGTGATTTTCAATATAATTAAGGACCAAGATTTTCCCTAAGGAAAATATGTGACTTGTTTCAATGCTAGATTCACATAAAGGTTTATTTCTTTCCAAATTCTTCCTCTTTCTTCACAAAATTTGAGGAGAACACACATTTATCTGAGATTTCCAAAACAGCTTTAAATAAAACCATGGGGCGTTCAAGAGACTTCCCATCCCACACCAGTTAAACAGGTATCCCAATGATTTTTCTTATATGTGACAAGTCTGTCATACTCTTAACCCACTGGACTAACTGTGCATTAATTATCAGATGACCCAGAGTACTTAAAGCAAGAAACAAGAAAACAACCTGTCCTTGGTTCAGCAGTAGCAGTCTTCTCTTTTTTTTTTTTTCTCCTTTTTTGTAGCTGGTGCAGTGCTTTATTTTTCACTTTCAGCCTGGGAACAGCGCTGATAACGCCGATGTTTTTAGTTGCTGCTGTCGTGCCTTAAGCCCCTCACCCACGCAGTTTACTCACTCACTCACTCACTCACTCACTCACTCACTCACTCACTCACTCACTCCCACTCTTTCTATCTTTCTACCCCCAGTCCCGGGGGGTACGGGGAGGAGAATCAAAAGAATCCAACTTGCATAGGTTGAGATAAGAACAGTTTAGTAACTAAGGTATAACACAAATCACTACTCCTACCACCAATAATAATACAAGAGAAAAACAAGGAAAGAGAATACAACTGCTCACCAAGCCCAACCCAGCCAGTGCACACCCCAGTTCCAAAAAACCTGACCATGCCGTGCACCCCCAGTCCACCATCACCACCACACCCTTGCGGGTCTCTGCGTCCGTGTTCACATCCTGGACATGATGTGCTGTGGTATGGAATAACCTCTTTGGTCAGTTTGGGTCAGGTGTCCTGTCTCTGCCTCCTCCCAGCTTCCCCTCCTCCCTGGCATAGCATGAGGCTCAGAAAAGTCCTTGGTCAAACCAAAACACTACCAAGCAGTAACTGAAAACACTGGTGTTATCAGCGCTGCTCCCAGGCCCAAAATCAAAAACACAGCACTGCACCAGCTGCCAAGAAGGAGATAAATGACTGCTACTGCTGAACCCATGACAGCTGCTCAG
The DNA here is from genome assembly GCA_017639245.1 of Myiopsitta monachus. NCBI lineage: Eukaryota > Metazoa > Chordata > Aves > Psittaciformes > Psittacidae > Myiopsitta > Myiopsitta monachus. The sequence continues at coordinate 95,416,693 of CM029941.1, read as the reverse complement.
TAATGTTTTCTCTGACAAAAGACTTTCTGAGTCTCATGCTCTGCCAGAGAGGAGGGGAAGCTGGGAGGAAGCAGAGACAGGACACCTGACCCAAACTAGCCAAAGGGGTATTTCATACAACAGCACATCCTGCCCAGTATATAAAGTGGGGGCAGTTACCCGGAAGGGCTAGATTGCTGCTCAGGTTGGGCTGAACATCGGTCAGCAGCTGGTGAGCGTTTGTTATTCTCTGCCCTTGTTATTTTCCTTGTCATTATTATTGGTGGTAGCAGCAGTGATTTGTGTTATACCTCAGTTACTGGCCTGTTCTAATTTCAACCCATGGGAGTTGCATTCTATCGATTCTCCTCCCCATCCCAGTTGGCGGGGGGGGGGGGGGGGGGGGAGGGAAGAGGGAGGGCTGAGAGAGCAGCTGCGTGGTTCTGAGTTATTTCTGGGCTTAAACCACGACACAATCTCAGGCTTTAACACCTGGGATGATGCAGATTAAATATCTGAACCAGGAAATTTGAAGTCCCTAAGTTTACACACAGAATAGTTTACACACTGAAGCTGATGTGGAACTGTCCAGCCTGTGATCTTGTAAAGGAATACTTGAGTTCAGTGATAATACTAATGAAATCACTTCAGTTCAATTTTTATTAAATTTTTTGGAGAAAAATTGAATGTATTTCATGGTCTTATTTAATGTTAGAAAGGAATGTTGTCTGTTATCTGCCATACCTTAACAGATGTGTCATAGCCATACCTCTGTTGTTATTTTCCACTGTGGCACCTGAATTTACACAAACCGCAGACGCAAGATAGAAGGTTATAAGAAGAAAACATCTCTTTTTAATGATAAACCTGGTATACACTGTATTTGTTATTTCTGTATTGTCTTCATCAGTCTGAACTTGTGACATATATTTTAATATATGATTTATGGTTATAAATTCATTTGCCATTCTCATTTATTATATGGTGTCACATTTTATCACAGGAACATTTAATCATCTGCTGTCTGCATACTAATGGTTACAAACACGATACCAGTGTAAACCTAGCAACCAGTGGCTGCAACTGTCTCAGATTGCAACGATTGAATGCTTTGAAAAGTACTGATAAATAGAGAAGTTCAGTCATTTTTCTATGTGTCTGACCCACTTTAATAACCAAGATAAAATTCCACCAGTTCTCCAAGAACTTGATTCTTTTTCCCTCCTGAAATATCTTTTGCACGTACTTGTCTGTCTTCATAAGAGTGTTAGTGGATAAAATTAAATATGTATAAACATTTTAAGAATTTTTAAATGAAAGGCAAAGACTAAAAGCTTACTGATTTTAAGAGAAGCAGGATCAGACAGAAGAAAGAGCAATATATATCCAAATATAGGATAATTAAAATGTTTATTACGTTTACATTGTATCTGTTGCCTGAATTCTGCAATCCAGTGAATGTAAGCACATACTTAATTTTAGGGTAACATTTGCAAGGCACAACTGAAAATCTTCAGATAGTAACATTTAAATGCAACATATCAGTACAGTCTTTTCATTCTTTTTTTTTTTTTTTTTTTTTTTGAGGAAAGCAATCCTCACTATTATTTGTTCCATGTCGTTAACTTAGACCTGTTGTAAATACGCATTTGAGAAATCTCAGCATCAACATTTCAATTTCTATATTTTAGAAGAAAATGGGCTGCAGTCATGACAATTTTAAGAGGGAAAAGAAAAAAACAACCAACTGCATAACAAAAAATTAAGTAAAAATGCATGCAAAGCCACCTGGCTTGAAGTACTGCAGCAAGCATCATTCGCATGCCAGCCAATTTTTTGACCTTATGGTAAGGTCTACTAACTACATTTATGATAACTTATTTGAAGCTGTCAATGCAAATTTTCTTATCATCGTAGACAGAGAATTTGAGCCTACAAGAACTAAGCTTGTGAGTACTAGCTTTTTTTGTACTTTTAATTGAATATGCATTCTGTCCCAAGCAATATATATTTTACTCTGTAAGAGCAAGCTGGGGCTGTTCAGCCTGCAGAAGAGAAGGCTGCATGGAGACCTTATAGTAGCCTTCCAATATCTGAAGGGGGGCTATAGGGGTGCTGGGGAGGGACTCTTCATGAGGGACTGTAGTGAGAGGACAAGTGGTAACGGGTTCAAACTTAAGCAGGGGAAGTTTAGATGGGATATGAGGAAGAAATTCGTTACTGTTCGGGTAACGAGGTACTGGAATGGGTTGCCCAGGGAGGCTGTGAATGCTCCATTGCTGGTGGTGTTCAAGGCCAGGTTGGACAGAGCCTTGGGTGGCATGGTTTATTGTGAAGTGTCCCTGCCCATGGCAAGGGGTTTGGAACTAGGTGATCTTAAGGTCCTTTCCAACCCTAACTTTCTATGATTCTATGTATATATGCATCTATCTATATCTTTTATAAATGCCCTATAAGAGACAGTTTGGGCAGCTGACAAGCTGTCCTGGGTTCAGTAGCAGCAGTCATTTTTCTCCTTCTTAGTTCCTGGTGCAGGGCTGTGATTTTCACTCTCAGCCTGGGAACAGCGCTGATAACATCGATGTTTTTAGTTGCTGCTCAGTAATGTTTTCTCTGAAAAAGGACTTTCTGAGTCTCATGCTCTGCCAAGGAGGAGGAGAAGCTGGGAGGAAGCAGAGACAGGACACCTGCCCCAAAGCAGTCAAAGAGGTATTCCATATCACAGCACATCATGCCCAGTATATAAAATGGGGGCAGTTACCCGAAAGGGCTGTATCACTGTTCGGGTAGGGCTGGGTATTGGTTGGTGAGTAGTGAGTGGTTGTATTCTCTTCCCTTGTTATTTCTCTTATCATTATTATTATTGGTGGTAGCAGCAGTGGTTTCTGTTATACCTTAGTTACTGGACTGTTCTTATCTCAACCCCTGGGAGTTACATTCTTTTGATTTTCCTCCCCATCCCTCTGGGAAGGGGGAGAGAAAGGGGGGGGGGGGGGGAGAGTGAGCAAACAGCTGTGTGGTTCTGAGTTATGGCTGGACTTAAACCACAGCACAAGCCAAAAATCAGTCATGTGGTGTAGATATTCCTGCAAAACAATAGAAACAAATGTTTCACAGTATGGAGAAGAAAAGAATGCAGTGCATATTTGTGACAAGGCAAAGATTAAAGTGAATTAGACATGTGACAGATCAAAACTGCTAGGTTATGAATTTCATCTTAATCTCCAAAATAGATGTCTTTCAAAATACCTTATAAATACAAGTGCAGGAAGTGCACATTCTGAGGGCATGCAGAAGACAGGTAAATGCCTATTTGCCATTATTAATGTTGACAAAGTGCACGAAGTTCAGCTGTGTGTAGGAAAAATTCAAACTGAAAGTAGATAGTGGTGCCAAAATTCTAAGTTCAAATAGCAAGAAATTAAGTGTCCTGTATGTTGAAAAGTATTATAAGATCAAGTTAGAGCGACTTCTGTAAAGTACATCTGCTGACCTCTGCATGTAGTGAAGTTCAAGAACATTTTGCTACATATTGATCTTTATAAATCATTATAATTAATCATTAATTATTATAGATGTAACTGCACATCAAGTTATAAAATGAATACACATTCATTGCACTGCTTACTATTGTTTTGTACAAGCTTTCAGTTGCAAAAATAAACCTCAATCTTCAAACACGTCAGTCCTGTGGTGAAAAGAACCCTATACTAAGGGAGAAAATTTCTGCAAAGGAAAATGGGTTCGGAATATTAACAACTCTATTTTACTTACCAGGAAAGCAAAAGCGAAATAGAGAAAATGCTGTCATAGCATCATCTGAATTCAGGTAGATTAACATGGTTTTGTTTTCCAGAGGGATAAACTTTTGATACTGTAATCAGCCATATAATCTATGTCTTGGAAAAGTCTGGTTCCCAAGTAGTTGTTCGTAATTTGCTGGACTGCAGATCAGTTTTTGAGACCTTCACCATGACAAGTATTTGCTTTGTTCACCCAAACAGATGGAACAGATTTGCTAAAATATATTCTTCTCAAATATTTTCTATAGTTTTTTCTATACAATCTCCATTTCTTTGCTGTTTTGAAAACATGAAGGCCCAAGCTAAACACACAATAACCTACCATAAGTCTCACCAGTGACATAGAATGTGCTAAAAAGCACTTACAACTCTCCTGCACACAACTGCAATTAACTGATAACAACAGTGGACTGCCATTTTCTATAAAGACTAGCCAGTGGGTTTCAGAGACAGGGAAATAAATATACTCAAAATTCTTGGTTTCATCTCAGTTTCTAAACAATTTTGGAGTGAAAACAGGTCTTTGTGTGTCAATATCACCGGGGCCCTAAAAATGATTCAGCTTGACCCAATCGCAACATGAATAATATGCAATCTTCCAAAGCCATGCAACTCTGCCAACAGTTTGCTCTTTCCACCCAGGGGATACTTCGTCCATCAAAGATCATGTGCTGGTTTTAAAACATTTGACATTTTTAAAAGAAAAAAAATTCTCTTTCTTACAATAAAACAAAACATCCATAACAATTTTTCTTTTTGGAAGTTACTTCACTGTGTTGTTAATTGCCTAATATGAAGGGAGTTTCAGATTGCAGGGTTTGTCCTCTAGAAGAACTTTAATGCAAAAATATTGGCTAGTGCTTTGAAGGTTTAGAGTTATAATCAACTGAAAACAAAATCTTTGTGCAAAAGCTGACATCTATGACAAGCAGTACCAATACTAGCTCTGTGTTTAAGAGTCATGTCAATTTAAATAATGTATAATAATTAAAAGACCTTTTTATTTTTTTCTTTTATTATATGGAAGCTTTTTACATTGTTTGAAAATGTGAGAGGTCACATGTGTCACATTGTTCTTGAAGAAAAATTGAACTTTTTAATAATGCATGATTCATAATGTGCTACTCATATCTGTTTGTCTTTGTTTGCATTACTTCTTTGGGATTCCTCAGTGTCAGCGATGCATAGATATTTGTATTCAGAATAAAAGGCATAAAGACTAATCTCAGTTTTTACCATATCTGAGTTTATTCCTGTTTGCATAATGAAGGAGACTGTGCATGATGAATCATGTATCACAACTATCTACTCTAAATATGGAGGAAAGATAATGGACAATTTTAACAAAGGATGTTTGATATTACTTAACAATTCCTGGTTTCTAAAGATCATTCTACCATATCATTCAAGAAACATATATTACATTTTGGAGTGAATATAAGATAAACAACACCGCCCTCTACTCCCAAGGTCTATAGGTGAGTTTCTTTGAAGATACGTTTTGTGTACTACACTATTGCACTGTAGAGCATCCTCAGGAAGAAATTTATTGCTGAGAAAATCAGTTTTGTGGTATCTACTTTTACTTAAACTAGTTACACTAAGCTTTACAAGTGTCCGTGGTAAATGTTACTATCTTTTCCTGTAAGAAATTAATTTGCAGTAAGTGGAAGTTTTAAGATAAAAAATGTCTTGAATAGCATATGCATTTCAGTTTGACAATTCTTGACCAGAATCCTTATTTGTTTTTACCTATCTGATCTCTCCAGTCTCCTTGAAGCTTATTTCATCCTTTAGTTCTTAAGCCAGCTCTAATTGGCCATCACTCTTACAGTGATATGGATCAAGTGATTTCACTGTCAGTTACTCCAAATTTGACCAGGTATAGAGGATAGTTGGAATGACTGCAAAAGTTTACAGAATTTCAGCTCTGTGAAGAGCCAGCAGCAGTGGGAACGTGTCTGGTGGTGAGATGACCAGGTGATGAATCAAAGTCTCTGATCACAGTTCAGTCATGCAAATCAGCTATAGAGAATATTCAATGCTTAATTAAAAACTAGTTCCTGCATTGAAAACCCTTCTGCTGCCTCTTTCATTCACTGACAGATTGGTATTTTTTGCTTTCCTAACCTGATTACTTAGTAGTGACAGTGTGTAGACTGTCAGAACAAACTCACTGTGTGCACCTCTTTGTTACATTTTGGCTGATCTCTGAGGAATAATGCTTCTGGATTATTCTATCTCTCCTACTGCAAATGGGACATATTTCACTGGAGATGTTCAGGTGTTGTGGTTTAACTGCAGTCAGCAAATAAATACCATGCATCTACTCACTCACCCAATGCCCCCACACGCAATACGATGGGGAGAAGAGTCGGAAAAAAAGGTAAAACCCATAGGCTTTAAGGACAGCTTAATAACTGAAATAAAGTACAATATAATACTACTAGTAATATCACCAAACAAAATGGACAAACAACAGTGATGCACAATGCAATGGTTCACCACCTGCTGACCAAAACCAAGCCCAGTCCCGAGCAGCAATCTGCCCCTCCCTGCCAGCTCCCCCCAGTTTCTATACTGGGCATGATGTGCTGTGCTATGGAATAGCCCTTTGGCTACTTTGAGTCAGGAGTCCTGCCTCTGCTTCCTCCTGTCTTCTTGCGTCCCTCATCACTGGCAGAGAATAAGAAGTCCTTGATGAGGGTAAGCACTACTTATCGGTGTATCAGCACCGTTCCCAAACTAAAGTCAAAAACACAGCACTGCACCAGATACTGGGAAGAAAATTGACTCACCAGAACAGCAGGACAGTTTCAGAACAAAAAGAAAAACAGCTGGTAATCTATAGCATGCATACTATGAGATTGAAGATGTTCAGGGTAGGTTCACCAGGGTCAGAACAAAAATGGCCTAGGCTTTTCACAGGTATGTAAAGAATATTATGAATGGAAGCTATTTCATCCAGGCTGCAGGGAACAGATCACTGTGATTACATTACTTTTCACCTATACTCTGACACACCTGTGACGCAAGCAAGCACATCGGAACATTTCTGATGAGTAGCAATGCATTTAATAGAAGTTCTCAAATCAGATGAACTCTTGAATGGAAAGACTGGCTTTGCATTGACTTTGGATACATGAATATAGCCTCCAAAGCCAAAGAGAGGACTTCACGCTAGTCTTCCTACAGAAAAGTAGACTGGCACTTTCCTGTCTCTAATAATACGATCATAATGGTCTCAAGTGCATATGAGGAATATGCAACTATGACTTTTGGCATTATGCCTTGATGTGAAGCAATACTTCAGCGTCAGCATGGGTCAGTGTGGTTCCTAGAAACTCAGTATTTCTACTTGTTTGGTTAAGAATAAATCGAAGATGAGTCGTGTTGAATTGGTTAGTGCTAGTCACAGTGGAAAAAGAAGCAATATTAAGTGTAAGCAGAAAGGAGATAGAACCTGGTTTTGGTGAATCTCCATGTTTTAAAAAATAAATGAACAAAACAGAGGAAGAGTGCAAGAGAATTGCTCCTATGACCACTACATTTGATGACATACATTTGCATGCACAACATGCATCAGCCTGCCAAGTCAAATGAACAAAAAGCAATATGAGAATGCCACTCCAAGTTTTCATTTTTGTTGGTGTGGCTTCCTTACCCAGAAAGCATGGTACAGACTAATTAAATCAGCCGGATAACTCTTTTTAGCAGACTACAGTCTAGACTTCATATCCATACTATGCCATTTACCTAAGAAATCCTCACTTACCAACAACTGCATAGGATGTTAGACCACTGCTGAGATAAGCAGCAGGTCCCAATTTCCTAGAAACACATTTCCTTCAAGGTTAGAAACCTGATATTAAAGCAGGGAACATAAGTATTCTATTTCAAGAGTGATTATTGTATTTACAATTATAAAAATTTAATCCCATACACACCCCTTTGTTGAGAGTAATTACATCTTCAACCCTACTAACAGTTGCAGGTTACAAAAATCAACATTACTAAAGGTTGAATATTATTAAAACTTATGATAAAAATGTTACAACTAAGCTAATTTCAAAACCAGATACTGAGATGTTGTGTAGACAGAGACAGCAAACTGCAAGGAGATGCTCATACACTTAGCAGCTCAGGGTGGATATACCATGGTTAATCATCACTTGTACAAATATTCAAACCAGTGCACCAATTGAGTTTCCTCTACACTGTTACAAATTTGACCTGTATAATTCAATCGCATTTTTAATCCTGTAATAAGACATTGTAAGTATGTGCAAAAAGACAATACGTTTTCATCTTGAGGGTAAATTTAGAAAAAGTAAAACACTGCAAAAGGAGATATGCTGTTATCTCATTCTTCAGATTGGTAGCAAAGATAGAAAGGGAGAAATGGTTTTGTGTCAAAATAATCTTTTACTGAGTCTGTTTACCGTATTTTCATTATCTTACACAACAATGAAGAAGCAAAATACTCACACACTGTTAAATACCGAAAATTTCCTATCCAACATAAAGCTGATTTTCTGGAGTTGTATAAAGTTACTCTGCTGACAGTTCTGTAGACCGAAGGTGTTATTGGGTCTTCATTACACAAGAAGTTTCTCTGTCTTTGTTGGGGAGATATCTGGATATGTCTAATATCATTAACTGTGTCATAGAATGACCTGGGCTGGAAGGGACCTTTGCCATAAGAATCTGGTTATACCATCAGTGATCTTAGCATTTCTCAAATCCAAATTATACAACATTCCTTAGTATCCATTTCCAGATTGTCTATTCAGAAATGCTGCTAATGTTGATGACAAGTGTAGCTGAATGAGGAAGCACTGATAACAGCACTCACAGTCTTCACCAACTCCCTTATTGTCTGCATTTCTGCCATCATTTTTCATATTAAAACAGACCTTCACAGGAAAGATAGCTGATCATTACATGATATATGATCTCCACTTATTTTCCACTTTTGAAAACAAAAACAAACAGAACAAAAATCCTCCAATAAAAGAAACAAAAATTACCATGTATTTTGGACAAATACTGCTTTTCTAAACCTCAATCACGATTTCTGTCACAACTGCATAAATATCTCTGAAGAATAAAACTCAGTAATACTGAGTTTCTGCTTAAACCGTATACCTGGAAGGGACATAGAAATTATGGCTTGTGGCACAGCATGTCAATTTGTAAATAAACTAAGACAGTAAATATAAATTATTTCAGTGTTTTATGTTAGTCAGAGATTCACTGATACACATCAATGTATTTCAGCATGCCTGTTTCCTTGAGTGCAAGGAGGAGACAATGAGAAGGTGATATTAAACTAACAACTCACACATGCTTTATGTCTGGCTCATCACCCATTTTATGATCAATAATGATCAATAATTGGAGATACATACATCTAAGAAATAACTCTATTGAAGCAAAACCTAGAGAAGAAAGGCATGATTTTCCAGCGCTATTTTGTTACCAGTGACGATCACCAAAGTTGTTCTTATAATGAAATTCTATACACATACTCAACTTAAATGAGTTGAGATAATCACATCTAGATATGAAGTCTCATGATCAGCCCTCTTTGTTTATGATAATCAAGAGATTGGTCTGTGTTTAAAAGGCAAGGGAGAAAGGACAGAGGCCTTCTACCTTACTTCTAAAAGAACAGTCCAAGGAGATCTGAAATACAAAGGCAGTGGATATCAGAGTATGAAGTATAATACTATTAGGAAGGTATGATACAAAGTCATGCATTTTTGAAAGCTCTTCTTTAATTATTACTGCAGGTTTAAAGCAATAGGTTTCAAGGACAAAGCAATGATTCTTTCAGCTAAGACAGCCTGTGAATGAATCAGAGTACATATATTATATTATTTGTTTCTCAAACATTCTGAGTAATCAGTTACAGAAACTTCAATTTCAGAAGTGGAATTTGGACTAAAAAGTGTGTTTAAGTGACAGAAATTCCTGAAAGTTTAAACCAAAACTGAAGTGGAAAGAAATTAAAGAATCTTTTTAGTTCATATGTCACAACTAATTCGGAGAAAACTCCATGAACAAACTTGCCAACAAAGTTTTCTAGTTGACAAGCAGGTATTCTTTATTACGGTGCCGGGGGACACAGGGGATAGCTCCTCCTAGCGTGTGTCCCCTCATTGCTACACAGGCAGTCCTTATATAGCTACAGAGCATACATACATATTCATGAGGCTACGTATGGATTATATCATTTTCCAGAAAGTTCCCCTCATGCGTACAAAAATGTGGTGGTGGTCTCTGAGGGTCATTTACTTCTTCCAACAATCTTCATCACTGCTGGCAGCCTTTGAAGCACCCGCAGTAGATGCTTATACCAGCTTAATTGGTTCGCTAACAGCACAGACATAACAATCACCCCATCTTCCTACTTATCAGTTAATTTAACTGCAACCCATTCTGGGCCCCTGCCTTTCCAGATGCTCCCTATCTTTACGTCCTGTTCTTTTAGCCTGTTTTTCTTACACTCATTTTGTACTAAGGTCATAAAGGCCTAAACTACGTCAGCTACAGCAGTTTGTCTTATACAAGGATTCTCAGCATGTTCTCTAGCTGTACTCTATATTTTTCTCTGTATATCATGCATCTCAGTAATTTTCCATTACTACTGTTACAAAGCCACCGAACTTAACATTACTTAAAATTGATTCTAAAGGTTTATATATTTCATTTTGTAATTTTTTTATACCCCTTGTCTCAATGGGGAAAATAAAACTAGGCTTCTTTTTTTTTTTTTTTCTGTTTGAGTGGTTTTTGTTTGTTTGTTTTGGGGGGATTTTTTTTTTTAATTTTGAAAAATTATGACTATTTTACTTTTAGGGTACAAATATAAAAAGAAAAAAATGCTGAAAAAAAATCAAGCCTATTCTCAGCTTCACGGAAATATCAACTTTATTTAATCCATTTTGAGGTAAGTGCAATTCATTTATTCCTAGCAGTGACAAACTTCCATAACAGTCCAAGAAAATTTCTTCAGTGAAACTTATTCTGTGATTTTTCCCCTGATACTTAACTTTCTGCATTGTCACTATCAATGTCTCTTTCCAGTTAGAAAGTGGGCCTCTGAAAAATACTTCCTGGATATGACTCTCCAAGGTACTCGTAATTGCTTTTTCTAGAGTACTTTTTTTTGCTTGCTAATGAGAATATTCTCCTATTTGGTAGCATTACATTCTTTAAAAATGAAGGAAAATGCAATATCTAATGCCTCACACATATTAATGCATTTTAAAACAAAAGGAAAATACCTTGTTTTGATATGATTTTTTTAATGATTCTGTACAACCTTCTTATTATTTTTATGTGTTTATAAACAGTTTGTTTCATTATTTATTTCAACATAAGCCCAGCATTTCGTTTTCTCCTCTTTTTTTAAAATAGGCTATATACTTGCCATTTTACACCTGTGTGAAAGATAACCACTGATGTCTCAAAGAGCTTCAATCAATTCTCTCAAGTAGTTTAGGTGAATTTCTTCCAAATGCATACGTATGCTGATTTAAAAAAGTTTCTGTCCTGGTCTCTCGCTACACTGTCACAAATTCTTTTTCCTTTGCCACAAATGTTATCTGTTTTAAAATTACCACAGAGGAGATTCTTAGTTAAGATTGATCCAGAAAAGTTATTAACACTCTGACCTAAAAACATCAACCATTGTTTATTTTACTTCTCATCTGGGAAGCAGACCAGCTCTTTCCTTCAATTTTCTCTTACTACTCATGTTCTTGCAGAAACCTTCTTTTTATTCTTCATGAGCCTTGTTAGCTGCATGAGGTCTTTTGATGTTTCTCTTGTATTTTTGTGTTATTTTTTTATATTTACACTCTTACTATCTTTACTCCTTTTCTGTAGGTTTTTTTTCATGATCAAGTCATTGAGGAACTCATTATTTAGCTAACTTTGTACTTCACTAATCTTACTATGCTTGCTTTGTTTCAGGATAGCTTTTGCTTTTAGTCTTAATATTACTTCCTTAAGTAACTGTCAACCTCTCCAGAATCCCTTTTCCCCTTAGACATCAGTTTTTACCTAGTGATTTTCTGAGCTTGCTGAAATTTCAGTTCTACTTTAGATATCCACTCTTTTTCTTTCCCAAAAATTATGTGTTGGACAACTTTATCCTTATTCAGATTCAGTCCATAGAATCTACTAATTCCTTTGATCACCCAATCAATTATGCCATTAAGTAAAATCCAAACAAATGTTGTCTCACACCGTACTGTGTGATTTTCCTTTATTAGAATTTTACAGTTCTGTAGAATTTGCAAGATGTGTTTGGCTACTTATAAGAAGATAATAAATCTAATCAATAAGAACAGTTCCAGACTGTCTCATTTATAAGAATTACAATAATGAATGTCATTTATCCATGTAAATATCTAAAAGCAAAAGTTTTGAAAACTAATGTGGCTAGAATGTATTTACAAGACCAAAAGGATCAGCTCTTCTGCTTTTGTATATCTCATGAAACAAATTGTGAAGGACAGAATCTCCCATAAGCTGTCACTTGTGAGACATATGTATGTTGACAGAATTGACAGATTCCTGTAAGCAAATATTTGCTATTCGTGTTTATTAAATAGGATTTTCTAAATCATAAGCACTCATTGCATGTGGTTATCAGCATAACATTGTTGATTCAGTCAGGAACAACACAAAAGAAGAACAACAGAATCCATTGATTTTAAACTATGAACCCTATTGAATAGGTATTTTCCAGATAGGAAAATGAAACAATGTGCTAATCAATTAAAATATGCAAATAATAATTTTCTTAATTATGGTAAATAGTTATTTAAGATTATTATTTTAAAAAGCTACTAAAATAATAGCATTTAGTAATAGATCTTTTTGTAATAACCTGTTATTTTTTAGTAAATTGATAGAACTCATAACTAACATATTTTTAAACAAAAGACATAAGTGTAACATAAAAATTATATAGCACTTTTCTGGCTTAACCTCAATTTTAGTATCACGCATGCCACTTAATTGAAATTTTTACAGCAAAGTCTTGGCTGTAGCGCTGCGTTTCCTTCTGTGTTAATGAGCACCAACATTAGAATTCAATTAGTAATGACACTAATATAATCTCATTTGCTGTTACTAGCATGCCCTTTCCAGCTCACTAAATGACTGTCACAAAGAAATCCTGTACATACTGATGAAGTTCATGGTGTAGGATTTCTTTACAGAGATGAAATTAGAGAAGAGTATTAACTGCATCTTTTTGTTGCATAAGAAATATGGTAATGATGGTGGAAATAAAGTATGAAATCAAACAAATTCCCATGGATTTGATGTGACGTGTGTATATTATTCACAACATCATCTGATTATTTTTTTCCCCCACTGTATGCAGGTCTAATTTTTCTCCCCATTTTTTTAGAATATTTAAGCATAGTTTGGATCAGACCAATAATGAATAAGAAAATAATCCTTAGAAGAAAATCATTGCTGTTCTACCAAACTCTCATTTAGGAAACTCAATCAGTAAAATTTACATCCCAAATGCTACATAATTACAATACTTCTCTAAGAATAGAATGCTAAGTATGTATAGTGTACTAAACAACTAATAAACCAGTATGAGAATGAGAATGTAATCATTTTTGCATTATCAATAATCAGCTACCTCTCAGAAAAGGAAGAAACCTCCTGTTATCAACATTATACTCCTTTCTGAGAAGTATCAAAAGTGCTGATGATGACTCACTGTAAGACCACTCCCATCTCCCTCTTAAGGAAAACTGGTACTATCCATCTTAGTACCCAGAGGGATACTGGAAGGGCTAGTGTAACACCCAAGAAACAGTAGAAAGTTAAATCACTGTTAACTGTAGTGTTATTGAGAATTATCTCTCTGGATTCTTTGGATTAAAAATGTTAATATAATTGCAGCTAGACTAGTAACAACCATTAGATTGCTAATTCTGAAATTAGATTATGAATAAATTCTTGCATCTGTACATATTTACCCTACACAAACTGCATGGTGTACTTGGTGTGTTGTCCAGCATTTGACTGTCATTGTACCTTAGATATGACATTGTGGATTCATCTAGAGTTGCAGTTACTCTGCAGGGTCCAGTAGGTGCACTGAGTCAGATGGAAAGAGAGAGGGCTCAAGAAGCCATGCCGGAACTTCAGATTTGGGGCCACAGACTATTTGTACAGGATCAGGAGTTGCTCTTCAGAACTTGAATGTCAATTTTTAGGTTCCCTATTGTGCTATTGTTTGAAAGATAATACATGCGGTTGCCGTCTGAAGAAAAGTCCACTGATAGTGAGGTCACGAATGCAGAGAGCAAAAGTTTTAGCAATCTAGAATTAAGATGTGAGTTGTACAAAGGGAAGGAATGCAGAACTTTGCAGAAGGAGGAAAAGCAACAGAGGCTCTTTTACCAATCTTAAGAGTAAATGCTCTAAAAATGCACTGGAGTTGTAAAGTTAACAGGGATGTTAACATCTATTTTATTACACTTCAGAATCTGGAAGGCATGTAGCAAAAGAGGTAACAAAAGAAAGAATTATATTGTATGTCAAACATTAAAGTTTAGCTCCAGGAATGGGATCATCTTGCCTTTAAAAAAATATTTCCCATATGATGCTCTCCAAATCATGTAAATCAAATTTTCCAAGCTGCACTCGTCTCTGGTTCTCTACTATACAAATAACATTAAAGGTGTTGAATGAGATAAAATGAAACTAGCTTAAAATGCAAAGGGTATCAAAATGTCAAGTGCTCTGAAAGAACTGGCTTTAGCTATCTCAAGTGGGGAGACAAAATAAAACATTTATGCATGGAAGTTTAATTACCCCATCTCTGAAAGTTTAAGGACTTGGCTTTTCAAAGATATTTCAGATCTGTGCAAACATAAACATCTTTAAAAATATTTATAACAGTTATTCTTTGTGGTTGAAGTTCAACAGAGAAAATAATGGTAAAAATGCAGATCAAAACCATAAAACAAGGTATTAATGATGGTTGGGAAAAAGGAAAAAAGGGATAGGCCAGATCCTCAGGAATATAAACCACCACTTAATATGGCTTTCACCAAACTGTAAATGCAGCTTTAGTTGTATAATACTGCAACAGACTGGTGGATTATGGACCCAAGCTCTGTTTGGTTACTTTAGAAACTCAGAAAAACAGCATCTCAGGAGCTTCAGATTATTTGGAAAAACCAACCAAAACAAAAAAACCTTAAAAAATGAAACCCGCACAAATTGAAACAAAACCCAAGCCAAACAAACAAACAAACCAAACGCCTCCACCTCCCAAATTCACTCAGAGGGTAGTGCAGCCTTGGGCTTGGTTACCCTTTCAGGGAGTGAAATCTTCGTTCAAAGATGTTTCCAAACCTTTGCTAGACAAAGCTCTTGACCTTATCTAACAGTAGGCTGTTAATCATTCTTACGAAAGTAGAAAGTTGGCCTTGATGACCTGTGGGGCTCCAACCAGGTAACTCTGCTATGGTTCTATGGCAAAGCCATTCCTTTTGTCACAAAAACTGATAACTTTTTTTCTCATGAGCACTCTTTTCTCACAAGAACTTCTGTGTCAGTGTCAGAAGCCAATAGTACTTCAATAACTTCTAGTAGATTCAACTGAAGTGATGCACTTGAGAAGACTTACCATAGAGCAGATTTAATCGGAAAAGGAGAAGTACAAAGCATCTTATACCTTTCAGCCAAAACTAACAACTTAATAAGGAACATTGGGGTGAGAGAAGGGAGAGCACACAGGGATGTGAATTTGGCCACAGCAATCATCTTATTTAACAAGATCATAACACTGAGATTCTTTTCAGCAGAAGAATTGATATCACACCTTTAGCCACAGATTTTGCTTAATCCAAATGTTTATAGAAAAAATTAAAAATTACCTTTGTGGTTTCAAACTAGAATGTGCCCTCTGGCTTGGCATGGGCTACTTTCTGAAATGGTTTAGAAATTCAGAAATGATCAGTAATATCTCACTGCTACTGGTAAGTTATTTACTCACAAGACAAGTTTTCAAAGATAGTGTAGCTGGACTAGAGTTATATTTTGAGGATATTGCAAATAAATTATCCTCACAATTTCATTTGTGATGGAAGACACTAAGATAGGTTCCAATGGAAGAGGAAAGCAGCACTTCTCAAGGAATCATGCAAGACAATTGTTGCATCATTGTTATATTTATCTGCTACCATTTTAGAATAGCCATTCACCTTTTTTTAAGTATTGTTTTTACTATGCAATATTTTCTTCCCCTCTATTATCTCACCTCTTCAGATGTTCTCAGGTATAACAACAAGATCAAAGATATGCTACAAGTCTCAAAGTCCAGCTTATGGAAAATACATGATTTAAATAATACTGTATATTTTGTTCACGCATTACAGTTTTTATCCAGTTGTAGCAGATTTCCATGAATAATTATGGCTACTGTACTGTCTTTATAATCTGAAAAGTTCCCTTGGCAAACTCCTTTCTACTGTTATGAAAGCTGGTATAATGGTATGTTACTTTGCAAGACAGTAACATAAACTAGGTTATTTTAGGAACATGGAGATGCTCATTGCTCTCAAGTTGCATAAACATAAATAAATGATAACTTTAAAATATTTAAATTAGTCATGGGATATTTTATGACTCAGTTTTCCAGGTTATCTCCCATAGGATCATAGAATAGTTAGGGTTGGAAAGGACCTTAAGATCATCTAGTTCCAACCCCCCTGTCATGGGCAGTGACACCTCACACTAAACCATGCCACCCAAGGCTCTGTTCAACCTGGCCTTGAACACCGCCAGCAATGGAGCATTCACAGCTTCCTTGGGCAACCCATTCCACTGCCTCACCACCCTTACAATAAAGAATTTCTTCCTCATGTCCACTTCTAAACTTCCCCTGTCGAAGTCTTCAGCAGCCTTCTCTTCTGCAGGCTTAACAGCCCCAACTTTCTCAGCCTAGCTTCATACGGGAGGTGCTCCAGTCCCCTGATCATCCTCGTGGCTCTCCTCTGCATTTGTTCAAACAGTTCCATGTCTTTTTATGTTGAGGACACCAGAACTGTACACAATATTCTAAGTGAGGTCTTACAAGAGCAGAGCAGAGGGGCAGGATCACCTCCTTTGACCTGCTGGTCACGCTCCTTTAGATGCAGCCCAGGATACGGTTGGTTTTCTGGGCTGCAAGCGCATAATGAAGCCAGCTCATCTTCATTTTCTCACTGACCAACACCCCTAAGTCCTTCTCCACAGGGCTGCTCTGAATCTCTTCTCTGCCCAACCTGGAGCTCTGCCTGGGATTGCTCTCACCCAACGGTAGGACCTTGCACTTGGTATGGTTAAACTTCATCAGGTTGGCATCAGCCCACCTCACAAGTGTGTCAAGGTCCCTCTGGATGGCACTCCTTTCCTCCAACGTATCAAGCGAACCACACAGCTTGGTGTCATCGGCAAACTGTGCATTTTACCTAGCTGTTTTAAATGGAATATTTTGCTTATACTCTCACCTGTTAATTAATGAAGAGCTTCTTTGGATGAATCATCACAGTTGCTTCCATGAAATTCTGATAATTTTTCATTTACTTAGGGAACTAGCTTGTCTTTAGGAACATGGGCATGCTTGTCGGCAGCAGGCTCAGCAGGAGTCAGCAGTGTGTCCTGACAGCCAAGAGGGCAAACTGCATCCTGCGGTGCATTAAATATACCATAACCAATCAGTCAAAAATATGATTATTCTGCTGCATTCCCTGTTGGTGTAGCCTCAGCTTGAGTGTTATGTTCAGTTCTGGGCTTCACAATTTAAGAAGAATGTGAAGGTCCTTGAATGCGTCTAAAGGAGGGAAACAAAGCCAGGGAGAGGGCTGAAAGCAATGTCATATGAGGAGCAGCTAAGGACTCTAAGTTTTTCTAGTTTGGAGAAAAAGAGGCTAAGGAGTGACCTTACTGCTTTTTACAGCTTCCTGAACAGGGGAAGTGGATGCTGAGCTCCTTTCACTGGAATTGTAGTCATAGGACACATAGGATTGGTTCAAAGCTGTGCCAGGAAATGTTTGCATTTGACGCTGTCTTGGGTTCAGCATTAGCAGTCATTTTTCTTCTTCTTGGTAGCTGGTGCAGCTCTGTGTTCTTGATTTTGGCCCTGGGAACAACACTGATAATACCAGTGTTTTCAGCTACTGCTTGGTAATGTTTTGGTCTGAGCAAGGACTTTCTGAGGCTCATGTTCTGCCAGGGAGGAGGGGAAGCTGGGAGGAAGCAGAGACAGGACACATGACCCAAACTGACCAAAGAGGTTATTCCATACCACAGCACGTCATGTCCAGGATGTAAAAAATGGAGAGAAGAGACCCAGAAGAGTGTGGCGGAACATTGCGGGGGTTCGCTGTTAGGGGTACACTGGCTGGGTTGGGCTTGGTGAGCAGTTGTTTTCTCTTTCCTTGTATTTCTCTTGTAGTGTCACTGGTGGTAGCGGTAGTAGTTTGTGTTATACCTTAGTTACTAAACTGTTCTTATCTCAACCTGTGCGAGTTGCATTCTTTCGATTCTCCTCCGCATTCCCCTGGGGCTGGAGGAAGAAAGAGAGGTGAGTGAGTGAGTGAGTGAGTGAGTGAGTGAGTGAGTGAGTGAGAAAACTTCATGGGTGAGGGGCTTAAACCATGACAGATATTAGGAAACATTTCTTTGCCAAAAGGGTGATCAAACACATCATAGAGAGGCAGTTGCTGCCACAACACCAGTTGGTGCTTAAAAGTCATTCGGACAACGCCCTTAATAGCATGTTTTAACTTGATCAGCCCTGAAGTGGTCAGGGAGTTCAACTAAATGGTTGCTGTATGTCCCTTTCAACTGAAATATCTATTCTATTCTATTAGCAATCATGTCTAATAGATACTGACACTAACTGTGAAAAGAGGACTTAGCAGTAATAAAAATCTAAATCTAGGCCATTTGTGAATTATAAATAAAGTATAATGCATTATAATAAATTGTTATTCCAAATCCCACTGACCATGCAGATAGGCAAATCCAAGTTAGATCTAAAGTCTCATATAACCCTCAATTGAATAAGTCACTTCAGTTAGTGATGGCTGAACAGATGTGCAGACCATTCTTCTTAAATGCACAGATAAAAATTAAATATGTATACATATTTAAGAATTTTAATATTTTCTTTAAGCTGTTACGTTATTTCAAAAAAGCAGATGACTTTTTGCATTAATCACTGTTCTCCCAATTCACTATCCCTTCACTGATTAGTAACAATACATTAAAAGCAAAACAAAAATACAAAAGCCAGAAATTGGAGGACGTTATATCAATGCAAGAGATGAAGAATTAATGTAACTTCTATTTACGTTTATTAATAGTCATTACAGAGGGTTTGGTGTCCTGTACATTATGCACTCATAAAGGGACAACACTCGTTTCACATGAAAACTTTGAATAAATTGGTGATTTGGAAAATAGTTTTATTGATTATATAGGAATTAACATATTTATGCTCATAAGCAAAACTGATCAGATCCACTGCAAACTGTCCTGTTTTGTACACAATTCAATTCCAAAGCAGAGGCAGAGTTCATGGAAGTCATTTGAGTCTACATAGTTAAACATTAGGTCAATTTTTCAAACTGTTTCTTCAGCTGGCAGCTGATCAGTTTTAAATATGATACTTCAAATAATAAACATATAGTTATGCCTGCAAATATTTAATTTGAATAGTCATTACAGATATTTGAAACTGTCTTGGGTTCAGCAGTAGCAGTCATTTTTCTCCTTCTTGGTAGCTGGTGCAGTGCTGTGTTTTTGACTTTCGGCCTGTCAACTGTGCTGATAACACCAGTGTTTTCAGTTACTGCTTGATAATGTTTTGGTCTGACCCAGGACTTTCTGAGTCTCATGCTCTGCCAGGGAGGAGGGGAAGCTGGGAGGAAGTAGAGAAAGGACACCTGACCCAAACTAGCCAAAGGGCTATTTCATACCACAGCACATCATGCCCAATATATAAAGTGTGGGCAGTTACCAGGAAGGTAATTGCTGCTCAGGCTGGACTGGGCATCGGTCGGCAGGTGGTGAGTGGTTGTGTCCTCTCCTCTTGCTATTTTGTTTGTCATTATTATTATTGGTGGTAGCAGCAGTGATTTGTGTTATACCTTAGTTACTGGCCTGTTCTTATCTCAACCCATGGGAGTTACATTCTTTCAGTTCTCCTCCCCAACCCTCTGGGAGCTGTGGGAGCAATACGCAGGGGAAGTGAACAGGCGGCTGCGACTGGTTCTGAGTTACTGGCTGGGCTTAAGTACCAACAGTCAGTTTCATAAGTCTGAAACACAGTATTATTAGGACTCTTACAACTACTTCAGTCATTTCTTACTGGTTATAATGTAAGAATACATGCAGAGCCACATGAGGTAATCCTTTACACTATTTTTTTGGTAACTGTTTTCAACTTGGCGAGTTCCACTGTTACCTTCCTTGTCTGTTGTCATGGGTTCAGCAGTAGCAGTCGTTTTTTCTCCTTCTTGGTAGCTGGTGCAGCGCTGTGTTTTTGATTTTGGGCCTGGGAGCAGCGCTGATAACACCAGTGTTTATAGTTTCTGCTTGACAATGTTTTGGCCTGGGCAAGGACTTTGAGTTTCATGCTATGCCAGGGAGGAGGGGACCCGGGAGGAAGCAGAGACAAGACACATGACCCAAGCTGACCAAAGAGGTTATTCCATACTACAGCGCGTCATGTCCAGGATGTGAAGTCGGGGGGTGGAGACCCGGAAGGCGGTGGGAGTGGACTGGGGGTGCACGGCATGGTCAGGTTTTTGATACTGGGGGTTTCGCTGCTGGGGGGTGCACTGGCTGGGTCGGGCTTGGTGAGCAGTTGTATTCTCTTTCCTTGTATTTCTCCTGTATTATTACTGGTGGTAACAGTAGTGATTTGTGTTATACCTTAGTTACTAAACTGTTCTTATCTCAATCTGTGCGAGTTGCATTCGTTTAATTCTTCTCCCCATCCCCCGGGACTGGGGGAAGAAAGAGGGAAGTGAGTGAGAGAGTAAAACTTCATGAGTTGTTAGCCTGGGTGAGGCTTAAACCACAACATCTGTACATAGCAAACATCTGGAAGTGAAACAGAAACCCACTAGGCCTTGCTGGTTTTATTTCCAGTTCTGGTTTGTTTTTTCCTCTAAAACTGACACTAAAAATCACCAATCAATATTTTTCACTGTCACTCTGTCAGATGTGTTCAATAACATATGTGTAAGAGAAGAGGTATAGGAAACCTGACCTAGAATTCAAAAGTCAAGGTATATTTTTACTAATGGTTTAGTTAACATACCCAACGTTATTGATTGCCTTCATTTTCAGAAGTTCTTATATAATTCCTCATATGGTGAATAGGAGCCATGGGTATTGGATGCCTAAGAAGGCTAAACTATATTGTAATTGCACTTTGATAACAATTAATTTAAAAAATCCACACTGGGTAGTAGTGAAAGTGTGACTCCACTATGCACAGTGGACTGAGGTACGAGGACAAAAATTATATTCTGAATTAGTCTTATTTTCTTTGTAAGGCAGAAACATGTACTTATGTGTGTTCAAAAAATAAGCAAGAAAAGCCAAGAAGATACTGTCTTCTGTGAGAAGGGCAGAAAGAAAACACAAAGATTCTTGCTGTCTCTGTGACAAGAGAACCCTGGGTTGATATGAACTAAGACTAGGGAAGACACTCAGGACCCTGTAAGGCAGTCTGCAGAATTACAGGGCAGTTTTTATTACCCAGTGGGCTCTTTTTCTGCCAAAGCCGTTTACTTTCGATATAGTGTCAGAAAGAACTACTTAACTGTCTGGCCCAGAAGCACTGCTATTAGCTCCTAGGGAACTTCAGTGCTCTCTCCTACTAAAAGGATTGGGGCACATGTGCCAAAACACTGGTCCCAATTTCCAGCAAATTATTTCCTGACATTTCCCAGCCCACAGCTGTCTCAGAGACTTGAGGCTGAGAAGCAGTTGCTTGAAGTTTACAATCTGAATGATAGTCATATTTGAGAATTCACTTTACTATGGTAAGAATATTTAAGTTCTGAAATAAGAGGAGTGTGGGTGCATCAAACATTGGAAATCCAGGATCTCTATGTTGAGAACTGTATGAATTTCCTTTCAGGTCTAGCAGCAATAAACAAAGGCACCATATAAAGAAACACCACCATAGGACTTCAGGGTTTAATCGGATCTGCTAGGTGAAACCAGAGTACCCTTAAGAGCCACCTTCTTTAGAAGTGCTTAACATTTAACAATTAATCATTCCTGTTGGCCACCAATTAATCAGTGGCTAGATAAGAGATTGCTGCTTGTAAGAACTCCATGTGAGACTTTAATAGTAACAAGTGCAAGCCAATGAAAGGTTTTACAATAATGTAGGCATTCTTAGTGAGCCATCATTAGAATCCACTTTGGATTAGATGGCAATTCCAAAGGGTTATTTACAGCTGGAAAATATAGAGCAATATTTCTGTAGAAACAGATGTTGGTCCATCTACAGTAGAACTCTATGTGTGTATGTGGGTGAGAGTGCAACTCTTTGTGCCCATAATTCTGGACATAACTACAACTCTGACGGAGAAATGATGCTCTCCTGTTTAAGTTGCTTTAAACAACTGAATCACCCTGAGATGAATAAAAGATTACAGCGCTGCTAATATATTATTCTGAATTTGTAAAATAATTGAGGAAATCAAATTATACCTATCCTTTAGTACTCCATCATGGAATAACTGGGCACTCCACTAATTTGATTTAATTATTATTATTAAAGCATGAAAGATGTATTCAAGTGATGGTAACACTTCTATTTTAGAGGATTTCAACCATGGATAAATCCATAATTTGCTGTGGATGACCTCCTTGGTTTATCTGCTATGATCAAAGATCTGTAAGGTATAATTATGAATATGCTTTGGAGAGGAAGATTCCCACATCCTTTTTATTATGTCCATATAGCACAGGCTTAGTTATTCTTTCACTTGCCCCACCAAAAAAAAAAAAAAAACCAAACAAAAACCATGATGAAGCTGGAAGCATGTGTCAAGTGTGTGTAAGCCCTGGTCCTAAGCTCTGACTGTGCTCCACAAGTACAGTATCATTTGATACTCAAAATAGTATAAGGGCTTTTACTCCTTCTAGACACTTACTTTGTGGGGCAACAATTATACAAGACTGGCTACCTAACAAGGCAAATCACTCAGTAGCTTTACAGAAAGCACAAACTAACCACAAAATTGGCCCTATAAATTCTCTAACAACCAAACAGATTCTTTAGTATATAAATACTAAATTGCATTCTTCTGTAAGCAATATATTTGCTTTAAAAACTAAAGTTCATTTTCTTCATGCATTGTTCAATATATACACATAACATTTTATCCACTTATATGTTGTGAACAAGGAGGGAGGCTACACATGATAATGGTGGGAAGAAGGCAAAGAAGACCTTGAAAATACAAGGCTAAAACAAGACTATGGCAACCCTGCTAGATCCGATTAAGCTGTTGTGCAACTGCATACTAGGAGTGCAAGGTTCAGATACTTCATGAAGTATCTGATACCAGATTTTCAGGGCCACTACAACATCCTGGTTGACAGATATCCAATGCCTCTTTTATTTTGTGACTCATAAATAGGAGGTATTTGGTGTTGTGAATGGAGTACAGGAATTTGTGATCTTTTTTTTTCTGTGCTGGTTTGGAAGCCATTTCTCAAAAAGCTAAGTAATTACAAAATGGAGCCTTGTGGATATGTGATAGAAAAGAACAAAAGCATGTTTTACTTTAAATGTAGCTGAAAATAGTCTAACTCTACCACATTCTCAGCTAGACTCTGAAGAAACTAAAAAAGCAATTTCTGTCCAAAGTGTTTTTCCAAACATGTCACTGTTTGACAGAGAAATCTATCTCTTAGATGAACACATTTGTCAACATATACAGAACTGGATCACCTTAAAAATTCTGTAACTGAATTAGCACACTGATGTCCTATAATCTAGCAAAAATGAATCACTAGTTCCACAGGCGCTATTAACAACTGAAGTGCATATAATCAGACTAGTTTTAAAATGAAACAGCACTTCAAAGAGTGTATAGACTGATAGGAAAGGTAAAAACTTCGGAAATGATAAAATAGAGAATAACTTGACCTTTGTATGAAAGTTGGATTTCACTTTAGCCTAATTATATCTCAAATCATCTCCTCTCTATACAGGGCAATTTACTTTAAAACCATGAAAATAGGATGTTTCATTTGAATGCATGTTGAAAGTACATAAACAAAATTTACACCAAGAGCTATCTAAAAGCGCCCAGAACCAGGGCATTTAGCTCTTCTATATTCATGATGTAGTTAACTGACTCACAACAAACTTATTTTACGTCATTTAAGCTAACCTGACAACATTGCATAAGGACCTCCTGTTACCTGCCTAATCATCACTTCATTCGCAGTCTCTCATCACATCTAAGCTGCCTTTAAAACTTATGCTGTTATTAATTCTATACATAAAAATGAGTTCTGGCAATTTCCTGATTTTCCTCTCACCTGCTAAGTAATAATCAGTTTGCATAAGGTTTCTTATTAAACAGATTTTTTTAGATGTTCATACCTTAGGGCTGATTTTAGAACAGGGAGCAGATGTTAATAGGTTCTCATCAGCTTCTTCAGCTTGTTTTCTGCAGCAAGCTTCTACTTCAGTATCACATATTCTTCCTCTTTTCCTTTAAATCTTTATTTGGGAAAAAATTTAAAGTATTTTATTGTCTCTTCAGGAAAATGGAACAGAATTTTCTAGAGCTAAACTCAAATCTAGAGTGCTTTATTTACACATTTCTTTTTTTTAATTGCTGGTATTAAATTAACAAACAAACAACAAACACATAAAATAAATTAGTACATAAACAATCCCCCTGACAAAAAAAAATAAATTAAAAAATCCAAAACAGGAAAAAACACAGAAACCCACAAACCAGAAAAAAACCCAAAACTGAAAAAAAAGCAAAAAACCTAAACCAAAATTGTAAGATACATACATTCTACACATCAGCAACTGGGCCATTTTCTGAAGGCGAAAGGAATGCTTACTAGGCCCAGATGTTAAAAATATTTTTGAATGAAATTTTTGAATGCACCAGAAATGAAACAAACAGGAAACGTGAAAGGCTTGTGGCATGAGTTCTTTCAAGTTCCCCATCAAAACAGTTACTAGCTATTCTCCATGTTGCCTTTATTAGGGTTATACAGCTTCAATTTTAGAGATGATTTCTGTCCAACTGACACAGGGAGAAGAAGAAGTTACTGGCCAACGAATATTTTATGGTTTATAATGGACCTTAACTAGTTTTCTGCACAGTGTTCAGCTTCAGAACGCAATGCTAGAATTCCTGTAGAATATGTTCCTCTTACTGTATGCATCTGTCAGATTAGGCACCGTAAAAGAAACAACTAGCTCAAGGCTTAGTGTTGGGATAGGAGCCAACCCTGAAACTAAGACACTTTTAGATCAGTGTGGGACTAAAATACTAGAAACCTTCAACGAACAAGAGCTTAAAGGTGATTTACAGTAATTTTAATTAAAGATGTGAAACTGAGCTTTGTAGCTCATATGAGGATGTTTTAAGGTTTATTACTTTCTCAAGACAGTAGTAGCTTGCCTTGATTCTTTTTTTGTGTCATAATAGAATATTGCCTTTGAACAGGCAGCATGATAGTTAAATGCTTTGAAAATCTTGCGCAGTTCTAATGTTAAAATATCTTTTCACCTTTGCTCCTCTTCATACTCCAATACCTACATTAAAGGAGGAGTTCGGGTACCTGTCCACAAGTTGGCTATTACAATGCTGAACTAATTTTCAGTACTAACTTTAAGTACCTGGCACCCATAGTACCACCAAACCCTTCTGTTTTTTACCTAGTACTCCATTCAATTTCTAAGTAGAGCCAAGAGCTCCAGACTGAGGTACATCTCCACTGAACTTATCTGACCACCTCTTTTTTCCTCTACACCAGTTTTATTGCTGAGCATGATACATATTGTGGAATATCCCTTTGGCCAGTCTAGGCCAGCTGTCCTGGCTGTGTTTCTCCTCAAATGTTTACCCACCCTCTCACTAGAGGAAACCATAGTAGGAAACAGGGAAGGCCTTGACACTGTGCTAGCGCTGTTCAGCAACAGCCATAACATGAGTTTGTCACTAAGGTTGTTTTAGCCACAAAGCCAATGCACAAAACCACAAAGGTTGCTATGAAGAAAGTGAACTCCATATCAGCCAGACCCTGTGTAACAGAATTCCCTGTTTATTTGTGAAGTGGCTTATTAAATATGTCTTAAGAAGTGGACACTTGTAACTTGGCTTTTAAAAGAAACATTGATTGTAAATGTTGTTTGAATCCTTGCCCCAAAGTATGTGACGGAAGAGGGTGTGCAAGGGAATTGTGCACTTGAAAGGTGCTAGTTTAATCATCTCCACTTGTGTTTGCAGAGTCTGGTCCAATTAGTTGGAGGTAACTATCCAATCTGTACAGGTGGATACAGGAGGACATTACTCTGAGAATTTTTTTGCCACTATGTGTGGAGTTGGTTATTAACATAGAGTCTAGAATGGTTGTACAATGAATAGGAGCAAAAAAAGGAGCACATAAAAGATTTCACCACTGTAACAATATGTCTAAAGAATGTGAATCGCTCCCATAAATAAAAACATTACTAGTGAGCAGGATATGACGGAAGGTCTAATATTTGTCCAGAAGTCTCAAATATTCCATATCTAAAAGCATTTATCAATTTAGCTTTTAGAAGCTGGAATCAAACTGAATGTTAACAGGAGATGTGCATTTAAATCCAAAGTGTGCTAAGCCCACTAAGGTTGCCAAGGTTTATATAAGCTATGTAAATACTATACAAGAAGTTGGAATAATTCTATCAAAACATTTACACATATATGTGAGCTCTGTAGAGTATAAGTAGAGATCTTTTTTAGATGAATATGTAAAGACATTCTTCATCCTATTCAGTAAATCCCAGTACAAACTAGGCCCACACCATCCTATGCCTACACTGTATCTAATCCTAGGCTGTGCCCCTGGAACCAGGTTTTGCCCACCTTCCTTATAGAATTTGAAAACTTGAGTAAACTTTTCTGAATTTTGCGCATTCCATTCACCAGGAAACTACATGACTAATTGCAGGTGGGGGACAGAGAATGAGAGGGTGTCGTGGTTTAAGCCATAAATCACACTTCTCCCTCCTTCCCCCCCCCCCCCCCACTCCGATGGGGGGAAAATGGAGAGAAGAACCAAAGAAAATGTAACTCCCACGGGTTGAGAAAAGAACAGTCCAGTAACTAAGATGCAATACAAATCACTACTGCCACCACCAATAACAATAATAATGAAAAAGTAAATACAAAGGGAGAGGATACAACCGTTTTGCCACCCAACGAGAGACTGCGCAAGCTGAGCCCGAGAGAGCCCACCCTTATTCTTCCTCTTGGGCATGACGTGCTGTGGTATGGAATAACCTCATTGGTCAGCCTGGGTCAGGCGTCTTCTCTCTCTTCCCCTCCCCCTGGTTTTTTCCCAATTTCCCAACGTAACATGAGACTCTGGGGGAGGGGGGGGGGAAGCCGAACTCATAACAATCCACCCCTTATTCAATGCCATTCACATCATGCTCAGATCCCACAGTTTCAAAATACCATCCCATATATATATATATAAATACACACACACAGAGAGATGGAGAGATATAATCACGTAGTGCCTGGATCAATCCCTATAAAGCTGCTGAGTCCATCCAGTCCGTGATGTCAGGCTCCACATTTTGTAACAGTCTTTCAGAGCAAGGGAGGCTGTGTGCAGTGTTGGATCGCTGCCTGCTGATGCTGATTGTTCCTTTACTGCAGAACTCGTCTGGTTTCATCAAAGTTCGTTCTTTGTTGGGATGATGGTCTGAGGGTCACTCGAGGATGACTTGAAGACATCTAATTGATGGGCTATAAAAAAAACAAATTACATAGCAAGCAACAGCATGCAATTGAGTTCATTGGCTGTTTGCTCCTAAAATCAAATCTCCTTGAGGTACACATCGGACTTCCCCATCTTCCCGCATTACCCACCAAGTATATCCGGGTCCCTGAGCAAAAGCAATCCCACGAGTGGGTTTGCCTTTACCTGAAGCAGGAATAACCCAGACTGTCTTCCCCAGCAAATTTTTTATCTGAACGACGGGCACGTTGTCCCCCTCAACAGTATGTAGAAGTTCTGACTGGGCTGGACCAGCCCTGTTGGCAAACATTCCGGTGTTGACCAGCCAAGTGGCCTTTAATAAATGTGCATCCCAATGTTTGAAAGTCCCACCACCCATTGCTCTCAGTGTAGTTTTTAATAGCCCATTGTACCGTTCGATTTTCCCAGAGGCTAGTGCATGGTAGGGCATGTGATATACCCATTCAATGCCATGCTCTTTGGCCCAAGTATCTATCAGGCTGTTCCGGAAATGAGTCCCATTGTCGGACTCAATTCTCTCTGGTGTGCCATGTCACCACAAAATCTGTTTCTCAAGGCCCAGAATAGTGTTTTGGGCAGTGGCGTGGGGCACAGCGTATGTTTCCAGCCATCCGGTGGTTGCTTCCACCATGGTAAGCACATGACGCTTGCCTTGGCGGGTTGGTGGGAGTGTAATATAACCAATCTAGCAAGCCTCCCCATATTTGTACTTCAGCCATCGTCCTCCATACCAAAGAGGCTTTAATCGTTTAGCCTGCTTAATTGCAGCACGTTTCACAGTCGTAAATAACGTGGGCAATAGTATCCATTGTTATGTCCACCCCTCGATCACAAGCCCATCTGTATGTTGCACCTCAGCCCTGATGGCCTGAGGTGTCATGGGCCCACCGGGCCAAAAATATTTCACCCTTATGCTGCCAATCTAAGTCCATCTGAGCCACTTCAATCTTACCAGCTTGATCCACTTGTTGGTTGTTTTGGTGTTCCTCAGTAGCCCAACTCTTGAGTACATGAGCATCTACGTGGCATACCTTGACCACCAGGTTTTGCACTCGGGCAGCGATGTTTTGCCACAATGCAGCAGCCCAGATGGGTTGACCTCTGCGTTGCCAGTTGCTCTGCTTCCATTGCTGCAACCACCCCCACAGGGCATTCACCACCATCCATGAGTCACTGTAGAGATAAAGTACTGGCCACTTTTCTCCTTCCGCAATGTCCAAGGCCAGCTGGATGGCTTTCACCTCTGCAAACTGACTCGATTCACCCTCCCCTTCAGCAGTTTCTGCAACTTGTCGTTGAGGACTCCATACTGCTGCCTTCCATCTACGGGGCTTTCCCACAATGCGACAGGACACATCAGTACATAAGGCATATTGCTTTTCACTTTCTGACAGTTCATTATATGGTGGGGCCTCTTCAGCACGCATACCTCCTTCCTCCTCTGGTGACCTCCCAAAACCTTTGCCCTCTGGCCGCTCCATGATGACTTCTAGAATTCCCGGATGACTGGGATTTCCTATTCGAGCTCGTTGTGTAATTAATGCGGCCCAATTACTCCATGCAGCATCAGTTGCAAGATGTGTAGAGGAGACCCTGCCTTTGAACATCCAGCCCAGCACGGGCAACCGGGGTGCCAGGAGGAGCTGTGCTTCAGTGCCAATCACTTCCCAAGCAGCTCCAACCCCTTCATAGGCTGCCAATATCTCTTTATCGGTTCAGGTATAGCTGGCTTCAGATCCTTTGTATCCCCAACTCCAAAAGCCGAGGGGTCGACCTCGAGTTTCCCCTGGAGCTTTCTGCCAGAGGCTCCAGGTAGGACCATTCTCCCCAGCTGCGGTGGACAGTACATTTTTAACATCTGGCCCAGTCTGGACTGGTTACTTCCGAGGGCTACTGCATGAACTATCTCACGTTTAATTTGCTCAAAGGCTTGTTGTTGCTCAGGGCCCCATTTAAAATCATTCTTCTTCTGGGTCACATAGCAGAGAGGGCTTACAATCAAACTGTAATTCGGGATGTGCATCCTCCAGAACCCCGCAGCACCCAAGAAAGCTTGTGTTTCTTTCTTATTAGTTGGTGGCGACATTGCTGTTATCTTGTTGATCACATCTGTGGGGATCTGGCGGCGTCCATCTTGCCATTTTATTCCCAAATATTGAATCTCCTGTGCAGGTCCCTTGACCTTACTCTGTTTTATGGCAAAACTGGCTGTCAGCAGGATTTGGATTATTTTCCTCCCTTTCTCAAAGACTTCTTCTGCTGTATCACCCCACACAATGATGCCATCAATGTATTGCAGGTGTTCAGGAGCTTGCCGCTGTTCCAGTGCAGTCTGGATCAGTCCATGGCAGATGGTAGGGCTGTGTTTCCACCCCTGGGACAGTCGGTTCCAAGTGTACTGGACGCCCCTCCAAGTAAAAGCGAACTGTGGCCTGCACTCTGCTGCCAGAGGAATTGAGAAAAAAGCATTGGCAATATCATTCGTGGCATACCACTTGGCTGCCTTTGACTCCAGTTCTTACTGAAGCTCTAGCATTTCCGGTACGGCAGCACTCAAGGATGGGGTAACTTCATTCAGGCCACAATAGTCTACTGTTAGTCTCCACTCTCCATTAGAATTTCGCACTGGCCATATGGGGCTATTAAAGGGTGAGTGGGTCCTACTGATCACTCCTTGACTCTCCAATCTATGGATCAGCTGATGGATGGGAATCAGGGAGTCTCAGTTGGTGCGATATTGCCGCCGGTGCACTGTTGCGGTCGCGACTGGCACTTGTTGTTCTTCGACCTTCAGCAACCCCACAGCAGAAGGATCCTCTGAGAGACCAGGCAAGGTGGACAGCTGCTCCATTTCCTCTGTCTCCAAAGCAGCAATACCAAAAGCCCATTGGTACCCTTTTGGGTCTTTGAAGTACCCTCTCCTGAGGTAATCTATGCCAAGGATACATGGAGCCTCTGGACTAGACACATTGGGGTGTTTCTGCCATTCCCTCCCAGTCAGGCTGATTTCAGCCTCCAGTACAGTCAGCTCTTGGGATCCTTCTGTCACTCCAGAAATAGAAATAGGTTCCACCCCTTGACAGCTTGATGGCATCAGAGTACACTGTGCACCGGTATCTACTAGAGCCTTATCCTTCTGAGGGACTGATGTGCCAGGCCATCTGATCCATACAGTCCAGTAAATCCGATTGTCCCCTGCCACCACCTGGCTGGGGGCAGGGCCCCTCTAGTAGTCACCACATTGGTCACTCACCTCTTGTAGAGATGGATTATTCTTCTTTATCAGAGAAGCTGAGGTAAAATCTGCTCTTCCACTCCATCTGGGAACCTGCTCACCAGAGCCTGCAGCTGCAGCCTTCATGGGGTGATCAGCCTTGACCTTTGCTCTCCTCTTCAGTTCTCGCACCCGCTCCTCCAAACCTGAAGGAGGCTTTCCATTCCACTCCATCATATCTTCTGCGTGATCCCCCAGGTAAAACCATAGGGTAGCCCGTGGTGTATAACTTCTATATCTTCTCTCTCGAACAGCGGGACGCCTTCTGTTAATAGCTGAGATGTGTGTTGGTACACATGAGGAGCTGGATAGATCGTCTCTCAATTGTTGGAGGTCCTGGGACAGTTTTTCCACAGCTGAGATGATGGAAGGGGTGAGATTATCTTCAAACTCTCGGAGTTTATAAATCATTTCATCCACTGTTGGTGGCATTATTTCACTCCAGGTTACTGTTGCCAATGAATGGGCATATGATTGGGGTGCATTTCGTGTACATTTCCACCACATGGGTCATGTGCATTCGACTTCATCTGGATCTATGGGTATATTCCCAACATTCGGCTGGGTGATATAGGTCATCTCTACAATGGCTGATTCTCTCAGAGACTGGATGCCTTTCTCTAGAGTAGTCCACTTGGCCGAAAAACTCATAACATCGTCCTTGTATGGAAATTTATCTTTCACAGCTGCCAAGAGCCGCTTCCAAAGGCTGAGGGACTTTTTCTCTCTTGCAATTGCTTTGTCAATTCCCCCTTCCCTGGCAAGTGATCCCAGCTGTTTGGCTTCACTACCTTCTAGTTCATGACCATCTGCCCCTTTGTCCCAGCATAGGAGCAGCCAGGTGATGATGTGCTCCCCTGGCTGATGGGTAAAGTCTTTTTGCATATTCCGTAGCTCGGTTGAGGTCCGAGATCGGGAAGTCACCTCTTCCTTTTCTTCTTCTTCTTCATCATGTGGTAATAACTCCTAGTCAGATGCTGTCCCAGGTGGTGACATTCCTTCGTTGTGTTTCATCTTGCCTGCCTCTTCTTTGCTTTTCCTCTTGCATACAGGGGCAACCAATATTGGTATGAGTTGGTCCTCTGGTTTAGCTGCGGTGATCATTACTGTGTTTTGGGTAGCCGCCATACTTGTCGCTGTGTTTTGAGTCGTGGCTGTACTTGTCACTGGGGTTGTTGTAGTTGCTGTACTTGGAGCTGGATTAACTGCGCTGTCCCTTACTCCGCCCTCAGATCCAGAGACGTTTTTTTCCTTCTGAAGATGCTTGACAGTGTTAAACAAGCCTCTGTAAGCATAAGCCAAACCCCAGCATGTTGCCACGATTTGTCCATCTCTGGTGTGACCTGAATGATCACACATCTCCTTTAAGTGTTTTACTATTTTTTCTGGGTTTTGCATTTGTTCATTGGTGAAGTTCCAAAGCACTGGAGGGGCCCACTGGCCTAGATACTTGCCCATGCTATCTTCCCATACACCCTGCCACTCATGACTGTCCAGCCTTGGGGAAAATCTCTCGGCCATCCTGGATTGTGGTCTAACTCCAGACATGGCCCACACCCCACTCTGCTTAACTCTCCGGACCAGACTAAATAGTTGTGAGTACAACATATTCAGTATGTGTGCCAACATGACAAGTCCCATCACCACCAGCAGGCAGATCTCAAGGGTATCTAAAGGCCATTCAAAACCTTCAGAATTCTCAAATAGTGTTGTAAACGGCCTGGTGGGGGGGCTGGGAGCACAAAAGAATGTCTCCTTCACAGGCTGACCACTCGAGGAGATGAAAAGAGATGTGTAATGGCTAAGAACTTGCATTATATACCTCCCAAAGTAGAGAGCTGGTGGCCACACTGGAAACACAAACCGGGTCAGTTTCATGATCACTGAGTCTATTGTGTTAAAAATCCATGCAATACAGTATCATGTAACAAGAACCTTAACCCAAAACCCAGATCTGAAAAACGTTAAGATAAGAAGAACCGGCTGTAAGTAAAATATCATACACTGAACCTGTGAGAACCAGAGCAACAACTTTGAGAGCCAGTAAATCAGCATTGTGACGAGTGGCTATTTTGTCTTTATCTCAACCCTTAAGTGCCCCATGTTGGGCGCCGAAAACTGTCGTGGTTTAAGCTGTAAATTTCACTTCTCCCTCCTTTCCCCCCCCCCCCCACTCTGATGTGGGGGAAATGGGGTGAAGAACTGAAGAAAATGTAACTTCCACGGGTTGAGATAAGAACCGTCCAGTAACTAAGATACAATACAAATCACTACTGCCACCACCAATAACAATAATAATGACAAAGTAAATACAAAGGGAGAGGATACAAGCATTTTGCCACCCGACCGAGCCGAGAGCCCGCGCGCGCCGAGCCCGAGAGAGCCCGCCCCCTATTCTCCCTCCTGGGCATGAGGTGCTGTAGTATGGAATAACCTCATTGTTCAGCCTGGGTCAGGCTCCCTGTCTCCCCTCCCCCAGCTTCTTCCCTCTTTCCCAGCATAATATGAGACTCTGCGGGGGGGGGGGGGGGGGGTTTGGGGGGCGAAAGCCTAACCCGTAACAGAGGGTATGTACGTTGTGCAGAGGTATGATTAGTTGATAGGTACCTCTTTTATCTCACTTTCCTATAGTAGTAGAACAATTAATTCTGCAATCAGTTAACAAATGTACTAAGAAATTGACTGCACTTTTCACAGTCAAATGACAGTACTTCAGGAATATTGTGCAGGCATATAGCTACATGGTAAGCAGAGATCCATAGCACAAGTAAGGGAGAAGCTAACTGCATTAGGCTGCTCAAGATCTTTCATTCTAATACCAAACAAACCTGTGCTCAACTCTGAATTCTGTGGTTACATGTGTGTAGCCCAAAATTAAGCAACACTACAGCTTCCCACTCCCCATTACATACACATATATATGACAAAATATTCTCCTTTTTTTTAAGCTGCCTTTTATGTCGCGAACATGACACCACAATAATAGACAGTCTGACAGAATTCCTTTGAATTTGATCCCTTAAATTTGAGTTTTAACTTTGAACACTCTGAAGGTGATCAGGTTTCTGCAGAACTGCTGTCATGGTGCATGTAGCAGGTAATTGCAAATACCAGAATTACCTATTACTTAAATTTACCATGTAATTAGACAATTGAATATCCACATTAACAAGCAGTTTTAAAGGTAGTCAGTCATTCAAACCCCTTTTTACTTGGTACTAATAATTAAAAAAATAAAAAAAGAAGAAGCAAGCTCGTTTGTTGTACCATATCCTACCTTCATCTAAATGCTTTCAGAAAGATGACTTGTGACTTAAGACTCGATGAAGTTTATTTTGATAGGATTTGGCTCAAATAAATTGTCATTATTGAGTCAGAAGAGAAACAGTACCATTCTCAGAATAATTGTATGCAAGTATCCAGTAAATCAGTGGGTCAGATGCAAAGTTTGTTCCATAAAGGAGCGTGTTAAACCTGACAATAATAGTATATTTTTCATGTCTTAGTATGTGGAATCTTTTGGGGTCTTTAATTTATTTGTTTGGCCTAACCCAAATTCCAACAGAAGTGCAACTACATTTATTTTTTATTATTATAGAAATATGATTCAGAAATACTGCAAAATAAAGAGCATAGCATAAGAAATCTAAATAAATTGATGGACATTCAGTAGAATAGCATATTCTATTATAATTTCTTTATGACATTGTCTATATAGTGCTCAACAAGGGAAAGACAAAAATTCCTAAGAACTACTATAAATGTCCATTACTTTGTTGGTGCTTAAACTGATTTTATAGGCTACTTTAAATAAGCTTTAAAGGAAATAACTAACAGAAAATTACATAGGACTTCCATGCTTAAATTTGTTGGAAATGTTAGATAGTTATACATATGAAACCCCTCTAAGTTCAATTAAAATACAGAAAAAACATGGAAAAGCTGCACAAAAGGAAAAAGACATGTACTATATTCCCTATGCAAAGATAATGTCAGACATCTATGTACCCAGCATCCTTCAAATGACTTTTCAAATATAATATTTAGATTTTAATGTGCAACAGCACACTTTATGAATAAAACATTTCCTGAGATACCCAATAGTTTTGGTTGGGTTTGTTGTTGGCGTTTTGTCTTTTTTTTTCCAATTAGTATCCTGTATGAAAGCCTTTTTTTTCCTAGCCCAGCCATTTCCAGGTTGTCAAAAGATGCTTAGTCTCTGGGGTTGCCTTGTCACAGAAGGCAAGACCAAGCCAATGAAAAAAGTACGAGTTTGAACCAAAGGCCAACTCAGCCATGCAGCAATAAAAACAACACCAGCCTTTCCAAAGTGTCTGACAGGCTTCATTTTTCTCAGAATAGACTCTGCCACATCACATGGTCAGGCTTTCCCATCATCCTTTCACTGTGTTGTGGCCACTCCTCTGTGTGCTGCCAAAGAAGTATGCAAAGTATGAGCGAGAATGCCAAGAGATTTTCAAATGAAAACAACTTTTAGGAGAATCTGTAAGTCAAGGACCCCAAGTAGGCATCAGTTCCTCTCTCTCTGCCAAAGACCTGTCACCTCCTTGGAAAGTTAAATTTGTCACAAGGAAAGAAAATTTCACCACAGTCTGTTTAAATAACTAAGGGGCTGTAATATTTTCCCAGGTGTATTTTCCACACAAAGCAAATGTATCAATCATTTTATTCTCTGAAATAACAATTTATTATCCATGCAGGAGGCCTTAGATTCAATCTGCACGCTGTTCTGAGTGTCGTGTCAGATACTAAAATCTGTCATCAGTCTTTATCAAGTAAATCATTCTGCTCTTGTCATCAGTTTTTATTAATAAGACTATTTATTACTTCAATAATTAATTATGACAAGCAGTCTGCCATTTGGATAATGAATAAATATTGATAAATTGCATGGTTAATGCACTGTTGCTATACAACTAACTTGGAAAATGTGAAGACCTGAATGGTACTAAACCAAATAATTCTAAATTATATATCATACAGTTAGAACAAAACGTATAATGTTAAACTAAAACAGTGTTTTTCAGAGTACACATAACTTGTAGAGTGTTGGGGTTTTTCAGCTCTGGACATAATAAAATGATTTATTTTTTTTGAAGCTATCACAAAAATTTAAATATTATATTTGAGACATTTAAAAAATTATAATTCATAAAAAGATTCATGATAAGTGCTTGAACAACATTGCATTCCAAGAATTGAATATAGAACACTACATTACATTCCCCATCAGGAAAGGAGTTTATAAGTAAAACCTTGATTTAGGAAAAGATTCAAGGCATAGGGTTATATTTTCTCTTTCCCAAATATCTGCATGCTCTTCTTTCTCAGTTGCAAGAAATAAAGTACTTCCAACCTTCAATACAAGGGATGTTCTAGATCATTAACAGCATCTTTTCACAATATTTTTTCCTCCTCCAGTTCTCTGTCACTAACATTGTTACGTGAGATTGGGAAGTAGGCAACCACAGAATATTTCGTTCTCATGTTATCATCAGTTTGACATGCCCATGTTCTTGAGAGGTAAAGCACATGCCGCAGCAAAAGTACAGCAGACAAACTGCTCAGACTGAAAATAATTTCCTTTTACTCAAAAATCATGTGACTTCTTGGGTTGTTTCCTACCTCCTTTTTCTCAATGCGTGCACATTAAGATGTGGATTAACTGGAAAGACTACTAAACAGCAAGAATGTACATGTAAAACTAAAAGGATAGCTTGAACAAATATTTAAGAATTAGAATTATATTCTAAGAAAAAGAATTATGAAATCTTGAATGCAAAAAATATTCCTGCAAGAAGAAAGAAATTGAAATGAGAGATTTTACTTAAGAAAACTTTCTTTTTTATTATTTTTTTTTTTTTTTATTTTAACATTGGCATTTATGATGTGCAATCCTTTGGAGGTTTTCCAGTCCTTTTAAAGAGTGATCTTTCAATAGATTAATGTTCAAATTTCTGTTCAGGAATGACGTCAAGTAGGGTTGAGCATGTCATTGGGCAAAAGATATACCAAAGGCACTTTTAAAATTTTTAGCAGCTGTGTAGCTCTCAAGACAGAAGAATGGGTATGAGATATTTCACAGTGTATTGGCTAAAAAACAATGCTATAAAGACAGAAATATAAAACAGCCAAAATCAGATAAACTTATAATAGAAAATAAATCTGTTTCTTCAAGGAACGAAATATCCTAATATATGTCTCTTTCCCAGTCCTATAGTACAGCCTTTCTACAAGTGGAGTTTGTAGTCAAATATGAAGTTAAAATGCATTTAATAAAAAGAGTAAAGATAAAGACAGAAGCTATTTAAAATTCAACAGTTTCATTATCTGAAATACATCATATGTAAGACAATGGCACCAAATTTAATTATGAACTGAAAATATTACAGCCTCAGACTTACAAGCAGACATGATGTGAAAAGTGTGCAGCCTGAGATCATTTTGGTAAGTGCTTACTATCATACCTGTCCTTCACACACATAGAATCATAGAATAGTTAGGGCTGGAAAGGACCTCAAGATCATCTACTTCTAGCCCCCTTACCATGGGAAAGGACACCTCCCACTAAACCATGCCACCCAAGGCTCTGTCCACCCCAGCCTTGAACACCACCAGCAATGGAGCACTCACAAATTCCCTGGGCAACCCATTCTGGTGCCTCATCATCCTCTCAGTAAAGAATTTCTTCCTCGTATCCAATCTAAACTTCCCCAGTTGAAGTTTGAACCCGTCACCTCTTGTCCTATCACTACAGTCCCCAACGATGAGTCCCTCCCCATCATCCCTATAGGGCCCCTTCAAATACGGGAAGGCTTCTGCAAGGTCTCCACACAGTCTTCTCTTCTCCAGGCTGAATAGTCCCAACTTTCTCAGCCTACCTTCATACGGGAGGTGCTCCAGTCCACTGATCATCCTCGTGGCCCTTGTCTGGACTTGTTCCAACACTTCCATGTCCTTTTTATGTTGAGGACAACAGAATGGCCCACAATACTCCAAGGGAGGTCTCACGAGAGTAGAGTAAAGGGGCAGGATCACCTCCCTCAACCTGCTGGTCATGCTCCTTTGGATGCGGCCCAGGATATGGTTGGCTTTCTGGGCTGCAAGCACACACTGCTGGCTCATCTTTGGTTTCTCATTGACCAACACCCCCAAGTCCTTCTCTGCAGGGCTGCTCTGAATCTCTTCTCTGCCCAACCTGGAGCTGTGCCTGGGATTGCTCCAACCCAGCTGTAGGACCTTGAACTTGGCATGGTTAAACTTCATCTGGTTGGCATCAGCCCACCTCACAAGCATGTCAAGGCCCCTCTGGATGGCATTCCTTCCCTCCAATGTATCAACCAAACCACACAGGTTGGTGTCGTTGGCAAAATTGCTGAGGGCACACTCAATCCCACTGTCCATGTCACAAAAAAAGATGTTGAACAAGACTGGTCCCAACACCAATCCCTGAGGGACACCACTTCTTACAGGTCTCCAGCTGGACATTGAGCCATTGAGCACAACTCTTTGCGTGCGGCCATCCAGCCAGTTCTTTATCCACCAAGTGATCCATCTATCATATTGATGTCTCTCCAATGTAGAGACAAAGGTTTTGTGTGGACAGTGTGGAACACTTTGCACAAGTCCAGGTAGATGACATCAACTGCTCTGCCACTGTCCATCTGTTCCACAGTCCCATCATAGAAGGCCACCAAATTGGTCAGGCAGGAATTTCCCTTAATGAAGGCATGCTGGCTGTCACCAATCACCTTGTTGTTTTTCATGCACCTTAGCATGCCTTCCAGGAGAATTTGCTCCAAGATTTTGTGAGGCACAGAGGTGAGACTGACTGCTCTGTAATTCCCCAGCAGATACAAAATAATGAATAAAGCATTATTGCTTATAAGAAAGGACAAGCACATATGTTGTCATATCAAAAACCTCTCCTGCACAATCACGGCCTCTATTAGCACCTCATCTATCAAAATTGCTCCATCTAAACTGCAGTCTTAGTCAGGAGCTGGGTATTCTTTGTTTGGTTCATGCACTCAGGATTTCTTCTAAAGGAGTTGCAGTGTAGAAAGGAAACACATCCATACATTAGTTTATACAACTACTACCAAGTCTCACAGTACCAACAGAAAATATTTTTTTATTTTTTTGCTATTCCTTTAACTGCCTCTCACTAGCTTCTCATTTCTGAGCTCATTATTTGAGAGGAACCTTCCAGTAATTTGGCTACTTGCCTGAACCATAGTCCAAAAGCCTCCTGCAAAGCATGTATTTCAGAATTCAGGTTCCTGAAGACACAGATTCCCATGTTATTATTACTCCTATTCTTCATATACACCACTTGGGAAATTGCTATAAACCACAGACAGTAAGAGAACTGCATTTTTAATTTGTCTTACATGGTTCACCGTCTGTCTTCCAGGGGAAAAATTCAGTGATGAAGATGGTTCAGAGAATGGAGACTGTAAAAGTTTCTATGGAGAGATAGATATATTGAGGTCTAACCCCAGCAGGCAACTCTACCACGCAGCCACTTGCTCAGTACGTCCTCAGAGTGGGATAGGGAAGAGAACTGGAAAAAAGATAAAACGTCTAGGTTGAGATAAGAACAGTTTAACAGTTATAATAAAGTATAAAACTAATGATAGTGAAAACGAAAGCAACAAAAAAAAAAGAAAAAAAGAGAGAGAAACCAGACAAACACATACTTTAAAAAACCCCAACAGTGATGCACAGAATATTTGATCACCACCAGATGACTAATTCCCAGCCCTTTCCCAAGCAGTATCTGGCCCCAGTTTATATACTCAGTATGACATGCTGTGGTAAGGAATAGCCCATTTTCTAGTTTAGGTCAGCTGTTCTTGTTATGCCTCTCTGCATCCAGGTATATTTGAATTCATAATAGTTATACAATTCTCTTATTTGTTTGCCTTCCTTTTTGATTTTTTTTTTAAGAAAAAGTGATGTTTCAGTTTCTTTTTCTCTGTTTTTCCTCATTTATTTTTCCTGCTACTTCTGTCATTACATGCCCCCTATATGCCTGTATATGCATATAGCCTTGCCTCCCTCATTACCGTGTTGAAATTCTTCTTATTATGAAGCTTTGGCCTTCTGCGCTCCGTACTCCAGCTGCAGCCCCTGCAGCACAGCTGCTCCTCACATGAGGGCCCTATCTCAACTCAGTAATGTCACTGTCTACTACTGGCTAAAAAAAATAATTCTATCTCTGTTCCTCCTAGAATCCTTTGTCTTCCTATTTCTAGCAGTATTTGGGTACATTATAACATCATATATAATGGGATTTGCATAATCATGGCTTTCAGACATTTTTAATTGTTCTGGCTTTATGTTTTTATACCTTAGTAATGAAAGAAGATTAAAGGTTTATAATCATTCTAATTTACCATTCTGAGCAAAAGCTAAAAGTTGGTCCTACAGAGAGTGAGTGCTTTAATGAACTGAGAGATATTAGGCTGGTGTCCATGTGATGGTGATTTTTAACAGCACTTAACTATGTTCATTTGAATACTGGTATTAACCATTGCTTCATAGCAGCATAAAGCATCATTAAAACTGTAGTCTTGACATAACACTAAGCAAGTAGATGTTAGCAAGAAGAGCTGTTTGAAGAGCTGTTATATATTAAAATCTGTGGATTTTGAGTAGTTATTTGGATGTCCACTACAGCAAGAAATGACCCAAGTAGTCTTTCGGCAGATATATATCCACGAAACAGTTTATTCTAATCACATAATTTAATTGGATCATAATACAGTTGTGCAGGTGCAAATCTGACTTTTTTCTATGGTCAACCTTTTCACAAAACCAATACAACAAAAATATAGCTTATTCTATAGAATTCTAGCACTTTGTAAGGAAAAGAAAAATAAATACAAAATCTTAATTCTCTAGGGACATTCCCTGTGGTAGGCTGACCCAATCTGCCAGTCAGATTCCATACTCAGCCCTTAGGCAGCATATCACCTATATCTAGAATGATTCAGGATGCATATTACCATGCAGCTATTTGAAGAAATATATTTAGAATTTTAATTATAATTTATTTGAATCACTTGTCGAAAAAGGAAACCAAACTGCAAAATTGCTTTCCCTACTCTCCCTCTCCACACAAACAAGTAACTATCAGTATCAACTACCAGAAAAATCAGATTCATTATTCCCAGAGAAGTTATATTCTGTCACGTTGTTTTAAAATAATTTTCTGTTTGTTTGTTTGTTTAAAGGTACACAACCAAATGCAAAAAGGCAAAAAGCAGACATGAAAAACTTAGTTTTCACTTTACTGAAGTAGGTTTCAACAGAACTGTTGTATCTAGGTATGCTAGGAGAAGGTACAATATTAAAGATACATCATTTAGACCATTTTACCTGCATGACATTATATTCTACCTGTTGCAAAGTCTGCTGACACCTTAAACAAATCTGGTCTTAATTTACAAGTGTTAAGAACCACTTTGGGGAAGGTAGCACCTTTACCCAATTGTTTATACCGGCTTCCAAGAAGCCTTTGAATAAAAAAAAAAAAAAAAAAAAGAAAAATTATAAAAGAGAACTTTAAGAGTATTTTACATTCTAACAGTAATGGAAAAGAATGTCTTTGCAACAACAGTTTCAGGACTGCTCAGAACCCTCCATCTACCGTAAAAGATTATTAAAGTAAAATATTATTGAAAAGATAACTTTTTAGATTGCACAATCTGATCCTAAAGAAACTAAGTTCCCAGATCTCATTGTTTAAACAGTACACATGAGTAATTAGATGAAATTGAGCAGCATTTTTAAATTTTTATCTCTTGACTTCCATATTATGAATCATGTGATACTATGTGGGTGTTACTGCTTTTCAATAATATTATTCATGGATAAGTGGTTAAATACAGTGATTCAATATGTTTATATGCTCCAAATATGGTATCTGTTTGTTGCAGTTTCTGGAAACTGACATCCAACAGCTAGCAACTGTAATGTATGAATAAATATGAAGTTCATCTTACAGAACACTCAGGATATTGTGCCTGTCAAATTATGATTTACAACCAGTAACAACTTCAATAGGAGGACAGCTATAGAAGGTAAGATTAAGGCTGTTATCACCTTCATCTTGGTTTCATACTATGGTAACAACTTCTAGTACAGTATTTCCAGCTGAAGATCTCTTATAACACACTTGTTCTGGTTTCTGACAGCTGAACAATGAAGTCTCTGCAGGACCATACATAATGCAAGAGATGAATTGTACCATAAAGATTAAGGGGGGGGGGGCAGGAAAGATCCACCTAAATACAACTCGACAATAATCCTGTCATATTAATACATGAATTGGATCACTAATACATTGGGATAACCACCTTTTATAATTCTCAGAATGTGTATTTTAGATACACATATTCACCACTGAGTATCTGAAGAAAAGTGTTTTGGTTGCACTGCTACTCCTGCTAGAAATTTTCATTCCATTCTAGACTGTACTCTCTTTGCTGAGTCACAGTGTGCAAATATGAATTCAATATTAAACCCCACAATGGATTATATGAGAAAAGGGTAATTCAATATATTTTTAGTGTCCTATTTTTAGTGTAATAGTTTTTAGGTTCTTATAATTAGACCACTCTGATTCCAAATATTAGAGGTGGATGAAACTGAGCTAATAACAAAATATTAAGAGTCAGAGGCCTGCACATTGCATAGTATTTTTTTTTTCTCTCTGTTAATTTACTCTTCATGTTTCAGAAAAAGAGCATGTTACTGTATGAATACAAAACTTTGGATTCAATTAGACAAATCTTTATCTACTATAAACTGGCTTTTCTCCACTGGCTTCAAGGGAACTACAGCTATTAATGTCAACTGAGTCTAGGGCACTTCTTTTATTAAATGAAATCAGTAGAATCAGGGGTGCAATTTTTCACCATAAAGAATTTTTAAGTTTTGCACAATACTCTGTTGACCTGCACTTTCCTCCAAGATAGTATTTCTTTTTTGTCAATAAAACACATTTTTCAGGAAATCCCTCACTTCAGTCTGTTAACAGTTTTATTAAAGATCTTATTACATTCCATCAATAAAAACCTTAGATGAGCCCTTTAATTTAATTTGCTAAAAAGCCCTGCAATTTAACAATGCCCATCTGTAATTCTGCTGATAAAATACATTTAATTCAGTGTTTCTGTCAATAAATAATGTACTTGTTAGAGGGAATAAAAACCAAGGGACTGAAAATTTCATTTATTACTTCATTTTGTGGGCAAAATGTATTTTATATCAGATTTTAGTAGAAAACCAGGCATGACCTCATAGCCCACTGCTATGTTTAAGAAAAATCCACACTTCCACTCTCTGAGAAAAAAAAAGATGTTACAAATAGCTGAAATAAGACTGAAAAAGAGAAACTGATTCAGCTTGGAGGGGATTTTTTTTGTTTATTTTTGTTTAGTTTCAACTATATTCTAACAGGAAAGGCATTCTGATTATTTTATTGCAAAAAGAAGTCACAAAGGCAAGCCTAGAGAAAATACTTCACTGTAGGACTAAATCATCTTCAAAAGGAGTAAGAAGCTTAAACAATAAAACTAACATGTTGACTTCCAACCCCTCTCTGCCATCTCAAGCCACTGTAGGAATTTGGCTAGAGTTCAGGAGTTACCACACCTAAGTGATTCCTAATCAAATAGATGCATGCTTTTACCCATTCTTGACCAAGACAAAATGCAAAAATGCTTATCAATATCCAAGAATAAAACACACCATGCTCAGGCTAGAAAATTATACTAGTATACTGAGGAGTTAAAATTACTTTTATTACTTTACAAGTATGGATAACAATGCTCTGATATTTCTGTGATAATTATGGAATTTCTTTAAGAAATCTTATGCAAGCTTAAGATTAGCAATTTTGGAGGTTATACTGCAGATTTTTAGGGTGAGGAAGACAGCTTTGAAGCTCATACAGTTCACTGTACTTTGAAAGTTACTATAAATGCATAGAGGCCACAAAGACATTGTTTTAACGGTTATAAATGTAGTAAGAGAAATTTGTCAGAGAATTTATTTCAGCTTTTTAACCTCTCATTTTAATTCCGGCTTCTCAGTCTTATCTTTATCTTTTGTAAGTTACTGTGAAAAAAAATATTTTTGCTACAAGTCACTGCAACTGCTCTTACACTGATGTGTCTGACAATACCCACTGTTACCAACAGGCACTGGATGAGACTCTCTTCTTTGTAATGTAACATGCAAGTTATTTCATTTTGCATAAGATCCGTTCAAGTAAAAATACGGTGAAAACAAAGTGCATATGGCACAAAACTTGAAAA
The DNA here is from genome assembly GCA_017639245.1 of Myiopsitta monachus. Lineage (NCBI taxonomy): Eukaryota > Metazoa > Chordata > Aves > Psittaciformes > Psittacidae > Myiopsitta > Myiopsitta monachus. Next base: position 95,372,198 of record CM029941.1, on the reverse strand, counting down.
TTACAGTAAGTGTCCTCAAAAATTTGTGATCATTTCTGACTTATGTCAATTTTTGCTGAGTAATGTGCAATAAATGCGCAATTCTGTAGTTACAGAATATTATTGGTAATAAATATAATTGTTGGCCAGCAAGTGACTGAGTGTTCCTAGTTTTCCTCCAGAATGTGGCAAACGCTTTTGATGCTGCAACCTGTGGGAACACTGCAGACAGCTCTTTTCTTTCCCTGTACAAATGTCAGAGCTGTCAGACAACTGAAACATGTCCACAGACAGAAAGAAACAAATTGCTGACCTAAGCACTATTTCTAGGTCCTGAACCAAGGCTTTTTCAACATGAATCTAACTTATTACAACATTTGTTGACTGACCCACCATACTGGCCCAAGCATTGCTGTTAGCTAGGAAACTAAAGTTGACAGAGTTTATTCTGGGAACTGATTAATTAACTGCCTTTCCTGGCAGATCCATTAATATCAACACAGCATGGCATATATATTGACACAGTGTGAGAAATTGCTTTCAACAATAGAGCTCTGTTGGCAAAATAGTATAACATTTAGACCATTAGTAACAGTACATGAATTCATCTTCTATATCAAGTGTATTTTTGCTGACAAATACCTTTAGCAACAAGATAAAAAAAAAGGTGCAGGGAAAATAAAAAATATGCATTTGTGGATTATGCATTTTATATATAGTTTTGAAATAATTATTGTGAACAGAAATCATGCAAGCTGATAGTTTCTGTGCAGGAAAGGCTGGAGGGTTGTAGGGAGAAGAAAACATGAGAGAAATCCTTATGATGAAGCAATTAGTTAAATTAACGTTGTTAATTATAAAAAGTAGCAAAAAAAGATCAAAATACACAAGGGACACTAAAAATCCTAAATTGAACCTTTATTGTGGGAAACTCAAATAGGATGCTTAAGGCAAAACTGACACCATCGAATCCTGTTTGTTTTGTGTCATCAGCCTCTGGTTAATTTTACTGCCCACAGCCTTGAACTGAAGCTGACAAATTCTCTTTAAAATATGGTCAATAAATGTACTTTAAACAAAATAAAATTAAAAAAAAAACAAAACCTAAAACAACCCACAAAGACCAAAACAAAGACAAAAACCGACCTGCAGTGGTATACACTCAAAACATCCTGAAACAAACATCCTCGTTTCTCGGCTATGCTTTTCCCTGGACCTAACTATCCTGATCTAAATTACTCGTAGGCCTGACTCCTTCCTAGCACTCAATGAATGAAACTCCCATGTTTACAAACTCTTGAAGACAGTGAGAACACAGGGTCAAATATGAATCTTTCACAGTGAAAAACAGAGAATAGCCCGAGGGTAAGCTGGTGAAAAGGTCTTTTCACCAATCCCGTAAGAGGTCCAGTGACACACAGGTAATCCAGTCACCTTAAGCAGAGAACAAGCGACAATGAGTATTTGAGTGTTTATACAGAAGAATGATGAGATCGGAAACTTGAATCTTGGTTCACAGTGTAACCTCTCTCCTAAAGTTCTTCCTCTTCTAAATTCACTGTCTCAGGAGAAAAAAGAAAATAAGATATAAATACAGGAAAAATACACAGAAAAAAATTTAGCTGTAACCTTAGTCATGATATTATTTCTACTTGCTTTATGTTTCAATTTCTCCTGGAATATATGTTCACATGGTAAACGTTATGTATGTACAGTCATACATTAGATATGTGTGTACATTTTATCTAGTTGCCTGACAAGTTGAAGATAATATTCAAGCAAAGAATCAAGAATTGTAAGAGATAAAGATCATTGAGATATATATAGCAAAGGAGAAAAAAAAAAAATGTCGCAAATCAGTAGGTCCATCCAAACAGATTTTTGCCTGTTTTCACAGTACATTCTCAACAGCATCTGACATGAAGTGTATCTTTTGAGCAGTCTAGTTTTTCTTCAAATGGTAAATCCTAAGTATACACGTCCACATTGCAGAATGCATTACTTATACATGTCAGAACAGTGTATTCTTTGTGAGCGTGCCTGATAAAGCAGGTGAATCAAGAGAAGTTTGAAGATGAGATGCAAGAGATACACTGCTCAGCTCTACGATGAAGATGACGCAAACTCAGTGTAACCAGCCAGCTGGATGCCCACCTACCATAGAAACCTTAGACAGCTCTGTGCTGGCACAGGAGCCAGCTTTCTTAGTCCCATTAGGAACAGTATGCTGCAGGGTAGCATAAAGAAACAAGAAAAAACAGCCGTAGCAGTATCTCTATTAACCTCACTAGATTATTGACTGCCAAGTGACAAAGCCTCAGAGCTTTGTTTGAAATCACTTTGATCTTATTCTAGGCTATACCTGGTCATTATGAAATAAGTCTTGGGAGCAAAGTGCGTAATATATTATTTTTTTTTATCCTGATCAATGCTTTCTAAGCACATTAGAAACTTGCATCAGGATTCTTTAACCACAAAAAGCACTTATACATGACGTCAGTATTTTAGTGATACAGAGAAGTGTAATGTATAATGGTATGTAATATGAAAATATATACGTAGAGAAAATATTCAGTAAGCATGACAGCGACATTTCCTGTTCTTATATTAATCTAGAAAGAAAACACAAAAGGCAATGGCTCAAGCCCTTTTTTAGAATAAGGGATTTAGAGATGCCATATATCTGCATCAAAAATTTTAACTAAGGATATTTCTTACCTAAATTCTAAGTATATTCAATAGAACTAATTTATTAGGTTATTTTAAAACACAAATAAATGATGATAGAACTACAATCCAGACTCCACTTGCTTTTCCACTTACATGTGCTATTCTTCAGTAGAATAAATAAAAAATAGCCTTTATTTTTCCATTTTTCAGGTTGCATTTTTACATAAGCCATACAAATAATTCAAGAGTATGGCTTCTTAGCTGCTCTCTGACATATTACCATGCTTTTTCTTTCTACTTTTAACTTTGTTTATATTGTTGGCATCTTAATGACAAATAACTGAATTATTTCCTTTAATTCATATACTAAACCACAAGAATTCTGTTCTTCCCTAATACAAACTGGCTTCAATGAATGCATGTCACATGGAATGGACAAGTATTCACCTATTTCTTTTCGTCTTAAATTTTGCTGTGGAAGTCAACTAGGTTTCCTTCTAAGATGATAATGTGTTGGTAGAAGAATTAAAATCAGCTAGCAGAAATAGTTATTGAACTGATTTTGGATGACCTGCATTACTGAAAACCTGTAAACCTGTGGGATGTACAGCTGTAAGGATGCATACAGAAGCTACAGAAGATTCATGCACAGTCCTCTAGTGCCTTTTGCTAGACTTACATAAATGAATGAAGACTGTTGAAGTTCTCAGTGCATTTCTTGTACAATCTCTCAGTACAGATCAACAAATGTTAGTAAATCCACTGTCTAAATTAGGGCTTTCAGAATATTTAGAAATTCTCAGAAGCATAGTTACAGAATACTAAACATGTGTGACTGATTAAGTACTGGTAGAATAAGGTTTTTAATCAAGAAAAAATGTAGAAAAATTAAAAATACAGTACAAGTATGACTCTTCCCTCAATTTGCACAGCAACGTGAAGGCAGAGCTTCAGGCTTTGTGAATTACCATTGATAACACAGGCAGTGTTCTTCACCTCATACACTCACATTTCCTCTGACAACACAGCACTAGAAGCATAGCGTCAGTCTCTCAAAAATGTTACTTTTTTGGGGGGGAACATCCCACTTCAGTTTATTCTTTGTGATTTACCTTCCCTGTTAAACTGAGGCTAGTAAAGCATGGGTCTATAGACAGTTTCACATGCTAGTCTGCTTGGCACAGAGCAGTTTTTAACAGGGTTTCAGTACTGCCACACTACTATCAGAAGCATTTTAAAGACTTACATCCAATTTCTTCACCGTCTCATGACATTTTAAGAACTGATTAAGTGCTTGCATAATACCAGGAATTTGTGTATTTCTCCACATTTTAGCACATCTATTAGAATTCAATTCTTGTGCTTGTGACAGATTTTTAAACTTCCTAACAATCAAAATGCTTTTTTTCACCAAAGGAGAAGACTAATCAAGAAGGTACTGAGAGCTTCCCTGAATGGCCTCAATTCTTAAAGCAATTAGCAAAGGCAGGTGCTCAGCATCTCAAGAAACCAGGCTATGGAGACAAAATATTAAAATGTGCCATGCTATATTTGCAAAAACTGGGCTGTCCATTTCTAGGTTACATGGCCATTAAACAGACACACAATAGACAGAGTTGCAAGTGCTTTCCAGCTCCAAAATTCAGACTACATGTAGATGCCTAAAATTGGGTGTGCAATTAATGCTATGTTTCAGAACTTTAGCCTTCATAAGCACTTTGTTGATTGCTGCAATTCAATGCCCCTCAGCAATTGCTGATATTAACAATTTGAAGATTTAAATCATGTAATTGAAAGCACAAAAAGAATCCCATCTCACGTTCTTTGTTCTGAGAAAGGGGGAAAATCCTGGAAATCTGAACAGAGCAAGCCTTCCCATAGTCCTATTGTCCATTTCAGTGTGGGAATGTGGTGGGATTTGGGTATATCTGCATTTCCTTGTTCTTAGCAAAAGTACAGAGATGAACTTGAATTATGAAGATCACTTCTTTTTAAGAGAGAGCCAATTGTTTCAACTAAAAGTAGCTTAATATATAGTCCATACCTTAGATGGGAGCTGTTCTTCTGTTTGAATCACTTAATCTGTAAAAAAGCTGATAATTCAGAAAATACTCTGGAAACTCATGCATCTCTGAAGGTACGCAACAAAAAAAAATTTGATTTTTTGGAACAAAACACTAATCATTATTTATTTGTTTTTTATATTAAGGATATTTAATTTTTGTCTTCCCGCTTTGGCTGTATCTTCATTATTTTGCAATACATAGTACCGAAAAATATGACCAGACATCAGAATACAGCAAGGACAATTCACACAACCCTAAAACATATGGAAACACAAAATGACCTCAAAAGAATATAAAAAAAGTTTCAAAAGTTTTGATGTGCTGACAAGGAAAAGGAAAGAGTAAATTAGGAAGAATGGTGCAAAAGAAAAAGTGGAGCAGTTGGACTAGCACATGTATTCTCTAACATTTACATAATCTGGATCATATATGCAGCAACATGGACAGTACACTGGAACTCAGCAGACTAATTTCTGCTCCTAACCCTGACTTTCTAAATAATTTTGCTAAGTCTCTTTTCTTTTATTAAGACTTTTCATCTGTAAAATGGCAATCAATTTCCATTTAATGTACTCTGAGAGCTGCTAAATAACAGACTATATAATAGCTAGTCATTATTTGTTTAAGTTTAGATGAAAACCAAAAATTTTCTCAAATCACCGCAAATAATATTTTTGAGGTAGATTTTACACTTTCTAATGCTTCAAACTGACTAAAGAGAGAGAGTAGACAAGTAGTGAGATTAACAGTGGGAAAAAAAAGTTGTCAGGTTATATTCTGGGTTTTCTTTATATGACTTGAAAATGAAAATTTATTTTTAATTAAAATATAATGTAGACTAAATGTCTGAAGGACCCAGAAATATTTAATTGCAGAATTCATACTCAAATTTGGACACCCACAAGTACTAACTACTGATGTTGTTGTATGCTATATATGGATATCCTTACAAGCCTAAAATGTGTAATCACTATGGTCACATCTTTAGCCCATGGCAGTGTATCTATAAAAAGAGGTCTTTTTTGTGTGTGTAACAATTAAGAATATGAACAGCTTTAAGTGAAACAGTAATTTAGGAAAATAGATGTAGATTTCTGAAGTTTGTCATGCTTCTAAAGGGACTCAGTGATCATTAAAAAAAAAGAGCTTCCAAATTTTTTAAACAAAAAGTATAGGAAATACAATCTCTCATTCTTTTCACATAATGTTATCATTTCCATGGCTAAAGTTGAGCTTCTATACTAAAATTATGTCTGAAAAATTAAGCAAATGCAAACAGAGAAGATGTTTTTCTCAGAAGTGTTATGGTGCTGTCATTTAATGATGTATTCTAGGAATGAGGAAAGATGGAATTCAAGTTCTGTTCTCATGACTTGATTTTCTCACTCTTTACGCTGTTCCATTAATATTTCTGTAATTTTTAAGGTGTGGTATGTCAATCATTTCTTTCTTCAGCTTCTCAAATAAATCTCTCATCTTACATAAAATTTTAATAAGATAATTAAGAACTAAAGGCAATCATGCAAGATGGTCAAATTCTTTTGCTTCATGGACTAAATCAGTTGCTCGTTTCCCCTACATGACCTTTTTCATTCCAGAATTCATACTAGCTTATCATTGTACTGTGTGTTTAGAGGGACAGAATTGTCACTGGGGAGACATCTATCACAGTCATTGATCTGCTGATAGGAATATGGTTTAAAGGTGAAAAGGTCAATCAATTTAAATAACTATTAGTAACAGTTAACACTCCAATACAAATTAATAACTTTTCGGATGCAGACCTTTCAGAACTGAAACATCAACTTAAAAGCTGTGCCCTGAAAATGGAAGGAGAAACTGGATTTTTAATATCTGACTCTGCTTCCACCTTCTCAATAATCCCTCTTTATGCCTGAGTTTTGACAGGAGCTCCTTGTCCATCCAAGGGGTCACACCAGCATTTTTGTCCAACTTGCTCCTTACTGAGATCAACTACTCTAAAACTTTAATTGGGAAAAATCCAGAACTTCCAGAATAATAATGCTGTGGCCAGAAGACCTACCAAACTCATTAATTAGATCTTACAACCCATCTACAAATGCATCAAATTTCATTTTCTTTTCAGAAGTAGCATGCTATCCACGTTCAAATGGCGCATAAAATTGATTCCCTATCAGTGCATGCTGATTACAAGTTTCTTGCCAGAGCAAATGCCACCAGGAAACAAAGAGTTCTGCTTAGAATCATAGAATCAGCTAGGTTGGAAATGACCTTTAAGATCATTAAGTTCAACCGTTACCACACGACTGCCAAGTCTACCACTAAACCATGTCAAAAAGCCTCATTTACACAGTTTTTGAACATAGTGATTTCACCACTGCCCTGAGCAGCCTGGTTCAATGCCTGAGCACACTTTTGCTGAAAAAATTTTTCCTAATATCCAGTCTACATCTCTCCTGGAGCATGTTGAAGCTGTTATCTCTCATCCTATTGCTTTATACTGGGGAGATCAGCCACTATAGAAGTTTCAAGGAACAACAGCAGCTCTCCTCTTGTTCATCTGTGAGTCCTTGCCTCATTTCTTGATTATTCCGGCTGTACACAAATCAGCTACTCTTGCTAGCACGCAAATCAGAAAATGGAACTGAGATAAATGTACTCATCTATAGTATTCATTGAAGATTAAGATAAAAGCCTGAATCCAAAATTAGATTCTTTGTAGCATTTAATGGGGAGGGGCAAGTTTGGAGGCAGGGATGGGGGGAGAAGAAAGGGGGATGGAGAGGGAGGGGACACAGTAAACCTCCATCTTATTCAGTAGAAATGGGAGCTTTTTCAGTGTCTGAAAGGAGACTATGAGACTACTAGTATACGCAGAAATTAGTGATGAAAGTGTTTCCTCAGAGTACCAGAAGTATTTATTTTCATTCTTTCCTAGCAGAAGTGGTTCAACTATAAAGTATTGGTAAACAAGTTTGTTTGTACAGTAAACATCTTTCTCATGAGAGCCATCTAACAATATGAAGTAGTAATAGAGGATACTTATTATGCTTAAGTATCACATATCTATTGCAAATGCACTTTTTGTGATACTTGAATTGCTGAATGATCACGCAGTTTGAATACAATTCCTTGTTGAATTCCTGCTGAAGATTAATCAGGATTGACAGGATCCCCATCAGGATGTGCAAAACATAATAAAAGAACCCAGGTTCTTACATCCATTGGGTTAACTGGCAGGATTAGTTCTGGTTTTATAGTCATCTTCGCTATCATTAATTTCTTACCTAAAGCTTCAAACAATTGAACGAGGTAACCTTCCATGAATAACTTAAAAAAAGGTTGCTTATCTGAAGACAACTGCAATTCCTACAAATTTTAGAAGTTCATCTGTCTTTTCCTCACAATGACTTGCAAACCATTTTCAAATTCTTGCATAGTAGTTTGGGTTTTTTCCTCCATTGTTCTTCTTTGGGAAAAGAGGGGTATTATCTGTCCTTCTGCAGCACCTTAAAAAGCTCTGAAATAACACTAAATTTCAGGATCTAGTGCCTGGTACACTGTATAGTAATTTAAAAGTGATAATTCTGGAGATAAAAAGAAGAATTTAGAAGTCTCTACTGTACATCTAATTTTCCTAATTAATTTTCTAACAAGGATCATGTGTGAGTAGTCACTTTGTGCTTTCACAGTGGAAAAGGATATTGTATAGTTACACTATATGATCTTGAAGGTTTTATGCTTCTGCTTCATATTTATTCCCCCTCCCTCCCCAACCTATACAGATTTTAATATTTGGTCATGTCAGATAAAATAAATATAATTCTATTAACAAAAATTTAGTGCTTTCCACTGTATCAGGAAAGTATACTACTACATAGAAGCAAAACAAACTAATTGCTTGGGTTTGATTGACTGTGTTACTCTATTTGCTCAAAATAGGAATGCTTAGCTTCTACAGTATTGTCACCTTAAACCCAACCCATGGTAATATGTATTTTTGTATGAGAATAATACATTAAATTAATAACCACATTGCAGTCACACAGATTTAAAATATTTCTTTCCCATGGCACTAAAAGGATTCCTTTCATCATGAAAGAATATTTAAAAATTAAAATATCATCTCACAAGCATTAATCTGTTTCTTGTGCAGGCCCATAAGGCACATTCCAAGTGCATTAATGCATCCCTGAGCTGGTGGTTTATTTGATAAGATGAAGTTATAATGAGGCACTTCCTAACAATACAACGTGCTTGTGTGTTATTGCCATGTATCTTTGCTTTTGTGCAATTTGGAAGTCTCGTAAAAGAAACAACTATCAGCAACATAAAGCAAAGTATAAAGTTTTATACTGTTAACCTTTACAGATTATGATCTGTATTATATTTACCGCACATATAGACTAATTTTTGCAAAGGACAGAGAGGTTAAGTCAAATGCTCGTTCATAAAATATCCTTCTTCAGAACTTTCCTGCAAGTGAAGATCTTCCTGAGGAAAAAAATCTTGTATGAAAAAATGCATGCTTGCTTTTGGGACCTCAGAAGTCTTTTTACCAGTTAAGTAGTACAGATAAGACTTCACATAAGCTTCATAAGATCTTCAATGGCCACTTAGGGCAGTGTGTTATAGCTCCCCCATAGTTAAAATGGATCTGTATCTATCTTGTGCAGCTATTCACATCATAGCATAAAAATCAGAATATTGTAATAATCTAATGTGCTAGGAACTGTTAGAATGTCCTTGTGACTGCAGAGGACAAGAAGTACTGTCACAAATAAGGGCCTCCAAACTGCATTGCTGGTTCAGGTGTACAACTACTATGCTAAGGCACAAGACTGCAAAAATATGAACCTTTAATTTAAATAGTCCCAACATTCCTGCATATTCTTTAAACAGAAGTTAAAATGCTTTTGATGTACACCAGCAAAAACTGTTTATCTGACGCTTTACCAGAAGCTTCCAGTAGGAAATGTACATTCCGGAATTAGCATTTACTGTTGTTGACACAGAAAAATGAGAATCCTTTATTCTAAACCAGAAACTTTACATTAACATACTAGCAACTCGACCATAACAACTGCTGAGTGCCCTCACTATGCCACTGCAAACTACTTCTATCTTTACATCTCATTGTCCAGATCATGTGGAACTTAACTGAATGCACAATTGCTATTAATATGAAAGGTTTAATAGACATAGTCTTAATTTAAAAAAGATTCTACAAATTATCAATGCCACACCTTCCTGAAATGACTTACCTTGTAATTGGAAAAGAGACAGAGGTTTAGAAAAGAAATTCAAGACAAGGTGATAGTAAACTCTTTCAATATCTAATGCCATCTGCTAACAATACAAGAGTAATCCACTGTAACAGAAGTCTTGTAGACTCCCATGACTCTGTCCCCTGCAGAATACATACTGTGTTCTCCACTTTTGTTGTGGTTTAAGCCCAGCTGGTTACTCAGAACCACAGAGCAGCTCGCTCACTGTGCCTCCTTCTTCCTCTCCCTGCTCACAGAGGGATGGGGAGGGAAACCAAAAGAATGTAACTCCAATGGACTGAGATAAGATACAGAAAAGATCATAGAATCATAGAATAGTTAGGGTTGGAAAGGACTTAAGATCATCTAGTTCCAACACCCTTGCCATGGGCAGCAACACCTCCCACTAAATCTTGTCACCCAAGGCTTGTCCAGCCTGACCTTGAACAACACCAACAATGGAACATTGTCAACTTCCCTGGGCAACCCATTCCACTGCCTCACCACCCTTGCAGTAAAGAATTTCTTCCTTACAGCCAATCTATACTTCCCCCGTTTAAGTTTTAACCCATTACCTCTTGTCCTCTCACTACAGTCCCTAATGAAGAGTCCCTCCTCAGCATCTCTATAGCCTCCCTTCAGATATTGGAAGGCTACTATAAGGTCTCCACACAGCCTTCTCTTCTCCAGGCTGAACAGACCCAACTTTTTCAGCCTATCTTCATATGGGAGGTGATCCAGTCCCATGATCATCCTCGTGGCCCTCCTCTGGACTTGTTATATATAAGATAAGAACAGTCCAGTAACTAAGGTATAACACAAAACCACTGTTCCTACCACCAATAATAATAATGATAAGAGAAATAACAAGGGAAGGTAATACAACTGCTCCTCCCCTCACCAATCGATGCCCAGACTTATCCGAGCAGCGATCTGAGCATTCTGGGTAACTGCCCCCAGTTTGTATACTGGCCATGACATGCTGTGGTATAGAATACCTCTTTTGCTACTTTGGGTCAGGTGTCCTGTCTCGGCTTTCTCCCAGCTTCCCTTCCCTCCTGGCAGAGCATGAGGGTCAGAAAGTCCTTGGTCAGGCCATACATTACTGAGCAACAACTAAAAACATCGGTGTTATCAGTGCTGTTCCCAGACTCTGACTGCTACTGCTGAAATTAGGACAGTATCCACCCTGTATTCCATAACATTCAAGTCATGCTCAGGTTCCACATTTTGTAATATGCCGTCACTTTTTTCTCACATGTATATTTATATATTTTATATATATATATACACATACATACATGTATATACATACCAATACATATATACACACACACACACAGATCGAAAGATATCATTCCCTAGTACATGGACCAATCCCTATAAAGCTGCTGAGTCCATCTGGTTCATGATGTCAGGCTCCACCTCTTGTAGCAGCCTTTTAGAGCAGGAGAGGATGTGCACAGTTTTTGGACTTTGCCTCCTGATGATACTGGGGAACTCATGTGGTTTCATCAAAGTCTATTCTTTGTTAGGATAATGGTTGGAGGGAAGTCAGGGCCAGTCACTGGTGAACTGAAGGCATCTGATTGGTGGGCTATAAAAGTGCAACATAGCAAGCAATATCATATAATAGAGGTCACTGGCTGTTCTTGCCTAAAATCATATCCCTTTGAGGTACATATCGGGCTTCCCCATCTTCCCGCATTACCCATCAAGTATATCCGGGTCCCTGAGCAAAAGCAATACCATGAGTGGGTTTGCCTTTACCTGAAGCAGGAATAACCCAGACTGTCTCCCCCAGCAAATTCTTTATGTGCACCACAGGCACGTTGCCGCCCTCTACAGTATGTAGAAGTTCTGACTGGGCTGGACAAACTCTGTTGGCAGATCCTCTGGTGTTGACCAACCAGGTGGCCTTTAGTAAATGCGTACCCAATGTTTGAAAATCCCACCACCCATTGCTCTCAGTGTAGTTTTTAAGAGCCCATTGTACCGCTCGATTTTCCCAGAGGCTGGTGCATGGTAGGGGATGTGATATACCCATTCAATGCCATGCTCTTTGGCCCAAGTATCTATCAGGTTGTTCCAGAAATGAGTCCCATTGTCTGACTCAATTCTCTCTGGTGTGCCATGTCACCACAAAATCTGTTTCTCGAGACCCAGGAGAGTGTTTCGGGCAGTGGCGTGGGGCACAGCATATGTTTCCAGCCATCCGGTGGTTGCTTCCACCATGGTAAGCACATGACGCTTGCCTTGGCGGGTTGGTGGGAGTGTGATATAATCAGTCTGCCAAGCCTCCCCATATTTGTACTTCAGCCATCGTCCTCCATACCAAAGAGGCTTTAACTGTTTAGCCTGCTTAATTGCAGCACATGTTTCACAGTCATGAATAACCTGGGCAATAGTATCCATTGTTAAGTCCACCCCTCGGTCACAAGCCCATCTGTATGTTGCACCTCTGCCCTGATGGCATGAAGCGTCGTGGACCCACCGGGCCAAAAATATTTCACCCTTATGTTGCCAATCTAAGTCCATCTCAGCCACTTCAATCTTACCAGCTTGATCCACTTGTTGGTTATTCTGGTGTTCCTCAGTAGCCCGACTCTTGGGTACATGAGCATCTACGTGGCGTACTTTGACCACCAGGTTTTGCACTCGGGCAGCGATGACTTGCCGCAGTGCAGCAGCCCAGATGGGTTGACCTCTGCATTGCCAGTTGCTCTACTTCCATTGCTGCAACCACCCCCACAGGGCATTCACCACCATCCATGAGTCACTGTAGAGATAAAGTACTGGCCACTTTTCTCGTTCAGCAATGTCCAAGGCCAGCTGGATGGCTTTCACCTCTGCAAACTGACTCGATTCACCCTCCCCTTCAGTTTCTGCAACTTGTCGTTGAGGACTCCATACTGCTGCCTTCCATCTACGGTGCTTTCCCACAATGCGACAAGACCCATCAGTACATAAGGCATATTGCTTTTCACTTTCTGACAGTTCATTATATGGTGAGGCCTCTTCAGCACGCATCACTCCTTCCTCCTCTGGTGACCTTCCAGAAGCTTTGCCCTCTGGCCAGTCCATGATGACTTCTAGAATTCCCGGACGACTGGGATTTCCTATTCGAGCTCGTTGTGTAATTAATGCGGCCCACTTACTCCATGTAGCATCAGTTGCATGAAGTGTAGAGGAGACCCTGCCTTTGAACATCCAGCCCAGCACGGGCAACCGGGGTGCCAGGAGGAGCTGTGCTTCAGTGCCAATCACTTCCCAAGCAGCTCCAACCCCTTCATAGGCTGCCAATATCTCTTTTTCAGTTGAGGTGCAGCTGGCTTCAGATCCTTTGTATCCCCGACTCCAAAAGCCTAGGGGTCGACCTCGGGTTTCCCATGGAGCTTTCTGCCAGAGGCTCCAGGTAGGACCGTTGTCCCCAGCTGCGGTGGACAGTACATTTTTAACATCTGGCCCAGTCCGGACTGGTCCGAGGGCTACTGCACAAACTATCTCACGTTTAAGTTGCTCAAAGGCTTGTTATTGCTCAGCGCCCCATATAAAATCATTTTTCTTCCGGGTCACATAGTAGAGAGGGCTTACAATCAAACTGTAATTCGGGATGTGCATCCTCCAGAACCCCACAGCACCCAAGAAAGTTTGTGTTTCTTTCTTATTAGTTAGTGGCGACATTGCCGTTATCTTGTTGATCACATCTGTGGGGATCTGGCGGCGTCCATCTTGCCATTTTATTCCCAAAAATTGAATCTCCTGTGCAGGTCCCTTGACCTTACTCTGTTTTATGGCAAAACCGGCTGTCAGCAGGATTTGGATTATTTTCCTCCCTTTCTCAAAGACTTCTTCTGCTGTATCACCCCACACAATGATGTCATCAATGTATTGCAGGTGTTCAGGAGCTTGCCCCTGTTCCAGTGCAGTCTGGATCAGTCCATGGCAGATGGTAGGGCTGTGTTTCCACCCCTGGGGCAGTCAGTTCCAAGCGTACTGGACGCCCCTCCAAGTAAAAGGAACTGTGGCCTGCACTCTGCTGCCAGAGGAATTGAGAAAAAAGAATTGGCAATATCAATCGTGGCATACCACTTGGCTGCCTTTGACTCCAGTTCATACTGAAGCTCTAGCATGTCCGGTACGGCAGCACTCAAGGATGGGGTAACTTCATTCAGGCCACGATAGTCTACTGTTAGTCTCCACTCTCCATTAGACTTTTGCACTAGGCATATGGGGCTATTAAAGGGTGAATGGGTCCTACCGATCACTCCTTGACTCTCCAATCTATGGATCAGCTGATGGATGGGAATCAGGGAGTCTTGGTTGGTGCGATATTGCCGCCGGTGCGCTGTTGCGGTCGCGATTGGCACTTGTTGTTCTTCGACCTTCAGCAACCCCACAGCAGAAGGATCCTCTGAGAGACCAGGCAAGGTGGACAGCTGCTCCACTTCCTCTGTCTCCAAAGCAGCAATACCAAAAGCCCATTGGTACCCTTTTGGGTCTTTGAAGTACCCTCTCCTGAGGTAATCTATGCCAAGGATACATGGAGCCTCTGGACCAGTCACATTGGGGTGTTTTTGCCATTCCCTCCCAGTCAGGCTGATTTCAGCCTCCAGTACAGTCAGCTCTTGGGATCCTCCTGTCACTCCAGAAATAGAAATAGGTTCCACCCCTTGACAGCTTGATGGCATCAGAGTACAATGTGCACCGGTATCTACTAGAGCCTTATCCTTCTGAGGGACTGATGTGCCAGGCCATCTGATCCATACAGTCCAATAAGTTCAATTGTCCCCTACCTCCACCTGGCTGGAGGTGGGGCCCCTCTAGTAGTCATCACATTGGTCACTCACCTCTTGCAGAGATGGATTATTCTTCTTTATCAGAGGAGCTCTTCCACTCCAGATTTTACTTTCAGTAAAATTTACTTTCAGTACTAAAATTTAGTAATATTTTAGTAGTAAAATTCAGTAAAATTTACTTTCTGTAAAATCTGCTCTTCCACTCCATCTGGGAACCTGCTCACCAGAGCCTGCAGCCGCAGCCTTCATGGGGTGATCAGACTTGACCTTTGATGTCCTTTTCAGTTCTCGCACCCGCTCCTCCAAAACTGAAGTAGGCTTTCCATTCCACTCCATCATATCTTCTGCGTGATCCCCCAGGTAAAACCATAGGGTGGCCCGTGGTGTATAACTTCTATATCTTCTCTCTCAAACAGTGGGACGCCTTCTGTTAACAGCTGAGACGTGTGTTGGTACACGTGAGGAGCTGGATAGATCGTCTCTCAATTGTTGGAGGTTCTGGGACAGTTTTTCCACAGCTGAGATGATGGAAGGGGTGAGATTTTCTTCAAACTCTCAGAGTTTATGAATGATTTCATCCACTCTTGGTGGTATTGTGTCATTCCAGGTTACTGTTGCCAATGAATGGGCATATGACTGGGGTGCATTCCGTGTAAATTTCTGCCACATGGGTCGTGCACATTCGACTTCATCTGGATCTATGGGTATATTCCCGTTATTCGGCTTGATAGTATAGATCATCTCTACAATGGCTGATTCCCTCAAAGACTGGATGCCTTTCTCCAGTGTAGTCCATTTTGCCTAACGACTCATAACATCCTTCTTGTATGAAAACCTATCTTTCACAGCTGCCAAGAGCCGCTTCCAAAGGCTGAGGGACTTTTTCTCTCTTGCAATTGCTTTGTCAATTCCCCCTTCCCTGGCAAGTGATCCCAGCTGTTTGGCTTCACTACCTTCTAGTTCATGACAGTCGGCCCCATTGTCCCAGCATTGGAGCAGCCAGGTGATGATGTGCTCCCCTGGCTGACGGGTAAAGTCTTTTCGCATATTCCGTAGCTCGGTTGAGGTCTGAGATCGGGAAGTCACCTCTTCCTTTTCTTCTTCTTCTTCATCATGGGATAATGACTCCTGGTCAGATGCTGTCCCAGGTGGTCACGTTTCTTTGTTGTGTTTCATCTTTCCTGCCTCTTCTGTATTTTTCCTCTTGCGTTCAGGGGCAACCGATATTGGTATGAGTTGGTCCTCTGGTTTAGCTGTGGTGATTATTACGGTGGTTTGGGTAGCCACCGTACTTGTCACTGGGGTTTGAGTCGTGGCTGTACCTGTCGCTGGTGATGGTATAGCTGCTGTACTTGGAGCTGGATTAGGTGCGCTGTCCATTACTCCGCCCTCAGATCCAGAGACGTTTTTTTCCTTCTGAAGATGCTGGACAGTGTTGAACAGGTATCTGTAAGCATAAGCCAAACCCCAGCACGTTGCCATGATTTGTCCATCTCTGGTGTGACCTGAATGATAACATACCTCCTTTAAATGTTTTACTAATTTTTCTGGGTTTTGCATTTGTTCATTGGTGAAGTTCCAAAGCACTGGAGGGGCCCACTGGCCTAGATACTTGCCCATACTATCCCACACACCCTGCCACTCATGACTATCCAGCCTCAGGGAAAATCTCTCGGCCATCCTGGATTGTAGTCTAACCCCAGACGTGGCCCACACCCCACTCTGCTTAACTCTCAGGACCAGACTAAATAGTTGTGAGTACAACATATTCAGTATGCGTGCCAACATGACAAGTCCCATCACCACCAGCAGGCAGATCTCAAGGGTATCTAAAGGCCATTCAAAACCTTCAGAATTCTCAAATAGTGTTGTAAACGGCCTGGTGGGGGGGCTGGGAGCACAAAAGAATGTCTCCTTCACAGGCTGACCACCGGAGGAAGTGAAAAGAGACGTGTAATTGCTAAGAACTTGCATTATATACCTCCCAAAGTAGAGAGCTGGTGGCCACACTGGAAACACAAACTGGGTTAGTTTCAAGATCACTGAGTCTATTGTGTTAAAAATCCGTGCAATACAGTATAATGTAACAAGAACCTTAACCCAAAACCCAGATCTGAAAAACGTTAAGATAAGAAGAACCGGCTGTAAGTAAAATATCATACACTGAACCTGTGAGAACCAGAGCAACAACTTTGAGAGCCAGTAAATCAGCATTGTGACGAGTGGCTATTTTATCTTTATCTCAACCCTTAAGTGCCCCACATTGGGCGCCAAAAAGAACTGTCGTGGTTTAAGCCATAAATTTCACTTCTCCCTCCTTTCCTGCCCCCCCCCCCCCCGATGGGGGGAAATGGGGTGAAGAACTGAAGAAAATGTAACTTCCACGGGTTGAGATAAGAACAGTCCAGTAGCTAAGATACAATACAAATCACTACTGCCATCACCAATAACAATAATAACAAATTAAATACAAAGGAAGATGGTACGACCGTTTCGCAGCCCGACTGAGCCGAGAGATCTCACGGGAACCCCCAGCAAGAACCCGCCCCAAACCACACACTTCCCGGTTCCCCCCCCCCCCCCCCCCCCCATATTCTACATCCTGGGCATGACGTGCTGTGGTATGGAATAAACCTCATTGGTCAGCCTGGGTCAGGCGCCTTGTCTCTGCCTCCTCTCATTTCCCCCTCCTCCCTGGCATAGTATGAGACTTAGAAAAAAAAAAAAAAGAAGAACACATGACAGATACCCAATCTGACTTGAGCAGCGATCTAGCCCTTCTGGATAATACCCCCCAATTTCTATACTGGGAATTACGTGCTGTGTATGGAACACCCCTTTGGCTACTTTGGGTGAGGTGTTGTGTCTCTGCTCCCTTCTGGCTTCCCCTCCTCCCTGGCAAAGCCTGAAACTCAGAAAGTCCTTGGTCAGACCTAACATTACTCAGCAACAACTTAGTACACGGGTGTTATTAGTGTTGTTCCCAGACTGAAAGTCAAAAACACAGCACTGCATCAGCTACTAAGGAGAAAAATGGCTGCTAATGTTGAACCCAAGACAACTTCATATGTATTACTGTGCATACGGGCTACAGCAGTGTAAGATTCATACAAAGGTGATATGGAAGAAAGGCAGAAAAATGTGTGCAAGCTATGCCGAGGT
Organism: Myiopsitta monachus; assembly: GCA_017639245.1. Taxonomy (NCBI): domain Eukaryota; kingdom Metazoa; phylum Chordata; class Aves; order Psittaciformes; family Psittacidae; genus Myiopsitta; species Myiopsitta monachus. The sequence continues at coordinate 95,354,273 of CM029941.1, read as the reverse complement.
TACACTGTAAACGACAAATTCTTATCAGAAATTTTTCTGAACTGAGTTACAGGTGACCATATTGTACTGCTCATTAACAACACTGTGCAACGAATTCACACAGCATATTCTCAGGGTCCTATTTCCCACTTAGTCTACATCACAAGTGTGCAGATGTAGTATATAGAAAGGTAGCAGAAACAGTATAGAAAGTTTCCAGGTAGTAGTATAAAAACATAGCTGGAATATTTGCTTTTCAGTTTGTATTTGTCATACCTTGATGATACCTATGCTATCTTTTATAGCCCTCATGCTACACAAACTGTAAGTTATTCAGGATAATAACTCTTCTAGCAAAATGTAGCACTCTGTCAGATGCAGCAATTGATTATTACTGTGGGTACTAGATTTTTATCTGCTTTCCTAAATTTTGAGTCCATCTTCAAATGATTACTGAATCCTTATCACTGCCACTGCTTACAGCTTCATATGCTTAACTGTATTTTTTAGACAATAATGTCAGATTATAATGTAGAGTGATAGGGTTCAAAAGTCCTCCCCAGATGGCCATCTTAACAACAGGTTCTGTTTGCAACCCTAAATCTGGAGAAAGAAGTTCCCTCTCCCTTCCAACCCCAAGAAAAAAGAGCTGGTAAGCAGAAACACGGGTATTGAGCACACAAAGATCTCTTGGGTTCCAATGAGATGTGCAGTCTAAGAAGACACAACAGATTTCTTTCTCTCAACATAACAGCAAACCTTGGGGAGATTCACTATTTTGAAGCAAAGCAAACCCAGTACACAGCAGTGAAAAAAGCCACAGTGGGAAAAAATCATATCTTTATTTTCTTCGGAATCACATCACATACTTATTGCTTGTCCAGTAGATTCTCATAAAACTACACCTAAATATAGCGTAGTCTTCTGAGTAAATACGATGCTAAAATATTTTAAATGTCAAACACATAAAGTAATTATAGCATTATGTTGATTACATTTTTACATATAACGGTTTCCTTTTCAAAGGTACAAAAAAATCATGGTCTTCCTAGACTTGTTGCACTAATAAGCTAAAACTAAGATTATAGCACCATCTACTGATTTAATTCTTAGTTTTTACTAAAACTACAATGCTCTTTTCCCATTTGGAGTCAACAAGAATACTGCTGGCAGAAAACAAATTTGTAGTACTACTGAAATTGTTTTCACAATCTGAGCAAAAACGTTCCAGATAACAACAATGGTTTTGTTTGGGAATACATGGTATTCACACATCCCCCCTACTATTTATTAAAATAAAACCAGAGGGTCAAAAAAAAATTCAAAATCATTAGAAGCAATGTAGAAGTAACAGCTACTAAAACATCAACCTGTATACTTCCGACAGAGATCTGTAAAGGCAATACAATAAGATTAAAAATAAGGGTTTTTTTTAAGAAATGGTAGGGTGGAATAATTTCAGAAAGTCACCCCAAACTAGTATTATTACCCTCTTAACCATCCTGTTTCGTGTGTTTGCCCTCTTCCATCTCTACTTTATTCTTAAATTGGTTCCTAATTTCTTCAGTTTCTTAAACATTTAAAAGGGAATCGAGCACTATGTTCTTGGTCTCTAAATTATCTCTCTTTTGATATTCTAAGGCTGGTAAGCATAAGGAGATAATTCACAAAAAAAAAAAAAAAATAAAAAAATTGGCAGTAATATTGAACAAGAACATTATTTTAGCCTGAAAGCGTCAAATCAAAATATGAGACATCTGGAGTTCCCTACATTTTGCTGTAGGGATTTTAAATATGATATGCACACACAGAATAAACCTATATTTTGAATTTGTGGTGGTTTTTTTTCCTAATTGTTTTTTCAGATTTCTTTTTTTCTTTTTTGTGCTCGTTTCATGTAGGTGAATAAAAATAGATGATACTTGTTCCCAATGGAAGAGTCCATGCCAGCAGATGCCCTGACAGTATTTGCATCCTAACAGCAACTGTAAAACCAAGTAAAATAGCAACAGCATATATATAGCAAATACACATGCCGTCGACTATGTGAAAAGTGAAATTTGACAGATTTAAAGCCTATTAATAAGAGAAATTTAATAGTAATAGGTCTTGGCTTGGGGAACACTTGGCAAGAAAAAAGCAGCAATAGGACACTGAAACTTTTTTTAACAGAAAACTCCTGTTGATTCTGGTTTGTCCAATCATGTTTAAAAAATAAAAAACAAACAAAGCACAGTTGAGGAACACTTAATTTTGGGTTCATACACTTTAACAAGAAAACCAGAAAAAAAAATTCTAAAATTAAATTGGAAGTATCAGTTGTTCAGTCAGAAGCTGAAGCATTGCAAAATATGCCTCTAAGAGCAATGTTGTTCTTACTTTTTAAAATTCCCTCTTAAAAATAAGTGCCCAACAGTTGCCTGAAACCAACCTATATATTTGTTCATCAGCAATTATTTTGGGTTTCGTAAGAAAAAAGTCAAATACTTGTAGTCTATTTACAATAAAGTCATGACAAAACCAGAAACAATATATGTAATTAATGACTTTTTTTCCCAGCTAAGCTTTTTAAAAGGGTACACGGGAAATACTATGTACTGCTATGTAGGAGATGTGCATTCAGTACTGACCTGTGCAAAAACACAGCCCACTTGAGTTTTCAATCTGAAGATATGAAGTATTCTTGAAAACAGTGTTTTTGGAGGCTTTTTTTTTTTCTTTTCTTTCTTTTCAGGAATTTCGTGGATCTACAACATTCATAGAAGCTTCTGATAAACTTATCAAAGTAACAAAGTCTTGTCAATGAAATGAACTGACAGGGCATGATACCAGTGAGTGACAGAAGCCAACTCTACAGCAAGCCAGAAATATCCACATCTTGACAAAACAGACAAGGAGAGCAGCATTACAGGTCATTCACACAGCTGAAGGCAACCACAAAGCTTTCAAAACAAAAGCTTCCAGGCAGTGCATTAGACTGTAAAGGGAAGCAATGAACTCAGAACATCTCTGTGAAAACTTGGAATGTAGATGAATTTTCTTTTAGGAAAAGCTGCCAGGCTGTTTCCCCTCCCCCAGATTCTGCTACTGGATGCTGTAAGACAAGAGGAATGCACTTTGCACTTTAACCAGATGTTTCAACCTGAGGCAACATCAAATTATTTCCTATTCCTGAGCACTAATACATTCTCAAAATTGTTAATGGATTTCTGGAGTGCTACAAGTTAGACATATTAGACTGCAGAAAAGCACGCATCTTCTAGAGCAGTTTTGCCACATTTGAAATGAGGCAAATTCATCTTCAAATGTTTCAGAGATCACCAGTCTAGAAAGCAAGATATTTAACTGCATTGCAGAAATAAGCTGTGCTTTGTGGGAATCTCAACTCCCATTGAGTAGAACTGACAGATTTCTTCAATTTCATCACAGTTTTTCATGTTGAAAACTGAAATGTTGGCATATGCCACTTTCTAAGTCACCCTCTTTGCTTTTTGGGTTTAGCCATGCTGTCTTATGGCCAGGTTCCCTGGGTTGCCTGACACAGGCAGTTGTTTTTCTGACATATGCCAATCATTCAGCTATGTAAGAGTCAGTAAGCTCTGAGGTTCCTTTGCACAGAGCAGTCTACACAGTCAGGCTGATAGACCTTGTTGGTGACTTGAAACATCTGAAGCCCTCCAGTTCTGTCAAAACCATGTAATGAGACCACTGCCTTCCTCGGAGGCTACAGCTAGAATCAAAACAACAGCTAGAGCTTCAGTAAATGTTCTATTGAAAATAATAATTTCCATGGATCCCTTTTATCATTATTTCCTAACAGAAATCTCTTTCATGAGAAAACCTCTTATGAGCCCTGACTGTGGAATCATTAAGAACAACCAAGCAACCACACTGCTGAAAAAAATCCCAAAAAATACACACAGCAAAAGACGACAAACATACCCTGTATAATCCAGCCTGATTGCTTCTGATTAACACAAGCATTTTATATAAAGTCCTGTAAAAAATCATTGTCCTTGTGACATATCACTGAAGTTTGGGCTCAAAAGAATGTCCTCTAAATGTTTCCATCTGATCTGCATCTTAAAGCTGCCATCGTGAAGCAGGTTTAGCCTTAACTGCAGAAAACCATTGTCCATTCCCTTCTCCCCACAGTTTCCTCTGTAAGTAGCTTTTGTGCCTCTATTTTAGCTTATCCATTACTGTTATAAAAAGACAAGCTGAACATTTATTTACATCTGTTTATTTAAACTGATAAGCTATTAAAAACAAAGACTCTAAATTCAAAAGTATGCCTGGGGTACACATAGCAACATCTGGCTATGGCTGTAAAATATTAATACATTCAGTTTTAACTCTCCAAATATGCACTGCAGACTTACATTTACAATATTATCTTTCATGCTAATTTTTAACTTTTTTTCTAATACAGTATGGAGACTCACAAAATTTCTTTCTCCTAACAGTCTTTACAGTGGGGTTTTATTGTTTTCTTCCTTTTACTTTTTTTTGATTACTAACACCATGTCCCCCTGTGATCCTGCAGAGAACACTTCTCATGTATATCATGACAAGTGTAACAATGCAGACTGCCAATTCCACTGCAGTCAAGAAGTCTCAGGAGTACACCAAAGGAATTTTATATGTGTTGCCTCCAGTATTATACTATGTGATTGAAGTGTTACCCAACTTTGAAATACTGATAATCTTGACAGGTCGTGTCAGTGATAAAAGAATGAGCCACAATTTTCTATATACTTTAGGACCAAACCTCAAAAAGTGTGAAATAAAAAGAAATAAATTAGCAAGGACCATTACTCTCCATTTATTTACCATCAGCACTTTGTATCCCACTCTTTTGCTAACTGCAACAGTCAATTTTTTTCCTATATCCCTCCCACTGATAAGTCACTCAGAATCACCTTCATGTTTCTATCAATTACAAAGAAACTTACATGCTTCTGCTATTATTGACTGTAAAAACACATTCCCTTTGCATTCACTGAATTTAACTGCTTGCTGTGTTCTAGGAGAACTTCAGCTTTATTGCTGGTTCAGCTTTACTGCATATGTTGGTGCAGTCACATCATGTTACGTTAGTACTCCACCGGCTTGAACTAACTCCTTACCTGAATTTTCAGTATATGACAAAGAACTGTTTCTCTAAAAATCAGAATTTGTACTAATGTTCTGTGAGGAAATCAAATCCTGAAATTGTATAGAATTTTTTTCTGATGTTGGGCTTCTCCTCTTAATGCAAACATTTCAGACTTCATGCAGATAAACAAAGGGGAAATACTAGACTCACATCATTATGATACTCAGTTCAATCTAATAGTCACAAAAAGGTCATTTTCACAGTAAACATTTTTAATATCTCAGTGGGACTCTTGAAAAAAAACACCAAAGGATGGCAATATTTTTGTTTTGTTTTAAGCACAACAGACTTGTTCTGGGGAAAGGTTCTTGACATTCTGAATGAGTTACAGGACTTGGTGAATGAGTTGAGCTTGGCAGAGTGATAAGCTGACTCACTATAATAGGTTAAGAAGTGTAGGAGAAATATGATTTGAATCAGACTTGAAAAGCACTTCAAGGCAGCCATGAAGTATGCATGTCAAATCAGAGACATGAGAGAAATAGCATAGCTCTTTCCTAGAAGATAAGATGTTTCAAGCTTTTCTTGCCCATTCTGAAACACAGCTGTAGGTGGGGGAAACTTGTCAGATAGGCTTGGCCAAAAGAAAGTCTCCATATATTGCAAGGTCTAGTAAACTCTGATAAAAATCTAATTATTTTTTTTAATGTTTCTCACAACAAACCGTAAGTTTAGTTTTGGATGGCTCTCATAACATCAGTGTTACGAGTGACACAGTTGAAGTCTCTTTTGTGTTTTTACATAATGAAAATAATCTTTAAGTGGTATCCATAGGCATATTCTGAGGAATCCCCTTGACTCTTCCTTCTCTGAAGAAATTTTTCAGTATTTGCAAATACATAAAAAACCTTAACGCATTATATGTGTCAAGACTATTCAGTTGCTTAGAATTTTTTAAGGTGTCAGGTTTATTCATGCTAATTGTTAGAAACAGTGGTTTTTGTCATGTTACCTGAATTCCCAGACAGCATTAATAAGACCCATCTCACCTGAAGTCAGATGCTAAGTCACCATAAACTAGTCCAAATCAACTATTCCACCAACAACCAGGTCAGTTGCAATAGATACAAAATTAAATAATTTATTCTTTCCCCTCAGCTTAGAAGGAAGTAATTTCAGGGAAGACATGGAAGTTGAAAAATCCTTTATCAACTTTAATGATGACAGCTAAACTTCTTTTCACATCTGTAAAATATGCTTAACAAATGACTATTCATTTACATGATAAATGACTACTCATATTCAAGCACTTTTTTTTTTATCTAGCAGGAAAGAAAATAGCTTTTACATGTTTCTGCGGTTGTTGCTGTTTCTCCCTTCCCTTTTACTCTGATGTTTAGTGTCCATATTTTTGCTGGAAAAATATGACAGATACTGTATGCCAAAAGAAGTGATAATTAGTCTTATATGACTGTCATTATGTTGTCATGGTTATTCTAAACTCTGAACAGATTTAGTTCTAACTTTCTCTTGGACCAGAAATGGGAAACCTGGATGCAAATAAGCATCCTAATCTTAAGTATAAACCTAAATTACCAACATTTACCTTGGGATTAATATTTTAAAGTTTACGAAAGCAAAGAAAAATGTTCTAAATCTTCTGGAAAACTATACAGCTACTTATGAAGTATCCAGCAAAAAGCAAAGTGACAACTCACCAATTATTCCTTCCTTTCTAACTTTCCCATTCAGAAATAATTGCTGTTTTCTGATAGAGTTACACAAGTCAGCGAAGATACAGTTTTATATCAGCTGAGGATGTCCCATAAAGCAACCCAATAAAACACTTTATGAGCTAGATTAACCATGCTCAGAGCTCACCAGCAGAGAGATTTACAAATTAGATGCCTTTTGTTTCTCTTACAGTTTATCTGATTTTTCAAATAAGATACTTCCACCTTACAGTTATCTGAATAGAGCACAAACCTATGACAGTTAGGTACAATTTTCTTCTCATCTTAGAACGAAAAGTTCAGCCTAAGTTCCACTTCTTAATAAAGTGGCATAGCAATTCTCTGTTTCATTGTGGTGAACCGTTGGAATACATCTACGATGCAGCAAGTAACTGCCAATAACAACCACTCTGTGAGATTCATTTACCATTTTCTTAAGAGATCATGATACAATCCTGCTTGCAAGAAAAAAAACATTCAACCTTGACCCTTGCCTACAAAAGTATTCACACACAGAACTTCCAATTTTCTGTATTATTTATTTTTAAAAAGTACAATTTATGCTAGTGGTTCTATATGCAACTGCCTTTTTCTGTCACACAGCTAGGCTTGTGTCCTGGTTTCAGCTGGAATAGAGTTAATTTTTTTTTGCTAGTAGCTGGTGCAGTGCTGTATTTTAGCTTTAGCATGAGAGCAACTCTGATAAACACACCGAAGTTTTAGCTATTGCCAAGTAGCACTTACCCTGATCAAGGATTTTTCCGTCTCTCATGCTCTGTCAGTGAGGAGGGGCACAAGAAGCTGGGAGGGAGTAGAGACAAGGCACCTGACCCAATCTAGCCAAAGGGGTATTCCATACCACAGGACATATAGAAACTAACATAGAAACTTGGGGAGTTGGCCAGGACACACTGATCACGGCTTAGGAACAGGTTGGGCATTAGTCAGTGGGTGGTCAGTAACTGTATTGTGCATCATTAGTCTGAGGTTTTATTTCTTCTTTCTTTTGTTGTTTCCTTTATTATGATTATTGTATTTCAATTATTATACTGTTCTTGGCCCAATTGACAGATTTTACCTTTTTTCTGATTCTCCTCTCCAGCACATGGGAGGGAGGGAGGTATGAACACCTGTGCTGTACTTAGTTGTTGGCTGGGGTTAAACCAATACAGCTTGTACATGCCACCCATGTTACTTCACTTTTAAAAGCTCTCTGATGACATTGTAAGTTGTACTAAATATGCTGTTACTAGGTAAATATCCTTCTCTTTTTCTTTCCCTCCTTCTTTCTCTCCATCCTCTATTTTTTTTCTTTCCTCCAAACTCAATTCTATTTGTATGCTAACAGAAAAGAAATTTTAGCTGCTTGTTTCTGTTTCAAAAGCTACTTTTTTTCTTTATTTATACATAATCAAAGCATAAAACATAGAAGCACTCCTTCAAAGACTTCAATGACTTGACCATATTTACATGCTCTAATAAAACCTCAACAAGGTGGCTGCCGTATTATTTTCTCACTTGTAAATCTGTACAGTCACAGTTCACAGTCTCAGGAGGAAAGCTTTTGTCTAGAGGGTTTGGAGAACTCACTGAAAAGACTTCTAATGTCAATTTCAACAGCCTGAATGTAAGTAATGAAGCACAACATACATGTCCATCTTCCTTGATAATCATTCTACCTATTGAGTTACAGACTTACCTAACCAGAGAACTTCTTAACAGATGGACGCTACAACTCATTCCTCCATGAGCCATTAAGAGACAGAAACCATAGTTAGATTTTAAGAAGCCTAATTACAACAGGGATTTGCCAGAGAGCATCTATTGAATTGGACTGTCCTAAGAGGTTAGATGGAATAATTAATGGATTCTAGAACTTGGATTAAATTTTGCCAGATGAATACCGAATAGCTCAAAGCCTGTTATGTTGAGGGTATACACAGAGAACACTACATACCAAGAAAGCTTTAACTGCAAGAGCTTTAAACACTAGAAAGCAGCTGACAGTGATATTTCTACACAATTTATGTGATCCTTTAGTGAATCTGGTCCACAGACACTGCAATTCTGCTACTGCTTCACTTTAGATGGCTTATACCTCTTTGACTTAGATGACTTGTGATGTTATCCTAAGGATACTTGGAAAATAGTATTATCTACTACAGAGAACACAGAAATCTCTACTTCAATACCTTGCTTCTACGTGACAGGCCAAGCAAGCTTAATAATATCTGGTGTGGTTAACTTTTCAAGTATTCTCTCTTTCTCATAAAGTGCCTTAATATTGTCCAAAACATGTAAGTCAATTGTACATCTTACTGTAAAATAAAGAATGGTTATAAAATGAGATCCCACTTTATTTTCCTTTAATGGTTGCTACTGAATGGATTATTCTACATCATGATCAGGTTGAAATCAGTACTTAAATTAATTATGACAACCGTATAAATTAGACATAAGAGACTTCTAAAGATAATTAGAGTCTGAGATTTTTAATTTGATGTTTGTCTTGGTGTAGTACCTGCTTTATGGATTAAATTAATAAAATCAAGACTGCATTATTATAGATTTCCACTTTCATAGTTCCATAATTTTACAATTACATGCCATATTTGAATGATAATTAAATGAAACGAAATCATCATTTTCATGTCTGCTCTCCTACAGACTTTAAAATAATATTCGTTATTTTCTTCCATTCATAAAAGTCATAGCTGCTATGGTGATTCTAACTGAAGGAACATTGTACATTAAGGAATTAGTAATCCACATGTCCAGGAGTAGGCCTATGCTGCATGTGTTGCATGGTCTTAATGCCTGTGTTGCACTGCGCATATTCCCTGATTGCAGCATAAACTTGGTGGGTTAATCATAACCACAGAAGCCCCTATGCAAAGTTCCCACTCTTTACCAGTGATAACACAACTTGCGCCAGTTGTCTTTACCTAACACACAGCAACAAGTTCTCATGTAATCATTTTTATTTGAAAGAACAAATAATAAACACAGTTGTTTTATTTCTGTAAAATCCTGTAAAACCTTTGAAGACCAGAAAGCAGGTACACTTCCTGGACAACATCTGCTCAGAATACTGTGCCATAACCAAAGACATGTTCAATACTACACAAATCAGGGCTCTCCTTAGTTGAAAGGATATAAGATAACCGGCACTATCTTCTCTTTCTTTATAATATTATCTTCAATAAATAACATTTTAAATAATAAGTTTCATTCATAATGAATGCTGGTTCATTATGATCCCAGCCTCTCTTACTGGGATCATAATGAACCAGCACCTTCTGGTGTGAAACAGCTACTGATTTATATTTAAAAGGTCAATCTGCCTGATAGTGATTTTGAAACAGGATTTATATTAAAGACAGCTTGGAATAACAGGAAACATCTAAGAATTCTAATTAAGCAAAAAAGAATCTTAAGATCAATTCCAGAGCATGCAGCCTTAAGGACAGTGAAGATTCATTGAATTATAACCACAAAGAAAGTTCCTCTTTGCCCCTCAGTTGATTATGAGTTCTGTATGCAAATTACACATACCTTAATATACAGTTTCACAAATTATACATTATGTTCGATTTGACACACTTGTGAGATGATCAGACATAGAATCATAGTCATCCAGGTTGGAAAAGACCTTTAAGATCATCGAGGCCAACCATAACCCCAGGACTGCCAATACCACCACTAAACGATACCACTAAGAGTCTCATTTACATGGTTTTGGAACACTTCCAGGGATGGCAATTCCACCACTGCCATGAGAAACCTGTTTCAATATCTGATTACCCTCTCTGTGAAGAAATTTTTCCTAATTTCCAATCTAACCGGCCCCTGGCACAGCTGGAGGCCATTACCTCTTTTCCTATCACTTGCTACTTGAGAGAAGAAATCTACTCCCACCTCACTACAACCTCCTTTCAGGTAGTTGTAGAGTGATAAGGTCCCCCCTGAACCTTCTCTTCTCCAGACTAAACAACCCCAATTCTCTCAGCTGTTCCTCACAAGACTTACTCTTCAGACACTTCAACAGCTTTGCTGCCTTCTTCTGGACCCCCTTCAACACCTCAATGTCTTTCTTGCAGTGAGGGGTCCAGAACTGAACACAGTATTCAAGGTGCAGCTTCAACAGTGCCCAGTACAAGAGGATGATCACTGCCCTGGTCCTGCTGGCCACACTATTACTGGTATAGGCCAGGATGCTGTTAGACTTCTTGGAAATTGATTACTTCTGCTAAAGCACAGTGGTTCCCAGGGAGGAAGGGAGAGCAACTCATAGACAGGCTAGTGCCCAAGTTCATGGAATTATTCTCTTAACCATCCCTTAGGTGACTTCGTAATCACCATGTAAGCAGACATTTTTTATCAGACAACTATTCCAAATGAAGCTTTCTCTATGTCCTCTCAACTTTAATTTCATCTGACAAAAAACACACACCAAAATACTGAAGGCTTGATAGTCATTGCAAGAAGAGTTGCTCTTTGCCTATTTATACATCTAACATGTTACTGATCATTAAGTCTGAGTCAGATTTACAATTAAGATATTTGGTCATGCAATTAATGATGAAATTATCTAATGCACTTGTCAGCAGTGCAGCATGGTTCCCATGGAGGCTGACAGGAATTCTACTTTTGACTTCAGTAGCAGCAGACATAAGAAAACTGACATATTAAGCGCAGCAGTTTCTGATATGATACGTAAATAGAGATTGTCTTCTGCCATCAGCTACACTGTTCAGTACATACGCATCGCAGCATAGTGTTTTGAAATAAAACTTTAAGATATTCTGTGGAAAACAGACTTGAAGAAAACACTTATTTTACTTTTAAATGGCGACATAACATCCTGTGACAAAGGATCACGGTCTTAGCTCGAAGATTTGCTTTTGACATTTGTGTTTTCACAGGCAATTAAAATTTAATTTGGCCTATGATGGAAAGCAAATCCTTTTATCCCATAGTTGCAATCACAAGAGGAACATATTGCATAAAAAAGCAAGACTAGCTTAAGGTTTCATATTTGACATTTGTGACATCATGAAAAAAAAAATTAATTGATAGGAAAGTTTATATGGGCACATCTCATCCCTAAACTTTCCTATCTAGAAACTAAATGTGATTTCACTAGCATTTCAATATAAAAATTGTCAATTCAGATTTTAGCAGAATGCTTAAAGTGAAGGCATTCTGTCCATCTGAAATTCTTTGACATCTTATCATACCAACTAAAAGCAAAAAAAAATAACACTGGAGGTACTGGATGAATGATGAATGCAGATGACAACTTTAGGCCATGTAATAAAAAAGTTCTCTACATCCAAACCAAGTATTAGTACATGACTAGCTAGCCTCTAGTTAGAAGTGAAACTACTGATGCTTTACCAAAACCTGCAGACCACCATTCCAATTCATACTGCACAACTTCAGAATTTCCAAATTTTAAAGGACAATTTACTTTTTTCTGATTTGCTAAAAAATTCATCTCTGTGTTAGCATTTTCATACTGACAAATAAATGAAAACAGAAAGCGCATATATAAGGGTATTCAGTTCCATGGTGACTAGAATTCTACAAGAAAAAGTCGAGCCATCTTTCCAACTTTGTTTCAATGATCTAGGATGTCAAAATTATGCATAAAATTGTACACAAGCAGCAAAGGAAGTTATTTAGTTATTTTTCATTATCCTTACTCAACACCCTGCCAGAAATCAGCTTCTCTGCTGATTCATGAGAAGAACAGCCAATTTTATCCCTATCCATAGCTATGATTTTATGGCACACTTTCACACATACAAGCCATAAACTGGACACATACAAACACCAGATAGCAACCACCAGCTTATTGAGGCAAGATGGAGTAAACAGTGCACTTCAAGTGGTTCAGAGAGCACTATGTATAAGCAGGGTCTAAAATCTACCATTCTAAGCAATAGATGTATGTATTACTTAGAAATACTATTAGTGTTTACTTTATGCTATAAACCATTCCTGGTTTTTCTAAGTGGCATTTTCTTCTCTCTGGTCTCTGTGTATTTTTAAAAACACTTACAAAATAAACCTGGAGGTTTCAGTCATATACCTTAAGAACAATCAGCTATGGACTAGACTATCCCCATTTTCAAATCCCAGCTAAAACCTGCCATGTCTTAGTATGCTCAGTGTGCTCCTGAAACCAGTCACAAAAATTAAGTCTCTCATATTGTTCTTGGGAGCAGATCCTCCAATAATTAAGAGTCAGTATCTGCTGCATCTTCACTACAATTCAAAATCCGACTTCCCCCTTCAGGATAAAGATGTGTCTGGCAAAAAAAAGGGTAATATGTTTCAGTTTCCCTATTAGTGAGAATTCTGTGAAACCCCTAGTGAAGGTATTGCCCAGAATAAGCAGTAGAGTTGACAACCAAGTATGCTTACCCTTCCAAAGACATCCTTTTATTGGCTCTGCAATTTGTGTGATTTTCCTTATGAGAGGATCTGAATTAAGTCTGATTTTCCTGGGCTCTTCCAAATGTCAGCTCAGCATACAGGTGGCCTTTTAACTACTTTGTATGACCATTTCTTGAACAGTACCTCTTGTTTTCAGCAGAACTGCAAATCATGTATGCAATTCAGAGGATTTATGCAGTTTATGTCCAGTCCACTCAAGATTAATCAGAAATGTTCGCAAGTAGGAGCTCATTTGGTACTGATGAGGATGTCACCTGCAATTCATATACACCCCATGGTAATTTAACATTAACTAATGTCCATTTATGCAGTGGCATTGCCATAAATCCCAACAAGAGTGATGAATTCTGGGATAAAAGCATATTTATGACAACAGATCAAAAAACCCATAATTGTTACATCATTTTAAATAATAACAATTTGTATATTTTGCTTACACTACCAAATAAAAATGACATAAAGTGATAATTGAGAAAGAATTTGTTGAGCTCTGAAAATTATATAAAACATTAAGAACACAGATTGCTATTCTTTTACGCGGATGACAGGAAAGAGTCATATCTGTTCTTATCGCACTGCTGCAATGGGCAAAGCAGCTAGATTTTCAATAATAACCTTTGAGTAACAGCCATATTCATGTAAAATAGAAGTATTTTTCCTCATATAAAATGCTATTAGCCATATTTGAAGGCATTATGTTCAGATATCATTTTTCCATTTCACTAAATGACAGTCATTAAATGCAATGGCAACTGCTTGACAGGGATATTTTTTATTACTTCAAAAGGAAGAAAAGGATTAAAATGAGTTTATTCAAAAGTATGATTTGTCATTTTTTTTCTTATCAAGGACTGTGTGGGACAGCTTTAAACCTAAGCACTGTGATCTGACCTCCTATTTGAATAAGTTAATGTGATCCAGTGTTCTTAGAAAAGTAGTGAAACCTATCTTTTATATGCAGAAGTCCCAGGAGGAATTTATGCTTTTGTATGGTCAGCTGCAAGGTTCCATTCCCTTTTCATCATTCCTGCTTTTATCGTATTGTAGTTCTTGACAGCTTAGAGGTTCTTTTTAGAATCTGGTGTATGAGCAACTATATGGAGACATTTCTTATATGAAGGATTTCTTTCCAGCCCCCTAGGTTTTACAGTCTATAAATAGTCAATAAAATAAATAGTCAATAGAATTCTGCTGCCAGAAAACCCTCTCATATTCAAGAGGGACTAATCACCATATTTGATAGAGCAAGCATCTTACTTAAACATCAAAAAGAACTATAAATTCTTACCTTAGAACATTAAAGAAGGATTTTACTTTCATCAAGTTCTTGCATTATATATATCCTAAGACCTGTAGTGAAAACTATTTTATATATGTACATACACAGAGATTGGTAACATGGTAACATTTATCTGGACAAAATACTACTCATTAAGAATTTACTGGGAAGGATTTTTCACTTCCTAGGAGCTGTTTTTCACAGGAGATCTTATATGAAGCACAGCTTTTTTTTTTTTTTTTTTAAGAGTGTTCCCTGCACAGATTCTCCCAATTGCTTATACGAACGTATATTTGAAAGCATTTGTACATAAATCTGTTGTAATTTAAAAAACATTACTCATAAACAGAAAAATTCAACCAAAAAGCATATATATCTCTTTATAATTTTTTGTATACTGCTATTTTAAGGCTTTTGCATCTCTTGCCTAATTTACTGTATAAGCTTATTCCTTAGAAGGTAGAAAATTCTCAAGAATTCAAAGCAGGTCCTAAAAGTTCTGCATGATAGCATTCTCCGCTAACCTGGATCAACTCTGTTGACTTCAATAAGGTAAAGATAATTTCAACAAAGTAAATACAGTTTCAAAAAATTAAATGAAATTCAATTTCAGTGAAATTCAATGTCTGAGAATTTCATTGAAAGCAAGAAGAATCAACAAATAGTTACATAAACTAATAATGGAAATTGGGACATCAAGAGCAATTTGAGACAGAAACCCTGAAAGCGTTGTCTCTCAAACCAAACAATTCAGAGATATGTGTAAAACTGGGGTTTTTTATGGAATAATTTTACACTGCCTAATGTGAAGTGTTCCATTTTTAAGTCTGCAGGCCAGGTAGGTATTTTGTTATAGAACCATACTGGCAAAAAATTTACTCCAATGACATCAAATAATGAAAAGACTTGTTTGGAATAACAGCAGAAATACACATAGTCCATAATTTTATCTTTTTTTCTTTTCTTTTCTGTTAATTTGCTTTTACATATTCTAGATTTATTATGGTATCAGAGGCAGACTTTCCTTGAACTTCGTTGTTACTCCGGGCCACAGATGAATATTTTATGCTCAAGTTCTACCAAAAAAGTTTGCCTTGGTCCCATGTGTAAAGTAACATTTCAAACAGTAAGTCACCTGAACTATAAACATTCTGCAGGAAACACTTTTAGGCATTCCAGCTAGTACACTGCAATCAAATTTCCATGACTCTGTGGGTTTATTATGTAAACCAGATATGAAGGGGTCACAAAGTAAAGACTACCTTTGTCTAGGGACTATCAGAGTAAAGCTTTCAAGTACACTTTGCTTTACAATTTTTTTCAATTCGTGGCAAACTAGAAGCACCCATTCACACAAACACACACAAAAAAACCAAACAAAAAACACACACACAAAAAAAAAAACAAAACACAACAAAATATTCCTCCAAAACCCAAACCAAAACAAACGAAAAACCTCAAACACACACGCACAAAAACTCACCAAACCACCAAAAATCCCCACAAAAATACCCAAACCTGTCAACTTGTTAAGACATTCCCATCTAGTTTATACTAGCTGCTTTCTTTTGCCTTTCATATTTTGGATTTAAACAGATAAACTCTGTAATCCTCATGTCCACAGCTCAACAGCCAATCTCAGGTTTAATGCTTGAAGCGAGATACAAACAGTTCAAAATAATGAATAACATGATCTAAGTACATCAATTCTTTGCTAAGCAAATGTAAACCACAGATTAATGGAGACATCCAATTAAATTTCTTCTGGAACATAAAAAAAAATAATCTAGAAAATTAAGATATGCATTGAGCTGACAAGAGATGCAGAAACTGATCACTACAACAGTGAGAAGACATTTCACACAGACATTTTTCTTTAAATAACCTGTATTTCAAGCAGAAAAATTTGCTGCCACATTTTTCCTAATGCATGTCTTTACTTCTTCATTCTGTGCTTGAACAAGTGAGTTTTCTTGATCAGCTTGATCTTCAAAGCGACTGCAGATTCTCAGAGCTTCTAAAGGATTTGTAGTCATACATTCTTTGCTGCTGAAAAGATGTGTGCGTATGCACCTACATGTGTACAAGGGCATGATACAGTTGTCACTTTAAATTCCCTTCATTAAGTTATGTTGTGGACAAGTAATATTTCATAGATTTCTGCACCATACATAACATCAATGGGATATTGCAGGGGTTTTTTTGTGCAACTTGTGGCATTACTATCATCAATGTACCACACCTTAAACTACAAATTAAGGCTTTCCTGTACTAGAAAGCTGCAGCAGCTTATGTTGAAGTTTTCATAATTGAAATTTACTTAGCTGTTACTGACGTACAATGTAAAAAGTCTGCATTAGAGCAGTTAATAGTTACTGTATGGACATGCAAATTTTATTGCACAGATCATGGTCTCAGATGTCAAAAAGCTATGCCAATAATAAGCAGTTTAATTGAGGTAATTGATATGCTAAGTACTTAATGACTTTTTTTTATGGTGCAGTAAATGCACAAAGGTAAGTTCCGCAAATACACTTCAGTGCATTATTGATGTTGAAAGTAAAAGCAGACAAGTGTGTTGACAGCAACTTATATATCCATAAGATAATTTGCAAAACAAATTTTTATTTGCCCACAACTATAGCCTACATTAATATAGTAAATGATCCATTTATTTCACTAAAACACCTGGTTTTAGAAGTAAATGTGAATCGTATTCCAAAATTCCTTTATCAAAGGTTCATTCATCAGTATAAAAATATTCTATCCAAAGCAAAACAATCTTACTGAACAATATTTACATTGTTTCACATTTGTATTTACCTGAAAGATTTAAAACTTATAAAAAGTTTTAGTCAAAGAAAACAGTATCACAATATTCAGACCTGTCAGGTTGGATAGTTTTACTGTTTAAGTGAGTCAGATAAACTACTCACTCATTAATTAAGTCACTTCTAATCATAATTTGTGTATGTGTTTGGACCTCTCAATTTAAAATGACAGCAGTACAGCCTGTCCGGAACTAATTGCTATAAATATGCCAGATGTTATAAAAATCTGGGCATATTCACAGTAAGGGAAAATAAAGCAAACAGATAAGAGTGCAGAAATGAATGATTTCATGGGGTAATCTATATTTCTAGCCTTGTAGGTCAAAGAAATGCAGCAAAACCCCAGAGTATTTACTAATATTGCAAAAGTTAATTCCCTTTCCAACTTTTGTCAAAGTCTTGTCTCTGACAGTCCCAGGCCTAGCTATGGATTTGAAGGCTTGACCAAAGGGCACTAGCCCCTAGAAAAAAAAACATGCCGTGTGTGCACATTTGCAGTCATGCAGGGGTGGCAGTAGTAAGGTTGTCTTATTTTTACTACTTATAGCTAAAGGCACATCTATGACATGGGGAAAAAAAATAAAAAAACGACAAAAAAGGAACGTAAAAAATAAAATAAGAAAAAGAAAAACCATGCCATAGAAACACTCCACACTATCTAAGAAATCCCATTGTATCAAGCATATTCAACATCATTAACCAGCTAGTGCTTTAGGCTAAATAACAATTAACTCCTGAGCCAGTAGAATCAGTTTTGCTTCCCTGGTCGTCAGTTATCACATGATTAATTTCCACCAACCTTACAAACAGTAATGCTCAAACATTCCTCTGCTACTGCTCTGGATGTTAATCTAGTGATCAGGGCCAGAAGCAGTATGACTACTATCTGCAGCATACAGTTAGCCCAAGTCAGTGAACACAGCTACCACAAACACTTGCGCACCATGGTTTATTTTAACTAAAGTTTTATTTTGCTGTAGTTATGAAATGCTTCTAAACCACAGTCTAGTGCAGCTGTTAAAGTATTTCAAATCACCAATGTGTACATTCAAAATATTTACCAACCATTATCACAGAGTCTTTGCATTTGCTGCCTTTCAGGATCCAAACCCATACAGCTGACGAGACAAATGCTTATTTAGCTCTCACAGTTACTTCTTAAACAGATGCTTCAAACACAAAACATTCCTTTACAATGTTCACAGAGATTTCCCTTTCAGATATTTTGCTGTTGATACAGGCTACCAGCTAACCTTCAACAGCCTTATTCAAGCCCATAACAGATTAAGAACATATACTAAAACTGTAGTTTTCACCATAGAGAATCAATTACTTGTGGAAACAAAGCAAAGAGCTCTTCAAAGCCAATTTTTTCAGCTCATCTTTAATGTGGGGACAGAATGCACAGTGTTGGTATCTTTTTAAAGTTATTCCTCCAGTAAGTATAAAATACATGAAATATCTTGAGAGCAAATCTGTAAAAAATGTGGTCTGAAAAATCTACACTGAGACAACAAATGCAAACAACAGATCATACCTGCAGCTGATATTGACCTATATCTAAATCTGGTCAAAATGTACCAACAAAATCCCACTTTGAATGTGAATACATTTAAACTTACTTTGCATGCAAAAAAAAAAAAAAAAAAAAAAAAAAAAGAATAAGTTCAATAATAAGGTGCCTTTACTCAGCTTGTAGGGTCCTTAACTTAAACTTTTCGTAGAAAAAACATACTCCATCTCTTTCATGAGATCAACTAGATATTTAGCTAAAGGAGTAGTAGTGGTTTCTCTAAGATATTCAGGAAACCTCATTTTCCTCATTTTCAGTCCTGACAAGCCTCTCCTCTTATAGTGCCACTTTTTCAACTCCTGCTTCTTCATCAGAAGCAATGCAGGGCAATGAATCTCTGGCAGTTAACACTAGAAGACCATAAGCACTGAACTTAAATGCTTATTTTATCTACGTCTATTATTTTGAATTATCTTCATAAAGTTACAAGATTATAATAGGTAAGCTCAATGTTAAAATTAATTTACATAAGTTAGCGAACACAGCATTTTACAGATAACAGTGGATGATTCTTAAAACAATTCTTTCTATCCATAAGTACATTTCAAACAAGTAAGTGATTTTTTAGCTTTAAAAAAATATATATTGAAGAGTGAATCACATTTTAGAGGAGCTTGCTGAAGAAACACTGTTCTGAAACTCATACAGATTCTACTGTTGTTACTTGAAAGACAATATTGCACTGTTTATTGTCAGTATTAATGAACAACTCCAAACAACCAGAAATTATGTGCTTCTAGTAAAAGGATAAAAAGCAACGTGCGTTGTTTGGAACAGAGAAATAACATATTATCTTAATAACTATGTTAGAATCTTCGAATCATAGAATAGTTAGGGTTGGAAAGGACATTAAGATCATCTAGTTCCAACCCCCCTGACATGGGCAGGGACATCTCACACTAAAACATGACACCCAAGGTTTGTCCAACCCAGCCATGAACACCGTCAGCGATGGAGCACTCACAGCCTCCCTGGGCAACCCATTCCAGTGCCTCACCACCCTCACACTAAGCAATTTCTTACTCATATCAAATCCCAACTTCCCCTATTGAAGTTTGAACCCGTTACCCCTTGTCCTATCACCACAGTCCCTCATGAAGAGTCCATCCCCAGCATCCCTATAACCCCCCTTCAGACACTGGAAGGCTGCTATTAGGTCTCCACACAGCCTTCTCTTCTCCGGGCTGAATAGCCCCAACTTTCTCTCCCAATCTTCATACGGGAGGTGCTCCAGTCCCCTGATCATCCTCGTGGCTCTCCTCTGAACTCATTCCAACAGTTCCATGTCCTTTTTATGTTGAGGACACCAGAACTGTACACAATACTCCAAGTGAGGTCTCACAAGAGCAGAGGAGAGGGGCAGGATCACCTCCTTCCACCTGCTAGTAATGCTCATTTGGATGCAGCCCAAAATATGGTTGGCTTTCTGGGCTGCAGACACACACTGAAGCTGGGAAATGTTCATTTTTCTCATAGACCAACACCCCCAAGTCCTTCTGCGCTGGGCTGCTCTCAGTCTCTTCTCTGCCCAACCTGGAGCTGTGCCTGGGATTGCTCCCACCCAGCTGTAGGACCTTGCACTTGGCATAGTTAAACTTCACAAGGTTGGCATCATCCTACCTCACAAACCTCTCAAGGTCCCTCTGGAAGGCATTCCTTCCCTCCAGCGTATCAACCGATCCACACAGCTTGGTGTTATCGGCAAACTTTCTGAGGGCGCACTCAATCTCACTGTCCATGTCACCGACAAAGATGTTGGACAAGACCAGTCTCGACACCGATCCCTGAGGGACACCACTTATTACTCATCTCCAAAGTTAAAAATATTTTCCTCACTATTTATGAAACAACTATAGTCTTTAGGTTTTCACCCTTCATAACTCTGCCTAAAATTCAGAAATCATGAGATCAACACTAATTAGAGAGTATCAGTTTCTTTAATTGCAAAGTATACATCGTGCAACTGGTATTTCCTGAAGGACAAGCATGCTGTAAAGCACCACTAAGTCAAGTGATTTTTAGTGCTGTGATCACTACAACCAGTGTTTAAGTTCTAAGCAAGGAAGAAATTCTATGTACTCTCTCAAAACACCTGATAGCTGATTGAAACTCTTGTCTGACAGACAGGAATGGTATACATACATCAAACTGAAGACATTCTTGCTACACAAACTTGACAAGGTCACATGATATTATCAGTGTATTGGAAAATGCAAAAGGAAATCGATCATTTATATGTTAGTGAGAACATTTGAGAAGATGGCATTGGAGGAAAAGGAGATGAAGTAGTTAGATACCGTCCATGCATATCATCACTTAAAATCACAGACATGACAGCTATCCTAAAGGATTTCAAATACAGTGAAATGAGGTCAAAAGTATGGAGAAAGCTGTAATTGAGAACAAGGGAAAACGAAGACTGAGAATCACGACTGAGAATTTAGGAAGTCTGCCTTAACTGAAATTATTCTCAAGTACATGTTGTCCTGAGAAGGACTTACAAGATGGTGCTTAAAAAGATATTTCTTCTGTAGAAGGAATAGGACATACAGGGTAACAGATCTCAGATCTAAAGATCTTATAAGGGATTCTTATGTTCAATTACTTTTCAGTATGGAAAACATAGGTTTATATTTTTTTAAAAAATATTTTATCCTAGAAGTGACTTTGCTCATGCATCAATTCACTGATCCAGTGATTGATTGATTTCAGGAATTAACCTCTTCATAAGATGTATATACAAAAATACCGTGGAGAAAGTAGTTAGGTGTTTTGAAACATTATTTCATTTTTCAGCTGAAGCATAACATTAATAAGACTGCAGGCAAAAGCTAAGAACATATGTTATTTGATGTTTCAGATGAATCATGCTATGCAATAGAAGTTCTGAAGTCTCATTTTTAAGAGGATCAGTGCAAAAGCTCTTAATCACTGCTTTACTCTGTCAAGATTTCTAATACCTCCAGCTAGACTGCCTTATACGCCTCAAGGTACATCTTCCTTGTTCTCACACAATCAGACACATACAGCATCATAATGAGTGCATGCAAGACTGACATCCATAAAGTGCCCCTTGCGAACCATTTCTCTGAAGTCTGATTATTCCAGGACCCAAGCATAACAGTCACATTTAATGATGTCAGCTGCCACAACGTGGGGCCTCAGGCATTCCTCTCCAAGGTCATTCAGCAGCATTTTGTTTTTCACATCTAAGTTTATTATTGCCTTTAAGCATAAAGGCAATTACCTGACCAGTGTGTATAGGCTTCTGAGCTTGACTAATAGAAGCCACTAAACATGAAATCACAAAATACAGCAAACCTTACACCTATAAATATACAACACTTCCATTCCTCTCTCTAAAAATTTAACTTTAAACAGCATTTTATTCTTTTGGTTTATAATACAGCCAAAATCACTCAAACTCACAGCTCTCTGAAATGAATAATACCTAAACCTAAGAATAAGGGTTTCAGATTGACAGTTAAACAGCAGGTACACATGAATGATGAACTATGGGAGTTCAAGGCCTATCAGTGATCCAAGGCTAATGTACATAAAGGCTTACTATTGCAACAATTTATTTTTGAAAAGGGGAAAGGGAGATGGAAGTAAAGTCACAGTAAAAAGAC
The DNA here is from genome assembly GCA_017639245.1 of Myiopsitta monachus. Taxonomy (NCBI): domain Eukaryota; kingdom Metazoa; phylum Chordata; class Aves; order Psittaciformes; family Psittacidae; genus Myiopsitta; species Myiopsitta monachus. The sequence goes on along the minus strand of CM029941.1, from coordinate 95,331,683 downwards.
AATTAGGAAACAGCAGTTAAAATAATGAATAACTGAAATTACTCCAGTGAGGAACAAGCAGTGGAACCTTACCAGGACAGCAGACTTGAGCACATTTTAGGCAATTGTTTCAAGTTTGTTTAAGGGCAAATGCAGGTTTATCCACCCCCAAATATTCAAGGAAAGACCTAATATCCCACAAAGCAGTGTCTTACATGTTCTTAGAAGGAGATATAAACTCAGCTTGCGGAGCAAGGAAGAAAAGGACTTGCTTTTGCTTTTCTTTAGTGCTGTTGTTTGAGTTACATTCATGTGACATTTTAATTTAAGGTCTTCAAAGTCTTATTGTGAATAACAAAATTCACAGTTTTGGTCACTTGTCTACCTAGCTAGACCTATTCTTTCAAAGATTTATGTTGGCTGTCTAATAAGAGCAGTCTGAATACCCTCACAATTCAACAGTATACAAACAAAGTTCTATTTCCTCTTAAAAAAATCAGTACCTCATTTCTGTTTTAAGTCCTATTTCTGCATATCAAAGTGTCCCAGAGAAAAATGCATCCCTGGTAAATAACAACTGCAGCCAATTGCTAGAGTCTCAATCAGCAATAGAAAACTGTTTAACAGCATGTGTACGTACTGCTCCTGGGGCTTCCAGTGGATAGTACAAATGAAATATGTCACAACTAATTCGGAGAAAACTCCATGAACAAACTTGCCAACAAAGTTTTCTAGTTGACAAGCAGGTATTCTTTATTACGGTGCCGGGGGACACAGGGGATAGCTCCTCCTAGCGTGTGTCCCCTCATTGCTACACAGGCAGTCCTTATATAGCTACAGAGCATACATACATATTCATGAGGCTACGTATGGATTATATCATTTTCCAGAAAGTTCCCCTCATGCGTACAAAAATGTGGTGGTGGTCTCTGAGGGTCATTTACTTCTTCCAACAATCTTCATCACTGCTGGCAGCCTTTGAAGCACCCGCAGTAGATGCTTATACCAGCTTAATTGGTTCGCTAACAGCACAGACATAACAATCATCCCATCTTCCTACTTATCAGTTAATTTAACTGCAACCCATTCTGGGCCCCTGCCTTTCCAGATGCTCCCTATCTTTACGTCCTGTTCTTTTAGCCTGTTTTTCTTACACTCATTTTGTACTAAGGTCATAAAGGCCTAAACTACGTCAGCTACAGCAGTTTGTCTTATACAAGGATTCTCAGCATGTTCTCTAGCTGTACTCTATATTTTTCTCTGTATATCATGCATCTCAGTAATTTTCCATTACTACTGTTACAAAGCCATCAAACTTAACATTACTTAAAATTGATTCTAAAGGTTTATATATTTCATTTTGTAATTTCTTACCCCCCTTGTTGCACAACTAAGGCAGCAGAAATTTCAAAATACTTTTCAGATGTGGAAAAAAAAAAGATAGAACTTAGACAAAGTTCCACAAAAGAACTTTCGGGTGCTTTGTTCAAACCACTGGAATTCATCAAGATGAATAGAGAAGCATGTAAGACTCTGGATGCAGATTCTCACTAATGAACTTATACATGTCAGAATAGCACGGAAAAAAAACTCAGCACAGAAACAGCTGTTTCAATTTCCACACATTCTTATGCTCAATGAAAGATTGAGGAAGTCTGCAGTCATGATGTTACTGTGCATATCTGAAAAACACATAGTGACAGGCATTACTACCATCTAATGAAATTGACAGATAGAGAAGGCAGAGGTCATGTTTGCTCTCTCACTGGTAATACAGCAAGATCATCTATGAAGCAACATCAGTGCATTTGCCTTAATATTACTTTGACACTGTTTTCCCTCATATGATCCCTTACAAGAATGGCTCAGTTAATTTTTAGGCACTCACAGTGCTCACTTCATGCTCACTGCCAATCTCTTTCTTCCCTTATGACACTTTCTGTAAAAGATTTCCTTTTTCACATTGGAAAGTTGTGGAAGACTGTAATCTGCTGTCATGCCTAGTTAAGTATCACATTCCAGTGACTAACAGTGTGTGGGTTTACATCCACCATGACAGAAGACTTTATAAGATGTTTGATTTTTTTGTTCTTTTTTTCCTTATGTGACTCCTACCCTTTCCCTGCTTAGGGGGTGTCGTGATTTAAGCCCCTCAATAGCTCACCCAGTTCGTTCACTCACTCACTCCCCCTCTTTCTTCCCCCAGTCCCAGGGGGATGAGGAGGAGAATCGAAAGGATGCAGCTTCCACAGGCTGAGATAAGGACAGTTTAGTAACTAAGGTATAACACAAATCACTACTGCTGCCACCAGTAATGATAATGTCAGAGAAGTACAAATAAAGAGAATACAACTGCTCACCAAGCCTGACCCAGCCAGTGCACCCCCCAGCAGCGAACACCCCAGTGCACCACTCACCCTTCCTGGTCTCTGCTCTCTGTTTTCACATCCTGGACATGACGTGCTGTGGCATGGAATAACCTCTTTGGTCAGCTTGGGTCAGGTGTCCTGTCTCTGCTTGCTCCTGGCTCCCCCTCCTCCCTGGCATAGCATGAGACTCAGAAAGTCCTTAGCAAGACAAAACACTGCCAAGCAGTAACTGAAAACACTGGTGTTATCAGCACTGTTCCCAGGCCGAAAATCAACAACACAGCGCTGCACCAGCTACCAAGAAGGAGAAAAATGACTGCTGCTGCTGAACCCAGGAGAGGGGGTAAGCTCTTTGCTATTTAAGACCTACTTTTCATAATTCATGTAACATGGGCTCAACATCATAGCACACTGGAAACATGAGATGTAATCAGGACAGAAAGCAAGATGTATCTGCAGAGTACAGAGGGGACCATCAGCAGCCATCACCACTGCCCACACAGTAGGCTGACTGAAGCTACTTGACTAAACTAGAATGGAGTCACACTAGTTAAGTTCAGGAGTAAGGAAATCATATCATTTAGTCTCTACCTAATAATTTGATTATAATTTTTTAACATGTATTTTTTAAAATGGGCGCTTAAACCTCTAACTGACTACATCTGCAGAATGCAGTGTCACCATTTTATGCACTGTCAAAACATGTTCCTTGTATCACAAATATTTCATTAAAAGATACAAATATGTAGTAGTAACGAACAAAAGTAATTTTAAAAAAGACTTGTGCAAACTATGGAGAAAAAGATCTATGGGATAGAATCATCAAGTTTTTCTGTACAAATGAGATGGTTTCACTTGGGTATTCCTACCTCAGGATTTTTGAGAACAGAAGACAAGAGAGAACAGTATTTTGTCTACTAGTCCAGAAAAATAATTGAAGCCTGATGTGCAAAAAGAGTAAGAAACTGTAAACTCACCAGGTGAAAGTTGCAGATTAGCAATTTGGAAAGCCTAATGCATCTAATCAACTAGTACAGGTATAGAGGAATAAGTAAATAAGAGGGAAAAAAGGGAAATTAAATAGCATCCTCATTCCCTCTATTACTTAGGGAAGCTGTCATTGTTAATATAAAAGCGGACATTCATACAAGAAATTAATAAAAAAAAGCAACATAAATCAAGGTAAAGAAAAGCTGTGAAATTTCTAAGTGTTGAATAGCAAATGATACAATTCTTAAATGCTAAAAAATATAACACTCTTCCCTCAGAAGTTGTGTTTTGCATTACATATTACACATTACATGAACAGATGTTCATTTGCCAAGAAAAAAAAATAAAAAAAAAATTCTTGTATTAAATGCAAACAAAACATTGCCACTAAGGGAGACACCATTTTTTTGGAAAATATATCTGTCTTTGTATATTTAAATTACCTTTACTGAATTACTAACAACTGGGACTAAGTGACTTCAACAAATTAAAGTAACTGTGATTCTGTACAAGTAACTGATCTATACTCTAAGGTTCCTTATTATCTTACCTTCTTACCATACATTAATGAAAATGAGAATAAGAGAATGGAGAATATGCATACATTTCTCTCGTCTTAAAAGACACATCTCACTCCCATTTATCGAACATAAAAAGCAATTAACCTTGTAGCATATTAACAAAGTATTGCATTTGAAACCTGTAAATTAATAAAGATGTTTTCGACATCAGTGAATTTGGGTTATGTTTCTCAATAGTACCTGTAAGGTTCATTTTAAACAATGAGTAAGATGATATAAAATCGTAGAAAAAATACAATAAAAAGAAAAAATATAGTCAATAGGTGTAGTTTACACGTGTCCATGTAGATTAGTGAAGGGAATAAAAGGAGCATTTAAAGTGCACTTAAAGATCTAGTTAAACAAGATCTTATTTTCCTTGTAAGAAAAAAAAATCATCTGTCTTTCATTGTACAAGAACCAACCAGATGACAAACATTTTATTGCAAATATATTTATATGAGCTAATAAAGCATTAAATGATTTTTTATTATTAAATTACTTTTGCTATTGTGCAGTCCTTATTTCCCTTGATCATTTTATTTTTAATGAACCTCAACCCTCAGTGTATGTTGAAAAGAAAACCTAATTTAACAATAGGTATTTTACTGCCCTGTACTCTTATTTGTGAACATTTGCTGGGACTGGTTTTTAATCAATAACCAACTGCTATGTCAAATTAAAGTCAAAAAGTTAAGACAAGTTTGGGGTGAGGGAAGGGCAGGAAGAGAGGGAAAGAGGGAGAAATATGTTTATTTTGTGATAGTTGCCCCAACAAATAATTCACAACATCCCTAGAAAGTAAATAAAGAAAATAAATCATTAAAAAAATGTGTTAACATACAGATGGATAGTTGTTTGAAATTTTTTAATGCAGGCAACCTCATCATGGTTCATTTTAGCATAAATCAAAAGGGTTAATATTACTAGAAGTTATACACAGAAATAGCCCAGTGGTACTCCTCTTATTTCTTCTGTAACTTCTGCTTTGGTGAAAACAAGTATTTTGGTCTTTCAGTTTAAAACAAAATATGTTACTTCTGCCATTTGGTTTTTGATGTAAATCCATTGCTACAATGTTGATTCAAAATAATGACAAAGCAACAAATGTTTAATGCACCTTGTGCATATGAGTAGCTAACAGCATTCAGTAAAACGTTTAGTCTCATGTGTTCTTCAAATGCAGTACAAGATTGCTTACTAAGATCTCACGAATGAGATCACCACCACATGAACTGGACAGAACTTACTGTACCTCCACCAGACAGGACAGAGAATAAAATATAATTTTGTTTTCGACATCACTTTGTGTCATGACTGATGCTGCCATCATCTCCCTAGTTCACTAAGAACACTAGTTACCACTGTTTTGCATCAGCTGTACTGCGGTGTACATTTGTAGTATGCTGGTAGTGCAGTAGAAGTTGCAAATTCCTAAGTAATTTTTGTCCTTCTCAGCATTCCAAAACACATATCTAAGAGACTGCAGAGAATCCCTCTCCTTTTGAGAGTACCTTACACTGAGTAGCCAAAATAATGTATAAATGTATTTGTACAGAAAATACAAAATAATGTATTAAATAATGTATTAAAGTTCCCTTATTTCATCACAGTTATGGAATTTTGCACAACCATTCTACATCAGCATTAAACTGGCACTTCGATTGACATCATAACCACTCAGGCACTTGCACTGACATTGTAATGACTCCTCTGGGGCTGTTACCACGTCAATGGAAGTATGAGAGACACCTCATTGACACTGTAACAGCTTCAGAGCCTGAAATGTGATGGTAATGGCTCCTCTGGGGCTGTTACCGCGTCAGTGGAAATATATACGATACACTTGCATCAATGTTATAAAAGTGCTTACACCAGTATCATAAGTGAAGCCCCAGAAATCTGACAATAAAAATGAAATTATCAGGATAAATAAAAAAAAAGGAAAAGTTAAAGTGCTCCAAAAAAATAGAAGTCTTCAAGAGATGTATGTGTTTGGTTTTTGCTTCACTGAAACATGCTCATACATACAAATACTACCAAAAAAACTACCAACAAACACAATACGCAACTTGTCCTCCCAGACAAGACATCAGCAGGCACAGATGGAAAGAGTACATGAAATTCTCCCCATCCTTAAAGCAACAATGAAGGTACTGACCCTTTATGAGTTGTACTTACAATAAAGTTTGTCTAAGTTATTTCTGCAGCAAGAGTTTTTTTAATACTTCATAACTTCTCAAGAAAAGTAAAAATAATTAGAAGTCAAAATAAACAATTTCCATTCCGTGAGTTTTTCATTATTTGCTGGAACTGTTTGTCAACTGCTTGTTGAAAAAGTGTACATTCTGTAATTCTAATCCTTTGAAAAAATAATGTTAATGTGAAAATTGCTAATGTAATGAATTTATTACCTGAGGTTACGAACTAATTATCAATCCATGCGCAATTTGTTAAACTAAAATAACAAATCCAATTAGCTTCCACTAATTATATATATAAAACTAAAATCAACTGAGAATTACACTACAATTAGAAACCATGAATGAGAGGCTTTTTCTATTAGTATTATTTATGAAACAAAAAAACTTTGCAATTCTCTTTGCATTCACTTCATGGGCTCCATTTTCCCATTAAGAAAATCCCCTTCAATAGATTATCCAAGGACTCCTACTGTAGATCCCACAAGAATGCCAGTATCACAGAACTAGCACTGAGGATCAAGCTCTGCAACCTAGAATACTGCCAGGAAAAGTTTAGGAAAGTTCATACAGGCATTAAGCACAAGTCAATGCTTAGCTAGAATAGCAAGGGCAACACTCTAGTAATTAAAAGCAATTGGAAGATTATAGAACACATATGTTGGTATGATGTGACATTTAGATACCAATCTCCCCACATATACCAAGCTGGGGGTGAGTAGGGTAGAGATTGTAGAAAGCCCAGAAATAAACCCATCAAGCCAGACTTTCCCTGTAACAGAAGCTCTGAAGAGCAAAGAAAAAGAAAAAAAATATTCCACTAGTAGTAAAGGAATTAGCACTGAAGATTAGATTAGAAGCCAATCAAGTCCTAGCTCTTATCAACAAGCTTCACTTGTGGTATAGGTGGGGTCAAGATAACTCAGGAAAAAAAAAATTGAGAGAAAGAAAATCAATTTGTAGTTCATGAAAACAGGGCCTGTTTGAGATACTGAACATGTTTATTGCTCTGAAACTCATTAGGTACAAGAATTCACATATTGAGTAAATATCTTGATAACTCTATGTCACGGGTTCAGCTTTTCCCCAGGTCTCATGTTACGCCAGGAAGGAGGGGAGAGCTGGGAGGAGGCAGAGACAGGGTGCCTGACCCGGGCTGACCAATGAGGTTATTCCATACCACAGCATGTCATGCCCAGGAGGTAGAATATGGGGGGAGGAACCGGGAAGTGGGGGGCTTTGGCGGGCTCTCGCGGGCTCTTCCAGCGCGGTCGGGTTGTATCCTCTCCCTTTGTATTTACTTTGTCACTATTATTGTTATTGGTGGTGGCAGTAGTGATTTGTATTGTATCTTAGTTACTGGACTGTTCTTATCTCAACCCGTGGGAGTTACATTTTCTTCGGTTCTTCTCCCCATTTTCCCCCCTGTCGGGGGGGAGGGGGGGGAAGGAGGGAGAAGTGAAATTTACGGCTTAAACCACGACACTCTAAAGAAAGAAGAACCTAAAGTTTGCAAACAGATGTAGGAAAATCAGCATGAGGAGAAAAGCTTTTGCCTACCATGTAGTGCCAATGGAGGGATGCCCCTGACCAACTGCATGTATCCTGAATGTACCACTGCAGGTAAGAGGCGAAAAAAAAGCATGGTTTTTATATTTTCAGTAACTCTGAGAATTATTTTACTGCAGACTCTATTTCTGATTAAATAGAGATATTGACTGCTTACACTGATGACATCTGGAGTTAGTGAAAAGCTGCTGAAAAACCCATCACCAATTCAGTAAAGCCATTAACAAGCACTTGGATTCAGTGAGGAATTTAAACATATGTTTAACTTTAACAGTACTTAAGCCTGACAGAAACCAACATGAATTCAGTAGATAACAAAAGCTAAAAACAAGTTCCCTGACAGTAATGGGCACTAGCTTTATCTGCAACAAATGCCAACTTCAGCACAGACGAGGTTGAATTTTGACACTTGCCCAAAACATACAGACACACAGCCAATTTCAGTGTCAAAACTGCTAATAAAATCAGCTTTAAAACATACAAACAACTAAAAAAATACAGCAGGGTTTACCTCTGGAAAGTGTAACCTTATATGCATCTAAACACCAGCAGCAGATCTCCTCTAAGAGCAGATTTACATCTAAATGCTAGCAGAAGCTCATCTCTCAGCACAACCTCCCACCTAAATAATAGCAGATCACCTTTAAGCATAACCTTCCACCTAGAAACCAGCATAAGCTCATCTTCAAGTACATACAGCTTTCCCTGGACTAAGAGTTCAACAGCCACAAGCTGGAGCTCCACAGCAGCACCGTGCCATGGGAGACAAAACGACTGAACTGACCCAAGAGTATGGTGTTAGCAGGGCAGGAGCTGAGGCATGGTGGGAGATGACATAGGCAGCACCTCCCAGTAGAATCAACCAAAATGGCCATCCACCCCCAGAACTAAGCAAACAGGTAACCAAAGAAACCCCAAACTTAGTCACCATACTATTAGCAGTGAATAAACAAGGCAAAAAGGCGCTTAAATTTAGCCTACAACCTCCCACGGTTTCCTAAACTGGTCTTCTGGCTGCCTCCAAAGCTCTGGAAACACTGCAGGCCAGCCTGCAGCCTGAGGGCAGGAATATGAGGTGAGATGAACTGAGGAGGCACATGGCTCCATACCCACCAGAAGGTTCCAGGCAGAACTTGTGAGGTATCTTGGCAACAGCGAGCATCCCTGCTGCAAGATAAGGCATTGGGTAGCTTTCCTCTCTGTTTCCTAAGCTGCTGTGAAAGTAGACAAAAAAAGTAGCTTTATCTCAAACCTTCATACAAATTGGGTTGGAACTAACGCAGAGCAGCCAGATGTACTGTAACATCTCCTGAGGTGCTTTGTGGAAGCTGAGGTAGAACAGTGCTGGTGGAACTTTGCTGAACAGAGTTAATAACTTTCTTGGGAGAAGCTGCTTCAGGTAGCAGCATTGCTGAGGAAAAGCCATTGCCAGTGCTCCAAGTAAGTTCCCCAGGCAGTTTCATAGGTATGTTGTGCATTTTCACACATCACAGAATCATAGAATACTTAGGGTTGGAAAGGACATTAAGATCATCTAGTTGCAACACCCCTGCAAGGGGCAGTGACACCTCACACTAAAACATGACACCCAAGGCTATGTCCAGCCTGGCCTTGAACACCGCCAATGATGGAGCATTCACAGCTTCCCTGGGCAACCCATTCCAGTGCCTCACCACCCTCACACTAAACAATTTCTTACTCATATCAAATCTCAACTTCCCCTGTTCAAGTATGAACCCGTTACCCCTTGTCCTATCACTACAGTCCCTCATGAAGGGTCCATCCCCAGCATCCCTATAGCCCACCTTGAGATATTGGAAGGCTGCTATTAGGTCTCCACACAGCCTTCTCTTCTCCAGGCTGAACAGCCCCAACTTTCTTCATAAGGGAGGTGCTCCAGCCCCCTCATCATCCTCATGGCCCTCCTCTGCACTTGTTCCAACACTTCCATGTCCTTTCATATTTTGGACACCAGAACTGCACACAAGACTCCAAGTGAGGTCTCACAAGAGCAGAGTAGAGAGGCAGGACCACCTCCCTTGGCCTACTGGTCATGTTCCTTTGGATGCAGCCCAGGAGACGGCTGGCTTTCTGGGCTGCAAGCACACACTGAAGCTGTCTCATGTTCATTTTCTCATCAACCAACACCCCCAAGTCCTTCTCCACAGGGCTGCTCTCAATCTCTCCTCTGCCCGACCTGGAGCTGTGCCTGGGATTGCTCCCACCCAGATGTAGCACCTTGTACTTGGCATGGTTAAACTTCATCAGGTTGGCTTCAGCCCACCTCACAAGGTCCCTCTGGAAGGTATTCCTTCCCTCCAGTGCATCAACCAAATCACACAGCTTGGTGTCATCAGCAAACTTGCTTATGGCACTCAATCCCACTGTCCATGTCACAAAAAAAGACGTTGAACAAGACTGGTCCCAACACCCATCCCTGAGGGACACCACTCCTTACTGGCCTCCAGCTGGACATTGAGCCATTGAGCACAACTCTTTCCATGAGGCCATCCAGACTGTTCTTACACCACCAAGTGGTCCACCTATCAAATTGATGTCTCTCCAACATAGAGACAAGGATTGTTGTGTGAGACAGTGATGAACGCTTTGCACAAGTCCAGGTAGATGACAGCAGCTGCCCTACCCCTGGCCATCAGCTCCGTAGTCTTATCACAGAAGGACACCAGATTGGTCAGACGGGATTTCCCCTTAGTGAAGCCATGCTAGCTGCCACAAACCACCCTGTTGTTTTTCCTGTGCCTCAGCATGCCTTCCAGGAGAATACACTCCAAGATTTTGCCAGGCACAGAAGTGAGGCTGACTGGTCTGTAATTATCCGGGTCATCCATTTTCCCCTTCTTGAAAATGGGGGTTATGTTTCCCTTTTTCCAGTTGTCGGGAACTTCACCTGACTGCCATGAGTTTTCAAATATGATGGACAGTGGCTTAGCAACTTCATTTGCCAGCTCCTTCAAGACCCTCAGGTGGATTTCATCAGGTCCCATGGACTTGTGCATGTTCAGGTCCCTAATACAGTCTTGAACCAGATCTTCTCCTACAGTGGGCCTAGGGTCTTCATTCTCACTGTCCCTGTGTCTGCCTTCCAAGACTTGGGTGGTATGGTCAGAACATTTGCCAGTGAAGACTGAGGCAAAGAAATCATTAAGAACCTCAGTCTTCTCCAAATCCAGGGTACCCTGTTCTCCTGATAGCTTCCGAAGGGGTCCTATGTTGTCCCTAGTCTGTCTTTTATTCACAATGTCCCTATAGAATCCCTTCCTGTTATCCTTAACATCCCTAGCCAAGTTTAATTCTAAGTGGGCCTTAGCTTTCCTAACCTGGTCCCTAGCTTCCTGGACAACAACCTTGTATTCTTCCCTGGACACCTGTCCTTGCTTCCACTTTTTATAAGCCTCTTTTTTCCTTCAAAGTTTCCTCAGCAGCTTCTTATTCATCCAAGGAGGTCTCCTGGCCCTCCTGCAGCACTTCCTTCTAGTAGGGATGTATCGCTCCTGAGCTTGCAGAAGGTGATCCTTGAATATCAACCAATAGTCTTGGGGCCCCCTGCCCTCTAGGGCTATATCCCATGGAACCTTACTGTGCAGGTTCCTGAAGAGGCCAAAGTCTGCTCTCTTGAAGTCCAGGGCAGTGAGTTTGCTGCATGCTCTTCTCACTGTCCTGAGGATCTCAAATACGACCATTTCATGACTGCTAAAACCAAGGCTGCCTTGGAACATCACATTTCCAACCAGCCCTTCCCTGTTGGTGAGGATGAAGTCAAGCATGGCACTTCTCCTTGTTGGCTCCTCTGTTACTTGCAGAAAGAAGTTGTCTTCCACACAATTGAGGAACCTCCTGGATTGCTTGTGCTGGGACGTACAGTCCCTCCAACTGATATCAGGGTGGTTGAAGTCCCTCATGAGAGCAAGGGCCTGCGAGCGTGAGGCTGCTCCGATCTGTCTATAGAGTGCTTCATCCACCGAGTCCTCTTGGTCAGGCGGCCTGTTACAGATCCCCACAACAATGTCTCCCATCGCTGTTCTCCCTTTAAGCCTGACCTGCAAACTCTCTGTCAACTGCTCACCTTTCCCCAGGCAGAGTTCCATACTCTCCAGACTATCCCTAACAGAAATAGCAACTCCCCCTCCCCACCTACCAGGCCTGTCTTTCCTAAAGAGCCTGTAGCCTTCCATTCCAACACTCCAGTCATAGGAGCCATCCCACCATGTTTCTGTGATGCCTATGATATCATACCCCCGTAGATGTGCACGCATCTCTAATTCCTCTTGTTTGTTCCCCATGCTACGGGCATTTGTATAGAGGCATCTGAGCCGAGCTCCAATTGAAGCCGTCTCATTGACTGGAGCAGCTGGAATATCTCTACATTGCTCTGAATGTTTACTATAGGTGTTGGCAAGTGACTGGGTGCGTTGGGATGGAATGATGCCTCCCTCCCCCCACACATCTAGTTTAAAGCATTCTTGACCAGTCTGGCAAGCCTCCTACCAAATCCACTCTTCCCTTTCTTTGTCAGACCAGCTCCACCAGCCCCCAGCAGACCTGGCCTACTAAACAGAGGCCCTTGTTCAAGGTACCCAAACCCCTGACTATAGCACCACCCTTCTAGCCATTTATTAACCTGGCCAATCCTCCTAGCCTCTTTAAGGTCCTCCCCTGTATCCTGGAGAATTGACAAAAAGACAATTTGCACTCCAGAGCCCCTAACCACCTCTCCCAGAGCTCTGTAGTCCTTCTTTATGTTCTCTGGGCTACTGCTATCTATATCAGTAGCACCCATATGGATTCTAGAAGTGGGTAATAGTCAATGGGGCCAACTAGAGCAGACAGCTTCTCTGCAATATCTTTGACCCGGGCCCCTGGTAGGCAACGCATCTCCCTTGAGACTGCTTCAGGCCGACAGATGGGTACCTCTGTGCCTTTTAGAGTAGAGTCCCTTAAACAATGACCCTCAATTTTTTCCTGGCAGCACCAGTAGAGATCTTCTTTATCAGTGCATCAGCTGGTTGTTCCTGATGGGAGTGTGGTTCCTCATCACTCCCCTGTAGGACAGCAAAGCCATTCTGGGAGGAACAACAGATTTAGGAGGAAGCCCCTTGCTTTTAATTATCCTCTTCCTCCTTTTTTTTTTTTGTTTTGCTGATTTTTTCTGTTACTTTTTCCCAGCTTCCTGTGTTAGTGGCCTCCATTCCTGCATGAGTGACAATAGACGCTTGAGGCCCTTGCACAGTCTGGTCCTGGAGCAAGCAGTACTGCTTCCCCTCAACTTCCCTGACACCTTTCAGCCTCTTGAGAACATCCTGCAGCTCAGCCACCTTCTGCAGGAGGACCTCCACCAGGGAGCACTGAGTGCAGCCCTGCCCATTGTGCACCCTGCTCTCAGGAGAGCAGTGCAGGTTCTCTCTACATTCCGAGCTCTGCACTACAGCCTCCCTTCCCATCAGCTCTTTCTGGGTGCCTACACTGGCCACTGCTGGGGCAGCCAGAGCAGAGCTCCCAGATCGGACCCTGGTCATGCGGCAAGTGCTCATCACTCTGCTCACCATCTCTCTCGCCTACCCGCGCAAACTGCCGCGCAAACTGCCGCGCAAACTGCCGCGCAAACTGCCGCGCAAACTGCCGCGCAAACTGCCGCGCAAACTGCCGCGCAAACTGCCTTGAACCCGCCCTGTTTGCCCTCCCTGGTCGCTCATGCTCCCTGGAGCAGCTTTTTAACCAGTCAGGGTGGTGCCGTTCCTCCTGGCACCGCCCCCTCTGAGTCAGCTCCTCCCAGCCGCTGAGCTGCCGGCTCCTGGAGAGGCCCTGTCGAGGACTTGAGGCTCCCTAGGTGCCTGTTGCTGCTCTGAGTTGAAGCTCCTGGACACTGAGCCTCCCCCCACCCCACCCCCACCCCGGATCAGGCACTGCAGGCATCCCCTCTCGAGACAGTCACCTCATCAGTGGGCCGGAAATGGCCGATGATGCACAGGTTGAACATCAGTGTTGTTTTGCTGTTTCATATGAGGTAGGTACTTCTTTTTCTACTGCTTGTTGAAGTTTAAAGCTAGGATTCTCATTTACCATGTAACTTGCACATGGAAGTGATTAGGAACCTCATTCAAACAAGTCTTCTGTATTTAATAGAAATCTGGATATAGATTTACAGAGTTGGCATTCTAGATCTCAAACCCTGAATTTTTGGCTAAAAAAGTTGGACTTCACATGAAATTCTAAACCTTTTGTGGACTTCCTCCTTGAGTATTAAATTATATATTTTTCAAAACTTAGAAGCCATCTTAAAATATGTAAGTTTTTTCTCTACCGGATCTGTGGGGGAGAAAAAAAAAAAAGTTAGTGTAATTTAATGGGTAGGTTGTCCATTCAATAGCTACTTGAAAATAAATAATTGGAGAACATGAAAAATGATTCAGGTATTTAGATCACTAATGTTATTTAGTGAATTAATAAACAGTTCTTTTTTTTTTTAATGTTGGGTACTTGAAAATGCGTTGTGCTGCTGCCTACTAATTTATTCTGAATTATTTAGTATTATAAACTAGTTGCTTAAAATTTTTCCATAATAAAGCAGTGGTGGTGAACCTGACAGTCCTCACATGAAGGTATTAACAAGCTACCAGGCGTATGTTATGTGTGTTAGTGTATGACTAGTAAATAATATTCACACTGTCCCTAGATGTGTTTTGAAGGAAGTGGTTGTTTTTATTATTATTTTTAACATGGGTATGGCTCACTGGGTTGCATGTGATAAGAAGTGCTATCTTAAGTAAAATACCATGATAATAATAAAATTGTGTAATGCTAATGAACTTAGCATGTTATACTACTAAAATGTAATCAGTGTGGCATCTTAAATATAAATCTTCTAGGCATATAAGTTGTATTTAGTTTTCACAGAAGGTGAAAAAAAAAATAGTCACAATTACACACTGGTAAAAATTTCCAGCTTAATGTGTAGAAGTTTCATGGTTTTCTTGAATATATGCTAAGATGCAGAATATCGAACCTTTTGGAACATGAAGTAAAAACTCTTCCTGGTATATTCCACTCATCTGTTGACTAATGTTACCATAGTAAAATATTTTGGAATGAAAAAGACTCATGTTGATCAGCTTAAATAGTTAGAATTAGAATTTGCTAAAAAACTTTGTTTACAACATCCTCGTCTTTGATATTTTGATTTTCAACCTGCACTAATATCTTTTTTAGTTCAGAGCTTTACTTTAGTCTTACAGAGCACCACTAGTGTCCTGTTAATTAAGGGCCACTTTTTGTCTACTCTTTCTGCAATTCGTTCTTGACTGTGTCCATTATCGTATGTATACATTATTTTTAGGCAGATAACAAGCTTGTACACAGAAGGTTAGGCAAGAAAATAAAGCAAACATTAGCACATTTATATCTGTCATTCCTTTATTTACCATGCAGTGATGAAGACATGTAATCTCTACAGGAAAAGTCTGTGGTTCTCTGCCAGCTGGCTGCCTGCCTTGACTTAAGGGAATAGTAACAAATGAAGCCCAAGCAAATGGGCACCATCTGGGTAAAGCTCAAGTGAGCTTGTTTGGACAATGCTCTAGGGTCATGTAAATGAAATGAACTTTGATGTTTAAGATGCATCTGTGAACATACATTTCCTCATTATACAGAATCTGGCTTGATTCAGTGCAGGTGCAGAAAGTTGGCAGTATTCATAAACTAGATTTTATTTAGAGGTTTTTAAAGATTCACATTGTTTACTTGTATAAACAGCCATTTCTAATGCTTGTGTTTCAAAGCAGCCTTGAAAACAGGAAGACACTATTAAAAATAAGTAGAAAGGAAAAGAACACGAGCAGTCATATAAGTAATGTCTTCTGCTGGACTTATTCATACTTGTTGATTATTATTTTTATCAGCACAAAATAATACTGATGCTTTGCTATAATTATTTGTAAACTTTTAAGACTTTAAGATTTTTGAATGCAAAACAAAAATGTTGCATTGAAAATAGATGAGAAACATGCTTCCAGCAGCTACAATATAATGTATTGTTAAAGGTCTCTTATTTTGAACTCCTTTCTTTAGTTGAATCTAGATTAAATTTTTCTTCTTCTGATTGCTGAAATTTATTGTTGTTGTATAATATTTTAGCCCTCTCAAGACATTCACATTTTCACAAGATACAGGAAGCTTTGTATTTTTGAATCTCACTCAGTAAGACTTAACTTTGAGAAGATAGTTATGTTTGAAGTTAATATAATGCTTGACTTGTGGCATAATCAGTTACTTTGTCTGTTTTACTTTCCTCTGTATTTAGTGTTAAATGTTCCTTTGAAAGAACTGCATAGCATATATGTGTATGGCTTCCAACATTAGGAATGTTACCTGGCACTCCAGCTGTAGTTCTGAGTCATTGGGTGATATTCTTGTTACTTGACTGACCACATTTTCCATACAAAACCATTAGTCCTTGCATTGATTTTCACTAGTATGAGCACTCTTCATTTCTGTTTTCATTTGTATGTGTTGCATATGCAAGTACTGCATGCTTCGTGAAAAAAGACCACATCTGCATCTGTGTAGTGTTATTGTTGAAAAGCCATTAACCTGCACACAATAAAGACTGCTGTAGTCAGTGTTGTTAATAATACAAAAGAATTATATTCCTAGCTCACAGTTCTTTGACAGTTCTGACAGTGCCGTGGCAACCAGGGTCAGCATTGTCATTTCCAGCTCCTGGCCACATGTACATGCCAGATGGTTTTTCATTTATTCTTTTTCCTTATATGCTCGCTAATACTTACTCTTGTATGTCCAGGAAGAAAAAGGGATACTATCTTTTCACCAAGTACTATTAGATTCTCTAGCACCATGCAACCACTGAGTACTGTTTCAGTTGGACTTGCAATGTGTTCACCCTTTATATTAACATAACTGAGACATGAGCAAGGACTCTTGTGGCTCATATACAGTAGCTCTTTGAGCTGAAATAAAGGGATCATCCTTTTCATTGAACCAGTGGAAGCTATGCTAAGCTTCTCAGCTGGAAGTCACTCTTTGTATCTTGCAAGAGACTGATTTAAAATCATTCTTTTGAGGGCATCTGGGGTGAAGAATTTGTTTGGGAATTAAGCAGATGCCACTCAAAACTATGCACTTCCTTTTAAAATCCAGTTACCATAACAACTGTACAGTACTTTTGCTCTCAAACAGCACTTTTTTTATGTATCACGAAGCTTGTAGTCCAGGAGAGAAACTAATTCACTTTCCTTGATGAAACACACCACATGACTTGCAAAATGTCAGTGAGTGAGGAATGCAAGCTGAACTTACAAAACCACGTTAGAAATAGAATAGGTTATACGTTTTCAGACTTAGGTGGGTTTTCTTTTTCCTGTCCTGGGTTCAGCAGTAGCAGTAATTTTTCTCCTTCTTAGTAGCTGGTGCAACACTATGCGACATTTCCCTAATAAATGGGAAGATTAGGTCAAACTGTACCATTAATATTGTTTAGGCAGTCATCAGTAGTACAGCTTATTACAGCAATAACTCTGGTAGATTAGAAATTATGAAAGGGTTGAATGCCAAGCCCTGGTACCCTCAGGCGTATGTAAATAGTCATCACTAATAAACCTAGATATAACACATTTACATCCTCTACCAAGACGCTGTTTTATAGTGCTGATTGGCAAATACCATATAACAATGATCTGTGTAGCTTGTACTGAGCTAGTGAATTCTATATGCATTATTTAAGTATTAGATTCTTATTACCCACTTATTACCAATAGCAATTTTATACTCTCCTCTGCGTTATTATTATCCCATTTTTGCATATGTTAAAATTATCTTCTCCCCCTGCCTTTGTTGTAGTACAGCAGATCCACTAGTATATGTGTGAACAGTTACTGGTTTAATCTAACACAGAGCTTTCCAATAGTAATAATGGCAGTGTTATAATGCCTCTATGTTATTGTGCAGTGAACACACATTGCTATCATAATGTAATTCCAAGTTGTCATAAGGCATACTTTGACAGATTTAATGTCAGAGAGGTCAAAAATTCAGTCTAGAGAAGTTTTTGTATTTTAGTAGAAGAAGAAGCTCTTGCTGGATATTGTCTTAACAGATACTATCTTGTATCTAATATTAAAAAAATTATCAATAATCAAATTGTTTCATTTATCCGTTAATACACAGTAGCTCAGTGAAACTGAGTGCTTGAACTGAGGGAATGAAATAATACTACTAAAGAAGCCAAAGTAAGCCTAGTCAAAGGAAGTAATTAAGTTTTTTTACTTGCCTGCATGATGAAGTGAACCAAGTTCAGTGCTGCCAAAGCAGGCATTGCTATCATATGCATAATCAGTGCTTAAACAAATCAAGCTGGATCAAATAGGTGGCAGCAGACTTTCCACTTGCCCAAGGCAGTCATAAAGGAGAGGAAAGAAGTATTTTCATGTTTTTATGTCTCAATTGTAATTTACAAGTGGGTGTTCTGTTACATAGTTGTGATATGGGGTTTCTACTTTTGCATATTTTTTAATATTTTTGCAGTTTAGGGACTGACTTAGATGGTCAAATGTCCTATCATACTTGAAAAGTACTGATATTTCAGTGTCAATTTCTGTTAAGTTACTCAGCTGGAAAGGGAACATGCTGCCTACTTCACATTAATGAGCTGCACCCAGTTAGGATGTACTTCCCAATTGAACAAGTAGCTGTAGGTGGTGCGATTTCTGGGAAACTATGTTGAGGGACTTGAGTATTCATCTTGTAGACTGGATAAATACCTTTGTTGGTTTGTGTTTGCTTTTTCCTGCTAAAAGAGAATGATAACCCTAAAGTAATATAATACAACTTATTTTTAAAGTATACACATAAACTGTCATTCATGCATCCTAGTTTTTGTTCTTAAATATTCATGTGTGTAGATTCCACATATTTATAAAATACCATGTTAATATACCTCAGAATTGAAAAACTACTTTTGGCAGGTACACCAGGCACTAGTAGCATCACCATGGTACGATTATTTTGTTACAGTTTACAGGAAGAATTCATAGTAATTTAAAATTATTGCAAACAACCAGTTTGTTAGTGTTTAAAATGTTCTGGACCATCCTGCTTGGGGAAAAAAAAAAAATAATCCAGTGTAGTCTGTGGCCATCAGAAAATCCTTTTGTGTTGTTATGCAAGCAAGTAAATATTAAATCTTCATTTGAAAGTCACGAAAAGTTTTCTCGGAATGAAAATAAATTGTCAACTAAAAACATTGCATAAGTACTTAATAAATTATATTAAAAAAAAAAGTAGTTGCTTATATTCGTGCTAGACTGAATTAGTCCAGGGAACTCAGAATGCCGCTTAATTTTTATACATGTCTTAATGCAGTTTTAGATGTCTTGAAGGTAATAATGGCAATGCCTAAATTTTATGGTACCTGGCTGCACAGCAAAATGCAAAACTCTGCAGTGTCTGCAGCTTTGGGTTCCTTTACATTTCTGTAGTGTAAAAATCTCAGTTGGGATTCAGACACCCCTCTGTTTGTTATGTTGGTTTAGTGGCTAGAGTACCCACTTAAAAAGAGGAAGGGAGCCCAGGATTTAATAGCCTGCTTGGTGTCTTCCCTCTTTCAGATCTTAAGTTTCACAGTATTAAATTCTGATTTTGAAGCAAAGATGTAGCAAGATTTGAGCACAGGCACAGCTCCAAGTTCAGTAACTTGAATATTAAAGTATATAGAAGCTTTAAACACTTCTTTCATGACACTAATGCCTTCTTTCATGATGATAAATCTCAGCTTTCCAATTAACACCTGGGAGCCTAAATTCTGCGTTACTCAGTTTTTAGGCAGGTTTAAGAGTCTGACTGAATCATGCTTGTTAGCCTTTATAAAAACTTTGCAGCAGTCAATTTTAAAAGTTTCATCTCTTGAGAATCAGTGTAACTTGGTTTAACCTCAGGTAGCGACATATCAGTTTTTAAAATACTGGAAGTATGTGTGGTTTTTATACTGTATAAAAAGATGAAGAAAAATAGTTAATATATTGTCCTGCAGGAAGAAGTGTACCTGAAATGCAGACACTAGTGCCTTTTTTAAAGTCTATTACTGCCTACTTACTGAAAATTATTAGCACTTCAATTTTATTTTTGTTTTTAAAATAACACTAGTAGGGTTAATATTTATTCACCATTTTCTTTATTAATGGAATTTCAGGTATTTAAAGGAAAATTTTAAATGTCATAAAATGCCTGTTAATAGTGAATAAATGGAAAGAATAGCAGCCTTCCAATATCTGAGTAGGGCTGTCGTGGTTTAAGCCTGTTTGCTCACTCACTCACTCCCCCTCTTTCTTCCCCCAGTCCTGGGGGGATGGGGAGGAGAATCAAAAGAATGCAACTTCCACAAAGGTTGAGATTAGAACAGTTTGGTAACTAAGGTATAACACAAATCACTACTGCTACCACCAGTAATAATACAGGAGAAATACAAGAAAAGAGAATACAACTGCTCACCAAGCCCGACCCAGCCAGTGCACCCCCCAGCAGCGAACACCCCAGTGCACCACCACAACACACTTCCGGGTCTCTGCCCTCCGGTTTCATACCCTGGACATGACGTGCTGTGGTATGGAATAACCTCTTTGGTCAGTTTGAGTCAGGTGTCCTGTCTCTGCTTCCTCCCAGCTTCCCCTCCTCCCTGGCATAGCACAAGACTCAGAAAGTCCTTGGTCAAACTAAAACACTACCAAGCAGTAACTGAAAACACTGGTGTTATCAGCATTGTTCCCAGGCCCAAAATCAACAACACAGTGCTGCACCAGCTGTCAAGAAGGAGAAAAAACGACTGCTGCTGCTGAACCCAGGACAGTATCCACCCCTTCTTCGATACCATTCACGTCATGCTCAGATCCCACATTTTCAATATACCATCACATGTATATATATACATACAGACACACACACAGAAGGAGGGAGATCGTCCCTTAGTATATGGACCAATCCCTACAAAGCTGCTGAGTCCATCCAGTCCACGATATTGGGCTTCTATCTTTTGTAACAGTCTTTCACAGCAGGAGAGGCTGTGTGCAGTGTTCACACTCATGAATGACCTGGTCAATAATGTCCATTGCTAAGTCCACCTCTTGATCATGAGTCCATCTGTATGTTGCATCTCTGCCCTGATGGCCTAAGGTGTCATAGGCCCACCAGGCTCAAAATAATTCACTCTTATGTTGCCAATCTAAGTCCATCTGAGCCACTTCATCTTAGCAGCTTGTCACTGGGGGCTCCATACACCTGCCTTCCATCTCTGATGCTTCCAAAGCACTGGAGGGGCCCAATGGAATAGGTAATCGCCCATACTGTCCCACACACCCTGCCACTCATGATTGTCCAGCCTCGGGGAAAATCTCTTGGTCATCCTAGATAATAGTTTAACCCCAGACAAGGCCCACACCCCACTCTGCTTAACTCTCGGGACCAGATGAAATGGTTGTGGCTAAAACACACTCTGAATGCATGCCAACATGCTGATCCCCATCACAATCAGCAGGCAGGTCTCAAGGGCACCCACAGGCCATTCAAATCCTTCAGAACTCTCAAATGAGGCTGCTGCACTTGTCACTGGGGCTGGTGTAGCGGCTGTGCTTGCCGGCTCTCTCACCACCAGCTCTTTGTGTGAGTCCAGATCTTCCTCCTCTGCCTTGCTGGGAAGTGCCGCGCGGTCTCCTGCATCCTCCTGGGGTTCGGGTTCTCGGAGCCCTGCAGGCGGCTGCTGGGGAATGCTCTTGGTCGCTGCAGGGCTGGGCTTGGCCGCCCCCGCTTGGTAGCCGCGGGGCTCGGCTCGGCCTCGGGGCTCGGCTTCTCCACTGCCAGCCCCCGCTCGGCAGCGGGGCTCAACCCCTCTGCCACCTCCCTCGTGACGTCCCGGTCCCAAGGGCAGCTCTCCTGGGCCGTTTTGGCCACGGGGGGCTCCCAGAGCCTTCCCGCCTCGGCTTCCCCTTCTCCCTTCTGGAGCTCGCCTGTATTTCAAGCCATTTCAATAAAGTACAATGTAACAAGAACCTTAACCCAAAACCCAGATGTGAAAAACGTTGAGATAAGAAATACTGGCTGTAAGTAAAGTATCATACACTGAACTTGTGAGAACCAGAGCAACAACTTTGAGAGCCTATATATCAGCATTGTGACGAGTGGCTATTAATCCTTGCCGTTATTTCAACCCTTCGTGCCCCACATTGGGCACCAAAAAGAACTGTCGTGGTTTAAGTTTCTAAAACTCACGAAATTTTACTCACTCACTCACTCCCCTCCTTTTCTTCCCCCAGTCCCTGAGGGATGGGGAGGAGAATCAAAAGAATGCGACTCGCATAGGTTAAGATAAGAACAGTTTAGTAACTAAGGTATAACACAAATCACTACTGCTACCACCAGTAATAATACAGGAGAAATACAAGAAAAGAGAATACAACTGCTCACCAAGCCCGACCCAGCCAGTGCACCCCCCAGCAGCGAACACCCCAGTGCACTACCACAACACCCTTCCGGGTCTCTGCCCTCCGGTTTTATACCCCAGACATGACGTGCTGTGATATGGAATAACCTCTTTGGTCAGTTTGGGTCAGGTGTCCTGTCTCTGCTTGCTCCTGGCTTCCCCTCCTCCCTGGTATAGCACGAGACTCAGAAAGTCCTTGGTCAAACCAAAACACTACCAAGCAGTAACTGAAAACACTGGTGTTATCAGCGCTGCTCCCAGGCCCAAAATCAACAACAAAGTGCTGCACCAGCTATCAAGAAGGAGAAAATGACTGCTGCTGCTGAACCCAGGACAAGGGCCGACAAGAATGCTGGAGAAGGGCTCTTCATTAGTGACTATAGTAACAGGACAAGGGGTAGCGGGTTTAAGCTTAAACAGGAGAAGTTCAGCTTAGGTATAAGGAAGAAACTCTTTACCTTAAGGGTGATGAGGCACTGGAGACCAAAAAAGTGGTAAATGCTCCATTCCTAGCAGTGTTCAAGGCCAGGCTGGACAGAGCCTTGGACTACATGGTCTACTGTGAGGCATTCCTGCCCATGGCAGGGTTGGAACTTGATGATCTCAAGGTCCTTTCCAAGCCTTACCATTCTATGATTCCATGATTCTATGATCTTTTACCTGTCTTGTTTATAATTACTTGCCTATGTACTTTATCTATTCTTATCAATAGTCAAAAGCAGATCAAAATTGCAACTTTCTCAAGGGCATGACACAATTGGCTGTAGGCTGCTGTAATCATTGTCAGTCTAATTGAGAATTATAAAGGTAGATCCTTATCTCTGCACTGGAGTTAACTTTTCTGACAGCTCATGATTCATTTATATATCAATGAAACACTGGAAGTGGATGCATTTTTCTACTTGAAAATATGGTTTTCAGTGGATCAGTGTTTTAGTAAATTTTTATGAGGGGATTCTTCAATATTTCAGGTGCAACATTAGGAGCAACTTACATATTTTCTTAGTTACATACTAATTCTTTTAACTATGACCAGTATAGAGTAGGAGTCTTATGCCAGCACTGCTAAGCAAAAAATGGTATGTGTTTTCCTGAGCACTGAATACAACATAGAAGCCACAAACATCGTGCTTCCTTTAAGATGCATATTGTTTTACTTTGGATGAACTTTACTGCTATATTGAGAGATATGTGAAGGCGTAAGAGACATCAAAAAAAACCCAACAAAACCAAAACATTTTAGAGCATAGTAGGAGGAAAGATTGGTAGTCAAAAGGAAACAGAGGAAGTGGAGAAACTAAAGCAAATGGCCAGTAAGCTTAGAACAGGGGAGATCAGGTTAAAACTATGCATTGGGGAGGAGAAGGGGAACATGGGAAGCACCAGGATGTCCCGATTTCCTTCCTGTTGTGATTTATCCTGCATGTAATCAGTCATTTCTGCCTGTTCTTTTTCTCACAATGATATCTGCTACCTAAGAACACAGTCTCCTGTCATAATTTGCTGTTACAAATCATGGTGATAACTGAAAGAATTAAGACCTATCTGTCATCCTTACTCACTATGACACAATTGATTTGCTGACTGGGAATTGCTCCGAGCTTCTATATCCTTTGTCATTGTATCTTAATTCATTATTTGGTTTGGAATTTTTTCTGAAACAGATAAAATTTGCAACTCTACAGTCAATGGGCAATGAGCAGATAGTGTTTAAGAAAACAAAAATCTCTAAACAAACAACAAAACAAGCACGCAGAAACATTGAAAAAGGCTTGGTCATTTATTCGCTTAAATTTAATCACAGGAATTAGCTCGACATCTGCAAAAAATAACTTCTTTCAAAACAGATTAATCAGGCCATTCTAAAACTTTGTTAGAAAAATGACACTGGTATATGCCTTCCATGTGTTTGCATTCTTTTGTATACTTGATGTTGTATTTCTGCATTTCACTGTGTATGCATGCGTACATATATACATATATACAACACACCTCTCTATCTAAAACATTCACTATTATCCTACTTAACCTCTAGCCTTCCAACATTAACCTTGCAAACCAAAAGACGAAGATTACCCCTTCTCAGAGTTCCCATCAGAAAAATAGGACTAAACCTCTACCACCAACTCCCAAAGCTGGCATTTAACATTAAATTATTCTCTGACCCTAAACTGCCCAAATAGTACCACGAGACAAGCCCCGTACAAGCTCCAACACGACAAACAAAGTCAACAACAACCCCCAACCAGCCACCAAAAACATTTGCATAAACCTTTTTTTGCTAAATGCAGGCAACATCATTTAAGTTTAATACAGTATAATAAATACATACTCTAATTGAGGGCACTTAAATCTAGAAAAAAATGAATTAAATTACTGTTTAATTAACTCTAAACCAGATTAACCAGCAAATGTACGATAAGTAATTATTATCACTTACAAGTCCTGTTGTCAATAATAGAATTCAGAGTGAATAATAGAAGAGTTAAGAGTTGATGTGCCATTTGGGAAATGTGTGAAACCATATAATTGGCTTTCAAAATATGCCAGCTACCACTGCAGTAAGATCCTTTTGTAATGTACAGTTCAGTACCATGTTAAGGTATTATTTACTCTTAGTTTAGCAACTTGCATAGTCACAAAGCACTTGCACGCTGAATAAAAGCAATCAAGTTGCAAATTACTTGGGCTGCTTATAGAATAAGAAAACATTTATTAAAACACTGTTTTGCTGCTCACGTATTTACATTTTTATTTAATGACTTAAGTTACTTCCTTCACTATTTATTTCAAAGACTAATGGCTCAATGATGTTTCATCATTTGGCTGTATAAATATCTGAACATAGCTTGAGTACTGTGCAACTACTGATATTACTGCATCATTTGTCTTCATTTTTTTTTTTTTTCCCTTGAGTACTTAATTCTGAGTTTGGTATATATCTTGGTCTATTGAGGAAGTTCTTATGGAATGGTATTTTCCTACTTTATAATAGATGGAAGTCTTGGGATTTTTAACTGAAATTAAAACTCATCCAAAAATAGTTACCCTCAAGAAAATGCAGTTTAAAAATTGGAGTAACAAACCCAAGAGCTTCCTGAGTGAAGTGTCTTGCTGTAATTTTCAATTTCTGTGACTTGATGAAAAAAAAGTGTTCTGCAAAAACTAATAGAATTTGTGAAGTACTAGCCTATTAAAGGAAGTATTTTCATTCAGCCATAGTTTAGAAGGTTCCAAATTGTCAAGATTGTTGCCATCCCCTGAAGTATTTTCAAAACTGTTTTAAAATACACTTTCAAATACTTAGAGTTAACATAGGTTTCTAATTAATTAATTGCACAGGTAATTTTTTTTTTTCATGAAGCTACTTAAATTACATGTTTAAATTATAACTAATAATGTTTTTCAGTCGGCAACATAGATATGAATTCTATTGTTTAGTGTATTTTGCATAATAGAAAGAGACAATATGGGAAGGTCATTTGAATTTTTGGAAGATTAGAGCATATCAGAAGAGGGAGTGTGCAGGGTAAGAAAGAAATCTTACAAGTCTTTCTTCGGAGAATAAATCAAAACACTTGCCTATATGATTTCTTATAGCTGCAGGACTTGAAGTTCACTTCTAGACTTGGCTAGCTGGCTTGCTAGTTGAATGGGCAATGAGCACTGAAATAAGCTTTGAACTGATGGACAGGGGTACAGCAGTTGCTGTCATCTACCTGGACTTGTGCAAAGCGTTTGACACTGTCTCACATGACAATCCTTGTCTCTAAGTTGGAGAAACATCAATTTGATAGGTGGACCACTTGGTGGATAAAAAACTGGCTGGATGGCCGCAAGCAAAGAGTAGTGCTCAATGGCTCAATGTCCAGCTGGAGACCAGTAAGGAGTGGTGTCCCTCAGGGATGGGTGTTGGGACCAGTCTTGTTCAACATCTTTTTTTTGTGACATGGACAGTGGGATTGAGTGTGCCATCAGCAAGTTTGCTGATGACACTAAGCTGTGTGGTTCGGTTGATACACTGGAGGGAAGGAACACCTTCCAGAGGGACCTTGTGAGGTGGGCTGATGCTAACCTGATGGAGTTTAACCATGCCAAGTACAAGGTCCTACATCTGGGTGGGAGCAATCCCAGGCACAGCTCCAGGTTGGGCAGAGAAGTGATTCAGAACAGCCCTGTGCAGAAGGAGCTGGGGGTGTTGGTTGATGAGAAAATGAACATGAGACAGCTTCAGTGTGTGCTTGCAGCCCAGAAAGCCAACCGTCTCCTGGGCTGCATTCAAATGAACATAATCAGCAGGCTGAGGGTGGTGCCTCTCTCCTCTGCTCTTGTGCAACCTCACTTGGAGTCTTGTGTGCAGTTCTGGTGTCCAAAATATGAAAGGACATGGAAGTGTTGGAACAAGTGCAGAGAGGGCCATGAGGATGATGAGGGGGCTGGATCACCTCCTGTATGAAGATAGGCTGAGAAAGTTGGGGCTGTTCAGCCTGGAGAAGGGAAGGCTGCGTGGAGACCTCATAGCAGCCTTCCAGTATCTGAAGGGATATATGGAGCTATAGGGATGCTGGGGATGGACTCTTCATGAGGGACTGTGTTGATAGGACAAGGGGTAAGAGGTTCAAACTTCAATAGGGGAAGCTGAGATTGGATACGAGGAAGAAATTCTTTACTGTGGGGGTGGTGAGGCACTGGAATGGGTTGCCCAGAGAAGCTGCAAATGCTCCATCGCTGGTGGTGTTCAAGGCCAGGTTGGGCATAGCCTTGGGTGTCATGTTTTAGTGTGAGGTGTCGCTGTCCATGGTTGGGGGATTGGAACTAAACGATCTTAATGTCCTTTCCAACCGTAACTATTCTATGATTCTATGATTAGTAAATTTCAGCATGTGATAGTATATGCGGGTTTTTTAGTTTAGTTTTGGTTTGGTTTGGTTTTTTTGTGTCACCAGAAATGTGTGTCAGCTCTTTTTTTTGCACATTTATTATAAGTTTGCTTTGAGCTTTCTCCTCTGTCGTCTCCAGTAATACTGTTTGTAGAATTCCCACTTTTCTTCTTAAAGTGCTCTCCTTCACTTGATATCCACTAAAGTCTTTTCTTGACCAGGGGAACTTGATTTCTCACAAATCTTTCTTTTGCTGGCAAAAAGCAATAATCACTTTTCTAGAAAGCAGGCAATATCAAATAGCTTTGTATGACATAGTCTGAGCATAATTAGGCTTGCATGTATTATTTATAAAATAATGCACAGCAAGAACAAATGCTGAAATTAACATTGACCTAGACATCTGAAGACAGGAGGTTGTCTGATTTGCACTTATTGGAAGATCTTTACTGGTTTCCAGCAAGCTTAAGACAGCTTTAAGTCCACATTTCCACTAAACCTAATTACCTTGAGATCAGAAGTTAAGTGGTTCTTGTGTGCCTCAGAAGTAATTTTCTACTTTCACGACATCTTTGCTAACCCATGTACCCCTGTTTAGAATTACCAGTCTAGTATAAAAGAAACAAGTCTCAGAAGTATGTGCACACTATGTGGTCCATCACTGAAAGGGCAAATACCTGTTTATGCTTTTGGCTCCATTTGTTTAATTGATAGTCACTAAATATAGTATCTCTGTCATTTAGTACTGCAATTATAGTCTTATACATGCTAATTTAATAATTGTGACTGCCTGTGTTTTCATATTAATTATGTATCAGAACTTTACTTAGTCACGGTCCTTTTCTTCCTGAATAGGATTTTGGGGAGCACAGCTGAGCTCCTGCTTTTGTCTGTGAAAACAAATGATAGCCTGTAGTTTACTGTTATGGGTTCAGCTTCCCCTCCCCGTCCCCTGCAGAGTCTCACGTTACGCCGGGAAAGAGAGAAAAGCTGGGGGAGGGGAGACAGGGCTCCTGACCCGGGCTGACCAATGAGGTTATTCCATACCACAGCACGTCATGCCCAGGAGGTAGGATTCGGGGGTGGGGGCTCTCGCGGCACACGGTGGGGGGAGCGGCTTTGGGTCTCTCTCTGGCGCCACGCGGTCTCTGGTGCGGCGCAGTCTGGGGAGCGGTGCGCAGTCTCTCGGCTTGGTCGGGTGGCAAAACGGTTGTATCCTTTCCCTTTGTATTTACTTTGTCATTATTATTGTTATTGGTGGTGTCAGTAGTGATTTGTATTGTATCTTAGTTACTGGACTGTTCTTATCTCAACCCGTGGGAGTTACATTTTCTTTGGTTCTTCTCCCCATTTCCCCCCCATCAGAGTGGGGGGGGGGGGGGCGGAAAAGGAGAGAGAAGGGAAATTTACAGCTTAAACCACCACATCTACATTGTGCAGTAATCCACTGAAACACCCAAATGAAGCTCCACAAAAGTTGCCACAGAAAGGCAGAATGAAATGGTGATACTGGTGGTTTGAATGAAAAAGGGGTGTAGACTATAATATTGTCAAACACAAATTATACATCAGATTTTGACAAGATATTTGGGTTTGGAGAATCATTACCTACTTTTAGATACATACTTGTGCCTCTTCATCATAAATACCTCTGAAAAGATTGAATAAAATAGTTTGCCTTGGGTTCAGCAGTAGCAGTCATTTTTCTCCTTCTTAGTAGGTGGTGCTGTGGTTTTGACTTTCAGCCTGGGAACAGCGCTGATAACACAGATGTTTTCAGTTGTTGCTCACTAATGTTTAGTCTGACCAAGGACTTTCAGAGTCTCATGCTCTGCCAGGGAGGAGGGGAAGCCGGGAGGAAGCAGAGACAGGACGCATGACCCAAACTAGCCAAAAAGGGTTCCCATACCACAGCATGTCATGCCCAGTATATAAAGTGGGGTAATTTACCCAGAAGGGTTAGATCACTGCTTGATTTGAACTGGGTATCGGTTGGTTGATGGCGAGCGGTTGTATTCTCTTCCTTTGTTATTTCCCTCATCGTTATCATTATAGGTGGTAGCAGTAGTGACTTGTGTTACACCTTAATTACTGAACTGTTCTTATCTCAACCCACGTGAGTTACATTCTTTCGATTCTCCTCCCCGTCCCCCGGGGGGAGTGGGAGGAAGAAGCGGGGGGAGAGTCTGAGCGGCTGTGTGGTTCTGATTTGCCAGCTAGGCTTAAACCATGCAATAGTTCCTTAAGCACCCTGAGCATTGTGACCTGATGTCCGCCGTGAAATACTGAAAACATGTTGAAACATCTCGGCATTCCAGTGAATTTATGAAGGTATCTTTGCTGCAGTCTTGTTCAGTGACAAGTTCAGAAGTTTGCATACTATGAATAAAATCATGAATCTGTATTCAAAGAAGTGTCTGAACACATGCTGGGAGTATGGTAGTCACAGTGGTCCATGAGATGTTATGTAATTTTCTTTTTTGACACCTACAATACTTTTAGTATCCTTATAAATAGTTTAGAAATATGTGATGCTTCACCAACTATTATCTATTCAATGACAAAATACCAGCATTAATTTATGCATAATTACTGCTAAAATTTCAATATCCTTTAAGAGAATAATTTTTTGGTGCAGTGGGAGGAAGAAATGAAAATTTTGGGGGAAAGAATAAGTATTTTTCATTCTGCTAAAACATAATGAGAAGTGGAGGACCTCAGCCATCACTTAACCATTATCATAAAAAGTAATATTTCTTTATAAGGGTTTTCAGGTGCTAAGGGGTAATTCTATGTCATTGTCATGGGTTCAGCAGTAACAGTCGTTTTTTCTCCTTCTTGGTAGTTGGTGCAGCACTGTGGTTTTGATTTTTTGGGCCTTGGAACTGCACTGATAACACCAGTGTTTTCAGTTACTGCTGGGTAATGTCTTGGTCTGGCCAAGGACTTTCTGAGTCTCATGCTATGCCAGGAAAGAGGGGAAGCCAGGAGGAAGCAGAGACAGGACACCTGACCCAAACTGACCAAAGAGGTTATTCCATACCACAGCATGTCATGTCCAGGATGTGAAAACAGAGAGCAGAGCCCCAGAAGGGTGTGGTGGTGGGCTGGGGGTGCACAGCATGGTCAGGTTTTTGGTATTTGGGGGTTCACTGCTGGGGGGTGCACTGGCTGGGTCGGGCTTGGTGAGCAGTTTTATTCTCTTTCTTTGTACTTCTCCTGTCATTATTATTGTTTGATGGTAGCAGTAGTGATTTGTTTTCTACCTTAGTTGCTAAAGTGTTCTTATCTCAACCTGTGCGAGTTGAATTCTTTTGATTCTCCTCCCCATCCCCCCGGGACTGGGGGAAGAAAGACGGGGAGAGAGTGAGTGAGTGAGTGAGTGAGTGAGTGAGTGAGTGAGTGAGTGAGTGACTGAGTGAGTGACTGACTGACTGACTTTCGTGAGTTTTAGAGACTTAAACCATGACAGTCATCTACCTAGAACTGTGGCTTATATCATCAGTATTCAGTTAGAAATGCAGCCTGAGTTATAAACCCATTTGCCAGAATTGTTTGCTCAGTTTAAATTTACTGATAGACTCGACTAAAATCATACAGAATATATTGATCCACTAATAGTGCTTTCCATGCATTATTTACTTATCCCCTAATGTACTTTGTGAGCTGACAAAATATATGGCTAATGGACTATGCAAGAAAATAACTCAGGGTAAAGAGATAAAATGCCTGGTAAACACAACAAAAAAAAAAATGTAAATATTTTACCTGGCTTTCAGGGTAATTGTAAGTTACATAATTAGATATTTATTTACAGCGAATAAATTCCTAACAGATTATATTGATTGTGATTGTTTGTTTGTTTTGTTTCATTGCATTGGAGCAGAAAATTTAGGGGGATAGGATGGAATTATTTAAGCTATAACATAGTGTTTTATTCATGTTCTTCAGATATATGCAAGCAGGATTCCCTTTCAAAGGGAGAAAAAACAAACAGAAACAACAACAAAAATATCTTCTTCAAAAGTCAGTAATGACCATCTAGTAAAATAATGCTGGACCTAGTACACTTTTTTCACTGAATTTTAGGGTAGTACTGGCCATATTCAACTAGTGTACTGAGGGTTTCCTTCTTGAATTGTTGAGATCCACAAGAAAGGAGAAAGCATTTACATTTTACTTTACATAAGAAAATAACTCAAAAGTACTGTTTGTGACCTTCCACTGAGGGATACAGTAATAGTGTATTCAATTTGGAAAACAGCAGATTTGAAAAATTATGGTGAAGTCCAGTAGTTTACAAACTTAGGCTTAAGGAGATCTAGTAGAAAACATTTCTACCTGTGTGCTTAAGGTCACTTAGTTGCGGATCAGTTACCAGAGCCTTATTCTGTTAAGATCTGTTTCTGTTCACACGTAACCTTTCAGTATACAACCCCTTGTTGTGGTTTAACCAGTCAGCCACACAGTTTGCACACTCACCCTCCCCTCTTTCTTCCCCCCAGATCCTGGGGGGATGGGGAAGAGAATCAAAAGAATGCTACTCCCAGAGGTTGAGATAAGAACAATTCAGTAACTAAGGCATAACACAAACCACTACTGGTACTACCAATAGTAATAATGATCAGGGAAATACAAGGGAAGTGGATACAACTGCTCACTACCAGACGACTGAGCCATGAACTGAACTCTTCTGGGTCCCTGCCCCCAGTTTTTCCATCCTGGGCATGACAGGCTGTGGTATGGAATACCTTTTCGGTCAGTTTGCGTCAGGTGTCCTGTTTCTGCTTCCTCCCGGCTTCCCCTCCTCCCTGGCAGAGCATGAGACTCAGAAAGTCCTTGGTCAGACTAAACATTAGTGAGCAACAACTGAAAACATCTGTGTTATCAGCGCTGTTCCCATGCTTAAAGTGGAAAACACTGCTGCTCCAGCTACTAAGAAGGAGAAAAATGACTGCTACTGCTGAACCCAGGACCCTCCTTCTTTTTAAGTGGACATTTATTTTTTTTTCCTCTTAAATAAGAATAAATCTTTACAAAAGAGTCAATGCATGCTTTATTTTGGGGTTAAATTCTTGTTTCTCTGTGGAAGGAATACCATCCAGAGGGACTTTGATATTCTTATCAGGTGGGCTGATGCCAACCTGATGAAGTTTAACCATGCCAAGTGCAAGGTCCTACAGCTGGGTGGGAGCAATCCCAGGTGCAGCTCCAGGTTGGGCAGAGAAGTGATTCAGAACAGCCCTGTGCAGAAGGAGCTGGGGGTGTTGGTTGATGAGAAAATGAACACGAGCCAGCTTCAGTGTGCGCTTCCAGCCCAGAAAGCCAGCCATCTCCTGGGCTGCATCCAAAGGAATATGACCAGCAGGCTGAGGATGGTGCCCCTCTCCTCTGCTCTTGTGCAACCTCACTTGGAGTCTTGTGTACAGTTCTGGTGTCCAAAACATGAAAGGACATGGAAGTGTTGGAACAAGTTCAGAGGAGGGCCACGAGGATTGATGAGGGGGCTGGATCACCTCCTTTATGAAGATAGGCTGAGAAAGTTGGGGCTGTTCAGCCTGGAGAAGAGAAGGCTGCGTGGAGACCTCATAGCAGCCTTCCAATATCTGAAGGGATATATGGAGCTATAGGGATGCTGGGGAGGGACTCTTCATGAGTGACTGTGTTGATAGGACAAGGGGTAAGAGGTTCAAACTTCAATAGGGGAAGTTGAGATTGGATATGAGGAAGAGCTTCTTTATTGTGAGGGTGGTGAGGCACTGGAATGGGTTGCCCAGAGAAGTTGCGAATGGTCCATCGCTGGTGGTGCTCAAGGGCAGGTTGGACAGAGCCTTGGATGGCATGGTTTATTGTGAGGTGTCGCATCCCATGGTTGGGGGATTGGAGCTTGAAGATCTTATGTCCTTTCCAACTGTAACTATTCTATGATTCTATGGAAAGATCAAATGGAGATCATTAATGAATGACATTTCAGTGGATTAATTCTATAAAGTGAATATCCTTGTACTGTCTTGTTGCGCATTAAGCTATTCATCACCTCGGGTATTCATTATGGATCAGTGCAGCAGCTTTGCTTTCTGAGACCAGCATGATCACACTTTAAGGTTTCAGATACTTCTTATTTCCTATTAGACCTTTTTATTTTTCTATTCTATAAACAATCTGAAATATTAAACAAACAATAAAAAAAGCAGTACTAAGCCCCACTTTTTTTTTGAGCAAATTTATTGAAGAACACCTGAAGTATGAGTGCAGATGCAGGTACAGGTGGGCTACACTGGCTTGTGGCACTCACAAGGCAGTACAACTTTATTTTTTTCTTTTTTAAGGGGAGGAGGTAGAAGCAGAGGTACAAGGCTGGCAAAAAAAGACATGAAAGCAATTAAGATGAATCAGCTGATATGTTTGGGTCTGTATCTGTTAAGTAGCTTTACAGCTAAGTAGTAGAGTTTCAATTAGGACTGTATAATTTTTGTTCCAAAAAAAATAATATACTTAGGTCTGCTTTGCTTCTGCGGTTAGGAGAGACCTGGTGTGCTTTCCTTCATGTCAGTGAGGGAATATCTGGAAGTGACAAACTGAATATTCTGATTTCCTAACAGATGTATCATACTATTGGCTAATATATCTGCTTAATTTCTATAATTTCGAAGATCATAGAATCATAGAATAGTTACAGTTGGAAAGGGACATAAGATCTTCAAGTTCCAATCCCCCAAACATGGGCAGGGGTGCCTCACACTAAACAATGACACCCAAGGCTTTGTCCAACCTGGCCTTGAACACCGCCAGCGATGGAGCATACATAACCTCCCTGGGCAACACATTCCAGTGTCTCAAAACCCCCACAGTAAAGAATTTCTTCCTCATATCCAATCTCAACTTCCCCTGTTTAAGTTTGAACACATTACCCCTTGTCTTCTCACTACAGCGCTGTCGTGGTTTAAGCTGTAAATTTCACTTCTTTCCCCCACTCCGATGGGGGGGAAATGGGGAGAAGAACCAAAGAAAATGTAACTCCCACGAGTTGAGATAAGAACAGTCCAGTTACTAAGATACAATACAAATCACTACTACCACCACCAATAACAATAATAATGACAAAGTAAATACAAAGGGAGAGGATATGACGGTTTTGCAGCCCGACCGAGCCGAGAGATCGCACGGGAAACCCCCGAGGGCCCACCCCAAACCGCACACTTCCCGGTTCCTCCTCCCCCCGTATTCTACCTCCTGGGCATGAAGTGCTGTGGTATGGAATAAACCTCATTGGTCAACCTGGGTCAGGCGCCCTGTCTCCCCTCCCCCAGTTCTCCCCTCTTTCCCGGCGTAACATGAGACTCTGGGGGGGGGGGGTGTTGGGGGGGAAGCCGAACCCATAACAATCCACCCTTTATTCCATACCATTCACATCATGTTCAGATCCCACATTTTCAAAAATACCATCCCATATATGTATATATATGTATGTGTATACATTCACACACACACACAGATGGAGAGGTATAATCACTTAGGGCCTGGACCAATCCCTATAAAGCTGCTGAGTCCATCCAGTCCGTGATGTCAGGCTCCATCTTTTGTAACAGTCTTTCAGAGCAGGGGAGGCTGTGTGCAGTGTTGGATCGTTGCCTGCTGATGCTGATTGCTCCTTTACTGCAGAACTCGTCTGGTTTCATCAAAGTTCATTCTTTGTTGGGATGATGGTCTGAGGGTCAATTGAGGATGACTTGAAGACATCTAGTTGATGGGCTATAAAAAAACACATTACACAGCAGGGAGCAGCATGCAACTGAGTTCATTGGCTATTTTCTCCTAAAATCAAATCTCCTTGAGGTACATATCGGACTTCCCCATCTTCCCGCATTACCCACCAAGTATATCCGGGTCCCTGAGCAAAAGCAATCCCACGAGTGGGTTTGCCTTTACCTGAAGCAGGAATAACCCAGACTGTCTTCCCCAGCAAATTCTTTATGTGCACCACAGGCACGTTGTCCCCCTCTACAGTATGCAGAAGATCTGACTTGGCTGGACCAGCTCTCTTGGCAGATCCTCTGGTGGTGACCAACCAGGAGGCGTTTAGTAAATGGGTATCCCAATGTTTGAAAATCCCAACACCCATTGCTCTCAGTGTAGATTTTAATAGCCCATTGTACCGTTCGATTTTCCCAGAGGCTGGTGCATGGTAGGGCATGTGATATACCCATTCAATGCCATGCTCTTTGGCCCAAGTATCTATCAGGCTGTTCCGGAAATGAGTCCCATTGTCTGACTTAGTTCTCTCTGGGGTTTCGTGTCACCACGCAATCTGTTTCTCAAGACCCAGGATAGTGTTCCTGGCAGTGGCGTGGGGCACAGCGTACGTTTCCAACCATCCGGTGGTTGCTTCCACCATGGTAAGCACATGACGCTTGCCTTGGCGGGTTGGTGGGAGTGTGATATAATCAATCTGCCAAGCCTCCCCATATTTCTACTTCAGCCATCGTCCTCCATACCAAAGAGGCTTTAACCATTCAAAATTACTGTTTTAATTTAAAATTAACAGGTTTAAATAGCCTGCTTAATTGCAGCACATGTTTCACAGGCATGAATAACCTGGGCAATAGTATCCATTGTTAAGTCCACCCCTCGATCACAAGCCCATCTGTATGTTGCATCTCTACCCTGATGGCCTGAAGTGTCGTGGACCCACCGGGCCAAAATTAATTCACCCTCATGTTGCCAATCTAAGTCCATCTGAGCCACTTCAATTTGAGCAGCTTGATCCACTTGTTGGTTGTTCTGGTGTTCCTCCATAGCCCAACTCTTGGGTACATGAGCATCTACGTGGTGTACTTTGACCACCAGGTTTTGCACTCGGGCAGCGATATCTTGCCACAGTGCAGCAGCCCAGATGGGTTGACCTCTGCGTTGGCAGTTGCTCTGCTTCCATTGCTGCAACCACCCCCACAGGGCATTCGCCACCATCCATGACATAGTATAGAGATAAAGTACTGGCCACTTCTCTCGTTCAGCAAAGTCCAAGGCCACCTGGATGGCTTTCACCTCTGCAAACTGACTCGATTCACCCTCCCCTCCAGCAGTTTCTGCTACTTGTCGTTGAGGACTCCATACTGCTGCCTTCCATCTACGGTGCTTTCCCACAATGCGACAGGACCCATCAGTAAATAAGGCATATTGCTTTTCGCTTTCTGACAGTTCATTATATGGTGGGGCCTCTTCAGCACCCATCACTCCTTCCTCCTCTGGTGACCTTCCAAAATCTTTACACTCTGGCCAGTCCATGATGACTTCTAGAATTCCCGGACGACTGGGATTTCCTATTCGAGCTCATTGTGTAATTAATGCGGCCCACTTACTCCATGTAGCATCAGTTGCATGATGTGTAGAGGAGACCCTGCCTTTGAACATCCAGCCCGGCACGAGCAACCGGAGTGCCAGGAGGAGCTGTGCTTCAGTGCCAATCACTTCCCAAGCAGCTCCAACCCCTTCATAGGCTGCCAATATCTCTTTTTCAGTTCAGGTGCAGCTGCCTTCAGATCCTTTGTATCCCCGACTCCAAAAGCCTAGGGGTTGACCTCAAGTCTCACCTGGAGCTTTCTGCCAGAGGCTCCAGGTAGGACCGTTGTCCCCAGCTGCGGTGGACAGTACATTTTTAACATCTGGCCCAGTCCGGACTGGTTACTTCCGAGGGCTACTGCACAAACTATCTCACGTTTAATTTGCTCAAAGGCTTGTTGTTGCTCATGGCCCCATTTAAAATCATTCTTCTTCCGGGTCACGTAGTAGAGAGGGCTTACAATCAAACTGTAATTCGGGATGTGCATCCTCCAGAACCCCGCAGCACCCAAGAAAGCTTGTGTTTCTTTCTTATTAGTTGGTGGTGACATTGCTG
Organism: Myiopsitta monachus; assembly: GCA_017639245.1. Lineage (NCBI taxonomy): Eukaryota > Metazoa > Chordata > Aves > Psittaciformes > Psittacidae > Myiopsitta > Myiopsitta monachus. The sequence continues at coordinate 95,294,743 of CM029941.1, read as the reverse complement.
TTATCTTGTTGATCCCATCTGTGGGGATCTGGCGGCGTCCATCTTGCCATTTTATTCCCAAATATTGAATCTCCTGTGCAGGTCCCTTGACCTTACTCTGTTTTATGGCAAAACTGGCTGTCAGCAGGATTTGGATTATTTTCCTCCCTTTCTCAAAGACTTCTTCTGCTGTATCACCCCACACAATGATGCCATCAATGTATTGCAGGTCTTCGGGAGCTTACCCCTGTCCCAGTGCAGTCTGGGTCAGTCCATGGCAGATGGTAGGGCTGTGTTTCCACCCCTGGGGCAGTTGGTTCCAAGTGTACTGGACACCCCTCCAAGTAAAAGCGAACTGTGGCCTGCACTCTGCTGCCAGAGGAATTGAGAAAAAAGCATAGACAATATCAATGGTGGCATACCACTTGGCTGCCTTTGACTCCAGTTCATACTGAAGCTCTAGCATGTCCGGTACGGCAGCACTCAAGGATGGGGTAACTTCATTCAGGCCACAATAGTCTACTGTTAGTCTCCACTCTCCATTAGAATTTCACACTGGCCATGTGGGGCTATTAAAGGGTGAGTGGGTCCTACTGATCACTCCTTGACTCCTTGGTATGGAATAAACCTCATTGGTCAGCCTGGGTCAAGCGTCCTGTCCCCGCCTCCCCCAGTTCTCCTCTCTTTCCCTGTGTAACATGAGACTCTGCGGGGAGGGGGTTGAAGCCAAACCCATAACAAGCGCCTAATGAAGAGTCCCTCCCCAGCATCCCTATAGGGCCCCTTCAGATTTTTGAAGGCTGATATGAGCTATCCTTGCAGCCTTCTCTTCTCCAGGCTTAACAGCTCCATCTTTCTCATCCTGTCTTCATACGGGAGGTGCTTCAGTACCCTGATCATCCTCGTGGCCTCCTGTGAACTCATTCCAACATTTCCAGGTCCTTTTCATGTTGAGGACGCCAGAACTGCACACAATACTCCAAGTAAGGTCTCATGAGAGCAGAGGAGAGGGGCAGGATCACCTCCTTCGACCTGCTAGTCACGCTCCTTTGGATGCAGCCCAGGAATCGGCTGGCTTTCTGCGCTGCAAGCACACGCTGAAGCCGACTCATGTTCATTTTCTCATCGACCAACACCCCCAACTCCTTCTGCACAGGGCTGCTCTGAATCACTTCTCTGCCCAACCTGGAGCTCTACCTGGGATTGCTCCATCCCAGATGTAGGACCTTGTACTTGGTGCGGTTAAACTTCATTAGGTTGGCATCAGCCCACCTGATAAGAATATCAAGGACCCTCTGGAAGGCATTCCTTCCCTCCAGCGTATCAACCGAACCACACAGCTTGGTGTCATCGGCAAACTTGCTGAGGGCGCACTCGATCCCACTGTCCATGTCACTGACAAAGATGTTGACCAAGACCAGTCCCAACTCTGATCCTTGAGGGATACCAGTCATTACTTTTCTCCAGTTGATGTTAAACTCTTTCTACTTGCAACCTAGATAAAGACCAAAACTTCTAGCAATTTGGGTTAAATATTTTGGAGACTAAAATATCTTGTGTGACGGCTATATTTTGCTTTGATATAAACAAAAAAAAATTAACTCAGGAAGGGTGAGTTTCTATTTGAAAAGTACTTAGAATAAAGTTTAAAATGTCACTGAATGGTATAATTGGAACCCTCCTAAAGCCTTTAATACTTTATGTTCAATCTTGACCTTTATGTGGCAGACAAAGTTGGAGTAAAATAAAACCCAACCCAAAACCAAACAAAACCAAACCATAAAAAGAGTAAAACAACTGAAAACTGTATAAGGCTCTATTAAAGGAATATGTTCTAAAATAACTTCTCTATTTTTACTTTATTTTGATTTTTTCCACATAGCATCCATGCTCCCTAGAAACATGCCAATATTCTCTAAACAATGAGCAAATTAAAATATAATAAAGCTACTCTTGAGAAAAGTGTTTCAGTTAAGTCATTTAGATTTGGAAGATCAGAATATTTTATGAACATTTTAAAAGAAGCTTGAATTAATATTTTAAAATTAGATTAGTATTGCATTAAGTCTGTTTCATCCAGAATTATAAACACTAAGACGTACTTTGAGGCACAGTATGTCATCAAAGGATTTCTCTTGTCTCATCATAAGAATGAAAAAATACTTTGAATATGTGCAGGCACACTGAGGGTTCTAGACTGGAACTCCAGAGATTATACCAAAGGAAAACCTTTAAGTAATTGAATATAACTATCCATTATATGCCACAGGAATTGGTACAAATATTGGCAAGATTTTCCTTCCTGAGTGCTTTAAGAATAAAAGCAGCCTTATGATTCTGTTGTGGTTATAGGATTAAGAGATAGAAAGATTATATAAAGATATGGGGAGAACAGGTGGAGCAATTCAATATGTCCTTGCAAAGTCGCTACAGAGGGTTGAAGAGACTCTGGTCCTATGTAGCAAAAGTGACTTTTGCTTCTGTTAATCTGTTCTTCTAGAATAGATAAATCTTGTTAACATTTTAGAGTTGTTTGTCTTAGTCCAAGTACACGTGTGTATGCTGTGTGCATGCTAATAGCATGTCTTGAATTTTTCCTGTATGGCTTGTCTTTACCCTTGTTTTAACACTAATGTTAAAAATAATTGGATATATTGTTAATTCAGACCGTGGTGATATTTCCCCCCTCCTTACCATCTATAGATCTCCTCCTGTCATGCCACTTGATTCTGTTCTGCAGAGAAGTTTCATAATTTTATAGTTGAATCTTTATTTGTAAGCATCCAAAGAAGGAGTCTTAGTGCTATAAAAAGAATAAAAAATTCATATAAAATGTATTATGACAGGAAATGATTTTTTTAACCATCATAAAGTTGTGAAATTCTTGTAAAATTACCTCATATATGTTATGAAAAGGGATGGTTCTGCTGGTTTGACTGAGACTTTTGTTTTGTCTATACTTTGGGTTGTTACTTTTTTTTTTTTTTTCTTTTTTTTTTTTTCCCCTTTATTGAGATCTAGCTGTTGCAGAATTAGTTCTTATTCATTTTTTCATGACCTGAGTCCTTGCATTACTATATAATATCATGCTTCTTGTCTTCTGGAAATCCATTCTTTTTTCACTCCATTACCATCACATGTGTCTCTGAGTGTTTTACCTGATTACTACTTTGCAAATACCAGTGTTTTCTTCCTCCATGATCTCCACTGCCTCTATTACACTTCTCTATTCTTTGCCAGTTCTAAAGTATAACTAATTTTCCTCTTACTGGAAATCTGTGTGATTAAACCCAATAGCATAGACGCCTTCCACCCTTCCCTGTTCTTCTCTCCTGTATATCACATTAATTCCTTTTGGGGTTGTTGCTATAGACTAAATCTGTTCTGTCACCTTGTAAATGAAGACCTGTTGTCTTCTTTGAACCTTCATCACATTATTCATGGTGTAAACCTCTTTATTTCAGATGTCCATTCCCATGATAGTTTTGTCTTTGGAAGCTTTGTTTGCTCACAATAGACAGAATAATTTTGTTCCTAGCTTTCCCCTTTTCAGCAAGTGCCTGTAAATGCTGAATACTCCGAATTTAGTGCTTTTTTCCAGACATGTTTTTCACATGGGGTCTTCCCTTTCAAGTCACATAGGAAAAGGTGTTAGAATAAGTGATCAATTTCTTTTATCACTTTATACTGAAGCACTAATAATCAGACTTATTTTTATGACATATAATTATATGTGAAACACGCTTAAAAATTTACAGTGTTAGAGCAAATATTTCCTGTCATTTACATTAATCATGAATTGTAGAAAGCATATTATGTATCTCTTCTTGTACCAAACTGGTATACTGTGAGATGTTGTGGGTGATTTGCGTTTTGTTGGTTTTTTTTTTTTTTACATCAATTCAATATATTTTAAAATTATTTGAGAATCAGTTATTTAGTTTTCTACTGATCAGTATACTTAATATTTACTTCAATATAATCCTAATCAGACCCATGCAAGAATCCTTTCAATAATACTGGTTAATATATTTTAGGAAGACACTGAAAATTTAATCAGTTACAACAAACATCAACAAGGAGCAAAAAAAAAAATGTGTTTTGTTTTGTTTGTTTGTTTGTTTTTTATTATTATTCAGTAACAATCTAATGTTGAATAATAATTTTTCATTTCAATTTCTTTAACATATTCATTAATTTACCTCCTGCTAATATGCTGCTTCAGATGCCACTATTTTGAATTTATTTCTGTTCTTAAATATTATTTGCATAATGGCATTAAGAGGTCCACTCATGAGTATTTGGTAGTGGTATGTTGGATGGAGCGGATAGGCTGCAATTAGTGCCATCTGACCTTCATCTTCATTAATATGCAAATAGAAATACTACAGGGTACAAAAGCATGATGCTGTTAAAACCAACACTACTGCGTGTACCAGACATTTCAGTCATGGTGGCTTGTTTTCTATATATTTATTTTATATAATAATATATCCTCATAAAGTCATGTATGTGTTTATATATATATATATAAAAATATTTATAAATGTTTATGTGAACAAGCAGATGTGTGTTTACACTCCCTATAGCTAAAAAAGGGAAGCTAAGCAAACACAGCATGGACATAGGTATTTCTTTTTGTTTTTTCTCACATGACTTTTCTTTCCCTGAGATACAGATATACCTAAAGCATATTCCAAGGTAGAAAAGCTGAAGATACTATAAATTTTGTTACTGAGCCACTCTGACTGAAATTCTACCAAGGCTTTATATAAAAAAATAGGAAGCGTATCAGATTGTTTTGTTCCGTTTCCCCAGAAGCAGTTTAATTATCGGAAAGGATTCCAAAATAATTTGTCTCATCTCTATTTTAGGGATTTCTCTTCTGCAATACTTATGCACTGTAGGTAGATAAGCCACATATCTGAAGATATGTCTTAGTTTAGATGATGTGATTTTAAAAATGTTATTTTTTTATATTTCAAAATGAGTTTAAGTTTTGGTCCTCAACTTACATTATGTATGTAAGGTGTGAGGAGGACTCCACCCCCAACTAATATATATGAATAATAACAATCTCAATACATGACTTTAAGCCTTTTTTTTTTTTTTTTTTTTTTTTTTAAGCTGGTCAGACTATAGACTCCAAAATTGGCTTTTCACTGCAGACTGATTAATGAATAGGTATTGCCATCCCTAGGAATTAACCAACCAAATTCTTTTTGACTCCAAAATTGCTAACTGGATTTTCTGTAGGCAATAACATTGTTTCTGTATATTAAATGCAGTCACGTTGGCCCTAAAGAAGACACAAAGATCCAGGATTTTGGGTACTAAGTTCTGCTTATTTGGATTTCACTAGAAAATATCTCTGCTTTGCCAAGGAAACAAATAATATGCTTGTGAACTTGATGTGACATATTGGAAACAAGCTTAGATAACCTGAGATTTTAAATTTTGGCTGATTCCAAATCCATAATACATGAAGCAAGATAAACATGCAAGGAATATTAGGTTGTTGTGCTTAAATAATGAATTTTTGCATCTTTCTTCATAGAGGTAATCTCAAAGAAACAATTTGAAGTAGAAAACAAGGTTCAGAGGTTGAAAGGTAGATGTGAATGCACCATGTACTAATAGCCCACTTGTGTTTGGTTTTTATTTAGAGAGTCTTTTTGACAGTGGTGGGAAGAATTTAAATGAAAAGGCTACAATTATGTACTAAGTAGTTTATTTTTCTTCAAAGCAAGTTTCTTCAGTATTTAGACTTTTCCTTCATTTTTCAGTCAACTTCTTACTTTGTCAAGACAGCTTTTACTCCCTTACAGATACTTTATGGGGTAGCACAGAGCGTGGTCAGAATTAAAACACCAAAATGAAGTGCAGTATGTATTTATACAAAGCTGATTCCCACATATGCTCCTCTTCTCAAAAAATGTAGCCAACTCTTAAGCCCTATGCACGCAAAGCAAGCTTATATTTCAAGAAGCTGGAATTCGAAATATATGATTACAAACAGATTTTCATTCTTGTATGACTAATTAGTGTATGTGAGAGACAGATGGCAATGCATGAATTTGAATGGCATTAAGGGATGTAAGGATGCTCTTAACATGTAATTTAATTAGATCTTAACATGTAATTTAATGATGTTGACTGTTATTTGTACTCAAACAAAAGGAAAATTCTAAATCTCTTTCATAATTAATTTGGTTGATACTATTTCAGAGACTACTTCCCCTCTGCTACTCAGACTGCTGATAAATAAAATCATTGACCTTTTTGTTTTAGTTTAACATCACTCTTTTAGTAATTAGATTTATACCATCAGTGATAAATGTCACTGTGGTTTTAAATATTTTTAATGGTCCTGTTATCCTTTTTATCTGTCCAGGTAGAGAAACAGGCCAATTTCCAGGTGAACAGGCCAGCACTGGAATGTTGTTTGGGGAAAGGGGCAGGGAATAGAGGGAGAGGCATTTTCCTGCTTTTCTATCTCTTACTTCTTTTGGAATGCAAATCTGAACTAAGTGCCATTCACTTTCCAGTTATTTGAGCATCATTTTGCTCTGGGATAACTTCAAAGAAATTACTGTAAACTGTCTTTCTTTAATCAAGAAGTGGCTGAAATAAAAACAGCTGCATTTCTGTTGGTGATTTTGAATATTTTTTATCCTCAAGATCTATACATTTATGTTAATATCAGTCACTAATAAGGATTATACTAATAGTTTACATTTTAAACTAATCAGATTAATATGCCAGGTTTTTAAATGCACTACTAAATCCTGCAAGTGTGTCCTTTCAGCTATAATGGCTATTTTTCTCCTTCCTAGTAGCTGGTGCAGTGCTGTGCTTTTGACTTTAGTCTGAGAATAATGCTGATAACACACCGGTGTTTTAGTTGTTGCTGAGCAGTGCTTACCCTGATCAAGGACTTTTCAGTCTCATGCTCTCCCAGTGAAGAAGGGCACAGGAAACCAGGAGGGAGCAGAGACAGGACGCCTGAACCAAACTGGCCAAAGGTGTATTCCACACCACAGGACGTCATGCCCAGTATAGAAAGTGGGGGCGATTCGCCAAAAGGGACTGGTTGCTGCTCAGTATGGGATGGGTATAGATCAATGGGTGGCAAGCAATTGCATTGTACATCACTTGTGTTTCTTGAGCTTTCATTTCCTTTTCTTTTTCTTTTTCTTTTTCTTTTTCTTTTCCTTTTCCTTTTTCTTTATTTTTATCTTTCCCTTTTCCTTTTCTTTTTTATTCTTTTTTTTTTTCCTTTTTCTTTTTTTCCTTTTCCTTCTCTTTTCTTTTTCCTTTCTCTTTTTCTTAAGGTTAAGAACCTCAGTCTTCTCCAAATCCAGGGTAGCCAGTTCTCCCTGTAGCGTCAGGAAGGCGCCCACGTTGTCCCTATTCTGTCTTTTATTCACAATATACCTATAGAAACCCTTCCTGTTATCCTTAACATCCCTAGCCAAGTTTAATTCTAAGTGGGCCTTAGCTTTCCTAACCTTGTCCCTAGCTTCCCGGACAACAACCCTGTATTCTTCCCTGGACACCTGTCCTTGCTTCCACTTTTTATAAGCCTCTTTTTTCCTTCAAAGTTTCCTCAGCAGCTTCTTATTCATCCAAGGAGGTCTCCTGGCCCTCCTGCAGCACTTTCTTCTAGTAGGGATGTATCGCTCCTGAGCTTGCAGAAGGTGATCCTTGAATATCAACCAATAGTCTTGGGGCCCCCTGCCCTCTAGGGCTATATCCCATGGAACCTTACTGTGCAGGTTCCTGAAGAGGCCAAAGTCTGCTCTCTTGAAGTCCAGGGCAGTGAGTTTGCTGCATGCTCTTCTCACTGTCCTGAGGATCTCAAATACGACCATTTCATGACTGCTAAAACCAAGGCTGCCTTGGAACATCACATTTCCAACCAGCCCTTCCCTGTTGGTGAGGATGAAGTCAAGCATGGCACTTCTCCTTGTTGGCTCCTCTGTTACTTGCAGAAAGAAGTTGTCTTCCACACAATTGAGGAACCTCCTGGATTGCTTGTGCTGGGACGTACAGCCCTCCAACTGATATCAGGGTGGTTGAAGTCCCTCATGAGAGCAAGGGCCTGCGAGCGTGAGGCTGCTCCGATCTGTCTATAGAGTGCTTCATCCACCGAGTCCTCTTGGTCAGGCGGCCTGTTACAGATCCCCACAACAATGTCTCCCATCGCTGTTCTCCCTTTAAGCCTGACCTGCAAACTCTCTGTCAACTGCTCACCTTTCCCCAGGCAGAGTTCCATACTCTCCAGACTATCCCTAACAGAAATAGCAACTCCCCCTCCCCACCTACCAGGCCTGTCTTTCCTAAAGAGCCTGTAGCCTTCCATTCCAACACTCCAGTCATAGGAGCCATCCCACCATGTTTCTGTGATGCCTATGATATCATACCCCCGTAGATGTGCACGCATCTCTAATTCCTCTTGTTTGTTCCCCATGCTACGGGCATTTGTATAGAGGCATCTGAGCCGAGCTCCAATTGAAGCCGTCTCATTGACTGGAGCAGCTGGAATATCTCTACATTGCTCTGAATGTTTACTATAGGTGTTGGCAAGTGACTGGGTGCGTTGGGATGGAATGATGCCTCCCTCCTCCCACACATCTAGTTTAAATCATCCTTGACCAGTTTGACAAGCCTCCTACCAAATCCACTCTTCCCTTTCTTTGTCAGACCAGCTCCACCAGCCCCCAGCAGACCTGGCCTACTAAACAGAGGCCCTTGTTCAAGGTACCCAAACCCCTGACTATAGCACCACCCTTCTAGCCATTTATTAACCTGGCCAATCCTCCTAGCCTCTTTAAGGTCCTCCCCTGTATCCTGGAGAATTGACAAAAAGACAATTTGCACTCCAGAGCCCCTAACCACCTCTCCCAGAGCTCTGTAGTCCTTCTTTATGTTCTCTGGGCTACTGCTATCTATATCAGTAGCACCCATATGGATTCTAGAAGTGGGTAATAGTCAATGGGGCCGACTAGAGCAGGCAGCTTCTCTGCAATATCCTTGATCCGGGCACCTGGTAGGCAAAGCATCTCCCTTGAGACTGCGTCTGGCCTACAGATGAGTGCCTCTCTTCCTTTCAGAGGAGAAGGAAGGAATGAGCAAGTGGCTGTGTGGTGCTGAGTTACTGACTGCACTTAAACCATGGCAAAGTGCAATATGGAAATGAAACAATATTTGAGAAAGAAAAATAACTAGTGGCATCCGATATGTTTCACCATACTTTGCAAAATGATGGAAATATTTGCTAAAGATCCCACCTGTAACCACAGTAAAAGTAATCAGTTTCTTGTTAGTGTTACGTATCACGATCAGTGTAATAGAGAATTGCAATGATACTTACATTGATTTGCCTCTATATATGCATAAGTGATTACAAAATATTATGAGGCTAGAGGTTAGCAGTGCATGCATAGCTAGCACATGCAGCTCGACACGGAGACTCAGATTGTTGTATGTCCACAGATCTCAAATCAATAGGAAAGTGAGAACATGGTACATGCAATCATGTTCTTGTTGAAGGTATGTGTGAGAAATAGTGTTAAGGCACATTTCTCATACGTGAGAAGGTAACTGTTGTGAAATAGTTTGTGATCTTGTTCTCTGTGCCAGAAGAACTCTGTGGTGTGTCTATTGAAATAGAAGATTATTGGAAAAATTCTCCATTCCAAAAATAATGCAGTATTTTTTTTGTCTGTGAAAGTCATCTGTCTTACTCTAAACATGATTGGTTCAGAATCTACTGAAGACAACATGAAAAGAAAGTGTAGATCAGTGACTTCAGGTTTCTAGTTCCACTGTTCAAACTCTATTCTGAGTCTAGTCTTAAGGTGAGTAAAAAGGAGAGGGAAAGTGGGAGTCCTCCCTTACCTCCTTCCTTAGCCATCTTACACAAGTAGTAGTCAAAGTAGTCACCCTGTTCAAGGGGTTGTGCTTTCTGCACCTTTATCTTATGCCTGGAACCTTCTGGTTTATTCTGTTCCTTTCCTTACTTTGAGGCACCATACCAAGAATGTAAAAGGTACAAGGCCATCCAATACCACCTTACGTTATTCCACAGATGTTTTTTAGTTATTTCCGTTTAGGTGCTGTACTCTTCAAGAAGTTTTCAGTGATTTTTAAAAAAAAACAAAAAAAAAAAACCCCAACGAACCAAACAAAACAATTAAGAAAGCAATATATTAATTTTAAAGATAACATTCACCTATTTCAGTTCAAAATAAAACATACAACCTTTGGTGGCCTATAAGTGTAGTAACTTGAATTGGTATTGGTAAAAAAAGATACTTTTAATAGTTTTTTACAGTGTATGAGTGATAGATAAAAGGATGGGACCTTTTCTTACACTGCATCATCCTGTTCTTTATAGAAACTGTGCTTTATCAGAAATGCTTTGTAGAAGTATACCTTACAAATAACCTTTATTAAATAGTACATATTTCTACATATATGTAAATCTATTTCTAGTTCTCATATATCTTTCATATAGCCTATTGCAGAGCACTTAAAGACACTGTTTGAGGATGCATAAGTAAAATTTTCAGAAGCAAAACTTAATGAAGGGTTAAGTGGAATGGAAAAATTTTCTCAGGTGTACTTAATGAGCACCATGTGTTATAATGCAGTTTCTTGAATATTCCAATGTCTTGCAGAAATAAGGATTGAACATTGCCTTGAAAAACGTACTGTCTGCATTGTGTACCACATTAGGAAAGAATCCTTCACAATGTTTTGCTAAGTAAATAATATATCTTAATTATCACGCCTGTATTTTGCTTCAGTATAAATGAATGTGCATTAAAGAGAAGACGCTTCATACAATACACTTGCCATCCTTCAAAATTTCAGGTTCCTTGAGTACTTTAGCTCTTGTGAACTTCTTTAAATGCTGGAGAAGTGTCAAAAATATTTTGATTTTCATTTTGAATTGTGCTATTTTTAGAGGGTTAAAATGACACTTTCACATCCATTCCAAGCTTATATATCAATCATATGTATAAATCACATTGCCAGAGCTCTCTTTTATCTGTGTGCACAGCAGAGTCATAATAAGTTCTCTTGGATCAGTAAGCAACTTTTCACTTGAAACACTCGTCTCCCAAGTGGGTACAACTAGATTGCTAAGTGACTGCTGGGTTGCTATTATCGCTGTGTAGTTGTACTCACTTCAAACTGACGGAAAGTAAAGCTTGAAAAGTAATCAAGAAACTGCACAGCTAGAGGATGATCATGTGTATGCTCTTTAGAAGCAATATTATTAGCATTTTGGGTTTCCTAGCTCAGATCTTGCTGTTACCTTTGGCATGATCAGAAAAGGTGCATTGAATTGTTATTCAATGAAGTAGAACAGCACTACCTGCTGTTCAAGGCAGTAACGAATAAGCAGGGTTTTAATTCTCTCCCATGTGAAGGAATAGGTAGACTCCTAATGGTCTGTATCTGGGTTGTTTCTTCTTGCTTTTAAGTTAAAAAACAAACAGACAAAAATGAAGGGGAGGGGAAGTAAATCTAGATCAGTAACTGTAGTTTAAATGAGTTTTAAATTAACCAAGTGCAAGGTGGTGTGAGGAGAAAGATGAGGCTAATAATATCCCTGCTAATAACTGAGATTCTTTCTTTGATATTCTGAAGGCAGTGTGACATTCAACAGCCTACATCACTGAGGGGCAGGAAAGAAGTCTTTTTTTTTTTTTTCTGACACCTCACCCACTCCTTCTTCAGACTTTTTTCCTTCTTTATGGAATTAGTAACATAGAAGTGGTAAAATGGGATAATTATCTTCAGCAACTGGTTGCATTTTAAGGGATGTAGTATTACATGGTATGCCCATTGGAAATTTCAGGAGCAGTTACATAGCCAATGCCTATAATTAAAACTAAAATACTAAAAGGAGGGTCTGATGGACCAGTTAAAATGGCAGATTCTATGAATCAAGTAGATGGAGACAGTTTCTTTAGATTTACCAGGCAAGATATCTTTTTGGATTAAAGGATTGTGATGTAATGTTATCACAGATACTTCTAGAACCAAAACATTTATGCCTGAGCTATTTTTATACAGATTATAAAGTTACGGTGTTTGATTAATGCAAATTTTTTATTTTCACTGGCAAAACATAAATGAAACTGGGTAATCTGTGGTGAATATTTCTCATGAAATCAGTTCCCTAACTGGCTAGGTGAACTTTCATTTCCAAGCTCCTCTGGTTTTCCCTTATATGAAAGCCAATTATTTGGAAGTTATGCTAAGGAAATGGTATGTCTGAAAGATCAGAGACTATATTTTCAATGCAATTTCTTCATGCTTCATTGTATAAAGGATATACAGATTTCCTTCAGACTTTTTCTGTGACTTGATACCAACTATCTATTTCTACAGTTAAACAGAATATGAAAATATAGAGCAAAGCTAAAATTGTCATCTGCATGACACTTTTTCTAGAAAATCTTTGTGTTTTGTGCTAGTTTCTCAAGACTACTTTTTGATTTAACCTTGCACGTCAAATCCAAATATTTAGAAAATTAATATGAGAAACTGTTAAGAATCACAGAATTAGATTAATTATTCTGAATATTTACTTCTTTTGAACAATATGCTTCAGAAGAATCATTATCACACAAATTCCCTGACATTATCTATTATTTACAGAAGTGGTTATTCATGCCAATGTAACCTCTGGTATGATAAATGGGTTAGTAAATCCAAAGCATATGTGCCCTTTGGTAGCAGATGGCAGGCTTATGTCAGTTGAGATGCTCTCTGAATTCTCTAGTGGCTTTTATAAAGTTCATAATTATTGAAAAGACTATTGTAACATTTCTTTTTCAGAAATGTTCAGTAAATATATTAAAAAAAATAAACCTACAAGAAGGAACACAAATAATAATTTTTGTTGTTTGTTTTTGTTTTTGTTTTTGTTTTTAAATGGAATGGATTCCTGTTTTTATTTTCAAGTCAACAGTAGATTCCAGTTGACTTCAGTTTTTCCAAGGTTCCATTCAAGGGCTGTGGACTGATGAAAACATTGTGAAAATGCATGAATGATATTTCTCACACACTCAACACTTCCCATCTTGCAGAATTAGAAAGTAGCCATGCTTTTCTTGTTTCATTCTAAACGTTCCTCCTTTATATGTGTCTACAAACATCTGTTCCTATTTTATTGTTCTGGTATAAACCCAAGTTCTCTTTGTTCAAATAGAATTTTGCTGTATTCCACTAGAAATCGCTACTGTCAACAAATCTCACAATGCCTTCACATATTTCACAAACAGTATTGTTGGCATAACTTGACTTATTCTAGAGTATGGGTTTACGCTTAGAAAAAGCATTCTGTTCTTAAAGAATTTAAAATAACCTATCAAAAATTAAAAAAGTAGCATTTTAAGGATTCTGAATATATTTAGAATTCTTATTTTTGAAGTATATCTATATATATTAAAAGCATCAAAGGATTGTTTTAGAATTGTTTAGGCTTATTTTCTGGGTCTAGTTTTATCTTATGGCACTGGCAGATTTTATATTAGCAATGCGGAGCTTAGCAATTGGTAAAACTCAGTGTCATGATCCTTCCGATGACTAGCTATAATTTAGATCTATTGATAGAGTTTAAATGAATAACATGTGGAGTAAGGTGAAGTTGCAACAAATTTAATGGGTTTATTCTCCTTCCTTGGCATCTGGAGACTTGATTCATGTGATGTAGTTCAATTCATGTAATGTAGATGCAGAAATTAAACAGAATTTTCTAAAATCTTGAATAAGCTTTCTGTTGCAGTCTAAGCTTTTCTCTAAGCATTGTGACAAGTCAGTGACATACTTAAGTATGAAAGCATGGTTTAGAGGTTCTCCATTTTGTTTTGTTCATGAACAGGTTGCCTTCTTGTTAATGATAACTCTTTTCCATACCTGATTGCTATTTCAAGCATGTTTTCTTCTTCTGATCAGTCAGGAATGCTAAGGATTAACAAGACTGAGGAAGCTCTTCAGTGCTTGAGAGTCTAACAGTGTGTCTGGGGAAGCAGGGCAAAATAACAAAGCTGCATTAAATGTTCTGGGAGGATAGATGTGGAGAAAAGCAGAATCTGGGTTTGTGGTGGCTGTTTAAATGCATGTACTCACAAGCTTATACTGAATGACACTAAGCTTAGCATCAGTAACTAGAAATGCAGTATACTTTGCTAACAGGAGTTCTGATAGACTTTAGAACTTCTTCATTAGAAGACAGTTTCCTGCCTTTGATTTTGTTTTATTTTTATTACCCCCCTGTAGAAGTTTACCATTGATTTCAGTAGGAACTTCAGCACATGCAAATCAATGACACGGTGTGTACTGGAGATGTAGCTGCTAAAAGCAACAGTAAGTACTTTTCTGTAAGCATTTTCAATTTACAGAGGCTTTAAAAAACAAAAGAGATAAATTACTTTGAAAAAAGCCATAATTGTTTGGATAGGGAGCCATAAGAAAGAAGCAATAAAGAAAAAAAAAATACTTTTGGGGAAGGAATCTATAAGCAATATTATATTTGTCCTGATAAGAAAAAAATATACTAGTAATTTCCTGAAGTGCATTAGTTTTAGAGGGCACACCAGATTTGTTGCTTGTTTCCTGACTTGTGATAATTTTGCAGTAATTTTACATTAAACTGCCATAAATATCTCTGCTGGGTATAAAAGTTTTTGTAATGAAGGGATTGTTGTATGCATTAGACCAACTTGGGAAAATTGATCTTTACAGAACAGTTTCCCAAACTGAGAGGATATAATTATTGTTGTTATGAAGTGCTTAACAAATAAAAAAATTGCATATGTAGGTTTTGGTATTGTAAGTACTGTTACATTATGTCAAAGATATATAAGATGGAAGTGTGAAATTCTAAACATATAATCTTATTTCCATGGAATCCCTAAGGGAAATGCTAACATGTATTGCCATAGATCTCCTAAGACAAAAGCTTATTCTCTTTTCAGCTTTCTATCATTTAATACTTTTGTGTTAATATGGATTTAATTTTAAGTATGTCTCCAATTTCCTATTTTTGTGTTCACCTTAGATGCACAGAATCACATATTTAACCAAAATTCCTATTGAAACCAAGTTGCCGTTCACAAAAAGCAAGTAGTTCTTTCTCTCAAAAAGGTATATGCGCATATAGGACACACTTATATTGAAAACAGTTTCTTTTAAGCAGGTTATCTGTGGATTGCATAATTAATCACACCCTGCCTCAATTAAAAGACTGAATTGCAAGTTTATTAAGATAATTTAGATCAAGATAATATCTGGCTGCATTAGAGCAACTGTACATGGTGGAAGGAAAATTATTACTTAATATTTTCCTAGCTGTGCAAATTTTTGATTCCATCTTCAATGTTGATGTGTCCTTGAACCAGCAGAATAAATCAGGTACAGGTAATTCTGGTAACCAAACAAGGCTTCTCATCTGCTCTTCCTGTGGGTGTTAATAGAATATCTAGTTTTTCCAAAAGAGGTTATAATGGAAGTCTCATGTGAACAATTGCTAAGTGACACTGTTATTGACATAAAGTATTTAACCTTAAATGGTAACAGGGGATTGCTGATGACAGAAGGTTTTCAAATACTCCTTATAGCACTATCAAGCTATCATTTTCAGGCCGAGAATACAGTGGGACTTTTGTCACTTCTATGCAATCTGTAAGGAAGATGCCTGAAAGAAAACTAAATCCTCAGTAAGTGAATATTTGGGAAAGTAAATCCATTTGATATTGCTGTTAGCGTCAAAGCCAATTGATGTAGGCAGATTATTTGTTCCAGATGTATTCCTTTTTCATTTTTTTTGGAAACACATCCAAATCTGTGAGCACTCAGTTGCCAAATGAAAGATTTCTTATATTAGTAATTTTTCTTACATTTAAAACTGCAATCAAATTTCTTAATTAAGAGCTAGTATCAAGTTTTAAATCATGAGGTATTAAACAGATAGATCATTTTCACTTAAGTATCAGAGTGATAACTAAGCTCTCACCTCAGCTTAGTTCTACAGCTATAACAAAACAAAACATTACTGTTTGCATTAATTGCAGTTTCGTGGTGTTTTTACAGTTTACCATTTTTGTCATAAAACACAGATGGTACTGACAAGCTGCATACCGCTAAAATGTTCCCCAAATTTTGTTTTCAAGTGAACTCGTGTCAGTAATGTGAGTACAGAGCTGGTTAGGCTGCGTTTCCCAGTTTGGCCATGATTCTGTGCCTGCATGCCTAGTCCAAGTCTGCCTCTTCTCATCTCTGACAGCTGAAAGCATTTGGAAAAAAAACAGAAAGAATAGTCCAACAATTAAAACTAAAAAATTGGTGTCACAAGAATCAGGGCAGAATAAACTGCTTTTTCCTGGTCCTTGCTATAACAAAATTGACTTGCATGGCTGAAAAGACCTCAGCTAGGTCAAGAATGGATTAATCATAAAGGTATGTGTGGTATTAATTGATCTCTTATCTAAATCTCATTTACAGATTTAATTCATGGTGATCAATTTCCCATCTGTCCTTGGGACAGGTATGTAGGACTAATTCCTGCATGTCTTAAACCTGTATTAACCAGATGTCAAAATCTATGCTCCAAACTTCTCTTCTGTGGTCATAGCCTTCTGTATTCCTGTGTATAACTTGACAAGGTACAGATAAAAGTGCTTTTATACATATCTATTTTTTAAGTTTTATGTGGAGAAAATATTATCTATACTGTATCCACAACTAGGGAAAGAGATAATGTTAATAGGAAGGCCAGTATATATATTTTAGTTTAAATATGTAGTTTCAAAAGCCAAGAAGTTTCTGAATTAAAATTATAATAATTTTTAGGATATACGGGATGTCAAGGCTAAGAAGCTCTCTTACTGAAAATAATTGTATTTGTAATGCTGAGGAACAAATGAAAGAGAAGATTTTTTTTTTTTTTTTTTTTTTTGTTCAGAGGAGAAATATGATGTGCTCACACTCAAAAAAAGTAGCCTTGAGGGTAGGAGATGAAGCAAATTAAAAAAAAAAATCCTTGGACTACTCGAACTATAATTGATAAAATTTCTCCTATATTTTCTGGTTTAAAAATTAGAATACCTGTGAATTCCAATGTCATCTGAATGCTGAAATATTTGACAATGAGATTTTTTTCTTCATTGAGGACCAGCACATCCAAACTAACGTTAATCATCTAAGGTCATTTAAGTGAATGTCAGGGGCTGATTTATACCAAAAGGCCTGCATCAAAAAGTGTCTGTTAGGGTACCTATCTGTCCTGGTTAAGGTCAGTCAGATACTGAGTTCCACTTAAAATACAAGTAGAAAAATCATATGAGGCATGTTATTTCTCCTGCTGAAGTCAATGAAACAGCCTGCAGTCTCTTCTCCAGTGCGATAGAGCTTGTCCTATAAAGACGCTACTAGGTTTTATTGGGGAGCACTGCATATTGTAAATCATGGCTTCATCATTGATTAACAAGGTGAAGATATAAGAAAACTGAAACTGTTAAAAATGCAAGACAGCTAAATAATTCATAAATTGCCATCTCTGTAGCCTTTATTAGGCAATTAAATTCATAACAATATTACTTTCATCTGAGATATCACATTTGGCTTCAAAATGTCTAGCCCTGTTGTCACATGATAGAATTCTTAACTACTTCTGTTACTATTTAGGTACTCTTAATTTGTTGTCTTACTTTCATGATCTGACAGTGTAAGTTACATCTCTGCTGCTCAGCTGTTAAGTGTATTCCCCATACTAGAAATTATTTATTATACTGGCACATGGTATATCATCTGTCATGTCTAAGTAGAGGAAAGATCTTCCTACAATGTCTTTTCTGCTCTTTAATCTTTCTATGGAAAGCTCCAACTTCCCCTTCAGACTACTAAAGAGAATGCTTGAAACATTTCTTTCAAGCTGATGAGTTTCCCCCACAAATGTATTGTGCCCACATGTCATGCTTTGGGGCTGTAGCAGCAGAAGTTAATCACATAATGAATAGTTTTTCAAGTGTTTTGAGGTTAAATATAGTTGCTAAAATCTGAGCTAAATATTGTACATGAAAGACATTTCAGTTCAAAATTTTCAAGAGTTCTATGGAAATTAGAAATAAAATTATTCTGAATGTATGACATTTTAGAGGCAACACAGGCTCTCTACTTTGCTACCGATAGTATAAACCTTAATGGTTTGCCAATGAACATATTTCAGTTGGTTTGAAGACATGTTTTATTTCCTTTATCTTCACTGAATGAATGGAAGATTATTTTGTCCAAAGGCAAAAGGTTTCACAGAGATCTGCTTAATTTGTTGGATGAAGTTTAACTTGATAATCTGTTTTCAGCATTAGAGTTTTCTCCATAGTACCTGTTAAAAGCTCCTTTAACTGTGAGACTATGTACTGTAATATTACTTTTTGTGCCCTTCTGTCTTACTAAAGATATAAATATATTCAGTATATTCCCAAGAATATTATAATTCAAATTATACTAACTTTCTGGACAAACATTTTGGGTTTGGTTGGCTTTTCCTACCCCTTTGTGTATCCCATTATTCCCTGCAGATCTGCTTTTAAGTTGCTAATAACATGGGAATTGTTTCTATTTAACGTAATATTATCTAGGGTAACCAATTTGTAGTATTCTGCAATTTGAGTACTATACATCGGTCAGAATCTGCAAGGGGTTTATAGCTGCAGTTACTCATAATGGACTATATTCTTCCAGTCACTGTTTTCCTTTTTAGCACATTTGTGAAATGTCTAACAAATCAGTAAAAGTAAAAACCACAGAAAAAGAAAAGTCAAATTCATGGATATTTCACAAGGTTTTTATCTTTGCCCTATTTTGGTCAAATGTGTTGACACAAATGAGTAATTGCTCTGGTTTATGCAATTATTTTTTTTTTTATTTCTGATTGTGTATGGCTTAAGCCAAACATGTTGCTCCTCTGTTGATTGCAGAAGTTGTCATGTGAGAGGTATTTCACACAGTGTTCATTCATTCCCAGAGTGGAAATCTGTGGCTACAGTCTTTATGACAATATCTCTACATTAGATAAGCATATATGCTGCCTTCTGTTGACATCCTTAGGTACAAACTGCAGTGCACTAATTAGGTCCTGCATGCTCCTACTATCCAGACACTTGTACACCTGAAAAAAAAAAGGAAAAAATAAGTATCTGTTTCTATACTCAATTACAATCCACAGTGCTTATCCAGATCAAAAAAATGAATGTATTATTGTATGCTTGCTATGCTTGCTAATTTTGCATGAACAAAGAGAATTTAAACAGTCCAGAAACTAAAGATTTTATATCCCAGTAATTAATTCTCATTAGATTTCCCTAGGGTTTTTAAACTACCACCAGCTTATTTTGTCATCTCATTCCAACAGAAGGGACTCCTGTTTTTTTACAAAACATGCCTAGGGTCATATTTTCCCAGCTTCCAGGAAATGCTGGTATCTTGAACAAGAAATTGTGTGTGGGTATTTTGTTTGGTAACTAATACTAAGCCTATGTTCCTTGAACTTTCTTAATCCCTCTTTGAACCCATATAACCTTTTATCTTCATATGTTTATGTGGCAAATGCGTTGGTTGCATGAGAGAATACTCTTTGGTTTAAATCCACTGTTTGATGGTTTCAGTGAATGAACCAATTCTTGTGCTTTGAGAAAGAATACAGACATTTGCTGCTTGCATCCCTAGCTGCTTTCAGATCTCTATAGTATACCCTTCCCAGTCGTCTTTTAATGATGGGGAAGTTATCTGTAGACTATGTAATTTCTTCTTCCATGCTTCTGACCTTACTAGTTGCATTTGTCCATACTTATTTTAGCTCCATTAAACTCATATGACAGCTAGTGAAAATAAAGTCAAAGTCACTAAGCAATTCAGTGACAGATTAGAGTGTAAATCTCCAAACCGTTCTTTCTAAATGGGTTATATTTTTGGGAGAACTGCAAAGTAAGCATCAGTTTGGGATTTGCCTGCAGTCTTCAATCTTTAATTATGCCCTGCTGATGTAGATTAGTTATCTAATTTGTATTCTGACTACTGAAGTAGACATACATTTCACCAGAATTTGGTGTTGCTGTGGCTTGGCATCTGGTTCCTCAGTGAGAAAATAAAGCAATGAAAGTTAAAATATCCCTAGGAGGATCAGCAACATCTGCTGAAGTGAGACAGATATGTAGCCCAGGTGAAAATTCACAAGGTGCCCTATTATAAATAACAAGATGCATTTCTAAGATTAGTATTTACACTGGCCTAATTTTTTCTTGGTGATATTTTTATGTTCTATAAAGGAATGGTGTAGTACCAACAAAACTAAATAAAAGAAATATCAGGGCCCTTAAGAAAAAGTAGATTACAGAGTGAATTGCAAACATCAAAGCAATATATTTTGAGAAGACTGTATAGAGATTAAGTTTTTCAGATGTACTAGTTACGTATTTTTACAGAAGACATAAGCGGACAATAAAACAGCAGCCTTCTGTAAGCCATAAACTGAGTTAATATCTTTAACCCATGTAGCATTTCTTCATTTGAATAAGTGTCTGGAACAAATTGTACCAAGTAATATCACACAACTTGGGGGCATTAAGACTTGTGGCCTTTGAGATGCAGATATTGGTAGATGAAGAAAATATGTTTTAGGCAGCCTTTAGATTGTTGAGTTCTTCACCAGCCAGCATGAAGGTAGGTGAAAAGAACATCTTTCATTTCTTGGTTGCAGCACCTTGCATGCAGAGCAATGCAAACACTGTGTCACCTATATGTGATACTAGGGCTCTCAAGGCAAGATACTCCCACGTGAGCTAATCAGACACTGGTGAGTACCCGATCTCAGTCCTGCGCCATTCCCTGAATTCCATTGCTCTGTTCATCTTCCTGTCAACAGGGACTTTCATAGTCAAACTTTGTAATACCCAACAGGTTTTCAACATTGAATATGACTTGGGAAAAGAGTTGCTTTTACATTCCCCAAAGAGTTCAGACACTCCCTACACATCTGCAAGACCAGACTGCATAGTACTCTTTGTAGACTGCCAGTTTGCCCATACGCATTGGTTGTACCCACATCCAAGCAGTGTATTCAGATATCACACAAATGTGGCTTCTGTGTCTTCAGAATATCTCTATTTGAATGGTAACTTCCCTAGTAAATGACAGTGTCCTAAGCATTTTGTGGTTTAGCTTTGGTTATTTTCTCTTTTTTTTTTTCATGTGGTTGTGACTGCTACAGGTAATGGCCTGACAACCGCCTCTAAAAAAATCAAGTAAGTTTTACTGGAGCATTAGGTACTCTGTGCCGTACTGGAGGAAAACTAGTCAAATCTGAGAATGGTTTACATTGATAGGAATTGTGAATTTACTTTCTAAAAAAAATTGAAGATAAAAATTTCTCCATAATTTACTATGAAATCACTCTGAAAAGCATTAGCACACACTGTGGTGATTACCAAGTTCATCTTGCAAAAATAGCGGATGTTGGTAATATCATTATTTTGTGTAAATAGGATAATTAACAAGGTAATATCACAGACCATACTTATTATCAGAAAAAAAAGCCTGTATGTGTCTGAAAGAGCAAGTAATCTGCTCAGTGTCAGGAAATGTATAATTAGTTACTGCAGGTACGTAGTATTATTGCTCTGTTGTCAGAGGAATTGAAAAAAAAAAACCCAACCCAATACCAAATCTGAATTTGTTTATATTATGGTATAAACTTATATAAAATTAATTATTATATAAACTACTATGATTTTCCTATGATCATCCATCATGTGTTCCAACAGTTACCAAGATTTCACCTGTCTTATATCATTCAACTTTACATCATTGGAGCATGTGTGTGGCAGAAATTAAATAGTGCCATAAAAACTCATTGCATGTAAAGCAATTTTTTTTTTTTTTTCTTAAAAGACCAAATTTGGGGTAATTTTTGAAAAGGAGAGAGTTTCATGTGAGTTTTTCAGCCTATGTTATGACAAATTCTTGGGAAATGCATTATCTACTGCATTATTTTCTCCAATAGCCTGAACCTAACTTAACATGGTCTAACACTTCAACCTGTCTTTCTGTTCATATTGAACATATACCTAGAACTGAATTTTTTGTGTTCTACTATTACAAATACAGTTCCCAACATGCATGTCTCTGATGATAACAGGTTTGTAGGGGAAAGACAGATGGAGAACAAGTAATTGTATTCTATGCATGATAAGTCTAAACGTGTCAGCAGCTTAATTCTGACACGAAAGCTTATGACTGGTTTATCATTGATTTCTTGAGGATTAAGAGTTAGACCAAGACTGAATCTTTGAAATCACAGACTCTATCTAATTACTTCTGTATGGTAGACATCTACAGCAAAATTCTGCCATTGGATTAACTCTGAGTTAGCTCAGTAGTATCACTGAAGTGTCACTGAATTTGAATCCAGTTAATATTGCAACTAAAATTCCATTTTTTTTGGTGACACTAGTTTTTATTTTTACAGTTCTGACATATAATTCACTCAAAACCTCATTTTTAATTAAGTATTAAAATTACATTAATGAAAATAAGTGCTTTCAAAGCAAAATAGTTTTGCTTCAGGGAAAATAAATTATTTTTTCTTTAAAGGAGAAGATAAATATTTAATAAGTTAAATGTGTTGCTCAGTATTTAATTTTTAACATGTGTAGAAACCTAAGGGA
The DNA here is from genome assembly GCA_017639245.1 of Myiopsitta monachus. Taxonomy (NCBI): domain Eukaryota; kingdom Metazoa; phylum Chordata; class Aves; order Psittaciformes; family Psittacidae; genus Myiopsitta; species Myiopsitta monachus. The sequence continues at coordinate 95,272,019 of CM029941.1, read as the reverse complement.
TTACTAGGAGATGTGTCACTCTTCAGTTTCCTACTGTAAATATTTTGTACCATGAAAGTGCAGTCCGTTTATTGATTATTTATTGTGCAGTTTCATTCTGTTATGCTAAGCTTTATATAATGCAAAATATATGTGGATTTTAACTAGTGCTTACTATGTTGCCATTGGAGTTTCAATATTTAGAGATTCTGATATTGCTTGTCCAATTGTCAAAATAAAATATGTTACACAGGTATATAAGTATATGCACTCAACTGTACCTGTATGCAGCACGGGAAACATATGGGATGAGCACAGGACTCTGTGCAGTTGCAGTGCTGCAATCTCATGGGGATCACAGAGATGTGATGGGGTAGTTCACAGCTGGAGCATGGCAGCGACTGGATACAGGCTCAGTAAGGAGACCAGTCTGGGACAGCATCATGCCCAGTATGTGAGAGAGCAGTGGAAATATAGAGAGCTCTGCCTTGGGATAGGTGGTGGGCCAGTTCATAAATTTTGGATAAGGATTAGAGCACAGACCAATGAAGACACTGTTGTGATGGGTATCTATCTGCTATGGATGCCTTATCAAGGAGCAGTAAAAGTGGCCTTCTTCAGAATGTGGTTCATTGTTCAGAAATAGAAAAGTAGATGAAATTCCTTTAAACTGTACTTCAGGATCAGTAAAGGGATAGAATTGTTAGAAGGCTGAATGATGAAAGATTCAGAATGAGAATCTTGAAAACTCTGATTGTATTAATTGCATTGTCAGTTTTGAGCTGGTAAGGGTTTTTTTTTTTTTAATCTTTTGTAGGCTGGCTTTAAACATTTTTTTTTACATATTTTTCCTCTCTTCCTTCTCTGGTGAGAATCCTATATATTCTCTCTCTATCTTTTCTGTGAAGATGCCTTCCATATGTTTGCCATGTGGTGGGCTGATGAACACAGAGCATGAGGAACAATGCAGCTTCAGTGTAACAATGGTGAGGAGTGTCATATCTTACCTACCAGTATATTCATATATACTAATTTTGAGGACCAGAAAAGGCACAAGTGAGCTGCTTGCCTTAGTTCTTCTAATGAGGCAAGAGGTTTTTAACCAACGGACTGCCTTGTAAAATTTCTGCATTTTGAAAAGCAGCCGATGTAAACCTATTATGTTTGACAGTCTTTCTAGGTGAAATCACCAATTCTATTTCTTTACCAGGGCAGAATTATGAGATAAATTCAGTGCTACTTCACACCACTCAGCTATGTAACCAGAGCACAAACGGTTCAACTGCTTGAATTCGATGCAGAGAAATGTTTTTTTTTTTTCCCCGTTTTCACCCTCCATTGGTCTGTATCATCAGGTAAATCAATATGAGACAATACAACAAAAAGAGAAAACATTTTCAATTTTTGTGGGAAGGTCTTTCATTTAATAGTAAGCTAGTGCTTTTAGATGCATGTCAGCCTGACAGCCCTTTTATTTTTTGTCTTCCAGTGAGACAGATAATATCACAGCTTGCCATAAAGATAAGGGATTCAGAGGCAACAAAGGACCAAAAAATGGTGCTTAGATTGTTGATGTATTTAGAAATTACATTTTTTTCCTATTACTGTGAAGGTGAAATGGGTAACTTTCATAGAGAAGGGGTGTCCTGGACTTGATGACTTCTTCCTCCCCATACCTGAATTCCTTGTTTCTCCCTGACTGATTGGTGGTTTTGCAAAAGAAGTAGAAATAAAAGTCTTAAAATACTTATTACATTATATCAATGTTAACATGGAAAAGGGATGTGTTTTCAATGCAACAGCATCTCATTAATTGTCCTTACTTTATTATTATTATGCTTTTTTTTAGGTATTAATACATTCTTATTTACAAATCAAAGTTCCTAATTATGCCTAACTACAAAAAGTATCATTTTGTCCAGGGCTTACTAAGTGGGTCTGTTCAAGCTTTTTTCATATCCAGTAGCTTGCAAGCCCAAATCAAGTGGATCTTACACTGCTATTTCCAAACGCTTAGAGTATTTCCGTTATATAGAATTCTTTGGCGCTTCAGGAAGAACGGATTCTGTTAGTTAATGTGAGCCCTGAGATTTAAGCTTCGCATGAAAAGGTGATATTTTTTCATGCAGCACATCCAAGAAAAACAGCAGAAGCATATAGGTATATATGAAATTACTGCAGTTTAATTCAGTGGAGAATAGAATTAGGACTGAGAGGGATCAGTCCTTTATATGTCACAATAACTTGCATTGCTAACAGTCCTTCATGAAAAGGAAAAATAAAATACATGGAAAAAAAAATTAGCCCAAAATACAAAAATCCCCACAAACACACTAAAGAAACCCAAACAGAACCAAAACACCAAAAAGATTTCAAACCCTCAGCTTTTTTTGTTTTCTTATCCAGGTTCAGAGTATAAATTTTGCAGGTTTCAAGGAGTGATAGAACTCATTTTGTGTCACATGGCTTCTGTGATCTTTTAAATCCCCTCAGATAGCAATCCAATGGGAAAAGTGTGATTTTACTTAAATCAATTCACTGCCTTGATAGAGGTGTTCACCTTCTGCCATGATACTGTTCTCCACATTCAGATCCAGCCACAGTGTCAATGAAGGTCACCAAGTATGTAGAAAGATGAAAACAGAACTTTCTTAGTTTCAATTCAGAACTTTCACATGAAGAACACTCAGTTACAAATAGGTAACAATCTAATGCAAATCGATTTTAGGCTTAACTAATGCCTAAAAAGATAAATCTAGCTTTTCATAAAACCAAAAAGAAGAACATTTTTAATACCATTTTGCTCTGAACTCTGTGGCTCAGTATTATTTAGAAGCTATGTGGAACTATTTTAGCAATTCAGATCTCACTTATCATCTGTTGTTTTTAGAAGGCTAATAAACAGTCTACTCTGAAGTTTCAGTTTTACCGTGTCTGAGAAAAAAAATGCCATGGCAACCTACGTGTCATGGTTTAAATCCAGCTGGCAACTAAGCATCGCACAGCCGCTTGGTCACTCCCCCCAGATGGGATGGGGAAAGAATCAGAAGAGTAAAAGTGAGAAAATTTGTGGGTTGAGATAATGACAGGTTAATGGATAAAGCAAAAGCTGTACACAAAGCAGAGCAAAAGAAGGAATTCATTCTCTGCTCTCTGTGTTCAGAAAGTGTTCACTCGTCTCCAGGACAGCAGAGCTCCAAGTGTAAGAGTGACTGAGGAAGACATATACCATCCCTCTGAATCCCTTTGTTTCTCCTTCCCTCAGCTTTCCATGCTGAGCCTGACACCGTATGATATGGGACATCCCTTGGGTCCACTGGGCTCAGCTGTCCTGGCTGTATCCTCTCCAGCCCCTTGGGCACCCCAGGCCACCCCGTCGGCCGGGTAGGGAGAGGAGGGTAAAAGGCCTTGACGCGGTGTAAGCACTGCTCAGCAATAGCTGACATATCCTTGACTTGCAACACTGTTTTTAGCATGAGTTCAAACCACAATCCCGTGCCAGCTACTGTGAAGAAAATTAACTCTATCCCAGCCCAAAGAAGCATACTAAAGATATGAAAGAAGCATATGGTAGCTGCAGAGTCTATGCACTAAAACTCATAAATTCTTCTTTGCTCAGAAATAGCTAATTCAGTGTAATGGCAACCAAGGGATCTATTCTCAGAGGTTACAAAAAACATAGCAATTATGTTTTGGTTCCTAATAGCTTCAAATAATAAGTTATGGACACCGACATTTATTTAAGGGAGGTATGCATTATATTATTGATTGTCTTTCCTTGGCAAACATGTTAATGCTGTTCACAGTAATGAAGTGCAAATAATGATTGTGGAAATCAGACAAGTTATTCAAAAGGCAGTATGCAACCAGAGAGAGTTATGAGTATTTCCTGAATTTCTCTTGATAGTCATAACTCAATCATAACTAGTCATCTCAGATACAGATTAAACTTTCATTTGTGACAGTGTATTTATTGGCTCTTTCTTATTGTCTTCTGTCACAGAAGATACTGTCAAATTTTAGGCAAGGGATGCAGTTTAGTCCATCAAATGTTAAACTTATGAGCTGATAAAATGTTTTCTGCTAGCTTGGGAGAGATGATGAAAAATTAATTCAAGATATAAAAAGGGATAGAAACACTTGTTAATTTATCTTAAGGAATATTTATTTATTTTCTTATCTCCGCCCTGTATCAATTTTTATTGTCAGCTTAACCAAAGTCAGAACATCACTGATGAAGGCAAGTACCTGATAAATAGGAATAATTTCAAGCAGGAAATAAACTCATAACGTACAAACACAAATTTGGATTTGTTTGCTCTTGTGCCATGATTTAAGAACCTCTGATATATAAGTACCACGCAGTCTTTCACCCACTCCACTTCCCACTTCATATTTTCTCTTCCTCTGTGAGTTTTTGGAATGCTGCTCCTATTTGAAAAGTTCCATTGTCTGTGAAAACTCTGAACTCCAATACTAGCAAAAAGCAAAATGCTGAAACTTTTTCAAAGAATGCGTCATATGTTTAAAGCTGCTCATACCCTTGTCTAATACAGCTTAAAGCTTTAATTAAGAACACATAGGTAACACCAGCTTTATTATGAACACAGGAAATAAAATTCTCATCATTAGTGTTAGACTCTAAAAAAAGATCAAACGAAAGCAGATACACCTCAAGTCACTCTCTAAATCACTTCATTAATCTGTTTTACTGGGTAAGACACAGCTCCTTACCACAGACATTTAGATTATTTTTTTTATAAAACTATACACCTCAATTTTAGTAAGATTGTTTTCAGAAACAAGATTTGTAAGTAGCAGAGGAAGTTCCAGTTTGCCAGCAGAGTGTATTATTAGCTTTATTAATTGACATGATAATGTGTAATGCTTATGCAATTTATGTGAAGAGATGTCTGTTCTGAGTATCCCAGGCCTAGTGTTACCATGATTCATGCTGTGCTTTGTGGAATTTCTTATCCAGTGTTTCTGTCTAAAATATGTCTCAGTCGGATGTTTAATATGCTTTAACATTTGTTTGTGGGTGATTAATTATTGTCTTCTGCGATGCTAGGCCAAGTATGTTAATATGCTAATGTACTCACAGATATGGCTAGTCTATGCCATACCTACGACAAGGTATATTACAGTACTTATTTTAAATGAGTTTCTCAAGGATTAAATAAACTGAGTCTAAGGATTTTCTCAGTGATATATCTTATTTTCAGGTGAAAGACTATTCCTACCTCATCTGAAACTGAATGCACATCAGTGTGCCATACCTAACACTCGAATGGGGAATTGTTTCAACTTGCCTGACCATTGGATGTTATTTGCAGAGTTACACATAGTTCCAATTCTGAATTAATGTTATGAAGAAATTAGAGGTGTGATTTTTCATTTGAAAGGTAATCTAGTTATATATGTGAAAGCTTGATTGAACCTATTCTGTAAAAGGTTTGCCAACCTTTGAAATGTTACTTTCAAGAACTTTCTCAGCCTTTGACAGACTATGAACATTCTATGAAGTCTCTAAAACTCATATGGTGATGATGCACACAGCATCTTGGAATTCAGTTTCCAGACCTTTGTTTTATTTTTAAGACATTTTGACTTATTTTGAAACATCCTTTGTTTCAATTATTGTAAACATAATAAGAAACTCCCATCTGCTAGCATCTCTGTGAATAAAGAACTCTCATGCTCTTTATTCCTTGTGTGCCCTTTGGTAGCTTTCCTCACTTAGCTATATTCATACCATCAGTTGTGATTGTAAGCGTATTTACTTCTTTGCTGCAATGCTCTTTCTGGCTTGTACTTAAATGACTGGAATTTGAAATCAATCAGTCTTCCTCTCAGAAGCTATTCAGTACTGGTTAGATCACATTCCTTGTGTGTAATGAGGAGCTTTAAAAGTTAAGCTTAAATGCATTTTTTCATCAATAAACAGAAAACAAGAACCAACCCTATATATTTTCCTTATACCCTTATACCCCCAGCCTCCAAACCTATGAAAAACATCTCAATAACAGTTTCTTAGTGCTCAAACCATTTGTACTGTACTAAGAACCATTGCATTTTGCAGTTAGTTTATTCCACCATTTGTATTAGGCTACATCTTTGATCAGATAGAATGGTAAGTATATATATATATGCTTTTATATATATATATACATATGCATGCTTAAAACAGTTGAATGGTGGAACATTAAGTAAGAAGAGTTTTACAGTTCTATTATTGTGGATTTATGATCACTGTATGGGCAAAAGGAACAAGATCTAGATGTAGCCTTTTTGCAAGCAATTTCTTGTACTCTGACTTTGGAGTTTTATTTTCACATTGCTATGCTTTAACAATGAGATCTTTCTTATCTGACTTGGAAGTTGGCCTTGGTGTGAGCAGGAGTTTGAACTGGATGACCACCAAAGATCTATTCTAACCAAAATGATTCTGTGATTCTATCAAAGTTAATAATAACCTCTCCTCACATACTGCAAACAATAGAGCAGTTTTCAGAATAATTTTATTTAAAGCGATTTCTTTAAACTCATTCGTTTTATAAAACAATGAAGTAAAAACCAATATTCATGGATGATTTTGAGTATTAATGGGAAACACACGCTGCTTTTCTTAATGTACAAGAATAATCTGAGAAAAACTGAACTGGAATGACAAACTCTCCTGGTATGCAATCACACAAAATATTTCCTAGGCACTTCAGAGATATGTGTGTATGAATACACATGCAAACATGTATATATGCACACATATACATACATACGCATGTACCTATATCTCTGTTTGTTAAAGGCAACCTTTTTTTAATTATTATTTTTGGGTTTTTTGGAAACAATCATTAAATTTAATTATTATTTTGGTTTTTTTGGAAACAATTGCTAAGTGAAAGACAAAGTTAACACGATGAGAATTTGGTGACCAGGAAATAATAAAAGGAAAACCAATAAGCGCTGAGCCATTGTACTTAGGGAAGTAAAATTATTCCCCAGTTTACTGCATTTAAACATTTTTATAGGCTAGGGATGTTAAAGGTAACAGAAAGGGATTCTATAGGTATGTAGCAAATAAAAGACAGACTAGGGACAATGTAGGCCCCCTCCGGAAGCTGTCAGGAGATCAGGCTACACTAGATTTGGAGAAGGCTGATGTTGTTAATGACTTCTTTTTCTCAGTCTTCACTGACAACACTCTCACCACACCACCCAAGTCTTGGAAGGCAGACACAGGGACTGTGAGAATGATGACCCTCGGCCCACTGTAGGAGAGGATCTGCTTCAAGACCATCTCAAGAACATGATGAATGTACACAAGTCCATGGGACCTGCTGAAGTCCATCCCCAGATCCTGAAGAAGCTGGCAAATGAAGTTGCTAAGCCATTGTCCACCATAGTTGAAAAATCATGGCAGTCAGGTGAAGTTTCCGACGACTGGAAAAAGGGAAATATAACCCCCATTTTCAAGAAGGGGAAAATAGATGAGCCAGGGAATTACAGAGCAGTCAGCCTCACCTCTGTGCCTGGCAAAATCTTGGAGCAGATTCTCCTGGAACGCATGCTAAGGCACATGGAAAAGACAAGGTGGTTGGTGACAGCGCGCATGGCTTCACTAAGGGCAACTCCTGCCTGACCACTCTGCTGACCTTCTATGATGGAGGTATGGAACTGATGGCCAGGGGTAGAGCAGTTGATGTCATCTACCTGGACTTGTGCAAAGCATTTGACACTGTCTCACACGACATCCTTGTCTCTAAATTGGAGAGACATCAGTGTGATAGGTGGACCACTCTGTTGATAAAGACCTGACTGGATGGCTGCACGCAATGAGTTGTGCTCAATGGCTCAATCTCTCAGCTGGAGACCAGTAGCAAGTGGTGTCCCTCAGGGGTTGGTGTTTGAACCAACCTTGTTCGACATGATCAGGAGACTTGAGCACCTCCCGTATGAAGATAGGCTGAGAAAGTTGGGGCTGTTCAGCCTGGAGAAGGGAAGGCTGCATGTATACCTCACAGCAGCCTTCCAATATCTGAAGGGGGCCTTTAGGGATGCTGGAGAGGGACTCTTTGTTAGGGACTGTAGTGATAGGACAAGAGGTAATGAGTTCGAACTTAAAGAGGGGAAGTTTAGATTGGATATGAGGAAGAAATTCTTTACTGTTTGGGTGGTGAGGTATTGGAATGGGTTGCCCAAAGAAGTTGTGTATGCTCCATCGCTGGCGGTGTTCAAGGCTGGGTTGGACAGAGCCTTGGGTGGCATGGTTTATTGTGAGGTGTCCCTGCCCCTGGCAGGGTTGTTGGAACTAGATGATCTTAAGGTCCTTTTCAACCCCAACTATTCTATGATTCTATGATCTTTGTCGGTGACATGGATGGTGGGATTGAGTGCGCCCTCAGCAAGTTTGCTGATGACTCCAAGCTGTGTGGTTTAGTTGATACGCTGGAGGGAAGGAATGCCATCCAGAGGGATCTTGACATGCTAGTGAAGTGGGCTGATGCCAACCTCATGAGGTTTAACCATGCAAAGTACAAGGTCCTACATCTGGGTGGGAGCAATCCCAGGCACAGCTCCAGGTTGGGCAGAGAAGAGATTCAGAGCAGCCCTGCAGAGAAGGACTTGGGGGTGTTGGTTGATAAGAAATTGAACATGAGGTGGCTTCAGTGTGTGCTTGAAGCCCAGAAAGCTGACCGTATCCTGGGCTGCATCCAAAGGAGCATAATCAGCAGGTCGAGGGAGGTGATCCTGCCCCTCTCCTCTGCTCTCGTGAGACCTCACTTAGAGTATTGTGTACAGTTCTGGTGTCCTCAACATGAAAGGACATGGAAGTGTTGGACCAAGTGCAGAGGAGGGCCACGAGAATGATGAGGGGACTGGAGCACCTCCCGTATGAAGATAGGATGAGAAAGTTGGGGGTGTTCAGCCTGGAGAAGAGAAGGCTGCGTGGAGACCTAATAGCAGCCTTCCAGTATCTGAAGGGGCCCTATAGGGATGCTGGGGATGGACTCTTCATGAGAGACTGCAGTGACAGGACAAGGGGTAACGGGTTCAAACTTAAACAAGGGAAGTTGAGATTGGATATGAGGAAGAAATTGTTCAGTGTGAGGGTGGTGAGGCACTGGGATGGGTTGCCAGGGAAACTGTGAATGCTTCATTGTTGGCTATTTTCAAGGCTGGGTTGGACATAGCCTTGGATGGCATGGTTTAGTGTGAGGTGTCCCTGCCCATGGCAGGGGGGTTGTGTAACTAGATGGTCTTAAGGTCCTTTCAAACCCTAACTATTCTATGATTCTATGATTTTTCTCTGTGTCAAGAGTTCCAACTCTGTTGATTTGCCTCAAGGAGTGTTTTTGCCTTTTCAGCATCTGCAAGCCTGGCTGTCAAATCATCAGTATTTAGTATTAACTATGGAGAAGTATTTACTAAACTTTCCTAGGATATTTGCCTGATATACCTTAGAAATCTGCTTGTTAATGAAAACTCTCTGTTCCACTTTTCAAAATTGTTCAATGTATTTGAAAAGAAGAAAGAGACAGAAGAGACTTCCAGTTTCCTACATCTTGAAGTTAGCCAGACATAATAAATGCCGCTGAAGAGGTGAAAAACCTTGAAATTAGCATAAGACATTATGATATTCCACTCCTCTTGTTTCTCAACTCTTTCTTATCAAAATAACAGTCATTTTGAGGATTGATCAAATGCCAACCAAAGCCTGTGGGAACAATCCCATTTTATTTTCTGAGGAGCACAGACTCATAAGTATTCAGTTTTAATTCCAAGATATACTGAGTGGTTCTGGGTTTCTTCTCTATTCTTGCTGTAGATTAGCAAACTGTTTATACCTTCACAGATGCAATCTGATATTTTATAGGCTGGTATTAAAAGACTTGCCATTCCTTCACGTTTCACAACTCAAGTGAAATATTTAATCTTTTAATCTTTATTGTTCGATGATGGAGGGTCTTTTTGTGTTTGTTTTTTTTTTTTGTTCGTTTGTTTGTTTGTTAGGTTTTTTTGTTGTTGTTGTTCCTGTTGGGATTTCTTTTTTCCCATTACATAAAATGATTTTGTTTCTTAAAACTAAATATAAAATAAAATTAAAAAAAAACATATTCCAGACATTGTCTTTTAGTGGTAGACTGACAACTTTGTATTTTTGCACAAATACTAACCTTGGCTTCTATAAAACCTTATTTCAAAGAACGTTCATCATGAGTGAAAAACCTGGGTTTAATGATAGGCTTTTCAATAGTGGTTACTTGAGCTTATAGGAAACCACTTTTGACTTCAATCCAAGTTTCTCTCCTTTTCTCTTGTTACAGTTACATGAAAAAGGGCCATTTCCCATACATAGGTACAGATTTATTTAAGATTTTAATTTTTAATGGATGTTAGTTAACATGTAGACTTCTGTAATTTATGCTATATGGTGCTGAAGCTCCTTAAGAATCCCAATTTTAACCCTAAATAGGGGTAATTTAGATAAATAAAAGGCAGAGTGACACAGAATAAATTGCGCATGTGAAATTCATGAACAAGTTCCTTACTTAACCATCTTTCAGTTCATTATTGTGAAACCAGTTTTCCCTTATTTTTTCCTACCTCACTCAGATAAATCTATCCTGTGCTGTCATCTGGCAGTATATGAGCAATAGTACTCTAAGGAGTTAATTGAAGACAGAGCTCACTGAAGTGTGAGGAATACTGAATGTTGAAGAAACCCACCAACTGATAATTTACCTAATGTTTTTTTTGGAGGAGAGGAAGCAGCAAACTGATTCCTTGACCTTTCTCCAGAATAAGCATAATGAGAAGATCTTGTGGGAAAAGGTTTTTGTCATTCAGCACCCTAAATCTAACCTGTTCATGCATATCCGCATGGGAATCAGGTGGCTTGCTTGGTCTCCAAGCAAGCATATTTGTAGAACCCTATTACAGCCAAACCATAGAGAGATAACACTACAAAGAGCCCAACAATCTTGCTAAATATCTGAGTGACAGACAGGGGTGACATCACCTCCTGACACATGCTTTGTCTTCTCTTTCCAACAAGGGAATTTTTAAGGTGCAGAATGTGGCATTTACTATAAATCGCAGAGAGAGAAGGTCAGAAGTGTGTGATTGTGCATTTACTAAAAATCCAAAAGCTTCAGTAACTTTAAAGAAATATGAAACTTTGTTTTACTGACTGCAGTAATCAAGATACCCTGTAAGTCAGTCTTGCAGAACTATTATGAAAGTTATCAGCTGAAGCATAAAGTTTGCCCCTCTATGTTGTACTGTGGTAATTGATAGGTTTTGAAGGAGAAAATCCCTGATGATATTTTATTTATTTCTTAAAAGGAAATCAATTATTCAGCTCAGCTGTGGTCTTAAAGTATTTTGCAGTGCCCTTCTATGCATCTATGAAGAAATTGAAGAGGAGGAATTCACAGTGGTTTAGTTAGGTATTTAGCTTGTCTTTACATGTGACTGGTAGAAGTAATTTTCTTCAGAATCAAGGTTTTGACCAAGCATGTCAGTTGGGATTCTGTAAAACCACATCTTCAGTTGCAAAATTTTAGCAAATGCTCTCCATGGATGGAGAATATGATTACTGGGGAGTAATTTTGCAGGGTTTTTTTTTCTTCAAATGTCTCACTATAGGAGCGTTTGCCACCTTCTTTCTGAGCCATAAGGGTAGAACACATAATTCTTAGCCTAAATTCTCTAGTTGCAGTCTTCTCTTTAAAAACTGTACTTACATGACAATCACAGTTGAATTTGCCGAGTATGAAAATTTCCTTAGGGAGCTTTTGCTAATTCAAGTGACTCAGAAAAGCTAATTCAAAACAATTGTACGGTTTATTCACCCAGAAGAACATATGAAGGCTTGTTCCTCTGAGAGTTACGTTAACTCTCCTGGTTTTCTCAAAGTTTAGGAAGCTTCTTTTTGACCCAAATACCTTGAGTTCAGAGCCAGGAGACATAGCATTTCTCTCTATCCAGAAAGTTTGCTGGAAAATGGCCATACTTCCCACTCTTCCCTTCCAGTTTTGGATTTTTCTATCTAAAAGACTGCTTTCCCTGCATGACGTACCACAATCAGTTTCTGCCAGATTTGTCAGAAATGGGATAATTTAGTTTAGGAAAATAAATAATGGTTGAAAAATAAGTGGTCGATTTGAATTTCTTATCAGGATATTTGTTAGCAACCTGAATCTAGAATTAGGAGTCTAAATGTAGGCTGGAAAACTAAAAAAGTCTTAGGTACAGGATTTAATCTGCTGTGATAACTGAAACAATGTTTATTTTAGTGAAGAGAATGCAGAGGCACATGTCAGATATTTTTCAAGTATTTTAATTAGAAACTGCTAAAATATTTCTCAGTGTTTTTATTGCACCTTTCTGTAATGTAAGGGCTAAAGATCAAAAATAGTGTTCTATTTTCCCAATATTCACTGAATTTAAAACCGATTTGCCATGTTCACTGAGGAAAATTAACAACTGTTTTGTCATGTAGAATTGATTTAAAATTCTAAGTGGATATCTAGATTCGCTGCTTATTGTATTGCCTTCTACTTACATCTTCTCTTTTTTGTTCACTTTCAGAAAGCCAGTCAAGCATTGAATATGATATCATATATGAATATGATAATCATAGGTTTTTTACCTACCAGTTTTCCCTTTGGTCTATCTTCAACACCCAAATGTAGTGCTAGATATAGACAAGGAAATGGGATTTCAAGGATGTATCTAAACTGACTACTGAAAACAGAATTTTCTATTTCAAGTGGTGAATTTGTTTGACTTGATAAAAGGTAGAATTGGTGACAAGATTTAATACAACTCTTGCTAACAAGTTGCAACATTATTAGTTTGTCAAAACAGCATTGCTAGAGGCATTCTGCGTCAGTCTGGACTGATAACTACAATACAATGAAACAGCTTTTTTACAGCTATTTTATTCTTGAATGTTACTGATTAAAGGAAGCTGAGTTGGTGGATTTCGTTGTTTTTTTTTTTTCCCTCCAGATATTTTCATTCATGTACACTTTTTGGTTTTGCTTACAAAAAGATGAATATTTAAAAACTGAAACCTAGAAGTCTTCATCTACACTTGATGTGAAAAGGAATTTTAGATATTTTTCTTCTACAGTTAAGATGTTACCTCTCTTTTGTGATCTTCAGCTCAGGTATACTTTTCACTATTACAGTAATTTCTACATGTCTACTCTGTGTCTTTGACCACCTTCTTCATGAGATCTGCAGTGGAACAAAAAGCCTAGAATCTATATCAGTATAATTATTTTTGTCATTTCAATAGCTGTAGAGTGGCATTTGGTGAATTAAAAAAAAATGTTTTTCATAGGTTATGTGGGACTTGAGTCTTATTCCCTTGATTTTAGAAACCTGCTTTACTTAACCACAAATTCTATTCAAAACCTTCAGTTTTGATCTGAAATATAAATGTAAATTGAATTTTAAACTGTACTTTTTCTTTTCTCAGTTAATGTCCAGAAATTCCTCCTGTAAGCAAAGAACTTCAATCTGACTAAAACTTTTACTTTTAATCAAGTGTTCACAGAGATTACGTTCTGGAAAAGTTGCTGTTTAGTTTGTGTGTTTTCATTAGGTGTTCAAATTATAGTAGCATTATCCATCAGAAGTGTGATGTTGAATTTTACACGTCAAAAGTGCTTTGTTGTATTTTTTTAATGTTTTACACATTTTGCACACAGGCAAATGAGGAGAGATTTGTGTAAAATGAAATGGAAATTTGCTGTCTGGCAGAGGTTGAAGCTTGAAGCCCTGAGATTCTGGATAAGCAGATTTGTTCGTTGACTTCTTCTATTTCCCAGAATGGCATAGACAGGTTAATAGTCAATTCCAGGAGTGTGTCTTTGTGCTTATGTAGACATCTGTTATCCATGGTGATACAGCCCATGCTCCTTCTGAGCTGGAACAGAAGGCAACACAGGTCCAACGTTGTTCTACATATATTAGGCTGTTTGAAGTGTTGCTTCAACACGCCAGAGGTGCTTCCTGAAACTGAGCACAATTGCTTTTGACCAGTGCTGAGTATGCATACTTTATGATGCAGATGCTGAAGCTTAGAAAGCTGTTGCTGTTTCAGACACACGAGTGTAACCTTGATATCCATAGTAGCCATGGCAGACACAGTGTGGCTGAGCCATACTATTCTAGAGCAATGACTATTCTAGAGAACAGACAGAATATTTAAGGTGTCATTAGATGCTTACATTAGTAATCATCTGAATTATTTCCCAAAACTCATTCAGAATTAACTCAGGAGTCTGCATTAGACAGGTCTATGAAATATAACACTTTATTAGTCTCCTCAGTGGGGAAAAATGCAAAAATTAATTAATATTGATGTAGGGCAATAGTTGGTAATCTATGTATGAGGAAAGTTGATGAAGAAATTAAGTTAGAGTAGAAACACTGTCGATAATGCATGAAAACTTTAATGTTGGTGTTTCTCATTTCCAAGTGGGCAAGACTTTATAAGTTGTAGAGACATTAGCAATAGTAGTTTGTATGGTTCCAGATGTTGCATCAGTAGTCATAATATTTAAAGATATCTGTTGATGTTGTCAAAGGGTTTAATCATCTTCCTTTTCCATTCTCATTAGTATTTATATATATATGTGAAATACCCCATTTCAACATAGTACTACATATTCAGTGTAAAGAAAGAAATTAAATGGGCTCTTCACATGTACTCTTGACTTATCCATTCAAGCATTTTAACTAGCAGGCTCCTTCTAACCCCCTGACAGCACGTGGAGGGGCGCTGGTAGATCACCAAAGGGATGGTGGGAGGATATGACATGTGACAGTGGGGCAAGATCTGAACTCAGACGAATGAAATCTGTCAGCCAGCTCCTCAAAGGCTGCCACAGTTCTTATCCCTGCTTGGTTGAGCTGGTTTGATACACAAACTTATTGTATTATTCAGCTGGTTTGATTTTCCTTTTTATGACAACCTTACCCTGGAGACCATCCATCTCTTTGCAGTGTTGGAGTATGACTATAACTGAATGATATTTCAATATAATTTATAATCCTATACTGTAAACAGAAGTGATGGTTGCTTTTAACCACTGTGAAGAATTCTAATTCGTGCATTTGGACTCTTGTTTTTTTGGAGGGTTGCAAATACTCTGGAATTGGGAGATTTTTCATGGCTTTAGTTAATAAGTCTCATAGGAGAAAAGCTAGGAAAAACCCTGAAAAAGACAGGATTTTTTTTCCAAATATGTCCAGCAGTTAATAATGCATGTGAACAGCTACAACAAATTATTTGCCAAAAATTTAAATAGTAGTTGTTATTACTAGCCTTCTGGATAATGTAGTGGAATGAAGGGCTCAGCAGTAAAGAGCTGGGCTCAAGTAATAAGACATTAATGGCATGAAATGAGATCATTCAGGTGCCAGTTAATATAACATTATTTCATACTTGTTTGAATAAGTTTTTTTTTCTTAACTGTGAAGCACTGTAATATCTGTGCATGAAACTGATGAGCATTTATTTTCACATCACATGCAAAACCGGGCTCAGTTTACTCATTTTGTGTTCTAGCTCCTTGGTATATTACTGCTTCTCAAGATGTCATCCACGAGCCAGCTTCAGAACTCACTTTCATGTAAAGTAGGTTGTGTTGTCCTTTTCTGTCATCTAAAACAGACAACTTGTTTATGGGATTGAGAATTACATATTAAGGACACTTGGATACATAAAACCACATAGTTATTTGGTAAACACACTTAGGCACTTACTGGAATTAAACATGGGTTCAAACTTAAACAGGGGAAGTTGAGATTGGATGTGAGGAAGAAATTCTTTACTGTAAGGGTGGTAAGGCACCAGAATGGGTTGCCCAGGGAAATTGTGAATGCTCCATTGCTGGCAGTGTTCAAGGTTGGGTTGGAGAGAGCCTTGGGTGGCATAGTTTAGTGGGAGGTGTTCCTGCCCATGACAGGGTGGTTGAGGAACTAGATGATCTGAAGGCCCTTTCCAACCCTAACTATTCTATGATTCTATGTTCTTTATGAGATACTTTTCACAGTTTCACTTTGAGACAGAACATGTCCAAATATGCCTTAATTTTCCACTACTTAAAGCTTTAGCATGTTGTAACAAAAGAAAATAATGATTCATCATGGACTCATTGAAAGCTTTTCTGAAATTTGGTTTGTATCCTAAATGCGATGCTCTTTGAAGGGCTAAGGATGTCTTTAAAAAGTAAGGTATTTTCCTCTAAAGCTTAGATTTTTCCTGTTTTCCATTCCAGAAATGCTCTAAATAAACTTTTTAATTTCTTACCACCTCCTGGAAAAATTATTTTCTCTGGAGTGTCCTCAGTAAATGTTCGCATGATACATTCTGTGAGTCTGTAAACCCAGGGAATCCGAGGTCACTGAGCACAAGGCAGTACAGATCGGTTTAACTGAGACCAGAATTGGCTCTATTTGACCTGAAGTGACTGATCTCAAGAAAACATAGATACATATATAGCTGCCATACAATAACTATTTCATGTCATGGAGACTGGAAAAGATGATAACATTATACACTTCTAATTGGAAGAAGCAAACAATATTATATTACTGATATATTTACAGGACACCTTTCTAGATCATGAAAAATAAGAAAAAATAGAGGCCTCTTTCACTCATGTTTCTGTTAAACTTAGAGCTTATCAGTCTGCATCGGGGTAAGGATTAGAGTAAGACGGTTGTGTGAGAGAAGGGGATGCTGTAAACATTAACTTAGAGTAAAGCAACAGAATGAATTAATTGGTGTGCAGTGTCAGGCAGTGGAAGCCAGTATCATTCGCCTGTTGTGAAGTAGTTTGCTTCTTAAGAGACTTCCTTAGAAATGGCAGTGTCAGGTCCTATTGAATTGATCCACTTCCCTTCTTTCTTCCCCTCTGCACCTAAAGCATATCCTTAGTAAAGGATAGTAGCAGAGCAGCAGTCCAAAGAATACCTTGAAAAAAAATCAGACTATGGCTTTAAAGAAAAGCAGAGGCCTAAGGAGAAAATTATAGAACTAACTGGGAGAAAAAAAAATGCAGGGTATCTTTGGAACAGGGTGTTCATCTTAAGGAAACGCAGTGTGAAGGAACTGCAATGTTGGTCAAGATGCACAATTTGTGTTGGTTTCTTCATTTTTTATTTTTTTTTTTTTTAAAAAGTTTCTCTTACGTAACATAAACATAATAGCACACAAATGTGCCCTCTCTAGGTTGGGAGAGATTGACCAGAAGGGTTTCATTAGGAAAGATAGGATGCTACCATAACACTTGTTTCAGCAATTGTCAGAACTATCCTCCAATTTTTTCATGTTCAGAACAATTCATTTCAGAGTAAGATGTGCATCAGCTTAAAAACACAGCTATCATCAGATGCTGTAAAAGTAGCCTCCCCCAGAATATGCCTGTTTACTGTTCAGCTACTTTAATTTTCACTCCTGCAAGTGAGCACCATCATATTTTTGCTGTTACCTCTGTGTCAGACACATCAAAATAATGATCTTAAACATTAATTCAGTTGATTCATCATTTTTAACTAGATAGCATAAATAGCAGATGTCAGATTTAGTGTTTATATAGCGTTAATCATCAAGTAATTCAAAATAACTTTTATTGTGATTAAGTGGAGTTTTCTTTTACCATCATTGGTTAAGTTTAACATTTTTGAAATGTACCATATAAAATTCTTTAGCGAAGTAGCCTATTCTTCAATGTTTTATTTTTCTTTTTAATGACATAGTTACATCTGTAAAGTACAAAGAGTGGTAATGTACAAGGGCTGTAACAGAAATAGAAGTGCACAATATATCTCAGTAGTAATCCTAGTACGCAATTCTATCTGCTGATGTAATAAAAGGCAAGTCAGGAATAAATAGTCTTTTTTTGTACACATGTCAAATGAGTCTATGATTCAAATGCTGACAGTTGGCATTGTTCTCTGGTAAACAAAGCAACTATTTCAGTGTTTGATCCATTTTTTGTCGTGACTGTGTAGAATGACATACTGCATCAAACATTTACAAAAAATAATGGGAAAACTTTTTTCCAATTCTTCGTTCAAATGGGCTAACAACTGCTGCACATTCACGTTTAAGACCAGGTAATTAGCAAACAACATTAAAAATAACTAGAATACCTCCTCTTGCTAGGATCTGGTATCTTTTGCTGTCTAGAAGTCAGAAGTGAATGTGGTTTTCTGATTCTGTTTCTTGATCTTGTTTTTATTAACTTAAGCAACCTGCAAAGCAATGTATTTCTTTGAAGACCTTCTTTCAAGCTTTTTGCCATTGGGCTGATCTCGTATGTTACAGCACTCCTATGTCACTTAGCTTGTGGTGTAATTAAGTGAGAAGAATTAGTAAAGTTCCTAAAAGTCTTGTTTCTCTGATTTTTAAAAGAGTAAAATCTTACTAACAGAGATTCCTGGAGAAAGGAAGGTCATTGAATGTTGCAAGGTGATATTTCAACATCAGTCACAGTATATTATACTATGATGCTAGTCAAGCTCTACAAAGTTAACTCATGGAGGCAAAGTTGACAGATCTCTTGACTATTTGACATATATACATATTAATATGGCAAAGCTCAGCTGTTAGCAACTGGCATATGTTCGGGCATTTGTCTGAAGTGTGTGTAAACTTTCTTTGCAGTTTTCCTGCAAGTGTTTGCTTAGTTTTACACTGTTTCTTTTTTTTTTTCTGAATTCAGTCAGTCCCAACCACCTGTAGAGTTCAGCAAAATCAGTTTCAGACTTCAGTGATGAATTGGCAAAGCAGAGAAAAAAATTAACAAGACTGGCAGTTCCCAAAACAAGGTGGTTTGGATTCTATCTTATAATCTGCCTTAGACAAACTTTTGAATCAACAATAAAATGCAACCAGTATTTCATTCACCAGCGGTTTGAGATTTCAGCCTTTCTTTTTTTTTTTTTTTTCTCTTTTCAAAAAGATCCCTGAAACAAAAATGTCTCATTTCAGGTTACAAATCAAACTGAAACCTCCTAAGTTGTACAACTGATAAGGAAAAAATGGGAAGTTTAAATTTGATATATATTTTTTCCCTTAGTTTTTATTGCCTGGTTCAGTAGCTGAATAAAAAAATAAATTATTCAAACAGCACTAATAATATTCTCCTTCAGAACAAAGACTAAGCCATACTGTTCCCTGAAGAGGTACTAATTGCTGTGCTGACCTGGAGTGGTAGGAAACCTGTCAGCACAGAAGCAAAAATTGGGTGTATATTATATGTTACTAAAGAAAATAATACGCTAAAGGGACCCACCTCCCTGGCTGATTTGTCTGGCAAAGAAGGAAGCCTGTATAAAAGAAAAAAGTATTTGTATTGCTTATTTACCAGAACTTGGCAAATTGAAAGCCTGTGTATTTAGTCTTTTGCATAAAAATCCATGTATCATAAAACATCTCTTCTGAGTAAAACTGTTTCTATCTTGTCTGGGAGGGCTAGGTCCACTCCTGTCTGAGCATTCCATACCTGTGCATAAGCACAAGATGCTGTAGCCAGGAGTGGCATTATAGTATGTGTGCAGAATATGGCAAATAAATCCAAATTTATGTCAGATTTTGGGAGCCTTTTTCTACATTTTTTTAATGCTATGATATGCTAGCTTTATCTCTGAAATATATCTGAAACAAACCTTTTGTATGCATGGAATACTGTGATGTGAAGGGCTGTTCTTGTACATTTTGTTGTAAGGGAAGCACTGAACTTGTCAGCTATATTTAAGACAAGAACAGGAGTGTAGTTACAAGACAGTCTATTTCAGGAAAGAGAGAGAGAGGCAGATACTCTTAGAAATATGGGAGTTAACTGGGCCTCTGTACTGGTGGTAGTCTAAGGTATGGCTATGAAATACAGATATGTGGATTGTGGCAAGTATGGTCAAACATACCAGTTCCTAACCCCTTTCCCTGAGAAAATTGTGAAAGCTATTTTGTGTTCATAATTCCTGTTAGCATCTTCCAGTGTTACAGTGTAAGGGAATGTTGCAGATAAGCTGGTATTCCAAACTGTGAAAAAGCAGCGACTGCTGCTCTTGATAGCAGCAAGGTACTGGTGATGCCCACACACAGACGCTTCTATCTCTTGCTATCACAAAAAACACTGTCTTGGAAACAGACAGGTAGTATCTTGCTGGTCCCACAGGTACTCAACCACTATCAGAACCTACAGCCTGAAAATGCAAGAGTAGGCCAAGGAAGAGCAAGCTAGTGGGAAGTGGAATGCTATAGGGTGAGGATAGAGTGGTAGTGAGGCATGGGTTTAGCTTATTAATTTGAGAAAGAAGAGAGGTATCATACAATAGCATAGACATAAGATACTAATTAAAAGAGCAATCTTCCTAAAAATAGACCAGTGCACCCACTTCCTCTTTTATGTACTGGGTTTAGTGTGCATCTCTATTGCTCTTTATCTCTATTGCTCTTTATCTGTATTGCTGTATTGAGTAAGTGATATAAATACCAAAAGCCATGTTCTCGAGGTGATACAGATATAAGCAGAAAAAAAAAAAAAAACAAAACAAAACAGCAAGGTATGCTTACCTGATGCTGTGGTTCCACCTTTGATTGCCATGTAGACAATGCTTACTTGTGGGTTTTAGTTTCCTTCACCAATGAACATTTACTTTCTTAATGTGCAAGCATGCAGACTTTCCGTTTTAATTGTCTCCTACAGACCTCTGTGTAATGCAACACCAAGCAGCTTTTCACAGTTGAAAAACCTTAGAAAATTCATACAGCTACACTCAGCACAGGGCACTACCATGAGCAGTAGGTGAGCATCCAAGAAAGGCAGCAATTTTATAACGTACCCCTGCCAAAAGGGCACGTATTCTGTAAACCTGTGCTCTTGCAAAGCTTTACTGTTTACAGTTCTGAAGAAAGACATAAGTAATCTTGGACATCACAGCTCCAGACAAAGTTGACTGAGAAGCAGCCCACAGGTTTTCCTTCCTCTTTACCCCAGCATAAAATTCTCTCTGTCCCCTGAGACCATCAGTTATATCTGTCCTCTTTTTCTCTCTTCACACTTTAAATTCTTAGGGCAGGGATCATCCCTTTCTCTAACACCTTTCTCCCCTTCACTTCCCTCCTTAAAAATGAGAATGCAGTCAGATACAGGAATAAGAAAGAAAAAAAAAAAGTAAGAAGAAAGAATGCAGGAGCAAATATTCCCTTTTCAAATAGAATCATTACCATAGCACAGTTATCCTGCAGCTACTAGCAACTGCAAATGGAACAGAGAGATGTTAGTGTTCACTTCTACTGATCTCATTATGCGAACCACTAAGAGAAGCAAGGGAATACATGTGGAGAGCTTTCATGTGTTTAAAGTGACAACAGAAATTCATTCCTTGATGTCCCTTTGTTCAGTGTGTCTTCTGCACTTTGTGCCTGCCCCTCAAAAAAGGCAAGACTGTAAAAATATTAAATAATTGTTGAAAGGGATTGGAAAAATAAAAAAAAAAAAAAGGGGCTCTGAATTAAAAGGACAGAAATATACTTAGAAAGTGTTTCTCAGTGTTTGAAACCAGACCACATATCCAAATCTCCTCCTTAAAAGTCAGATTCACTTTTCATGCAGAGAACTCGATACCAGGTTTCTACCTACTTAGGCAAATACTTATTAATTTGATTTCTGTATTACCACTGATTAATACATATGTTTGTGACCTGATGATCTTGGTGGGAAAAGTTTGCATCCTTAGTTGTTCAATTGCTAATGAAAGCTCTGAGACAAAAAGGGTTTTGTCCACATTCACCTGAAATAAAAGACACAGTACAGACTCACTTTTCTGTTGGCAGGACCAGAATGTTACACAAGAACTGTAGAAAATCTAGGATAGAAAACAAGGATGATACTAGCCAAGCTCTTTTTTAAGTGGATGTGACAGATAAGGCCATGGTAAATCTTATGAATAAAGGACCAAATCCTGAGAGAATCTATATGGAGTCCAGCTAAAAAGGTGTCAACACCCTACCCCCAAAATGCTATGAATAATTTATTTTCTTTGGATTATGACGCTGTGTATAACATTGCATATGAAGATGAAATGCGGCCGTTTACATTTCAGGCTGCTAGAGAAACATATTTTCTTTTGGTTTTTCTTTTCTTTCTCTGGTAGAAAAAGTAGTTTTAAGTCTCTGCACAGCTGAATCTTGCTCTCCGGAGAATTCATCTGCATAGTCCTCACTTCCATAGAGTTTCCAACCTAGGGGGATGTCCTTTAATCTGACAGTAGAAAGAGATGTGTGCATGGCCACTTTGATGGAAACTCCAACTTATCATCACAAATAGCTATGTGGTTCCCTTAAGAATTTAATTAGTCATTTCATTTGAATTATTCACTTGGAAAAAGGCAGTACTCTGGGTAGCTTTTAATCTAATTAGGCTATTAGCCACTAGTAAAGATGAACATCTCCAGATAGAAAGTGAACATTATATTTTAGTCAATGGCAGTACTAATCTTTAAGATAATGCACGTGGTTTCAATAGTGCTCTTCAAACCCATTAAAAAAGTAAAATCCTAAAAAAACAAACCAAAACACCCACCACAAATCCCATGCCCTGAGGCTAAGCTATGATTTGGTGAAATTAGCCATATGTTGTAAAATTAAATGAAAAGCTTTGCAGAGCAAGGGACTGGGCTGTAAAGATAAGGATTTTATATACATATATATATTTACGTGGAGAGAGAGAGAGAAAGAGAGGGAATATAGGTAAAAATATATTTGTTTATGCACTGCCTGAAACAGAAGCCCTTTAAAAGTAGTTCTCAGTTATCACATTTCAAAAATAAGTACACCTGCTTGAAAGTTTTGTAATGAATAGAATAATAAGACTATAATTTTGCTAAATTATTGGGAATAGATGCAAAGATTAATTTCACAGAAGGCAAACATTTAAGCAGGGCTTTATATTACTGTTATGCGTCATTGATAGTAACACTGGGACTTCAGTCTGCATTACCACAATGATTAATTAAAGGCCTCGTTCAGGATGAGTGAACATCATTATTGTTTTTAAATAGGAAAGGCAGATAACCATTACTGATTACTCCTTAATTCCCAGTCTCACTTGTTAAAGACTAAAGAATACTGAAGTAGGCTGTATAGTTTTCATGAAGCTATAAATGGAGCCAAGAATAATATGATTAATATGCAACATATACAAGGGTAAATGTGAGAGTTGGATAGTTTAAAAATTAAAGTTACAAAAATGCTGCACTGCTTTATGTGCAAATAATACTGACATTTTTATGAATAACCTAAAAAAAATATAGGCTATAACTTTCATTTAAACTGCTTTTTTGTAACATCACAAAAATATTTCGAATGCATTCCCAGATGCAGCTTTATCTAAAGCACTTAATGATAACTGCATTGCCTTGAGAAAACATACATAGGAATTCTGTAACTTGGATAGTTTAAAAGTCCCAGTAAGAATCCTGATATGCAAATGTATCTGTTAAGCAATCAACCATTAGAAATAACCCATATTGTTAAAAATAAAAATTAATGAGAAATTCTGTTGTTGACTTCGTTGAAATCAGGAATGACAGTCATCACAAGATTACGCTAAGGCTTCCAGGGGGCACAATAATTTCTAGGATGGGTTTCTAGAGAGATATGCAAGCAAAGATCCAATATTTTTTTTATATTTGTCTGGCAGAGGCCACTTTACTTTGCATGTCTGAGTGGTTAGCTTTGGTTTCCAGGTAAGAGAACAGAGAGATTTCTTAGCTCAGCCAGCTGTATAAGCAGTTGCAAATTGTGCTAACCTTACAGTACAGCGAAAAACATCTGTTACACTTAAAACTTTTAATCCCCTGATGTCCAGAATGCAACTGGAAACTAGGAAGTATTTGTATACGCACCCATGCAATTGCAGAGATTAGAAATCAGTATTATGGAATAGGATTCAAGTCGGTCAAGACAAAGCTGATAGATTTAAGCATCAGAGAAACCAGAAAGCTAGAAAAATTACATTCTTTTCTGTGAGAGGTTTCATGCAAGGCTGTAGGGTCTTTCTCAGAAACTGCAGTCTCAACCGATTTACTGAAGAAGGTATGTATCCCATTCTCTTTCAGGGAACGAATGTGGAGAAGGTAATAGTTTGAACTTAATCAGAGCACCAGATAACTTATATATGGTCACTGAGAAAGAATAATTGTAATCTTTGGTTCTTTTCTGGTAGTTCATTGATAGCAGGCCTCTAAAGCAACAATCTCATTGTTCAGGTTCTCAGCCATCTTAAGTATTCTGATCCAGTAAGAGAATCAAGTATATGACAAGTGTCCTTCCTGATTTATCCATGCATGGGTGCTGCATCCTGTTCTTTCCCCACAAAATCATGATTTCTTTCTGGTACAGAAACCCTGAACAGGCCAGAGAAGGGTGGTATGGTTGTGTGTAACAGCTACAGAAGGAATAGCTCCCAACTGAGCCTGCACTGAAAGGAGTGACAGTGAAAGAAGCGCCTTGCTGGGCCCCAGCCATTTTGGGCCCCTTCCATTTTCCAGCAATGGAAGGAATATGTGTCCTTGTAATGTAACAAGAGGAAAGAGCATAGCTTTGCTCTTCACTCTGTCTGCTATGGATAGCCTTCCAGACAAATAACAAAAGCAGGGAGATCAGAGTTATTTCTACTT
Organism: Myiopsitta monachus; assembly: GCA_017639245.1. NCBI lineage: Eukaryota > Metazoa > Chordata > Aves > Psittaciformes > Psittacidae > Myiopsitta > Myiopsitta monachus. The sequence goes on along the minus strand of CM029941.1, from coordinate 95,247,323 downwards.
ATTATAGCATTAGTTTAGAGACATCTGTAGGTCGGAAAAATGCCTTCTGAATGAATCCATTTAAAGCATACATGGTCTGAAAAGATGAAATCTCTATTATGGGAAATGCATACAGCAAAACCAAAATATCTTAAATAATCTTTTAAATGAAGTGTTTTAAGAAGTCTTTTTGGACACCTGTTACAAAGAACAGAATATAACCTTTGTGGCTCTCACTGGACCATTATATTCTGTTATCTATCCTTCAGAGAAAAAAAGTGCAGCTGAGGTGGAGCTACTTGCATAACAGTCTCAGTGACTAAGAATTCAAATTCAAAAGGAAATGCAAGCAAACAGAAACTCCCCAGAAGACATAAGTTCAAAAATACGTAGAAAATAGGCAAGTAATAGAGATAATGTGTTCTCTGCTAAACAAAAGATAGCAGGCAACATGCAATGCAGAAAAATGGAGGATTCTGGTGGTAAAATGATTTTCTAATGCATGTAAACAAATCATTAAAATGTGTGTAAATCAGAACAACCAATAATTGGTACAAGATAAAATTTTTCAAAACCCCCTTAGCATTCAAGATCCTACTTGGGTACTGAAAACTTCTACAGATGTACTTGGAAAAGTAACCATGAGGTTGCCATTTCAGCATTCAGTCTTCTTCCTTCAAATGGGAAAAACATGATTACTTCAGCAATACTGAACAGCTCCCAGAAACCCCTGGCATCTATGTTCTATGGAGAATATTGAATCTGGAGAAAAATACAGAAATATATCACTATAGAAGCATGAAATATCTGAAGTGTTTGATGTGAATTCTTCTCTGTTCATGAAGGACATTAATTATGAGGTTTATACAATAGCTAATGGGTCATCTCAGAAAATAAGCTATGCTTCTGTTGGCTACAAGTTTGTCAGGCAGATGTAGCCACCATTCAGTTCTAGGCTGACAGAGCTGGAATGGAAATTGATATTGAGAGCTGTTTTAGGTGAAAGTTAGAGGCCTATTTTCTGGCTGTTTTTTCTGATGGTGTGCCTCACTACAGACCTGTGAGACAAAAATGGGGTTTGGCTTTTCCTCCAAGTTTCGAGGGAAGCTTGATATTTTATCGGTTTTGTGTATAGCTGGTGGGCTTTCTGAGAAGAGTCGGGTATTACATTTGTCTTCTGGCTGATGTGACTCAAAAAATAACCTTGATATTTAAATACTTAATAGCAATGTTTTTTTCTGACTTGTCTCCTAATTTAGAAGATCCACATTTAGATTTCACAGCTGCTCTCTCAAGACTTCCTTGCAATGAACAGGTTCCTAATTCTTTATTATACATAAATCTGTTAATCTTTATGAAAATCTATCGATGGCTTTTAATTAGAAAAATTGGGCAGTTATGTGTAAGTAGACTATTCAATGAAGTCACTAATAGCCATTATGATTATTTTTCCATGCATAGAATCAGGTTCTCTTTTTTTTTTTTTTTTTAATTGTTTATTTTCGCGGGTGTTTTGTATTAGATGACTTAAGCCTGTTCTCTGTTATGATACTGTTGTTCTCTCCAAGGTGAATTTTTATTGCCACCATAGTAGAAATCTTTAAAATTTGGCGATATCATACGTGCTCTTTCTCATTGTCCTGACACATTGTTTTTGCATACCACAAGTATATTATCTTTAACCAGCAAAGAAATTGCAGATTTTAAGCCTGAAGGAGTATGTCCACTCTTTATGTATGCAAAACTGCTCTTGTTGGTAGCTTGCTTGAATTGGCAAGAAAGTTAGGCATGTATCATTGTCATAGCTAGAAGTGTAATACTAGCTAGTTGTATTTATGGAACACTTCAGTAAACTGTTGTGTAACACAGAGGATTGTGTTAAACCAAATAACTAGGAATGAGAATTCTATGCCTTTGAATAAATCAAGAAAATAGCAAAGCAATTCTTGCTAATTGTAGATATCTCACAGCAGTTTTCTTCTGAATGGCTTGGCATGGCAAAAAAATCTCTCTTCCTTATTTATTTTTTTTTAAATTTTTGTTTGTATTTAGTATCATGGGTTTATGAATTAAATTATTTTTTATTAAAAAAAAACAAAAAAACAAACAAACAAACAAACAAAAAAACCACAAAAAAACAAACACAATCTTTTTTACTTGAGATAGAAAGTGCACAAGGATCTTGATCCAAACAAGTCTGTCCTCTTATCTGAGTAGGCATCAGAACATTTCCTCACACAAATGGTTTTCAACACAAAGTGAATATACCCTGCCATTCAAGGCATGGTATAGACATGGTATCATTTATACCCAAGAGCAATAAAACCAGATTACCCATTAGACTTCAGGATGTTGTCTGGCACATACAGACCTTTTGGATTTTAGCTTATACTCAAGTAATTTACGTTTTATTATTGGAGGATTAGGACATTCAAGATTATTTTTGATGGATTTCTTCTGCTATAAAACAAGCCCATATTCATTGGCACATCAATCAGTTATCTAAGAAAAAGTCAAATAAAATGGATCAAATAGCTGAAAAATGTAAATTCAAAGACATTTATAACAGTTTCAACAGTAAATGATATATTTTAGATTTCACCATTTTTATAACATATATCAACTTTGTCCTCCACATATATACTTTATATATCTATATATGTAACTCCTGTGATATCCCCACTCCTCCCAATTCTTCCTTCTCCTACACAAGAAGGGTCTGCTTGACTTCACTGGAAAGAAAACTGAAATTTTTAGTGCCTTTATATCAAAATTAGTTAATCTCTCCAGCAATAAGGAAGTGGTTAGTACTTCATTATTGTCAATTTCAAAGTGAAATACCATATAAAAAATAAACACTGTTCTGTAAGCATTTCTTCACTACTTCCTCAAAACAGCATTTTTCAGTGTTTCTTCACAGTGCTTTGCATTAAATATTTAATTTTGGGCTAAGTGGTGCATTTCAGGATGCCCAATGTGACCTTTTTTTCCCTTATTGTTTTTTTCTCTCTGTATTCCATAGTGAAGTTCCGTCAAAAGTAGATAAAATCACTCTCTATTTTTGAGCATTTAGATACAGAACTGAAACGTCCATTATTTTCCCACCTGTAGTTATGCTCAATCTGGTAAGCTAGGTTATGGCTGTGGAAAAATATTCACTAAATGTTATTTCCACCATAATGCACCATTAACAGCTTATTATTCTATATTTTCAATAATCTAAATTTTATAAGAAAGAGGATTAAAATATTTCAGAACAGCCGCTTGAAATTATTTTAGATCTGTATTCAGGATTACAAAATGAGGTATTTGATAAGAGACTGTACAGTCAGGATTTTTAACCGCAAGGAAGGTTTGTGTGATACTGCTACCATCTTGAGGCAAGCCAGCGCATAACAGCTGTATTTCTGTTTAAACAAGAGGCTAGATTGCAAATGAGCCTGAATATCATTCATTTCACCTTGTTCAGTCGTCATGCTATGTTATAGCTAATAATTTTGTATTCTGCCTACGACTGATCCTGCAAATACTTGCACAAGAGTAGCAGCTTTTTAAATACAGTTGGATAGCCTCAATACTCAGGTTAAAAATGGATTCATCTTTTAGAAGTGCAGACTGAATGCAGGCAGGGCAGCAACGAAAATCTGTAGCCAGTACTCCTGTTCTGATATAAAATGTCATAATGTTTTTAAAATTCACCTTGTTAAGTAGAGAAACTCCTCACTACAGAATCAGAAGCTAATAGTTTATTGGATTTTGATGTGACTCAAAATCATGGAGAAGAAAACCATTGGGAAATGTAAAGTAAAAGACCGCATCTGACTGAGGAAACCCCTTAATGTACGTTGCTGACAGAGAGCTTCGCAAGTACTTGCTTTTTTTTCTGTATGCTCTTTCCTAAGCAACAATTTGGAGCTATGATAGTTGAACAAAGTAAATAGGCCCTTTACCTGAGCCAGCACAGGTGCATATTTATGTGGGAGCATTGTTGATAACAAGATTTTTGGAAAACACTTAATGTGGTTATTTTTGTGTTATTAGAAGAATAATTCAGCAGAGTGTTAGTAGGCTTATTCCTACGCATGTGATTGGAAAACGTCATGGGTTCAGCGGTAGCAGTCTTTTTTCTCCTTCTCAGTAGCTGGTGCAGCCCTGTGTTTTCGACTTTCAGACTGGGAACAGTGCTGAAAACACCAATGTTTATAGTTACGGCTTAGAATGTTTGGTTTGACTGAGGACTTCCTGAGCCTCATGCTCTGCCAAGGAGGAAGGGAAGCCGGGAGGAAGCGGAGGCAGGGCACCTGACCCAAACTGACCAAAAAGGTCTTCCATACCACAGCACATCATGCCCAGAATGTAAAAATGGAGGGCAGAGACCCGGAAGGGTGGGGATGCACTGCTTGGTCGGGCTGCGTGTAGGTGGTGAGCGATCGTATTCTTTTCCCTTGTATTTCTCTTGTCATTATTATTATTGGTGGTAGCAGTAGTGGTTTGTGTTTTACCTTAGTTACTAAACTGTTCCTATCTCAACCTATGGGAGTTGCATTCTTTCGATTCTCCTCCCCATACCCCCAGGAGCTGGAGGGAAGAAAGAGGAGTGAATGAGTGAGCAAATTGGGAGAGTTATAGAGGCTTAAACCACGAGAGAAAGCTATCCTACCTAATTTTCCTGACAATGCACCAGGTTTAATTCTGTTAATTCAAATGTTTTCGGTCAATTGCAGGATCAATACTGCAGAATTAACAGGAAAGAATCACCATGAAGTGATTAATATTAGAGTAATTGCATTCACATATTCTTTTCTATAGGAAAATTATATTATATTTATTATATATATTATATTATATTATATTATATTATATTATATTATATTATATTATATTATATTATATTATATTATATTATATTATATCATATTATATTATATCATATTATAGATATGATGGGAAGACATTCCCAGACAACGCAATCCATAGATAATTATCACAGCCACATGCTTTCCATGATGGTTGTCAGTACAGACATCCGCACTTCCAAGCTGTGCTATTGATTGCTTTCTGTTTCCTGTACTTTAGTTTTGAGAACTTCAGCTACTGGATCTCAGTGTCTCCTTGGCCTTGCTTTGCCCTCCCTGGCACCTAAGTATGTCTGCAACAGATCCACCTGACACACAGGACATCACAGTGGTTGTATCTGTTGTATATTGTAGGAGGTTGGCACTCTTACAATGCACTTTGAAGATTCTGGTGTTATTTCCAGTAACTGCGCATCTAGGACTTTTACCTCCTGTTTTTAAATTCAGGTTTTGGTTGTTAGTTTGGTTGTTTGTTTGTTTGTTTTTAATATTAGATTTTGTTGGTTATACATTGTTAATTACCTAAGTGGATTTCTATTTTTGTTTCTGTCTTCTCGGTAAGGAAAATCTTTTACCATGTAGGTTATCTCTCTTGTCTCTCTTTCCCTTTTTTCCCCTCTTTCCCTCTTTCCTTCTTTCTTTGTCTGTCTGTCTTTCTGACTTTCATGTTGATCCTTGTTGTGGTTTAAGCCGTAAATTTCCCTTCTCCCTCATTTTCCACCCCCCACCCCCCCCCACTGGAGGGGGGAAATTTTTCCCCCATTGGAGGGGGGAAATGGGGAGAAGAACCAAAGAAAATGTAACTCCCACGGGTTGAGATAAGAACAGCCCAGTAACTAAGATACAATACAACTCACTACTGCCACCACCAATAACAATAATAATGACAAAGTAAATACAAAGGGAGAGGATACAACCGTTTCGCCGCCCGACCGAGACGAGTGACTGCGCACTGCTCCCCAGAACGCTCGCCGCTCCAGCGAGCGCATGGCGCGAGAGAGACGGCGCGCTGCTCCCCCCCACCGCATGCCGCGAGAGCCCCGCCCCCGAATCCTACCTCCTGGGCATGATGTGCTGTGGTATGGAATAACCTCATTGGTCAGCCCGGGTCAGGCGCCCTGTCTCCCCTCCCCCAGCTTTTCTCTCTTTCCCGGCGTAACATGAGACTCTGCGGGGGGGGGGGCGTGGGAGGGGGAAAGCCGAACCCGTAACAATCCACCCTTTATTCCATACCATTCACATCATGCTCAGATCCCACATTTTCGAAAATATCATCCCATATATGTATATATATATGTATATACATTCACACACACACACAGATGGAGAGATATAATCCCTTAGTGCATGGACCAATCCCTATAAAGCTGTTGAGTCCATCCAGTCTGTGATGTCAGGCTCCATCTTTTGTAACAGTCTTTCAGAGCAGGGGAGGCTGTGTGCAGTGTTGGATCATTGCCTGCTGATGCTGATTGTTCCTTTACTGCAGAACTCGTCTGGTTTCATCAAAGTTCGTTCTTTGTTGGGATGATGGTTTGAGGGTCAGTCGCGAATGACTTGAAGACATCTACTTGATGGGCTATAAAAATATTACATAGCAAGCAACAGCATGCAATTGAGTTCATTGGCTATTTTCTCCTAAAATCAAATCTCTTTGAGGTACACATCGGACTTCCCCATCTTCCCGCATTACCCACCAAGTATATCTGGGTCTCTGAGCAAAAGCAATACAACGCATGGGTTTGCCTTTACCTGAAGCAGGAATAACCAGACTGTCTTCCCCAGCAAATTCTTTATGTGCACCACAGGCACGTTGTCCCTCTTCACAGTATGTAGAAGTTCTGACTGGGCTGGACCAGCCCTGTTGGCAGATTCTCTGGTGTTGACCAACCAGCCAAGTGGCTTTTCGTAAAAGTGTATCCCTGTGTTTGAAAGTCCCACCACCCATTGCTCTCAATGTAGTTTTTAATAGCCCATTGTACCGTTCGATTTTCCCAGAGGCTGGTGCATGGTAGGGCATGTGATATACCCATTCAATGCCATGCTCTTTGGCCCAAGTATCTATCAGGCTGTTCCGGAAATGAGTCCCATTGTCTGACTCAATTCTCTCTGGTGTGCCGTTTCGCCACAAAATCTGTTTCTCAAGACCCAGGATAGTGTTTCGGGCAGTGGTGTGGGGCGCAGTGTATGTTTCCAACCATCCGGTGGTTGCTTCCACCATGGTAAGCACATGACGCTTGCCTTGGCGGGTTGGTGGGAGTGTGATATAATCAATCTAGCAAGCCTCCCCATATTTGTATTTCAGCCATCGTCCTCCATACCAAAGAGGCTTTAACTATTTAGCTTGCTTAATTGCAGCACATGTTTCACAGTCATAAATAACCTGGGCAATAGTATCCATTGTAAAGTTCACCCCTCGATCACGAGCCCATCTGTATGATGCATCTCTGCCCTGATAGCCTGAAGTGTCATGGGCCCACCTGGCCAAAAATAATTCACCCATATATTGCCAATCTAAGTCCATCTGAGCCACTTCAATCTTAGCAGCCTGATCCACTTGTTGGTTGTTCTGGTGTTCCTCCGTAGCCCGACTCTTGGGTACATGAGCATCTACGTGGTGTACTTTGACCACCAGGTTTTGAACTCGGGCAGCGATGTCTTGCCACTGTGCAAGTGCCTCTGCATTGCCAGTTGCTCTGCTTCCATTGCTTCAACCACCCCCACAGGGCATTCGCCACCATCCATGACATAGTATAGAGATAAAGTACTGGCCACTTTTCTCGTTCAGCAATGTCCAAGGCCAGCTGGATGGCTTTCACCTCTGCAAACTGACTCGATTCACCCTCTCCTTCAGCAGTTTCTGCTACTTGTCATTGAGGACTCCATATTGTTGCCTTCCATCTATGGTGCTTTCCCACAATGCAGCAGGACCCATCAGTAAATAAGGCATATTGCTTTTCGCTTTCTGACAGTTCATTATATGGTGGGGCCTCTTCAGCACACATCACTCCTTCCTCCTCTGGTGACCTTCCAGAATCTTTGCCCTCTGGCCAGTCCATGATGACTTCTAGAATTCCCGGGCGACTGGGATTTCCTATTCAAGCTCGTTGTGTAATTAATGCGGCCCACTTACTCCATGCAGCATCAGTTGCATGATGTGTAGAGGAGACCCTGCCTTTGAGCATCCAGCCCAGCACGGGCAACCGGGGTGCCAGGAGCAGCTGTGCTTCAGTGCCAATCACTTCCCAAGCAGCTCCAACCCCTTCATAGGCTGCCAATATCTCTTTTTCAGTTGGGGTGTAGCTGGCCTCAGATCCTTTGTATCCCAGACTCCAAAAGCCGAGTGGTCGATCCTGAGTCTCCAATGGAGCTTTCTGCCAGAGGCTCCAGGTAGGACCGTTCTCTCCAGCTGCGGTGGACAGTATATTTTTAACATCTGGCCCAGTCCGGACTGGTTACTTCCGAGGCTACTGCATGAACTATCTCACGTTTAATTTGCTCAAAGGCTTGTTGTTGCTCAGGGCCCCATTTAAAATCATTCTTCTTCCGGGTCACATAGTAGAGAGGGCTTACAATCAAACTGTAATGTGCATCCTCCAGAACCCCATAGCACCCAAGAAAGCTTGTGTTTCTTTCTTATTAGTTGGTGGCGACATTGCTGTTATCTTGTTGATCACATCTGTGGGGATCTGGCGGCGTCCATCTTGCCATTTTATTCCCAAATATTGAATCTCCTGTGCAGGTCCCTTGACCTTACTCTGTTTTATGGCAAAACTGGCTGTCAGCAGGATTTGGATTATTTTCCTCCCTTTCTCAAAGACTTCTTCTGCTGTATCACCCCACACAATGATGCCATCAATGTATTGCAGGTGTTCTGGAGCTTGCCCCTGTTCCAGTGCAGTCTGGATCAGTCCATGGCAGATGGTAGGGCTGTGTTTCCACCCCTGGGGCAGTCGGTTCCAAGTGTACTGGACACCCCTCCAAGTAAAAGTAAACTGTGGCCTGCACCCTGCTGCCAGAGGAATTGAGAAAAAAGCATTGGCAATATCAATGGTGGCATACCACTTGGCTGCCTTTGACTCCAGTTCATACTGAAGCTCTAGCATGTCCGGTACAGCGGCACTCAAGGATGGGGTAATTTCGTTCAGGCCACGATAGTCTCCTTTTTGTCTCCACTCTCCATTAGACTTTCGCACTGGCCATATGAGGCTATTAAAGGGTGAGTGGGTCCTACTGATCACTCCTTGACTCACCAATCTATGGATCAGCTGATGGATGGGAATCAGGGAGTCTCGGTTGGTGCGATATTGCCTCCGGTGCACTGTTGCGGTCGCGATTGGCACTTGTTGGTCTTTGACCTTCAGCAACCCCACAGCAGAAGGATCCTCTGAGAGACCAGGCAAGGTGGACAGCTGCTCCATTTCCTCTGTCTCCAAAGCAGTAATACCAAAAGCCCATCGGTACCCTTTTGTTTCTTTGAAGTACCCTCTCCTGAGGTAATCTATGCCAAGGGTACCTAGAGCCTCTGGACCAGTCACATTGGGGTTTTTTTGCCATTCCCTCCCAGTCAGGCTGATTGCAGCCTCCCGTACAGTCAACTCTTGGGATCCTCCTGTCACTCCAGAAATAGAAATAGGTTCCACCCCTTGACAGCTTGATAGCATCAGAGTACACTCTGCACCGGTATCTACTAGAGCCTTATAATTCTGTGGGACTGATGCGCCAGGCCATCTGATCCATACAGTCCAGTAAATCCGATTGTCCCCTACCTCCACCTGGCTGGAGGCGGGGCCCCTCTAGTAGTCATCACATTGGTCACTCATGTCTTGTAGAGATGGATTATTCTTCTTCATCACAGCAGCTGAGGTAAAATCTGCTCTTCCACTCCATCTGGGAACCTGCTCACCAGAGCCTGAAGCCGCAGCCTTCATGGGGTGATCAGCCTTGACCTTTGCTCTCCTTTTCAGTTCTCCCACCTGCTCCTCCAAAACTGAAGGAGGCTTTCCATCCCACTTCGTCATAACTTCTCCGTGATCCTGCATTTAAAACCATACTGTGGCCCATGGTGTATAACTTCTATATCTTCTCTCTCAAACAGTAGGACGCCTTCTGTTAATAGCTGAGATGTGTGTTGGTACACGTGAGGAGCTGGATAGATCGTCTCTCAATTGTTGGAGGTCCTGGGACAGTTTTTCCACAGCTGAGATGATGGAAGGGGTGAGATTGTCTTCAAAGTCTCGGAGTTTATAAATCATTTCCTCCACTCTTGGTGGTATTATGTCATTCCAGGTCACTGTTGCCAGTGAGTGGGCATATGATTGGGGTGCATTCCATGTAAATTTCCACCGCATGGGTCGTGTTCATTCGACTTCATCTGGATCTATGGGTATATCCCCGTTATCTGGCTTGATAGTGTAGATCATCTCTACAATGGCTGATTCCCTCAGAGACTGGATGCCTTTCTCCAGAGTAGTCCACTTGGCCGAACAACTCATAACATCATCCTTGTATGGAAACCTATCTTTCACAGCTGCCAAGAGTCGCTTGCAAAGGCTGAGGGACTTTTTCTCTCTTGCAATTGCTTTGTCAATTCCCCCTTCCCTGGCAAGTGATCCCAGCTGTTTGGCTTCACTACCTTCTAGTTCATGACAGTCGGCCTCATTATCCCAGCATTGGAGCAACTAGGTGATGATGTGCTCCCCTGGCTGACGGGTAAAGTCTTTTTGCATATTCCGTAGCTCGGTTGAGGTCTGAGATCGGGAAGTCACCTCTTCTTTTTCTTCTTCATCATGTGATGATGACTCCTGGTCGGATGCTGTCCCATGTGGTGAGTACATTGTTTCTTCATCTTGAATCATCTTTCTTGCCTCTTCTTTGTTTTTCCTCTTGTGTACAGGGGCAACCAATATTGGTATGAGTTGGTCCTCTGGTTTAGCTGCAGTGATTATTACTGTGGTTTGGGTAGCCACCGTACTTGTCACTGGGGTTTGAGTCACGGCTGTACCTGTCGCTGGTGATGGTATAGCTGCTGTACTTGGAGCTGGATTAGGTGCGCTGTCCATTACTCCGCCCTCAGATCCAGAGACGTTTTTTTCCTTCTGAAGATGCTGGACAGTGTTGAACAGGGCTCTGTAAGCATAAGCCAAGCCCCAGCACGTTGCCATGATTTGTCCATCTCTGGTGTGACCAGAATGACTACACACCTCCTTTAAATGTTTTACTAATTTTTCTGGGTTTTGCATTTGTTCATTGGTGAAGTTCCAAAGCACTGGAGGGACCCACTGGCCTAGATACTTGCCCACACTATCCCACACACCCTGCCACTCATGACTGTCCAGCCTCAGAGAAAATCTCTTGGACCTCCTATATCGTCATTTAACCCTAGACAAGGCCCAAACCCGACTCCGCATGACTCTTGTTACCAGACGAAATTGTCGTGAGTAAAACATACTTAGTATGCGTGCCAACATGGCGATTCCCACCACAGCCTGCAGGCAGGTCTCAAGGGTATCTAAAGGCCATTCAGAACCGTCAGAATTCTTAAATGGTGCTGTAAACTGTCTGGTGGCAGTGCTGGGAGCTCAAAAGGATGTCTCCTTCACAGGCTGACCACTCGAGGAGGTGAAAAGAGATGTGTAATTGCTAAAAACTTCCATTATATACCTCCCAAAGTAGAGAGTTGATGACCACACTGGAAACACAAACCGGGTCAGTTTCATGATCACTGAGTCTGTTGTATTAAAAATCAGTGCAATAAAGTACAATGTAACAAGAACCTTAACCCAAAACCCAGATCTGAAAAACATTAAGATAAGAAGAGCCGGTTGTAAGTAAAATATCATAACGCTGAACCTGTGAGAACCAGAGCAACAACTTTGAGAGCCAATAAATCATCATTGTGACGAGTGGCTATTAATCCTTGCCGTTATCTCAACCCTTCATGCCTCATGTTGGGGGCCAAAAAAAACTGTCGTGGTTTAAGCTGTAAATCTCACGCAGCCTGTTAACTCACTTCTCTGTCTCTCTTCCCCCCCACTCCAATGGAGGGGTGGTGGGGAGAAGAATCGAAAGAATGTAACTCCCACGGGTTGAGATAAAAACAGTCCAGTAACTGAGGTGTAATACAAATCACTACTGCTACCACCAATAATAATTATGACAAGGCAAACACAAGGGAAGAGGATACAACCGCTTACCACCTGACTGAACCGAGAGAGAGAGAGACACTTCCGGGTTTCTGCCCCCAGTATTTTACGTCCTGGGCATGACGTGCTGTGGCATGGAATAGCTCTTTGGTCAGTTTGGGTCAGGTGTACTGTCTCTGCTTCCTCCCAGCTTCCCCTCCTCCCCAGCAGAGCATGAAACTCAGAAAGTCCTTGGCCAGACCAAAACATTACCAAGCAGTAACTGAAAACACTGGTGTTATCAGCACTGCACCAGCTACCAAGAAGGAGAATAATGACTGCTGCTGCTGAACCCAGCACACTCATTCAACAGTATTTGTTTCTTCCCTATGGGAACTGGTGGTAACTTAATTCATAACCTCTCTTACTACTTTTAATATTTCGCAGTTTTCTCTTGGACTCCTGGAATTAAGAGCTTGCTTAATATTCTACATGGGCAGAGATCGTTGGTGTTATTTTAAAGAGTCAGTTGTAGAATTCAGTTTAATTATCAGGTCTGCTTTCATCATAAATATTGATTTGAAATATAATAGTTGGAATTTAAATTAGTAGATCTGATGCTTAGTATCTTTTTTTATGATAGGTTTGTCTTACAGGTGATATAAAGTCTGGTGCAATGCTCTTTAGAGGCACTTGAGTTTTCTGTTGATGTTGAGGCTTTGGCCAAAGCCTTTAGTGTCAGTCACATTTGCACTAATTTGTGTAAAACACAGTAAGTCCGTGTTAATGGACAATTAGAACAGATTGTGTGGTAACTGCATGGTTTCCATGTTAATATATCTCCCCATGACTTTACATGTCTTTACATTCATCTAAATCTTCCTTAATGCTGCTTGTAATCTAGTCAGCAAGAGTTGCAGTAATGTTTGCACACAGATTTAAAGCAGCCAAGCATTATGGTAATTTTAGCTATAGTCTATTGCAGTCCTTGAACGTGAAAGTATCTTAGTTAAAATCAGTCTTAATTCAATCAAATATTCTGTAGAAATATTATGGAAGCTCTGATTACTTTAGCAATTTAATGTTTGTTTACTCAAGATATTGAAGATATTCTTTTGTAAAGGATGATAAATTGCACTGAAATCCAATGTGACAGAAGATATAAATGATAGCTACCTAAATATTGAAAGCTTTTATAAGAGATGTGTACACAGAAAATAGGTGGAGTAGTTTACTTAGTAAAGTCACTAAAACTGTCATTTAATAGAAATTAAATATACAGTGTCCTCAAATGTGAAACTAAATTATTTTATGAATATACATTTTTAATCATGAGAAGAAACTGTCTGGACTAAAATTCATTGTGATGAATACTATGATGATACAGAGAACAGGAGTCATGATGCTTGCTATAAATGCTCTCTAAATATTCATAGAATTATTTCCTGTTATATGTGTGAGTGCCTTTGAAGAAATGCTGAAATTTGAAGTTTTAGTGCATGCGCCAGAGCAGTGATTTTTTCCTTTCAGTCTTAAAATGCATACTTGCATTTGAACTTTAATTCATTATGTGAAATCTTCAGGATTTCTGATACAAACACTTTACACTCTTTGCAGACTGTATAATATATCTGACTGGTAATTATTGCTCTTGCCCTGCTTTTTCTAATAACCCTATGCTGTTATGTTTCTGCAAAACAGACATGACAAGAAGACTTATCAGAAGATTTAAGGAAAATAATTTTATTAAGTAGCTAAGGATTCTGTCAGTCACACAACTTTTCCAGGCTGAATTTGTAATATGAAGTGTATATTCCTTTTGTTATCCACCAAGATCCTACCCACATAAGAGGAGGAAGAGGTTTATAATGAGAGATTAAAAATGGAAAATGAAGCTGAAATCTGTGACTCTCTTTTCAGTTTCGACTCTGGTAAAAGGCATTGAAAGAGAGATGAGAAACTCCCTCCCTTCTCCAAAACATTTGAGTTACCAGCAATGTTAGCCAGCCTCCTACAAAGAGAAGAAAGAAAGGAGAAAACTAATGCACTTCCTTAATTTTTAAATCCAAAAGAATAAACATTTTAAACCTTATGGTACCATGACCTGTTCCAAAACCTAACACCCTGTGCCAAGCGTTTCCTCACTGAAGAGACTGAAGGTAACCTGGGAAGTAACAAGAGGGGAGAAGAGGTGTTTGAAGCGAAGTTGAGCTTGGGAAAAGGGGAGAAGAGGTGTTTCAGATATTTACTATCTTTTTTTTTTTTTTTTCCTAAATATCATAATCAGTAATTATTTATTTTAACTGGCAATAAGGTATTCTCTAAATTGAATTTGGTTTGCTTGCAACAGAACTCAGTAAATGATTTCCATGTCTTTATTTGGACCCATGAGTTTTCTCACTGTTGTTCTTCCTATTATTTTCTCCCTCATCCCATGTAGGTAGTATTACTATGAAATCTCATTGAATAAGAACTAGAAAAAAAAAAACAATTGAGCAATAAGATGTTAAGTCAACTGAAATGCCACTTTTTTTTTTTTTTTTTTTGTTCCAATTTACACACTGCTAATGGTAATTGTTAACTTTACAGGAGTATGTAAATACCTGAAGGGGGTTAGTAAAGATGATGGAGACAAACTCATCTCAGTGGTATGTAGTGAAAGGAAAGGAGGTAGTTTGCACAAATTGAAATGAAGGAAATTACATTTAAACATAAGAAAATAACTTTTCACTGTAAGGATAGTTAAACCCAAGAATGGATTGTCCAAGGAGGTTGTGGGTTCTATATCTATGGACATACTGAAAACCTGACTTGAAAGCAGCTGTGAGTGATCTGCTATATCTGAGCTTGCTTTGGGCAGGGGTGTGGATTAGACTATGCCCAGACATCCCTTTCAGCCTTATCCACTCTGTGATTCTGAGTTGACACTTCCAGCAGGTACTTTCCTAACTGTGAACAGCAGCACAAAAATAAAAAAGGTAAATGCAATATCCACAATTAATTCAGGAAAACGCCAATAATGTCCATAAAAAGCCATCTGAAACTACCCAAAATGATGGCCTTTGAAAATAAATTGTGCTCAGCTGTAGGCAATTTTAGGAAAAACTCTGCTGAGCTGATATGTGGGTTGATGATGTTTCCATTGACTACAGTTTGCAAACCTCCTATTAATTTCTCCACTGAAGGTGCATAGTCATTCACCTTTAGAAAAGCTATTTGAAAGATTTATGAAAGAATAATATGAAAATAAGACTAATGTAGTGTCTGAAAAGGGCATTAATGTTCATGCTACTCACAGCACACATCAGAGGTCGAACGGTCATTCACATCAGAATTGGTAAGGATCCCTGCAGACCTCTCTTAAATTCATGCTCACTAGCATGCAATTTTTGTTACCTGTGCTGAGAAATGAGACAAAGTACATATATTTCTGTGAACTGAGTCTAAGAATATTACCAAAAATAACACCACACAGAAAGAGTGGAACAGAGGAAGGCAAATACACTAAAGAGAATGCCTACTGTCTTCCTGCTGACTTGATTATTTGGTGTTACATGTTTTTCTGGTACACAACAGAGTTTTCTTGAGAGCTAAGAGATGCTTTTTGTTCTGAGACAGCAAAACATCAAGAGCTTTTATACAGTGGCTACTAAAAATGACTTGCATTTCTTCAAAGCAGTTAAAATAGAAAGCACTGCTGATAGGAGTGCCACAGTTGTAGTAATGGGCTTAAGCACTCCAAATCCCACTTAGATGAACAACGAGAAATTCCTGAAGCAGAGCTCCTTAAAACATTGAACAATTATAGTTACTCCAGTTTTGTCCTTCATACATTTCATTCATGTCATTCAGACAAGAATTAAATACTTCAAGTGTGCATTTTCGAGAGCTGAAAACCCGCCTTCTAATTTTACATCTGTTTGCCTTTTAAGATTTTGAGGGGTTTTATATTTTATGAGTGCACTAGGGGAAGACTGTTTCCGACATTACTCTAAGGTGAAATGCAGTCATGAGAGCAGAGATCAGAACAGCTACAAAATGATTTTTGATAGGAATGCTCAGAGTATCATTAAAAAATTGTAGGTGAGAAATGGCTTTCAATGGTCTCAATTGGACTGAGAGCCAGGAGATCACAGGAGGCAGACACTTACTGACATTTACTGTTTTCATTTTTTGAACAGTGAGAAAATGCTTTTATAAAAAATCTTTTAGATTTGAGTTTTTCTTTCAGGGGAAGAATTGTCAAGTTAACATAGACTCTGTGTGATGATATTACCAGTACACCAGCATCAGTACCTTATTTAAATGTTCTGAAAGCTTCAGATTACTTTGTTCATTAGATATAAAAACCTCCCTCATATCCAGAGCTATTCTAGCTTCAGGATTTGTATTTTGTCTTTTTTGTTGTTCTAATAACAGGACTAGTATCTCACCAAACTGAAACTGGTTGGTTATTCTTTTGAATGTCGCACATAGATTTTGAAATGCCTTTGACATGTCTGTAACTGTATGTTACAAGAGGTCCTTTTGTGAATAGTCTTGAAAGTTTAAAAATGTAAGTCTACAAAAGACCATGATACTCACGAAAGTTGACATGGATCTCTAATTTTGCATGTTTACAATTTTTATTGTATAGTCTTCAAGTGTGATTCAAACACTGTCTTGAAATTATAATTTCCACTGGAAAGATTAAACTCCATCTTGCCTTAAGTGAAAAGAAACTTTTAAAATATGGAAACAAAGTCTTTCTGTATCAAGTTCTCCGTACATTTCTCCATGTCTGTGAAGGCAGAGGAAAGATAAAGAGTTTCCTTAGGAAGCCTTTTCTCTCATAAGCCTTTGAATAAGGAAAATTCCTGGGGGTTTTGGACAGCGATCATTTAGTAAGCACCACTGACAGATGTGGCAAATTTGAATTCTAGTTGTGGCCTATCTAGACCCAGTTTTATTGCTAACATCAGGTGCTCTTAAAATGGTGCAAAAAGTCCTAAACAATGCGCCTTGTCCTCACTGAACACTTCCTTTAACAGCAAAGGCTAATACATGCATTTTCCACTAGTTGCATCATATATGATTTGGCATATTTCAAAATAATATTTCCTATAATTTTGCACAGTGGACAAATACTAAATTTATGTCTGTGGGTGTATACCCTGCTGCATTATCAGGATCACTCAGGCATATCAGGTCATTAGGATAATTCCTGATATTTTCCTTGAAATATTCAATTTTTAGCTAATCTAGCCTGTGGCACACCAACAAGTTCCAATACCACCAGCTCTGTTTTGAATGTTCCCTGGGGATATTAAATCAAGAACTGGCAAGAAGATGGATGTTTGGCAGAAGTGACAAATTCACTTTTATGGAGAAAGTTGCTGATTGCACTGCTCCAAATAGAACTTCTTATCTGCCATTCCAGATGTTGCAATGATGACAGCTATTTACGGGACCTTGAACAGGTGAAGGAGTGAATGAATTTACTGGAGAATTCTACTTGCTTATAAGTCTCAGAACAATCAACACTCACTGTGATTAATGCTCATATTCTGTGACTCATGTCTATATTCTGAACAGTTTCATTGCACAGATTTCCAAGTAGCAAAAGTGTGTACATTAATAAAAAATTGTTGTCACATGTGTTTTCAACCCTAGAAAATTATAACTACATGCAGGCAGAATAAAACAGTGGTGTCCTAAAAAGGAAATTTTCCTTCTGTGTGAAATATTCTCATGTCTACGCAAGTTTTCTGAGGTGTTCAAACTCTAAAATAAAGCATAGAGTTCTCCTTTGGAGCAATTAAACAATCCTGTAGGATATGTTGCAATCAGTCTTGCGCAACTTTGTTTCATCTTTCTCTTACATAGGTATTATCTCCCAGTCAATATTTGTGATGTGCTGTTTTTCATAGGTACTTGGTGACATGCTCAATACTTAACTAAACCCAGAATAATTTAATTTTTGATACTTTTTTATGACCAACAAACCAAGCAGCAATGAATATAAGAACATAAAAATATATTTGCACCTACTTTTACCTATTGAAAATGTGCAAACTAAATATATTTGCCATCCAAGCAGAGTATTGTTATCTCCAATGCTCTGCTTAGAGGGTTGGAGATAAGAGGGTTGAGGGGAGGGAAGAAGAAATAAAAATATATAAAAGCAGTTTAAGCAGTGGAATCCTAGATTGAAAAAAACGCTATGGTAAATGCAGACAGTAAGAAAGTATAGCTGCAGCAACAGGATGTGATACTGTAAACCAGAAGTTTCAGATTGCATGCTTATGATTTCTTGAGTGATCATAGAAGTTTGTACTGTTTCTGAAAGCTTCTCATGTGATTGAAGATGTGACATACATGCTTAGTTTCTACAAGGACTGATTGAAATTACTTAAGTTTTTGTTAATCTTCTGTGTTTTAACTAGTTTTGTATTAATTTCTATAACTATATACTTCTGTATATGAAATCATTGTAATAATAAGAAATGGTTGTCATCTTAGTGAGTGTAGTCACAAAAATAGTGAAACAGACCTAAATCAAGCTACCCAACCAATAACAACATGTTTTCTGAAGAATCGCCTGTTATATTTTCAAGTGTATCAAAAAATGCAGGACACATTTTGTTCAGAATCTGAAATGCATATTTGCTTTTCATTGAGTCTATTTTGATAATGTGCAGTCACTTATGACTCTTAATAACTTGATTATAGGAGGGGGTTTTGCTGATGTGTGTTGAAAAAGGCTCATTCATCTATTCTCCAGTAAGCCAGATGATAAAAGTTGCCATATTTCTGTTCTTTGGGTTGTAGATAAAGAAGCTCAATTTAGTAGAGACTCAATTTAGTAGGCCAGGTCTACTGGGGAGTGTTGGAGCTGCTCTAACAAAGAAGGGGAAGAGTGGTTTTGGTAGGAGGCTTGCCAGACTGGTCAAGAAAGCTTTAAGCGAGATGTACTGGGGGAGGGGGGAATCATTCTGTCCCAACACAGTCAGTTGCCAGCACCTATAATAAATGCTCAGAGTAATGTAGATATATTCCAGCTTCTCCAGCCAATGAGACAGCTTCATGTGCCCATAACATAACACCCATAGCATGGGGAACAAACAAGAGGAATTAGAGAAGGGTGCACATCTACGGGAGGATGATATACTAGGCATCACAGAAACATGGTGGGATGGCTCCTATGACTGGAGTGTTGGAATAGAAGGCTACAGACACTTTAGGAAAGACAGACATGGCAGGCGGGAAGGGGGAGTTACTATTTATGTTAGGGATAGTCTGGAGAGTATGGAACTCTGTCCGGGGAAAGGTGAGCAGTCAATAGAGAGTTTGTGGGTCAGGGTTAAAGGGAGAACAGCGATGGGAGACATTGTTGTGGGGATCTGTTACAGACTGCTTGATCAAGAGGAGTTGGTGGACGAAGCGCTGTATAGACAGATCAGAGCAGCCTCATGCTCGCAGGGCCTTGTTGTCATGGGGGACTTCAACCACCCTGATATCAGTTGGAGGGATGGTACGGCCGGGAAAAGCAATCCAGGAAGTTCCTCAATTGTGTGGAAGACAGCTGCCTTCTGCAAGTAATAGAGGAGCCGACAAAGAGAGGTGCCATGCTTGACCTCGTCCTCACCAACAGGGGAGGGCTGGTTGGAAATGTGAAGGTCCAGGGCAGCACTGATTGCAGCGATCATGAGATGGTTGTATTTGAGATCATCAGGACAGTCAGAAGAGCATGCAGCAAGCTCACTGCCCTGGACTTCAAGAGAGCAGACTTTGGCTTCTTCAGGAAGCTGCTCAGTAAGGTTCCATGGGATATAGCCCTAGAGGGCAGGGGGGCCCAAGACTATTGGTTGATATTCAAGGATCACATTCTGCAAGCTCAGGAGCGATACATCCCTACAAGAAGGAAGTGCTGCAGGAGGGCCAGGAGACCTTGGATGAATAAGAAGCTGCTAAAGAAACTCTGAAGGAAAAAAGAGGCTTATAAAAAGTGGAAGCAAGGACAGGTGGCCAGGGAAGAATACAGGGATGTTGTCTGGGAAACTAGGGACCAGGTTAGGAAAGCTAAGGCCCACTTAGAATTAAACTCGGCTAGGGATGTTAAGGATAACAGGAAGGGATTCTATAGGTACATTGCAAATAAAAGACAGACTGAGGACAACATGGGCCCCCTCCAGAAGCTGTCAGGAGAACTGGCAACCCTGGATTTGGAGAAGGATGAGGTTCTTAATAAGTTCTTTACCTCAGGCTTCACTGGCAAAAGTTCTGACCATACCACCCAAGTCTTGGAAGGCAGATGCAGGGACTGTGAGAATGAAGACCCTAGGCCTACTGTAGGAGAGGATCTGCTTCAAGACCATCTTAAGAACATGATGAATGTACACAAGTCCATGGGACCTGATGAAATCCATCTGCGGGTCCTGAAGGAGCTGGCAAATGAAGTTGCTAAGCCACTGTCCATCATATTTGAAAAATCATGGCAATCAGGTGAAGTTCCCGACGACTGGAAAAAGGGAAATATAACCCCCATTTTCAAGAAGGGGAAAATAGATGAGCCAGGGAACTACAGAGCAGTCAGTCTCACCTCTGTGCCTGGCAAAATCTTGGAACGTATTCTCCTGGAGGGCATGCTGAGGCACAGGAAAAACAACAGGGTGGTTGGTGACAGCCAGCATGGCTTCACTAAGGGGATATCCTGCCTGACCAATCTGCTGGCCTTCTATGGTGGAGGTACGGAACTGATGGCCAGGGGTAGAGCGGTTGATGTCATCTACCTGGACTTGTGCAAAGCGTTTGACGCTGTCTCTCACGATATCCTTGTCTCTAAGTTGGAGAGACATCAATTTGATAGGTGGACCACTTGGTGGATAAAGACCTGGCCGGATGGCTGCACACAATGAGTTGTGGTCAATGGCTGAATGTCCAGCTGGAGGCCAGTAACGAGTTGTGTCCCTCAGGGATGGGTGTTGGGACCAGTCTTGTTCAACATCTTTTTTTGTGACATGGACGGTGGGATTGAGTGCACCCTCAGCAAGTTTGCCAATGACTCCAAGCTGTGTGGTTCAGTTGATGTGCTGGAGGGAAGGAATGCCACCCAGAGGGACCTTGACACGCTTGTGAGGTGGGCTGATGCCAACCTGATGAAGTTTAACCATGCCAAGTGCAAGGTCCTACACCTGGGTGGGAGCAATCCCAGG
This sequence comes from Myiopsitta monachus, assembly GCA_017639245.1. Taxonomy (NCBI): domain Eukaryota; kingdom Metazoa; phylum Chordata; class Aves; order Psittaciformes; family Psittacidae; genus Myiopsitta; species Myiopsitta monachus. The sequence continues at coordinate 95,226,170 of CM029941.1, read as the reverse complement.
CACAGCTCCAGGTTGGGCAGAGAAGAGATTCAGAGCAGCCCTGTGCAGAAGGACTTGGGGGTGTTGGTTGATGAAAAACTGAAGTTGAGCCAGCAGTGTGTGCTTGCAGCCCAGAAAGCCAACTGTATCCTGGGCTGCATCCAAAGGAGCATGACTAGCAGGTCGAGGGAGGTGATCCTGCCCCTCTCCTCTGCTCTTGTGAGACCTCACTTGGAGTACTGTGTGCAGTTCTGGTGTCCTCAACATAAAAAGGACGTGGAACTCTTGGGACAAGTCCAGAGCAGGGCCACAAGGATGATGAGTGGACTGGAGCACCTCCCATATGAAGGTAGGCTGAGAAAGTTGGGGCTGTTCAGCCTGGAGAAGAGCAGACTGTGTGGAGACCTCATAGCAGCCTTCCAGTATCTGAAGGGGGCCTATAAGGATGCTGGGAATGGACTCTTCATGAGGGGCTGTAGTGATAGGACAAGGGGTAACGGGTTCAGACTTAAAGAGGGGGATTTTAGATTGGATATGAGGAAGAAATTATTTACTGTAAAGTTGGTGAGGCACTGGGATGGGTTGCCCAGGGAAGTTGTGAATGCTCCATTGCTGGCGATGTTCAAGGCCAGGTTGGACATAGTCTTGGGTGGCATGGTTTATTGTGAGGTGTCCCTGCCCATGTCAGTGGGGTGGAACTAGATCATCTTAAGTTCCTTTCCAACAGTAACTCTTCTATGATTCTAGAATTCATGTTGAGTCCAAAAAAAAAAAAAAGAAGAAAGAGAAACAAGTCATCAAGGTGTTCTTGATAATATTGGAGTGAGGAGTTTGAATCAGAAACTCTTTTTGTCATTAAAATTCTTAGGTATCATAATTTCCATAGCTCAATGCTATTCTGTGCAGGTAAAATTTTTCAGCAGCATGCAGAGACTAATGCTGTGAATTAGGTACGAAATCTATTTTACTGATGTTTCTAGCAAGATTATTATTCTGATGCAATAATTTTTGTTCTGGGAAAATCATTTAGTGATAAATCCTGGGCCATTTTAATAATCGTTTATCTTTTGAGAAAATAATTACTATATAATGATTTCTGCAGAGGACAGTTTAAATTTCTATCAGAGGTTAGATAAGTCAAACATGATATATTGCCTGTCAGCTTTTTTCTGACATTCCCAATCAGTAGGCATTTCTCGCTCCATTTTCTAGTTCTCTTTATTTTTTGAAACATTTCCATTTAAGACTAGGATAACTTCTTAAGTAGAACTGCTGTTCCTTGTCAAAATGTGACAGTTAAATGACAGTGGTTGTTTACTTTTTAAGAAAGTGCTATAATATTTTTTTCTGAATATTGATGTGGCTTTCGTCAGTGGTTTCTAAAATTATCCAGGTTTTATTGAAATAATTAATCTCTTATTTGGGCAACAAATGTATAAGAGATACTTCAGGAAGCATGAATCTAATGCATAATGTTGATCTTGTATTTTTCTCTGTAGTCAAATACTTCCATCAATGTGAATCAGATATAAGGCATACATTTCCCTCAAGTTTGTAGAATTTTTGAGCATATCTTTAAAGCTAAGTAGTCTGTTATTTGATCTGTCAATGAAGGACAAATATGCATATTTAACTGTTTTCAGATGTTAATTTTTTCCTATCTTATTTTTAGGAAAAACATATACACCATGAGCTTTCTGCTGTTTGCTAAAGCTGTAGCAAGATTTTAACACATAAAGGCACTGGAGGCTGATTTTTGTGAGTGTGCAAGTCAAAGTAGACTGAGAAATTTCCATTATCTTGCCGGAACAAGTCTGAGCTGTGATCTTTTGTGTCCAAGGTGTACTATGGCCCTGAAAGGTCAGTAGGGGAGACCCAGAGTACTCATATAATCTGATTTGCCAAATATCAGTGCGTCTAGTGATTCAGCAAACAAATGTGAAGCACAAGTACTACTTCAGAAGAAGAGGAACTGTAAATTTTTTTTGTATACTGAGGCATTCAGTACATTTTCGATTGCTTTAAAGCCTTATAATGCTTGCTTGTGCAATTACCTTGTGCATTTTCATGCTTGTCTTAATTAGCAAGTGTACTATAGTCTGGATAGACAATCTCTGTGTGAACTGAAAGAATTGTGTTTTTAAAAATGGCATATACCAACGTATCATTATGTGCCAAAAAACTTACATAAGTGTGGGAGATTAAGAACAACAAGCTCTGACCAATATGATCAAACATTGACAATTTATTACAGGCAAGCAACGTCTTTTATAGAAAAAGCCTCAGAACACTGGAGCATTCAGTAACATCTAATTGGTTACATTCTTTAGCCAAGTGCTAGCAATAGTTTAACGATTGGTTATTGCAACAGTAAGCGATTCAAACATTGTGGTTACAACAGCGGATTGTTTCAAGGACATAGCTATCAGTTCCTTCATACGCATCCCTCTCAACGACAGTCTCTGCCAACTCTGTCGAGATTTTCTGCACGTACGTGTCCCATAGTAACCTTAAAGCAAGGCCTCGAAGCCTTTGGTTCACTACTATACAAATGTCAAATAGCTGTCTGGATTGCTCACATGTCCGTTCTCAGCAAGAAATGCTGCAACAATTCCCTCTTTTTGTTTTTGGGCAATCCAGACCTGACTTACAGCACGAGATAGCATTTTAACAATACACTTCCATAAACAGCAAAAAATCAAGACAATAACAACCAATGTTATCATAATCAATAAATCTTGCTTAATTAATGTTCCCAACCAGCCACTAATCCCCAATCCTTGTAGCAATTTCTGAAACCAATCCCATTCTGAGATTAATCGTAACTTCTGTACTGCATCTTTTAAGATTTGAATACTTTTGTGCACAGATTCAGAATGATCAGAAAGATTCATACAGCATATTCCCTCGAAGTCTTCACAGCCATGACCTTGAGCTAATAGTAAAAAATCAATTACTGCTCTGTTCTGTAGAGTAGCGCGTCTTATGTTATTCACATCTAGTAGAAGACTACTTAAAGCTTCAGAAGTAGCATTAATATGTTTTGCAAGCCAGCATCCTAGCTTATTTAGAGTGGTTAGTGCTTGAGCAGTGCAGACTGACGGAACAATACTTAAAAAAACACGTTCTGCTGTATTCCAAAATACAACATTGTCATCGCATGATTTAGTAAAGGCATGAAAACTTCTCTCTTTGAGGTGATTGCATCTGTGTCTAATCTGTAAAAGTTGTGAGTAGTTTGGCATTAGTGGGGTTAGTTATCCCAAACTACATGGACCTCCTTTAATGTGGGAGGGAACTCCTGGCCAGGCAGATCTCCACAGGTTAAAAAGTAACCGTTAGGCAAGTTAATGGGTTTATTAGTAGCTTTAGATACCTTAGGAGAAGTATAGTTACACCAAAAGCTTTGATTATGATACACTGAGAGGGTGGCATTAACCCACCATGCTTGGGACTGATCTTTCCCGGTATAGATAAAATACAAGCAATAATCCATTTTTGCAGATCCAAACAATCATAGTTCCTGTGGATCTAGAGCACTTATTGGAAGATAAGATATCCAGCCATCCCAGGCATCTACCCTTCCTGTCTTCTGTGCAGGGCCTCCTTGTGCCGATGGGATAGGCCAGTCATCCACAGGAACACCTACCAAACAAGTGCTGGATGGGTCTTCTGGAGACAATGTTGCTAAACACAAAGAATCTTGACCTGTAGCATTTGCTAAAGTTACCCATACATTAGTTTTTGGCTGACTTGAAATCCATGATTTCCCAATGGCTAGAGTCCACATAATAATTGTCAAGGTAGTTGGTCTGCTGAATCCACATATGCTTTCCACAGCTTGACCCTTCGAGCAGGTATCCATCGAAGTCCGTTATCTGTAAGTAAACACATATATCCTCTACCTGTTAATTTAACTTCTGCGGGGCCTTTCCATTGTCCTGAATTTAAATCTTTATACTGAACTAGGATTTTCTCTGTTTTATTATTTGCTACTCCTGACTGCAAAGCTAGTCCATGAGTAACCATAGGCGGTTCATTTCTGTCCCCTGCTAATTGCAAATAGTTCAAAACATACAATGCTTTGGCCAGTCTTTCTGCAGGTGGGAGCAGCTCTCCCCTTTTTTGTTTTAAAAGAAGGGATTTTAGGGTTTGATGTGCCAGTTCCACTATGGCTTGTCCAGTAGGGGAATGAGCAATGCCTGTAATATATCTGACTCCCCATGTTGTACAAAATCAGACAAAACGTTGTGACATATAAGCAGGACCATTATTTTCTTTATACTTCGTGGGACTCCTAACACTGCAAAGGACATATAAAAATGATGTTGCACGTGTTTAGCTGTTTCAGCTGTCTGAGAAGTTGCCCATATCACCATAGAAAAAGTATCAATACAAACATGAACATATTTAAGTTGACTGAATTCTGAAAAATTAGTAACATCCATTTACCAGAGTTGCAATGGTTGTAAGCCTCTAGAATTAACTCCAATTCCCAGGCCAAATCCAATTTTTTGACAGGATGGACAAGATTTTACAATACCTTGTGCATCATTTAGGGGAATGGCAAACTACCGTGCAAGCATTTTTGCAGACTGATGTGAAAAAGAATGTGTTTCGTGAGCTTGTGCAAAACTATTAATGGGCAGTCCAGCCCAAGCAGGTGAAACTAATATATCAGCTTTGTTATTGCCTATGGCCAAGCCATAATTTGATTGGTGGCTACGAAGATGGGTAATGAAGTAAGGGAATTCACGATTTTGCAATAAACTCAGTAACATTAGTAACAGTTGATACAACCAATTATTATTAACTTCTTTTAGAAATGATCCTTCAATTCTGTGTACAACTCCAATGACGTACAATGAATCAGAGACAATACTAAGTGGTGTATTAGCCCATTTCTTAAAGGCCCAAATAACTGCTCGCAATTCTAAGGTTTGCAATGAGTCATCAGTAGTGCAATTAACCAAGTACATTCGCTGCTGTTGATTATGTTGCCAAACAGAAGCAGCTAACTTAGAGCACTTACCAGCATCTGTAAAGACAGTAATACCTGACACAGGTGTTTCTGAGCATTTTGGAAATATTTCAAACTTTTGATTACTCAATATTGACAACAGTTTATATGAAGGATAGACATTGGTTATTTTACCTTCAAAGTCTGCCAAAGCACTTTGTAAGGGCAATGAATGGTGTAGTAGCCACTCTAAATATTCTTGGACAACAGGAATAATAATTTTGTAAAGATCTTTTCCAGATATTTCTAAAGCTCGATTACATCCTTTCATAATTAATTGAGACAGAATTTCAGATTTTGTGGTGATGGTCTTCCATGGTGAGACAGGAGTAAATAGCCATTCTAATATTCTAAGGTTACAGGCGACGTTATCATCCCATTGCATAATACGCGCAAAAGGATATGTTCGTTGGTTGTCAATATTGATAATCATCAGAATTATGGGAAGTGATAACACTATTGTTGAACATGATTATGACAAATTTTCTCACTAATGATGTCAAGTGTTTTTGTTGCTCAGGGCCTAAAGATCTGGATTTGTCAGCTTTGTAGAGGTTCCTAATAATTGTATTAAGGGTTTCAGGTCATCATTGGTAATACCGGAAATATTTCTGGCCCATTGAATATCTCCCACCAGTTTTTGCACATCGTTAAGTGTTTTAACTGAGGAGGTAATTTTTGCTTTCTGAAGTTGAATTGCACTGTAGGTAATAACCCAACCCAGATATTTCCATGATGCGGAATCTTGCGCCTTTTCAGGAGCAATTTTTAATCCCCTTAATTCTAAATCAGATTTTAAGACGCTCAAAATTTGATGTTTCTCTAATGTTTCCCTGCAAATCAAAATATCATCCATATAATGATAAATAATCAATTGTGGAAACCTTTGCCGAAAAGGTTCCAAGGCCCAAGCAACAAACTGTTGACATATTGTTGGTGAGTTTTTCATGCCTTGTGGCAATACAACCCAATGATATCGTTTTGCCGGTTCTGACTTGTTAATTGAGGGAACAGAAAAGGCAAACTTTTCCATATCTCCTGGATGTAATGAGGTTGTGAAAAAAAAAAAAAAAAAAAGTCTTTTAGATCAATAATTAAAATTTCCCAATTTTCTGGCAACATAACAGGTGAAGGAAGACCAGGTTGCAGAGCACCCATATCTTCCATTACATTGTTAATAGCTCTTAAATCATGCAATAGTCGCCATTTACCATTCTTTTTTGGAATTGTGAAAATGGGAGTATTCCAGGGACTAGTAGACGGAACAATATGTTTTGCATCCAGTTGCTCTTTAACTAATTCATGAACTTTCTGCAGCCTTTCTTCTCTTAACTGCCATTGATCCACCCGAACTGGATCAGAGATTTTCCACTTCAGTTTGAGCATAGGCTGCTTGACAATGGCCGCTAAGGAAAAGGCTGTGTAATTAACTGGGTATCCAGCTGACTCAGAATATCTCGTCCCACTAAGGTGACTGGTACATTCATGACATAAGGCTTAGTCGTAATGGCTGCACTGTCAGGAAATTGAAAAATGATGGGATTTTTACTAATATAAGTGGACTGAACGCCTCCAATGCCAGAAATACCTGTTAAAGCGGATATGACGGGCCAGTGTACTGGCCACTGTCCTTGAGAAATAATTGTAACACCAGCTCCTGTATCAATTAACATTTTCACCTGTTTCGACTTGCCATTTTGTGCAGTCATCGTGACTACACATTCCGGTTTAGCTTTAGCAATATCTAGTGTTAGAAACACTTGTGGCATATCGGAGGATCCAAATCCTTTATCTCCGCAGTTTGCACTTCCCTGTTGTGGAGCACAAGATCGAAATGGAAAGAGTTGAGCAATACGGCTATTTTGTGGAATATTAACAGGTGGAGTTATTGTATAAACCATAATTTTGATAACACATGATAGTCTGCATCAATTACACCTGGCAAAACAAAGATTCCTTGTCGTGATGTAGAAGAGCACCCAAGTAGCAATACACTGAGCCCATGACCTAGAGGTCCTGTCATGGTACTGTCTATTACATAGACAGAACAATCTTGAAGGGTAACTTCTATTGCTGTTTCCACGTCCACTCCGACACTTCCTGAAGTGGCGGAGCAGACGGAGTCAAGGCACCCTTTGGAATTTGATTTATGCAAGCCTCCCAAACTTTTGTCGTGGCATGTGGGGCAGTCACGCTCGATTGTAAGTTTCCCGGTCGCCTACATTCATTAGCGGCGTGTGTATACATGTTGCAGTTTGAACACCATTTTTGTTCCCATTTTCTAGGTGCTCGACATTGAGCCTGAAAATGCCCCTCTTTCCCACAATTATGACATCGTTTGTTTTTGCCTTTTACCGGTTGCTTCAAAAAGGGAGACACAGCTTTCTTGAGTGCTGCAGCAACATAAGCAGCACCCTCTATCTGTGTTTCCCGTTGAGCAGCACGGTTGACAAGTTCAATCATGTCAGCTACCTCCGACTAAGGTAGCTAAACTTTATTTAGTTCTTGCATTTGCATTTTCAAAGGTTAGCATTTTGAATAAACATTCCTTGGTTGGCAGATCAAGATCAGGATGTTTGTCAATGGCTGAATATATCTATCTACAAATTGTGGGAAAGATTCAGTAGGTCCCTACCGAATATTAGTTAACCCAAACTGTGTTGACCCATCAGGAACAGAAAAGAATGCTTGCAATGCCAAATCGCATGACAAACACAATACATCATCTGTAAAAATTTACTTGTAAATCAACCCAAGTCCATGGTCCGGCACCCATAAGCATTTTGCTACTGGATTCCATAAAGAGGGTCTCCCTGCTGTCGAGGTTTTGCCTGCTCAGTATCACAGAGCTGCTGCCAATTTCATTCGAAAATGATTTTCTGAGAAGGTGTCAATAAAGTTCCAGCCACTTGCACTGAATCGTGAGGAATCGGTAGAGCAGAAGTAAATATATAATTGAAAATTTGGCGGGTTAAATTGGAATGCAACCCATATTGGGTGATGGCAGTTCAGGCTTTTTCTTACAACTTCCAGTCAATTGCTTCCCACTGGTTCATACCCAGAGCGGTGAGTGAGACAGGATACGCTTGAGGGATAAAACTACCCTCCACAATGGCATCTCTAATCACCCCTTTCCACCTGCGAGACACATTCTGCGAATCTTGTGGCAATGGATTAAACAGATTTGCCGCAGGGTGAGGGGTCCCGTTTGAACCCAGAGTTACAGAATTACTTTGAACTGTCTTACACCCTTGTGGTGACCCAAGAGCATTTAGTTTTTCTATTACATCTTGCAGCATCACCTTTGTCTGGTCATCTGTTGGGGGTTCTCTAGGGGTCTTGTTCCCCGAGGTCGACAAAGCAGATGTTTTACCAGAGGACTCATGTGAGGGTGGCAAAGAAGGGCAGTGTACCTGCTCACCTCGATGTTGGTCCAGCTCCTGACCAAGGAGCTCGTCGGTAGTCCTTTCTCCCCCCGGATTGCTCGCCGCCCCTAGCATGCTGGGCTGGGTGTTGGTGGGGAGCAGTTTATAGTAACCAGCTTTAATTGTCTTTGCCTGTTTTCAAGGCCCTGGGGATGCAAGATAATGATCAAAGGGATTCCCAAATGGTTTCTCGTTAGTGGAGGCTGGGAAACTTACCGGTTCGCCAGGACTTTTCAACAGAAACGGAGAAAGAGCGTTAGCAGCAGAGACAACTGCAGCTCGTTCCGACTTCATCGCTCGCAAAGTCTCGCGAATGAGCTTCCATAATGGGGAATAGTTTTGCGCTTCCTTTCCCGCCTTACCACCATCACTGACAGTGTCCCACAATCGAAATCCTATGGCCTCCCAGGTGGAGAGTTCGAAAGAAATATCTACATTATTTAATAACCCTTTATCTTTGCTCCATTGCAACAACAATTTAAGGGTGGCTATTTCATATTTAATCCCTCTCTTAGAAAGGATGTGTTGGAGGATCTGCAGGACTGCTACCTCATCTTTTGTTATAGTAGCCCCCATTCCTCCCCGGCTGCCACTTTCGTGTTGAAGTGGATCTTTTGTAGAACCCATAGTTCTACAGATGCATGTCTCTTCATCATCGACAGTCACTACTGTCAGATCATTTTCGACCAGCCTTCCACCCGTCAAATCTGCACTGATCTTCACCATATGACCAGCTCTCAGGAGGCAGATCTGAGGGTCCCTGGACTGCCTGCAGTCCCTGTTCGGGCGCCAATTGCAGGAGATTAAGGACAACGAACTCTGACCAATATGATCAAGCACTGACAATTTATTACAGGCAAGCAACGTCTTTTATAGAAAAAGCCTCAGAACACTGGAGCATTCAGTAACATCTAATTGGTTACATTCTTTAGCCAAGTGCTAACAATAGTTTAACGATTGGTTATTGCAACAGTAAGCGATTCAAACATTGTGGTTACAACAGCGGATTGTTTCAAGGACATAGCTATCAGTTCCTTCATATGCATCCCTCTCAACAACAGTCTCTGCCAACTCTGTCGAGATTTTCTGCACGTACGTGTAACCTTAAAGCAAGGCCTCAAAGCCTTTGGTTCACTACTATACAAATGTCAAATAGCTGTCTGGATTGCTCACATGTCCGTTCTCAGCAAGAAACGCTTCCACACATAAGATGCCCATTAATTCTTGATTTAAGTCAAGTAGGCACCTTTGATTGACTGTAATAGATACTTTCTCATCATTCAGTTTTTTTCAGTCCTGAATTTCTCACAACACAAATCCCCCCAGAAAGCATGTGAATAGGAAATATAAAATGGATTTCTGGTTTTGGCTGAAATCACAAACCAGCATGTGTTAGTCTGCCTTTTAAACAGATCATGGATGTAAATTTAAATGTGAACATAATAACCAGGTTTATTGAAGTTGGTATTTATTGTTAAAAAAACCACAAAAAACCCCCACAAGAATGATGGATTTCATGAAAGAAAAATCAGTAATGTGTTCACACTATATTAGTGGAAATTTTTCATGTATTTGAATGGAAAGATGTTCTTTTGATTCTGGACATCAAAATTATTTCTACTCTGGCTACTCACAAGGCTTAATTATCTGATAACTATTGGATTTATATTTCATGTCCATTGATTCATTAAAACAGCTACTTGGATTCAGACATGGACAGATTGTTCAGATGTATATTTTATGGGTTAGCAGACCTGTCTTGCCTGAAATTACCTTTTTTAATTCATCATATTCTTATCCTAATGACTTTATCTTGATCATATGAATTTATGTATGGCCGAATTTCTACTTGGCATGCAGTCTTTACTCTCAGAGATGGATGACAATCTGTTTTCCTCAGTATTTTGCTCCAGCTATTACATCACAGTCATTGTTAAAGGCAATTGTTTTTAACAATTTTTATTTGCATGCTTACACTTTCATGTTATGCTGTTCTTTGATTAGGTACAAAGCCCTTTTCGTAACTGATATTTTTTCCTCATAAATGTACTTATACAGTAATCTTTTTAATTGCTTCCAATCTTCTTTTTGGTAAGCTAAATAGAGTGAACTCTTTAAGTTTTTCAGTACAAGTATTTTTCTGCAGCCTTCATATAGTATTGTGTCTTAGTCTGAGCCTACTCCGCTCTTTAAGTACGATTTTTAGCATTTGAACACCCAATCTGCAAAAAGTATTCATAGATTAAGGATTAAAACTATGTCCTGCCATTCATTTCCTTTGGGTTTTCACTGTAAATTACTTCATCAGTGCAACATTTACTTCCTATTCAGAGTGTGCCTTTTCCAGGATAGTTTCCTGTTCTGTTTGTATGGCTTATACTTAGCACCCATGGAAGCTTAGCTGGATTAAAATGCAACTTGTTTGAATTGGTACAGTTTTTCCAGACATCAGGATTATCCTGTAGAAAAATACTGTCATAGGTATTTACCATCCTGCTTCTCTTTGTGTGTCCTACTAGTTCTGGCAGTAGTGTTTGATATGTTTCCATATGGTAGTAACAATTGTAAAGTTGACCCACCTCTTAACCTGTTAACAAGGACACAGAATGAAATAATACCGGAAGAAGCAGTATTCCTACTTCTAGATCTGCAAAGCACAATGAAGGATGAGATGTAATATGGGTAAGATTAGCTTCAAAAAGTGAAATGGGGTTATACCTTCTTAGGCAGGCTCTCAAAAAACAATCAGATAATACTAAAAAGAAATTATCCTGATATCAAGAACTCTGCCAGAGGTAGAAAAATTTATCTTGAGTTACTGCTTTTAGTTCTGCTGAAGAAATGTTTCTTCCTGTAACTTCTTCATAAGACCAGTTTTCTGAAGGCATTCCTATCAATTTTCTTAGTCACATATACATCTATATTTTCCATTGTACTCTTATCTGTAAGGCATTTTTCTCTTACAGGATGTGTTTGCTTTGTTTTGTTTTGTTTTTCCTGGGGCAATTCATTCTCTGATATGCAAATATTGTAAATAATGCTAAACTTGGGAGTTTGTTTTGTTTTTTTGTTGTTTTTTGTTTTTTTTTTTCCTTAATCCACTCAAACTTAATACTTTGTAGTTTTTATTTTGAAAAACTTTTGTTGTATAATCCTCTATAGGACAAATCCCATCCCTAGGCTACAATACTTACAGGTGAGTTATGAGTCAACAAGTCCAACAAGTACTGAAATCTGAGGAAATCTTTGGTTGGTGGAATTTCTCCATCAATGCTCTGTAGCTGTTTCAGCCTCCTCCATTCTCTTTCCCTAAACATACACTTAGTTATTGATCTACTGATTACAGAAGCCTACTGAAAGTTTTCTGTCTTCTGCTGCAGAAGCCATATCTGCTGGCCAGGTAAGCATTTTGTGGATATAGAAAGTTGAAAGAGCAAAGCTGCTATCACTGTAAGAATAGCCTACAGAAAAGAAAAAATCAAATCTACAGAGAATGCACTTTTTCCTGAACAATGAAGCCTTCAGAAGTGGGAATGATTCTCTACATAGAGAATCAAAATACTATATGTAGAAGAATAAGACAAAGTTATTCATTTTAGTACATAATGCAGTTGGTCTGTCTTTAAAAAGACATTTTTAAAAGTGATTTAAGTACTTAACATGACAGAATTTTGCTAATCTCTGTTCTTGTTTTCTGAGTTTCCTTAGGTTTTCTCTGATCAATACAGCTTCAGAATTTTTTGAGACCAGAGAAGGTCATTCATTGGAGCTCTGGATGTCCAGGGTCACATAAACCTGATTATTCACATTATCTGTGTAAAAAATTTAATCTGGGTCTTTTTCCATCTGGTTGGTCCTCTTGCATTGTGACACATTTTTGTGTGTCAGATGGAACAAACCCACCACAAAATAATGTCTCAGTCTTTTGTTGTTATTGCTTTTATGCAATTAGCAGTTGCTTCCTTCAGTGTGGTATTGTGTAAGTACTGTGTTTTCCTTACTCACATGTAAATGTTATTCAGTAGTGCTTCAGTTTATAAGGTCAGTTTAAAATCCTATGATATTCAAATATTTGGTCTGACTATAAATGAGGAGCACACTGATAATTTGATTTGATGATTTATCTGTAAGAAGCTTTCATCCACCAAATTAGCTGAGATTGTGTCACTAGCAGATTATAGGCACATGACAGGTAGTGTAAATAACCTAAAGGAGAATCCATTGAAAACCATTTGGTCTTCCATCAGGCTTTCAGCAGGAGTTTCAACTTTGCAGTCAATCTCCAATGATACAGCATCTGTAATTAGTTAATTTCTTTATTAAAATGCAAATCAGTTTTCTCAACACAAAAAATGTATGGTATCCCTAAAACACAGTTCTCATGAGATTTATGTACACACACATACAGAATCATATATTAAAATTTAAGTGTAATTTATATATGAACAGTTACTTTAGCATGAAATGATCTGTTGCATAAATAGCATTTTATTTTCTAAGTGAATGATAATTAGAATGGTTTAACTGCACTGATTCATTGATGAAAAGAAAATTAATATGAAGCCAAGTTTTACTTTGAGATTTACTTTTGAGGAAATCCTGTAGACTTTTTTTTTTTTCCTCCACTTCTTTTCATTATAAAATCCTGCTGAGGAAACTTCGAATGAAAAAAGAGGCTTATAAAAAGTGGAAGCAAGGACAGGTGGCCAGGGAAGAATACAGGGATGTTGTCTGGGAAACTAGGGACCAGGTTAGGAAAGCTAAGGCCCACTTAGAATTAAACTCGGCTAGGGATGTTAAGGATAACAGGAAGGGATTCTATAGGTACATTGCAAATAAAAGACAGACTGAGGACAACATGGGCCCCCTCCAGAAGCTGTCAGGAGAACTGGCAACCCTGGATTTGGAGAAGGATGAGGTTCTTAATAAGTTCTTTACCTCAGGCTTCACTGGCAAAAGTTCTGACCATACCACCCAAGTCTTGGAAGGCAGATGCAGGGACTGTGAGAATGAAGACCCTAGGCCTACTGTAGGAGAGGATCTGCTTCAAGACCATCTTAAGAACATGATGAATGTACACAAGTCCATGGGACCTGATGAAATCCATCTGCGGGTCCTGAAGGAGCTGGCAAATGAAGTTGCTAAGCCACTGTCCATCATATTTGAAAAATCATGGCAATCAGGTGAAGTTCCCGACGACTGGAAAAAGGGAAATATAACCCCCATTTTCAAGAAGGGGAAAATAGATGAGCCAGGGAACTACAGAGCAGTCAGTCTCACCTCTGTGCCTGGCAAAATCTTGGAACGTATTCTCCTGGAGGGCATGCTGAGGCACAGGAAAAACAACAGGGTGGTTGGTGACAGCCAGCATGGCTTCACTAAGGGGATATCCTGCCTGACCAATCTGCTGGCCTTCTATGGTGGAGGTACGGAACTGATGGCCAGGGGTAGAGCGGTTGATGTCATCTACCTGGACTTGTGCAAAGTGTTTGACGCTGTCTCTCACGATATCCTTGTCTCTAAGTTGGAGAGACATCAATTTGATAGATGGACCACTTGGTGGATAAAGACCTGGCCGGGTGGCTGCGCACAATGAGTTGTGGTCAATGGCTGAATGTCCAGCTGGAGGCCAGTAACGAGTTGTGTCCCTCAGGGATGGGTGTTGGGACCAGTCTTGTTCAACATCTTTTTTTGTGACATGGACGGTGGGATTGAGTGCACCCTCAGCAAGTTTGCCAATGACTCCAAGCTGTGTGGTTCAGTTGATGTGCTGGAGGGAAGGAATGCCACCCAGAGGGACCTTGACACGCTTGTGAGGTGGGCTGATGCCAACCTGATGAAGTTTAACCATGCCAAGTGCAAGGTCCTACACCTGGGTGGGAGCAATCCCAGGCACAGCTCCAGGTTGGGCAGAGAAGAGATTCAGAGCAGCTCTGCGCAGAAGGACTTGTGGGTGTTGGTTGATGGGAAAATGAAGATGAGCCGGCTTCAGTGTGCGCTTGCAGCCCGGAAAACCAACTGTATCCTGGGCTGCATCCAAATGAGCGTGACTAGCAGGTGGAGGGAGGTGATCCTGCCCCTCTTCTCTGCTCTTGTGAGACCTCACTTGGAGTATTGTGTACAGTTCTGGTGTCCTCAACATAAAAAGGACATGGGAGTGTTGGAACAAGTGCAGAGGAGAGCCATGAGGATGATCAGGGAGCGCAGCACCTCCTGTATGAGGATAGGCTGAGAAAGTTGGGGTTGTTCAGCCTGGAGAAGAGCAGACTGTGTGGAGATCTCATAGCAGCCTTCTAGTATCTGAAGGGGGCCTATAAGGATGCTGGGAATGGACTCTTCATGAGGGGCTGTAGTGATAGGACAAGGGGTAACGGGTTCAGACTTAAAGAGGGGAATTTTAGATTGGATATGAGGAAGAAATTCTTTAGTGTGAGCGTAGTGAAGCAGTGAAACAGGTTGCCCAGGGAAGTTGTGAATGCTCCATTGCTGGCATTGTTTAAGGCCGGGTTGGACAGAGCCTTGGGTGATGGTTTAGTGTGAGGTGTCCCTGCCCATGTCAGGGGGATTGGAAGTAGATGATCTTAATGTCCTTTCCAACCCTAACTATTCTATGAAAAGCAGAAAAGTGCAGATCCTTTGGCAGCTTTTGAGATCCCAGTTTGGTTTCCCCAACTCCTTTTTTTTCTATTATTATTTTTTTTCTTCTAGTAATATTAATAGAAGTTTAATTTGAGAGTTTCATGAGCTTTAAAACTCTGAGTTTCTTTGTGAAGATAGTTTTCAGACTTCTGGTATAGGATTATTTAACAGACAACATTTTATTGCATATTTTCTTGTATTACTGAAGGCTGTTTAATATGCCCTTTATGTGGCATTAATCTTTTAAATTTTATTTTTTTAATTTAACCCAAGAAATTGGCTATTGAAGTGCTCAGTGAAATAGGCTCCAGAAATGCACAATTAAATAGAAATAAACACACAATCAAAAATTCAAGTCAGGAATGTGTGCTCTCACAATTACTGCATCATATTCAGTTCCTTTTCACAAATCTGCTGACTTTGTTAAAGGATTATGTTTACAAGATTTTATTTTTTCAGTTAAAGATTTAACCTTGATTTTTCCTCCCATAACCTTGCTGGTCTTTTAAACCAAGACAGCTCAAATCCTGTTTCCTACTTTCTCTCACTGGATCTTATCAAATTCTCAAGACAAAAGTGTGAAATTGCCCATCTTTAACAGCTTCTTTTATGCTTCCTGCTCTGTACTAAAGTGCAAGTACTAAACCTGTCACTATGCTTATGAGATCTCTAAGTGTAAACCTGTTTTCTGTTATGCTCAGCTCTGTGCTAATTTTTGGTCAAGTTGGCACTAAGCAAAAGAGAAGTCTACTGAAAATATTCTTCCTCCTTAGCAATATTAAACTATCTTATATAAGTAACTATGAATGAATGTTCTGGATATTTTCCGTATCATTACTAATTTGACCATTCTATTCCAGAAAGTACTATACGTTACTGTAATGAAAGCATAAACAGAAACCCCTATTCCTCCCTTCCATCCCCCTCTTGATAGTTTTTAATGGTTTAGTAATGTTCAGGGCATCACCTTTTGTATCAGTATGCAGTAAACAGAATTTAAATTAATCACTTCATAGAAACTTACAGATCGCTTCGCTTGAGACTTTTAAATGTTACAGCACTATCATCATTCCTCAAAGAACTGGTCTGAAAGGCTGCCCAGAGCTTCTGAAAAGACAGTTGGGACTGTAGTATCTGTGAACTAGTCTAGAACTGGCAGATTCAATACATTGCTATACTCACGATAACAGAATGATCAAGTCAGACATTTAAACTGTTAGCTAGACTGTAGCCTATGTCCAGCATGGAAAGAATGATTCCCAGGAAAAAACAGTTATATTTCCTGTGGGAATGTACCTAAATGAACATGGTAATGTGAGCAATCCAGACAGCTACTTGACAATTGTAAAGTAGCGAACCAAAGGCTTCGAGGTCTTGCCTGAAGGCTACTAGGGGACGAGTACGTGTCGGGGCTCAAGAGAGCTGTCCAGGAAAGTTGCTGAGCAGAATGTGCAACAAAGAACTACTGACTGTGAACTTGAAACATATGTTGCCAAGGTTAGCCAATCACTAAGCTGTTACTAACACTGGGCTGAGAGACATTAACCAATCACATATTGCTGAATTTGCAAATATCTTGAAACTCTCTATAAAAGGTGATGCTTATGCTATAATAAATTGTCAACACTTTGATTACATTAATCAATGCATGTTGTCCAGATCTCTCTCTGCAATTTCCAAACAAAATTTCAATATTTGATGAATTTTCTGACAAAGATTAAGAGTATTTTTAACACTATGCTGATGACTGTAGCAGAGTAGGCTATATAATATATCAAAATGTAGCAGAATGGAAGTCCTGCAGGTTGGTATAATGAGAACTGTTATTGTCACTTAGAAGATTGAACTGCTTCATTTAAGCAGTTCTGAATGCCAAAATGCTGAAAGTAAAATATCAGTAGTTGTTAACTGTAACGATTTTTAAATCAGGATCATCAAACAGAAGGATTACTGCAGGAGCTGGTGGTGAAAGCTGTAGCAATAATGCATCCATTTAGCAGGCAGTCAAGATGTAGCAAAGAACTTGACTGTTAAAGTTAACAGTTCATATTTTAAAAAGTTTTACTTGAGTTACTCATTTTTCCATAAACCAAACAGATTTAAAGTAATGTTTTGTGTATGTGGCTGTTAGCTATCAGTCTTTATTGGTGATACGTGCTTAATATACCATGAAGGGGTGCTGTAGAATAATTAGGAATTAAACTTATATTTGAAATGCAACGTTGTCCACACATAAGGGAAAAATGGATTTTCAGGTCCCCTCAGGGCAGGGTGCAGCCATCCCTGGAATGTGCACTCCACAGCGGTTCCCATGCATACACAGATGGATGATGGAGTGGGGTGAAGACCTCGTGGCCATAATTTGTCCTAACATTGACAAGAAACAGGAACCAGGTGGTACAAGAAACTGATAAGCTGCATGCTTGCTACCATAAGTCAGCGTCCTGTCATCTTTTGACAGAATGCTGTCCTCTGTGTGAACTTTGCTTCAATATAATGTCATTATAATGCATTTACATGCTAAAATACACTCCCATCTCCAATGCGACTCCTCCCCAAAAAAAAGAGACCACTCCCTTCTGAGCATGCGCTCTGAATTTTTGGTGTCATATACCTTTAAAAGTGAAGCGAGAGAGATTTGCACTGATAGTAATAAAGGTATATGTGACTAGAGTCACTCAAGCTCCACCGTGAAAGTAAAAAATAGTATAATATGACTCAGAAGAGGGGGGAATATTAGGAAAGATACCCTCGTGGATGAGTCGAGAAAGACAACAGCAATAGACTCCTGGGACCAGTTGACTGGCTGGACTTTTCTTCCCCTCCCATAGGGACGCCTGTGGGTAAGACTTGCACTGTATCCAATGCTTCCCCAGAAAAACTTATAGAGCTCCTTTGCACTGTTACCTTTATATTCTATAGCCAGGCTGTGTTAACTTTATCGAGTGCTTGTATCCATGAAACTATTATTCACACCTGGTTTTGCAGACAGTATTTATCACCAGCAATCCATAAGAACCTGTATCTGTTGCCTCAATAAACTGCATTGTTTCGATAACCAATCGTCAGTATTGGTGAATCTGGACCAGTAGAGGTTCGATATAGTGAAAGCGGTCAGACTGATAGTTGCAGCTGATTGGACTGGGCCGTATGGTGCACTATCAGTGAATCCGAATCAGTAGAGGTTCAATATAGCAAATATGACTGTACTGGTAGTTGCATATTGGAGCCTTTCCCAGACCCTCTAATAAAGCAAGGGAGTTTATTTTCTCCCCTTTAACGAAACAGGTGCAAACTACAATGCAGGGAGGAGGAATTTATATATTCTCACAGGTCCAACTTTTTTCTGAAGTGAACTGAAAAAAAAAGAAACAAAACCAAAAAACAAACCAAAACGAAACCAAGACAAAAATGACCAGTACTCCATTGTTGTAGTGCTCTAACTTTGTAAGTATATGGATTTCCCAAAATGAGACAACATACTTCGAGTTTATAATTTTACTGTCATTTGGCCCTGTTGTACTGAGATTTGCATCTACTGACTATGATTTGAAGTATTCAACTCCAATGTTTAGAGAACTTCTTTTGTAATTAAAGGAAACCTCTGTTTCTTGATGAGGAATTTTTACTTTTGGGTGTCATGATTCCTGGGCCGTTCCATGCTGCATACCATATAGTTCCAGGTCACTCTGTGGGAGGAAAGTAATAAAAAGAACACACAACCTGCATAACCTAACATAAAAGGTTTGTTTTAAAAGAATTGCATTCTAGAAGTTTTCTTAATTATATAATTTCTCCATTCTTTCTCCTTTCTCTTCCCTCTGCCTCTCATTTTTGAAATATTTCTTTTTGGAAGAAAATCCAGGAAATAGTCTGTAGTACAGTGAAAGCACTGCACTGTGTTCAGGACATTCATGCCTTCTAGTATACTAAGGCTTGTGATATTTGAAGTAGGCATGAAAGTGAAACAGAAACATCATGTATTATAGAAACTTCTGTATAGGAAGTAAGATGTGATCTTAAGAGTCATAATAAAAAAAAGAATAAAACAACAAAAAAAAAAACCCTAATAGTTATAAAGTAAGACAGTAAAAGATTCATAAGAGGTTATTATGTATACCAAGAGAAATAAAAATATAAAGAAGGAAAAGAGTCAGGATTATTTTTTTGGTGGACGTATAATGCATATTCTCAGTAGACTTAACAACCTGTCGCTAATTATTTTCTAGGTATTACAGAAGCATCTAGTTACCCCAGAACTCTATTGCCTTAAGCAAAGGACAAAATCCCCAGGAAAGATAGCCATCTTGTTACAAGGCCAGAAAAACTCATAAGGTGGTTCAAAAAAAATCAAAGGAATCACTTAAGTTTGCTGTTGGTACTATTGCAACCTATAAAAAGGAAAATTTCCTGTGAAGCAGTAGATTTCAAGCAATGCAGACAGTGCAAAGGTACGTGTGTTGCAAAAGTGAGGTAAGGTGGGTTGTTGGAGGTAAAAATTGTTCTGCTGTCCTTAGTATTTACTTCTACTTAAGATATTTATTTTTTTTTTTTTTTAGAATAATTATACATACCATATGTAAATCAAATGTTGTTGGATACACATAGACTCCACAAGCAAGTGTATTTTCAAGTAAGGTTTTAACTTCTATTCTTCATACTCTAATTAAGAATGTATATAGAATTAGGAGTATATAAAGTATGTAAGTCTGGAAAATGAAGTGCGAGCACAGTCTGTAGTGTATAATATGTTTCTTTTTTCATTAAAAGAATGACATCTTGTCAGTACCATTTATAACTTTATTTAAGAATGTGCATCTGGTACTTTTGAGAAGAATATGTGAATGATGGGTTCTTTACAGATTCAGTATTAACACAGAATCATAGAATGGTTAGGGTTGGAAAGAACTTTAAGATCATCTAGTTCCAACCTCCTTGCAGTATCAAACATATACAAACTGCTACAGCCTTATCCTATTTAAAGCTGCTGAAAGGAACTAATCAAACAATCCATAAATATCTTCAATGTACATTTGTTTCTGAGAAGCAAGTTACTTTCTGTGAAATTCATTTTCATGCGTGTGGGCTAAACAGAGAGTGACAACTCTCCTTTAAAATGCATCATATATGGTGGAGAAATGTTGCATTATGCATGTTTTGCATTATTGTAATTTAAAATGGGTATAAATTTCTAAATAGTGAGATAAGCAACCATCTGATAAATCAGTTCTTGATCATGACAATGAAGTATTCTGCTTCTTATCCTAACGGACAGCTGGGATGAAGGGAAGTGAAAACCTGAAAAATAGCCAGTCTGTATGGTTGACCCTGCTGCCATTCCTGTAAATCTTTGAATCTGTCTTCCTTTTTTGCAGAATGATATTCCTGGAATACCCATGGGCACAAGTCCCAAGAACTAGCAAGTCTTAAAATACAACCAACCTTCTTGAGCTCAGCAGGCCAAAAGGTAAGTTCCTTTAGTGTTCTGTTTCCTGCAGATGTATTTGTTAGAGAACAATGGAACTGGTACTGTGAGTTGAACAAGTGGTAGGTACAGTGCTTTCTGTCCTGGATTCTTACATATTCTGAAAGTTTTCATTAGAATTTTGATATCTGAGAAAGCATGTGTGTCTTTTAATTCTTTTTTGACCAAACATCATAGTTCTTAGCTACGTTTTCTGTCCTATACTGTATTGACCTGTTCATCAGGGAGAGTGCTGATGGTATTCTTTCTTCTGTCCTATTTCACAAATATTTTAGTACCAAAATTCTTTGACTTATCTGTTTCTCTCATCAGATTTTTTTCTGAAATTGAAAGGTTCAAGAACTGCTGTGTTTGAAAAAAGGCATATTCACACATCATGTGAACCTCAATATCATAGAGAATCACATTTAAAAAATATGTGTCAGTGGTTGTTTGAGGAAGAGAACAGAGATCTAATATATGATTGAAAACTGAACCAACCAAAACCAGTTCAGAGGAGTTATACTCTGTGTTGACTGAAGCCTAACTCAAGTAATCTCAGGGTACGAGCCACCTGCTTGGTAGCAGTAAGCACTGAAGACAACAGTTAGGGAATATACATTCTTGCTCTGTTTTCCAGATCTTAAATTCACTCACTTTGGATTCCCAGTAGTCACTAGCTTATCTTACCCTGGACTGTGGACACAAACCTAAAATTAATTTCTTTAACATTTGAGTTGCCAGTAATATTAATTTTCAGTCCAATTTGAACTGACTTGAACAGACTGCAAAAGAGAATTTATTCCCATATTATGTATGTTCCAAGCATTTGGATTTACAATTAATTTTTAAAATTTGAAGAGACAGTTCATTCTGTTCTAATTTAACCCTATGCATTTTATAAATTCTCTCTTACACCCCCGTTCTTTCATGAGAAAATATCCTATTATCAAAAAAACCCTTATGAATTATTAGAAAGATTAGACTTCAGAATTGCAATGTTGACAGCCAATCTATGGATAAAATTCTCTAAATGTTTAATATTATTATGTAGCATTTTATTGTTCATATTTTTGATAGGTAGTATGGCTTTTGCAATAATATTCACCAGATATCTTCTGTTAATTTCACAGCTTACCTTTTAAATGCAGTTGATTGTCATTCAGGCGTAAGTTATGTGGCTGCTCAACTAAAACATGTTTATAGTTTAATTCTAGAAGTGATGAATTACTAGAGTGAATTCCTGCAAACAGGGAAATTGAAATTAAATTCATCATACTAAGAAAAGTATTCCTCCCCATGTAAGTTAGTAGCTTTTCTGCTAAAATCAATTTGTTTCAGTAAATTATGCAAAAATTCTCAAAGGACTTAGGTACATGATTTATTATACTCTCAGCTGTTTCATAATATTAGAAAATGAAATTAATTCACACAATATTAGATGGCATAAGCTGAGAGTTTTGTGACAATTTCTGTTTATTACAATTAATCTAGGTTTTCTATGGTGACAGAATTCCCACAATATATAAGACATAATCTTTATGGGAGATACTTTTTATTAAACTGTAAGCAAGTATTCTTCATTTGAATAGAACAGATCAATTACTTCTGCATTGCAAGACCTTTCAATTGTTCTAATAATCTCTAATGAAATTCAATATTTCGATGAAAGCTCTTTCTATTCTGATTTCTTGGAACATCAGAACTTTAAAGTCTTCTCAGAAAATAAACAGCTCCTGCAAATGGTAGTTATTTAGAACTATTTTAGACATCTTGTTTAGAGTTCTAAGAGGCGTTTTTGTAGTTTGCTCATGCCAAAAGAATCCTGCAGCTGAAATTATCTATATTTATGTCAAGTGCATGTTTCTAACATTCTTCAGGGCTCCAAACCCTGAAGAAATGAAAAAATAGTGTGATAGAGTTACTGGGGATTGAGGGATAGGGGATGCAGCATAGAACTCAATCAACTAATGTCTCCGCAGTAAAGCATACAGGCAAGGGAATACATTAAATGTAATAAATATAAATTTGCTATTTCTTTATTAAGGAGTGTTCAGCTTGGCAATAAAAATTGTACATATGTTTTTCTAAGAATTTTTTCTTTTAACCCACAGGGAACTAAGCAGTTCTACTAAGTACAACAGGCTTTTTCCTCTGCCAATTGCTTCTGCCCATTTTGGTACACAGGTCTAACTACTTTATGTGGCACCAAACAGAAAAGCCATTAGCCCAAAGACAAATAGCATAGAACTCAGTTTAACCCGAGCGTAATAACAGAAAAGCATCTTTCTAAAACAAGATATTGTTGCTTGCCATGTTTTAAAGATCTGTTGTGAAGAAAAATTTTTGTTACTTTCACCTTGTAAATTGTAATCCTAATGAATTATAATTTTTTATAGAAGGAAGTGTGAAACAACTTTAAAAGTTGCTGCAAATTCTCCATTTAATAATTTCTTTCCAGAAGATAAAATAATTTTTCACATGAAGTGAAATACATTGTGCAAAAAACTGTGAACTTTAACTTTCATATCAGTTTTAAGCATCAGGCATCTTGCCTGTGTTATCTCAGAAGTCTCTGAACATCTCTATGCAAAGCCAGCTAACTATTTTCAGAAAAGTTTAGATATTTGTTTTAGCTAACAGTTTCATTTAAAAGATTAATCTTTTATCGCAGAGCTTTTTTACATTCACTAACTTATGTCAAGGCATGTTGCTTACACACTGTGTCAGTGAAATGTAGCAGCAAATCTGAAGGGCAAGTGAAGCTTTGTGAATATTAATTGCTATGTCAGTGGGCTAGCAAGACCTCCAGACCCCCAAGGATAATGTTATATAGTGTCAGGTGACAAAATGGCCACATTAATTGACCAGTGAATCTGGCAGTTTACAGTATGGTTTACAAGGATATTCCTAAACCTTGAGCTTCAGGAACTTTATTCTGTGAGGTTTGGTGCATCAGTTGTTTTTGCCCATGATGTCTTTAAAGAGAAGGCAGATCAGTTGCATTTTTTCTGTAAAGCACATTTGAGAGGCTCTTAATACTTAGAGAAATTTTAAATATTCTAATTCTGACAGCAGTTTTGTAGTATACTTTCCAAATAAGCAGAGATTTTTTTGGATTCTCTATTAGCTCTCCTCTTCATGAGTAGAGTTTTGCAAGCTCACAGAGTTTGTGTTGATAAGCACTGACTAATAAGGTACTCACAGTTCAAAACTTAGGCACGACTGTGTAGAGAAAACCATATGGAAGAAACTGTATGTCGTTTATATTTAATGATCAAATCTTTTTGTTATAATCAAAATATGCTTGACAAAATATAAATCTGGCTCCTTAAAAGAGTTTGTCTTTTTTAATTTTTTTTCCTTTCTTTTTTTTGTCCTATTTTTTTGTCCGTTGACTCTTTTCATTGGCTGATTTCTGCCAGGCTGTGGCTTAGGCTTTGCTGTAATGTCATCTTTCATTTTGTACCTGTAGGTCCACTTGAAAAGAATGTTTTTGTCTGAAGTCAAAATTCAGCTGTGGTGTGAAAGCCAGAGGCTTGTTATCATAGCTATCATCATTGAAATAATATTGTTTATAAGAAACCCAAAAAATAGGGAGAGTTGACTGAAGTAATATATTTTTCAATAGAATACAATTTTTTCTCCAGTTACAGACTCTGGGACTTGCTCTCTAATCAAGCAGGCAAACTATACTGAATCCAGCTAGAAACTCTTCAAAAATCTTTGAACACTTCTTACACTGAAGTGATGCTGAAACTACATTTTAAGGACGAGAAACGAGTTCAAGAAATACAGAGGTATTATGGTGATGCACAATATATAAAAAATGTCCAAAACATGACATAGCAGAAAGGCAATATTCTGTGTATGTGTCAGACATAACTGAAATTGGCCAAAAAGCCTTGATTCATCATCGAGCATCAAGGTCTGCAGGTTTTAGATTATGCTAACAACATAATTATTCCCATAAAGAAAAATTGTTTTCAACACACTCTGTGTAGATGCCATGTATGTATGAGAGGGGCCATTGGGATGTTCATGTAAGCTTTTCACTGGCAGACATAAGATCATTCTTATCTGAAAAGAGTGTAACTGCAACAGCATGACAGCATGTTTAAGCATACTTAACTAACTGAACATAGTGCCAAAGTAATCACAGCTTCACTGTGGGTTTGAGGCAACTCACAAAGCTGTCAGAATAAAGCAGAGAGAATGCACTAGTATCTGCTTCTAAAAGACTGTGCAATGGTATCTGGGATATTTCCATTGCAGTTCTTGTCACAGTGGGAGAGTGAAATGTTGTGTTCTAAAGATTGATTTGCCTTTAGTTAAGCTCACATTTTTTAGTTCTAGACTTGTGAAATGAAGCCTGAAAGCAAAGCCTTGTCATCTTAAGTACACAAATCTTTTTGAACTTGGGAATTCCATGATTATGCCACATATTCCCTTGCCTCTGGGCCTTTTTTTTTTTTTTTTTTTCTGGAGAGGGGGAAATGGGGAAGAAATATAAAAAGTCCAGCTATATTTAATTTTTATATGAATATTATATGTGAGAAAAAAAGTAAGCACATGATATTGCTAGGAAGCTTTTTTTCTTTTTTTTTTTTTTCCTTTATTATGTGGCTCCTACAATCAGATGCCATGGTGTCTGAGTTTTACACTGTCACAAATTTATATTTAAAATTATTATCTTCAAGTCTGTGTTACATTGTATAATTAGGTGATTTAAATAAGCCTTATGGCTTCAGAAACAGATCATTCTTCTCCTGAGAAATTCAGTTGTCTAATAAAAAAGGGAAATGTAAAAACTTACATACTAGTAGTGCCCAGTATCTTGGAAAAATCATCATTTATTGAAACAAGATTATGTTTCTTTAATCACTTCATTTAAATTAATAGAGTACACTCTTTTGGCTTACAGGGACTTCCTTTTCCAACTTTCAGGTGATGATTGCCATTTCAATCTGGAGTATCAGAAAACATTTCTCCACAAGGCAGGAGATGCAAAATGAGCAAGGCATGCTGTGGGTCACCCACAAGATGGCAATAGCGGGATAAGTTCATAAAAGTTCAAGCGCTTATGAACCTGTCCTCTGCTTCTGATGCTTGGAAATTTAATTTGGATCACGAAAAAGCTGAGACACAAGTTGGTTGCTTGATTGTCTTCTCGTTCTCAGAAAAATAATGCAATTATAAAATATAGAGCACAAATTTGCATTCAAGTCTTGCTGACCTCATTTAAAATGTGGTGGGTTTTATAAGCTGGTCATTGATACAGCAGAATTTCTGCAATAAAAAAATACTCTGATTTGCTTGTATCTGTCTTTCCCTCCATCTCAATTCTAATGCCCACTAAGGGACCAAACTCAAATGCTTTGAACATTTGTATTTATCAAAGACCTGTAAGAATATTTGCTTGGAATTTAACACTTGAATAATATCCAAGTTTTCTCTGTTACTAAGTATCTCCCAGTATCTGTATACATGAATGAGATCTGATTGCAAGTAAGAGTTTCTCCAGAGATCTACGTTCTGGGTTTTAAGTCCATTTAATACCTCTCACCAATAATTACATATTTCTGAGAGATTATTCCTGTATGCTGCTACATTTTGAAGCATTTTAATTGCCTCAAAAGCAAAGCAAAACAAAATAAAGAAAGGAGGCCCGAACACACTGAACAAGACTGAAGTCCTGTATCTTAGTGATTTCATGCAATAGTTTGATTCTGGAGATGATATTTTTGCTTCCTTTTCTGACATACAGAATGCATGCATGCGGTACATTTACTTGTAAAAGTCTAACAAAACCTTTTTTTTTTTTTTTTTTTTTTTTTTTTGAAGACTTACACTTACATCAGCTGACTAAAAAAGTTTGTTCTTTTGCTCTTGTTCCTAACCTGTTCAGTAATGGTTTGAAAGGTGACTAACGATTTTCCAGCAAGGAATATCAAAATGCATTCCTCTATCCACAAATATTGAGTCAAAGCACTTCTGACCTATAATGCCAGCTTTGACAAATTATCTTTTGCTTATATTTTGGTAAATCCAATGATATTAAAAGGTACTCTAATACAAATGAAGATGTAGAAATCTGAAGAGACATAGGTCTTATCTTTAATAAGACTTGCCAAAAACATATTAAAGAGTCTGCAAACAGGCAAAGTACTAAGACATGAGAAAACTGATCTTGAGATGTGCACTACAAAAATATATTGTACAAATTCATCTGTGGCTTTGTATAAATTTTCATGGAGACTGAGATATGGCAAAGGAAAGAACTAAAAATGGGTTACCCAAAACATCTCTCATTTAAATCTTTAGTCTTTTGTGAAGTTTCTGGGAAAAGTAATTTCCAAATCATGTGCACTGTCTTGCCACTTCCTGTTCAGTCCACTCTTCTGTTGGATTTTTTTTTTGGTGATAGAACTGATGTGAGAGCATAGGCACTTCTGACGTTGCATTTTTTTAGTTATTCTCACTCAAGAGCAAGATAAGTAAATCTATTGAATATGCAGATGTTTTAAATCTACAGTGCCTTTTGGTACCACTTGAAGGCAGAAATGATCCGTCATTTTGATTATAAAAAAATGGAATGAGCAACAGCAATTAACCTGTTTTGTTTGTTTTCTTCTTTCTGGTGATCTGCAGCTTATTAGCACTGGTTAACTTTTTCTTTGTCTGGATTTTCATTTGATGGATTTAAAGGGGAGGGATCAGGCAAGAGTTATTATCTGATCTTATCAGACTAAATCTCAAATCCTAGTTTTCTGTAATTATAAGCCAATTTGAGTCTAAGGCATTCCCAGAAGATTAGACCTTTACACTACAGATGTTTCTTAAAGCCAGACTCATGGTTCTGCTGTTATCCTTGTATAGAATTTGTGGTTCATATTTACTGAGTCTGTGTGATGATTTGTCATTTTCTAAATTCATGTTATCTTACCCCTACTGTTTGAACTCATACTGCCTTTTCCCATAAGTTGTTGACATGAATGTCTTTGGAGTTTTGCACTTTTATTTAACCTCATGTCAGTTCATAAACCTAGTCTAAATTAGTTACTTAAATTCCTATTCCCATTAAATAAGTGTAGATACTAGTTTTTGCAATGTAGAAGCTAGGTGAGATGAGTTCTAGGTGTGATCCTTCTATCCCATTAGCTAAAGAACAAATAATGTACAGTATGGTGTAGATGGAGTGAGTCTTTATATTAGGATGCAACTTTCAGAATTACTAGCAAAGTGCATATACTTTTTATTTATATGAAATATATATTCTTAAATCTGCTGGCTTCTTTAACTGATGGAAACATTCAAAAACTATGTATCATTCCAATGTACTTTTTCTTCCTTCTCCTATTTTTATCTTGGCAGAGAATACAGAAACAGCAGACTCCCAGGTGAGTAAAGACAATTAACTGTTAATCAAATCTCCAGTATATTCGAATTTGACATTGATTACTTTGTTATAATTCATTAATAAATATTTAATTTGGCCTTGAGCATGTACTGCTTGTTTGTTCCTGTAAAGACCAGCATGAAAACATTGTTTCTTGTAACATTAGATCTACAACTGATTCAGCAGTAGGATTAGAATGTAAGGAGGACAGGTTAATGGAAAAGTTTCGCTACGGCCTAATACACAAACAACAGGTTTTAAAAGCCTGTGACACTGGTGACTTTTCATTTGGCTTAGAATTTAGAAGCACCTCTACTTCATATGTTACTGTCAAACAATAAGGAACATTGTATTTTTGTGTAAGCATCTCTTTAAAAGAATGCTGTGTTTTGATGTTAATTTGCTGGAGTGAAATACGAGGTTCCTCAAGAATTTCCTTTGCAAAGTGATTAAGTATAATTTTTTTCATGTTTACATATAGATAATCCAAGAAACTAATTTAAAGTGTGTCAGTTCAATTCACTGTGCTACCTTCAGGCCTTTTGGTATGCTATAATCTCTAGTAAGAGATTATAAATACTTCTGAAACTGGGTGCATTGTTTCTTACAGTTGATGTTCACAATTTAAGGGACTCACTACACAGCACCCTTCAGAAAATGTTTTTTGTGGGGCTTACTAAATGTTGCAACATTCAGTAACGCAACCGTAGGTCTCTTGCTCCAACTGTCGGTGAGGGTGGTGAGGTCCTGGCACAGGCTGCCCAGAGAAGCTGTGGCTGCCCTATCCCTGGAATTGTTCAGATTCCATGGTGCTTGATGCAACCTGGTCTAGTGGAAGGTGTCATTTTCCATAACGGGGGTTGGAACTAGGTGAGCTTTAAGGTCCCTTCCAGCCCAAGTCATTCTAGGATTCTATGAATTAAACACCGTTGTGTTAAAAAGATGGATTTTCTTCTACAAAAGTGACAAATACTTTTGCTTGTTAGTGAAAAGATCCTGAAGAAAGAGAAGGAAATGAAATATCTGGTAACTCTGGAGTGTGAAAAGGGAAAATAGTGGGAAATTTTCTTAAAGGACGTAGTATATAGTTATATATTTGCAGTATGTGTTTGTAACATATGTTACAGTTTGTGTATGTGTGTTTTATTCTTATACCCTAAAAAAGGCATCATGTTTTAAAGTCATAGTTCTCAAGTACTATGGGGAAATATTTGAACCTGTTTCCATCTGTTTTACTTTTCACCTACACTGAAATGGGGTAAAAGTTTCCGTAAAATGTAGAAAGAGCTAAATAGTCAGCAGAGACAATAAAAAAACAGATGTCATAAGTTTTGCAGTGTCATAAAACCTTCACTTTTACAACAGGTTTAACAGCTGGCTAGTAATCAATCTGAATTTATAAGATATTAGTTTGAGACTTACTCTGAAATGTATACAGACACCCCTGAAAAGGCTTAATATATGAGATCAACTTGTTGGAATCAGTGAGATCTTCCTAGTCCAAATGTGGTGTTTTGAAAACTTCCTCTGAATCTTAAAAACAGTCAAAGCTTGTGGTTAAAGTTTGTCAGCATGCATTATTGCTGTTAAATACATAAAATTTATCACCTAGAGTACTTATATACAATTGCTATTGCAGATTTTCAGCGTTTTGGACTTCTTTATAGAGTGATGTAGGAAAATAAATTGAAGGATAGAGTCACAGAATGCTGGTGTTTATGGATATAGTTATTGTCTTAAATTGACGTCTTTATGTAGATACATATACGTCAAGGTAAACCACCCCTATTTGCTATTCAGAGTCTTTCTACCTATAAGTAGAATTATCTGAATGAATTAATGTTAGGAAACAAAGAAATGGAGAACATTTGTTTTGTGGATGAAAATCTTGAAGATTGGAAAACTTCTTTTAATCCCAAGCAGTCAGTGCAAGGGCTGTATGTTTGTGCAGACAGGTTGGATAGGAAAGTTTGCATGGACGGTTGCTCAAATACTACATTGTGTAACAATTAACACATGGAAGCTTTTATGATGGCCTTTCTTATAAAGTTAATGATTTTTGAAATGAGAATACCAATAGAGGTGTGAACAAGCATTTCTGGATCAGACATTGAGTGCATTCCTGGCAAAGACCATAGTTTTTATACTTGTCTACAGGCCCTATATTTTCAAAATATCTGAAGTTCCATCATCTAAATACTTTTGAAGATTAGATTTACGATACAATCAATCTATGGGTAATTCTTCCCAGGAGAGTTGTTTCACCTGATTCAGTGATGAGTACTGATACAGGTATATGCTCAGTTGTAATCAGTCAGTAGACATTTCTGCTCGTTTGGTGACCTTCACGCTATTTTCTTTCTCATCAGAAAGATAGGATGTTATTTCCACAGTATCTCCATTGCCCACATTTAGATAGACTAGCAGGCAGGAATAAGGATAATGAAAAATGTACAGGAGAGGTAATATCAAACAGTAATAATCTAGGAATGCAAGAAGCTCTGTATATGATTTTATCTTGTAAACCTATATCAGTTTCTGGCATTGTTGATGAATTTTCCTAACCCTTAAAACCAGAAGACTGGCCTGTACAAGTCCTTTAACTGGCATACATTTTTCCTGGATGTTGAATGTTCTTCTAAATGACCATCAACATAGTCATGAATTTTCAAAATACCTATTTTTATCCTAAATTTATTTAACAATTTGTGCCCTTGTTGTTAATAGCATGAGTATGCATAGATTAATGACAGGTATTCATCTTTTCCTTCTCTTCCCACTGCTAACACCTGAAAACCTGATTCACCTCCTCTTTTTCTAATGATCAGATATTAATATCAGATATGTTCAGTAAGCTTTCATACTGACTTGAAAGGAATAAAAGAAGTGAATTCAATAATTTGTGGCTTTGAACTTAATTCCTTAGAGAATTATTTTTTCATTGATTCTGTAATATGAAGGTGGGGTGGAGTTCTTTGTAATAACTGAAGCTGTAACTGGAATAGCTTTCTTATCTAACACATTGAATATAATCCCTGCTGGTTTCCACTAGTGGTAAATGGAAGAAAAATCTGGAAATAATGACTTAACCAAACATCTTGGGTCACCTATCTGTTCCTGAAGAGTGCCGTTCCTTTAATAGTACAGTAGTCATACATAAAACTGCTCACTTTTTTCCTGAGGGTCCCATCCATTTGGACCTTACATCCTATGCCCTTCTATGTATATATTTAAAAATAAAAAAAGCAAAATGAAAAGTAGAAATAGATGAATGAGCAAAAAGCATTCTCATAATCTGTGTTCTATGCCTTTATATCTGTCCTAAGTTCAGCAGCAGCAGTGATTTTTCTCCTTCTTAGTAGCTGGTGCAGTGCTGTGTTTTTGACTTTTGGCCTGGGAACAGTGCTGATAACATCGATGTTTTTAGTTGCTGCAGTAATGCTTAGTCTGACCAAGGTCTTTCTGAGATTCATGCTCTGCCAGGGAGAAGGGGAAGCCGGGAGGAAGCAGAGACAGGACACCTGACCCAAACTAGACAAAGAGGTTATTCCATACCACAGCATGTCATGCCCAGGATGTAAAAACTGGGGCAGGGACCCGGAAGAAGGGGATAACTGCTGGGCTTTGTATCGGGTGGTGCGCGATTTTATTCTCTTCCCTTGTATTTCTCTTGTCATAATTATTATTCTTGGTGGTAGCAGTAGTGGTTTTATGTTATACCTTAGTTACTGGTCTGTTCTTATCTCAACCCGTGGGAGTTACATTCTTTCGATTCTCCTTCCCATCCCTCCAGGAGTGGAGGGAAGAAAGAGGGGGGAGTGAGTGAGCAAACTACGTGAGTTACAGTGAGGCTTAAACCATGACAATATTAAAGGAGGATAAATTACGCTTGCAGAGAGATTCAAGCATTAAATTGAAGCTTATTGCTTCTGTGTGAAGCAGTTTGACGTTTGCAGATTGACATCCCGTATCCAATATCCAATAATGCGTTATTTTTTCCATTTCCTTTTGTCCTAGCTATAGACTCAATAATCAAATTTAAACAGCACAGTGTCTACTGTAGTTGATACTACTATAGTTGCATAAACAACTTGTGTAAACAAGTTGTGTAAATTTTATATAAGCAGGGTAAAAGGAGCATCATTTGATTGTGCTGCTCTACCTGGTGGAAATAAATCACTTGATAATATAATTATAGTTTAGGTTAAAAGGGATCTCTGAAGGTCGTTTGATCTGACATCCTGCTCAGAATAGGTTGAGCAGCGCATTCTAATACTTCATAAAGTGTTTATAAAGAAAGAAAAACTTGAAAAAAATCTTATTCAGAGGGTTTGTATAAAAAAAGGATCAAGGGACACTTAAGCATTTCTTTGCTGTAACTCATTATTTCATAACAGGTAACTGAAAGAGTTGCTTTATAAATAAAATTTTGATTCAATTACATTAGAAAACAAACAAAGAAAAAAACAGAGAAGGGTGTTGTGTATGTATGTTGGTTGCCATATTAGTAGATCATCTCTGCTGTTCCTATTTCTCTGTCGGGAGGCAAATTTTGCATTTTGATATTGCTCCATAGTTTCAATGGGAGGATGTTGGGGGTATATTTTGGACAGCAGATAGAATAGATGCGCAGTAATGGAGGAGAACTTAAAACATATTGGACAACTTTATTTTGAGATATGGTACATATTCCTGGGATGGCTTATCCATAACAGAAATCAAAATTAATAGATTTTCGAACACAGCCAATGTAAAAATTTTCCTTTGAAATCAATGCAGAATTTTGTCCAGCATGTCTGACTGTTTTTTGTCTGAAATACCATTTCTTAGTTTTCTGTAACAATGCTTAATTAACACTGAATAGTTCTCATGTAATTCTGGCTTCTCAGAATAGTTCAGGTTTTCCTTTCTTCTGTGGTAGAAGGCCCAAGATTGCCCAGTCTCTTTCTATTGTCTTGTATAATATTTTTTTGAAACTTTTCAGGGTGGGACTTAGTTGTTAAGGTTTTTTTGTGGGGGAAGAGGAGAGGACTAGCAAACATTGTCTATATTTATATATATGGGAAGTATGGGACAACAGGAAGTGAAAAACAGTTTCAAAAGACTGCAGCAAATGCTGTGTAGAACACTTGATCTTACAAGAGCAGAACTACATGCAGGCTAAAGTTTAAAAAAAGTATTAATAGGTGCCTAAAGCTGGAATTCTAACTTTGTATTCAAGCTCTTAACTGGGTGAGTTTTTCCATCAACAACCTGACTGAATTCAGTGGGGGTTAGCTATCTCTGAAAACCAGTTCAGGGTGTAGTGTGGGATCTACCTCCAGATTGCAGCAGCTTGCTTTTTTATTGTTTTTTTATATTTTTTTTGACTGTGCAAATATTGTATATTTACATCAAAGGACTCAAAATCTGTTTGGTTTTGTGGGTTTTTTCATTCTGTGGAAAGATATATGCATATACTCCACAATTCTGGGTTTCAGTCTGTCATGTAGACTAGTTTAAGCAATGCTTAACTGAAACATTGTACCTCCAGGACAGAAATAGTAGTTACTATCTGTATTTTACCTGTAACTATATTTTTGTTAACTATGAAAGTAATTAAAATGACATTCCGATATGGTAAAAATTATCCCAGGGACATTCAGACATGGAAGTGTGAGGTTACTGAAGCAGTCTCAGGAAGGGCTGTCCGGTCAGATGGTGAGCAAGAGAGATACTTATATGGTCTTCCAGACATAGAAAACGTACAACTCAGTTACACATGTGAGCTTAGTTTTCACGAATACTAGTGTAGGAGAAAGCATTTTAATGATATAAACTCATCTTTGGAAATGCTAACTGAAGCCACTGACCCACCTATCTTTAAAGATTGTTTCTTCATTTATCAATTAATTTAATTTAGAGATTATTCTCATCTTTCCAGTATATAACAAGCATATTTACTATAGGTGACATAGTATGTACTCGGAGCCAGGCTGTCTGCTCTGTTAATGGCTGTAGGTAACCCTTCAAACAATCTGGTTTAGTGCTATGTTCTGTGTTTGATCTATGACTTCTGGGTCAGAGTGGATCTTGTCAACAATCAGAATAAATTGGTGAGGATCATTATTGAAACTTTACAGAAGGACTGCTAAGTGATGGAATCAGTCATCTAGATGGTCTTGTGCATCCAGCAAGAGCAGTGCTTCTTGCAGAACAGATGCTGTTCTGCTACCAAACTATCGCTAAGCCTCAAGGCCAGTGTGTACTGGGCCAGACAGAAGCAATAAACTGTTAACCCAAAACCAAGCCATTGAATTAGCAACAAAAGGTAAGACCAAACACAGGCAATGGAAGTGTAGCTGTCTCCCTTCAGTGATAACAAAATATTTGCATATGTGTTGAAAACGACAGTGATCAGTTCTGCCTCTCCTATTCTGAAATGTGGTGCCGATACAAGTATAGCTTTTGTTGGAGATTTCTATACACAAACAAATTGCAGCTATTGTCTAAGCTATTAGTTTTGAGCATTTTTCATAGGTACCTTCACAGTTACAGATGCAGTGAAATTTTGCTGAGGAGCAGTTAATGCTGAGTCTCTGACCACAACTTTTTCAACTTGTCTATAGCAGGTTCAGGTCTGCTATATGTATCCCTGCTGTAGCCGAATTTCTTTCCTTGTTTCTACTCTGTCATCATTTTCCTACCTCCACACATTCCACCAGCTCCTCTATTTGCATGCAAGTATTTTGTTATCCACTTGCTCTGGACTCTCTGCATCACAGTTAAATTCTTACTCCCCTGCTCATTCACCCCTCTGCCACTGATAGTTACTCACAAAAGTTACAAGTCTAAGCGTGGTGCGTTTTGGGCCATTCAGGCAGACATTAAGCAATGTTTAAGTGTCTTTCTAGGGAAATATTGATTACTCCGGAGGTTAGAAGGGGAAGAGGTGCATTTGCAGCTAAGTGGTTGAGAAAGTTAGGCAAGTTTAAAGCTCATTATGGAAGTATTAGCGAATTAGGCCCCTATCAAGGTTTAATGGTACTATAAACAAGGCTAACTGAATTGGAGACTGTGACTTTGGTCAATTCCATGCGCCTAAAATCCCATTTAGTGAGTTTGCATCCTATCCTAATTTTCAGTCTGTTATAGTTGCTTTGGGCATCATATATACATAATCTGCCATTTTTTAGAAACGTACCAACTACAGTCATTGTAGTTAACACCTGTAGGTATGTGTGTCTGATTTGACAGGGGAAGGCAGAGGAAAGGAAGACGGATTGCTGCATTCATTCCGAGCAAATAAAAGTATAGATTACTGAATGTGGAATCAATTTCTGCTGCTGATGCCCAGGTGACAAATTGTAACTCGAATGCCAGAGATGAACAGAGGGGAATCTCTGTATTTCATTTATTCCTCCTAATCAATTATGAAGCTCTCAGCTAAGAGAGGGCTATTGTTACCCCACCACAGAATTTGCTCTAAATATTATTTTATTACCCAATTGTCAGACAAACTTGCCAAGTAATAAATTGATTCCCACAGAAAACACAGTGAGTAAGACCAGTGTGGCAGCAGACTTGAAAGCCATGCAACAAAGAAAAGCACAAATTGAGTTAGTCAGGCAGAATACAGCCTCTCTGACTTGCTATGAGACTAGCTAAAGAGGGGCAGGAAATGCCAGTCATTTTGATAAAGCATCTGCTTTTTTTAAGACATAAAGAGGTTGCTTTAAAATAACTGAATGTTAACAGTAAGAATGGTAGTTGAATCAACCATCCTTTTGAAAAATAAATATATATGTATTCATCAAAGCTCATATTTGTGCTTGTTCTTGACTTTGGTAATGTGAAGAACTTAAAATGGTTTTGGTTAATGAGCCAATTATATTTAGACCAGATCATAGTCATGCAGCGTATTGTGCTTAGCTAAATTGCTATGTAAATGGCTGGTAGTTTTCTGTGTATCTCATACTCCTAACAATACAGCGAAAAATCAGCATCACTTGTCAGCCTGAATTTGTGATTTTTCTCTCCTAAGCCCTCCAACTTTTTTCACCCTTAATCTAAAGTACTAATACTGAAATGCAACCAGGAATGTAAATTACTAATACTGAAATGCAACCAGGAATGTAAAGTACTAATACTGAAATGCAGCCAGGTTATCCACATCTGAATATAGGATAATTTGTAAGGAGACCAAACAAAATACAGTCCTACTAAGAACAATCTCTCTCAAAGCTGTAGTAAAAGCTTTCAGCGGCGCTCGGTGGAGAAACACAGAAAACGTGGGCTCACTTGTAAGAGGTTTCAGCCAACATATTTAATCCAACTGCTCTGGGGAATGTGGTGTGCTCCTGGGTTTATTTTCTGGGGCAACGCCATATGAGTTTAGACATATCCTCTTGGTTAAATTTATGATACGCACTCCACTGAATTTGAGATTGTTTGCAGAAAATTGACCTGGGCCAAAAGACATTTTCTTTTTTGCTTGCCTTTGTATTTCAAAGAAAGCAAAGTGAACATATCTGATAAAGTATTTGCATGCCTCTGCTGGTTTTGCTTAAAACAAAACAATGCTGTTAAGGAATAGAAACAAGATGAGGATTTGAAATCATCAAATTCAGACGTATTATGCTTGATGAAATGTAGGTCTGAACATTTAATCCTTCAAATATTTCATACTACATCTTTGTAAAATAGCTTAAAACATTTGTTTTCTAAACTAATGTTTAGAAACATCATTGCTAAATGAGATAAATATAACTTTCAAAAAAATTTACACAACCCTTTCCTTTATTACATTTATTGAGAGATTTATGGAATAAAACATATCCTAGGAAAAAAGAATACCTAATAAATGTAAAAAACCAACAAAACCAAAACAAACCAAACAACCAAAAAAGAAACAACCAAAAAACCCAAACCAACCAAACAAAAACGTGTGAAAGATACTGTAGAGACCTGATGCCCTGGTTGTTTCTGCTTTCTCAGAAGAGAATCATACAGTGATTGGGTTGGGAAGGTCCTTTAAATGTCATCTAGTCCACATACCCCTCCTGCGCTGAGCTGGGACATTCTCAACCAGATCAGGTTCCTTGGAGCCCCATCCAACATGTCATTGAATGTTTCTGGGTCTGGTGCATCTACCACATTTGCGGGCAGCCTGTTCCAGTTTTTCTCTACCCTCATCATCAGAAAATGTATTTGAACAAATTACAGTCAGCAGAAACAGTATCAGAAAAGTAAGAAAAGTCTCCTAATTTTGCAATATGGTAAATAGGCAGTGATGTACCATCTACCATTTGTCATCCTTTGGGTTATTATACTAGAGACAAATGAAAAAAGAAAACAAAACAAAATAAGCTACAGAACAAGAAACAGTATTAGTGAAATGTTTTTTTTTGCCACAAGATAAAACAGCTCTCCACCCACTGAATATTATTATATTAGCAGGTATGCTGCTCCTTTTTTTCTGCCTTCATTCCTGGTTAGCCCAAATGCAGTAATCTGTAGGTTGTTTAGGAGGGAGAGATATTTGAATGAGAAAAGAAACAAGTACGTATTTTAGTAGTTTCTTGCTTATTTATAAGTAAAATGCAAAATCTACTGTTATAATCTTAAATTTTGGCTAAGGATCTAAGTTTTTCTCAAGGTCAGAGCTCCATTTCATATTTGGTTTGTGTCCTTGTGTTTCTGCCCTTTACCTCTAGCATTTCTTTTCATTCCTGTCTCACACAGATGCTTCTTGTCTTTCCACTTCTTTCAGACACATGCATCACATCACAAACTATAACTAATACAGCCATCACATGCTTTGCATATAACCTTATTCTGATTGGTGATGTATGACTATTTTCAGTGAAGACTTTAACAGTTGTCTTTGTAAGGGAAGATTATTACTTACAACAGTTATCCTAAATAAATAGTAGTTGTATAAATAATAAAAAATTATAGGTATAGCATCACTGATATGAAAACATTTTGAAATATCTCTCTGCATCCTAATTATGATGATAATTTTGTTAAATATTTTTTTTTCCAAAGGAATATATAAATATTTTTTTTTTTTTTTTTTAACCTGTGTAACAGCAGTGTTCAATACCTTGGTTGGTTTTCTTAGCTTTACCTTAAAACAAGGTTGTATAAAAAAGAAAATTAAATTGAAATTAATATTTAAAAACTAAGCCTAAACCATATTTTGTTTTTCTCTATCTCAAAATAATATCCTGAAATCTGCCCCAGACCATGTTTTTGTTTCTTTTTATTTCAGTTTCCATCCAATGACCCCATGTTGCAAAGTATCTTTTAAAAACATAATTATTTTCAGCATTAACAAACCAGAAGCCTAAAGGCGAAATATATGAATGTAAAGTACTGCAAGCAATGATTTTTTTTAAGATACATAGAGGTCTTGGTGAGACATATCCTTGTCTTTCAAGATATTACAGTTTCAGTGGTGGTATCCAGTGATCTACACTATCTCAAAACCTTGTCTTCTGTTTTCAGAGCACACTCAGTACTTTGAGACATTTTCATATGCAGTGATCTGCAAAGTGAGAATGAGCTGTTACTGTAACTGTAACTGTTACAAAGGGGTCACAGTGCAGGCAGAAAAGAATACTCCCCCAGCACATTTCTTTCTATATCTCCTGTTCTCGAAGGATTTGGTGGAACCTTATAAAGGGTATTCATAAAGTGTTGTAGAAATGTGTTCATGACCTAGCATTGCTTCTTCACCATTGTAATGACTTCTAAAACACAGATCTTGAGCTTCTAAAAAACCCTAATGCTAATTGAATTGGTACATCATTTTATCTTCTTCCTCTGTAGTACAGCTGTAACTACTATATTGTACAGCAATTGCTTTATAATTAACACTCTTTAGGCATACTCGTGCAGGCAATGTCTGGTCAGGGAAATGAGATTCAAATTACTTTTTCTACAAATGGTAAGTGTTGATTCCAGAAAAAGTTATTTGCGGTTCCCCATGGGAACTGTCATTGAAGTGCTTGGCATAGCAGTGTTTCTTAGCCCACATTTATCGGCTGGAGCCCCCAAGATGGTGAAGACTCCAGGCCCACTGTAGGAGAGGATCTGCTTCAAGACCATCTGAGGAACCTGAATGTATACAAGTCCATGAGACCTGATGAAATCCATCCGCGGGTCCTGAAGGAGCTGGCAAATGAAGTTGCTAAGCCACTGTCCATCATATTTGAAAAATCATGGCAATCAGGTGAAGTTCCCAACCACCGGAAAAAGGGAAATATAACCCCCATTTTCAAGAAGGGGAAAATGGATGAGCCGGGGAACTACAGACCAGTCAGTCTCACCTCTGTGCCTGGCAAAATCTTGGAATGTATTCTCCTGGAGGGCATGCTGAGGCACAGGAAAAACAACAAGGTGGTTGGTGGCAGCCAGCATGGCTTCACTAAGGGGAAATCCTGCCTGACCAATCTGCTGGCCTTCTATGGTGGAGGTGCGGAACTGATGGCCAGGGGTAGAGCAGTTGATGTCATCTACCTGGACTTGTGCAAAGTGTTTGACACTGTCTCACATGACATCCTTGTCTCTAAGTTGGAGAGACATCAATTTGATAGGTGGACCACTCAGTGGACAAAGACCTGGCCGGATGGCTGCACGCAATGAGTTGTGGTCAATGGCTGAATGTCCAGCTGGAGGCCAGTAATGAGTTGTGTTCCTCAGGGATGGGTGCTGGCATCAGCCTTGTTCAACATCTTTTTTTGTGACATGGACGGTGGGATTGAGTGCACCCTCAGCAAGTTTGCCAGTGACACCAAGCTGTGTGGTTCGGTTGATACGCTGGAGGGAAGGAATGCCATCCAGAGGGACCTTGACATACTAGTGAGGTGGGCTGATGCCAACCTGATGAAGTTTAACCATGCCAAGTGCAAGGTCCTACATCTGGGTGGGAGCAATCCCAGGCACAGCTCCAGGTTGGGCAGAGAAGAGATTCAGAGCAGCCCCGCGCAGAAGGACTTGTGGGTGTTGGTTGATGAGAAAATGAAGATGAGCCAGCTTCATCGTGCACTTGCAGCCCAGAAAACCAACTGTACCCTGGGCTGCATCCGAAGGAGCATGACTAGCAGGTCGAGGGAGGTGATCCTGCCCCTCTCCTCTGCTCTTGTGAGACCTCACTTGGAGTATTGTGTACAGTTCTGGTGTCCTCAACATACAAAGGTCATGGAACTGTTGGAATGAGTTCAGAGGAGAGCCATGAGGATGATCAGGGGACTGGAGCACCTCCCATATGAAGATAGGCTGAGAAAGTTGGGGCTGTTCAGCCTGGAGAAGAGAAGGCTGCGTGGAGACCTCATAGCAGCCTTCCAGTATCTGAAGGGGGCCTATAAGGATGCTGGGAATGGACTCTTCATGAGGGACTGTAGTGATAGGACAAGGGGTAACGGTTTCAGACTTAAAGAGGGGAATTTTAGATTGGATATGAGGAAGAAATTCTTTAGTGTGAGGATGGTGAGGCACTGGAATGAGTTACCCAGGGAAGCTGTGAATGCTCCATTGCTTTCGATGTTCAAGGCCAGTTTGGACAGAGCCTTGGGTGGCATGGTTTAGTATGAGGTGTCCCTGCCCCTGGCAGGGGCATTGGAACTAGATGATCTTAATGTCCTTTCCAACCCTGACTGTCCTATGATTCTATGGTTCTATGCATGGGAACAGTATGATGGCTGTGGTGCAGTGTGGAGAGGAAATGTGACTAAAAAGCTCTAATGATGATCATATAGATACCAGTAGGTAGGAGATACTGTGGCAGAACAGTTTGTTCCCTTTTGCCAAACCCAAATTTCCAATACTACTCATTTCCCTTAAAAAATATATGTAATGAAAGGTGTCTGCTTGAATTGGGGGTGTAGGGGGTGTTTCTTGTTGTTGGGCACAAGAATACAAAACCTGTATTTTTTTAACTGAAAACAATTTTCTTAAAAAGTTCTGTATTTGGGGCACTGGAAATACTTCAGCTTTTATATAACAGCCTCAGCTTCTCTAGTGGATAACTGTTTAGCTGTGTTGTGTTTGGTACTGAATTTTAGAATGATGTAGCTTTTGGTACTGCCTGAGACCATGAAAGTGTTATACTATCTTAGAAGATAGTTAAGTTCTGTGAAAGAAGAGCCAAAATGGAAATCAGTCTGTTTTTATCAGATTATTTATCACACTATTATTTATCACACTATATGTAGCATAGTCAAACCCTATTAGATACGCTAAATATCTATGAAAGATATTGTCAGGATCTGTGAATTGCGCTGATAAATGAAGGGATATAATATAGAGTCTGTTTTTCTGCTATTTGTGTAACAAATTCCTGTGAACATGTAGATATGGAGATGTTTAAATATTTATAGTTGAAGTTAATTTTTAACCAAAACTTGTTATTTTTTCTAATGCTAGAAACTCAATGTGTTGTTGCCATGAAGGTATGAATTTAAAATTCCAGATTTTGGTAATTATATATTATTCTCATGAGACAGCTGGAGTGTAACAAAATATTGTTATTTATTTTGCAAAATCATAATTATACCTAACATAATTTTGAACCTGAAACATGATTAGAGCTAATCTTTAACTGCTGAAGGTCTAACAACAGGGCATATTTTAGGAACCTGGGAATAAATTAAAAATATGAAACAAAATTAACTGCAAATTACTTTATTTTAGAAACATTAAACACGTCACATGAATGCCTAGAAATGGACTCCTAGAGGAGAAAGCAGAATATATTCTAACTAATATTAATTTAAAAGATGTCCTTGTAAGTTTGTGTATGAATAACAGTGCAGCCCATAACGGCTGTTTGATCAGATGGAAGTCTCAAGCTCTCTATGTGTGTATGAAGTACATAAATCTTAAAGCTTCTCTTTCCAGAAGATGTTCTGTTTCAAAATATAGCACCTATCTGTGGTATTTTGGTATTGTACAGAAGCCATAATTCTTGTTCTACAGGAAATTCTGAAACTGGGTAAAAAGGAATATGCATATGTGACTGAAGTAAAATTGACATAGTTCTGAAAAACATAGTAATGCAAGTACATTTTGCTATAAAGCTTTTAGAAAAAGACCTAACTGTAAATTTCCTGCTATTTAAATCAGTAAGTAATAGCAATATGTAAGAGAACCTCTAAGAGTAATGAGCCCGCTGTTAATTCCTCTGGGTAAACAAGAACAAAATGCAGATGTGTTCCTTTTTCCTGAGAAAAGGTGAAGTAAGAGGGAATGTTTGTTGTTAAGGTGTGGAGAGTAAGAGACTCTAACTGGATTAGCCAGGCATAATTTACATGTCAGATATGGGACAGATGGGAAGTATTTGTTTAGAAATGCAATATTAGTGAGATTAAATTTATTCCTCTCTTTACATCCCTGAATGAAAAACTTTAGACTGAAGAATGACCAATTCCAAAACTGCAACTTTCAGTTATAGAAAAATGTGAAAGTTGTACGTGAAAGCAAAAGAAAGGAACAACATACAATAGGATTTTCTTTTTTATCATAGTGATTCAAGTGATTTCATCCTGAAAAGGATCAGCTGTGGAGGGCAGTTTGGCAGTACATAAAGCTGTGGTGGCAGACAGTGGCAGAGACAGAGAGGTATAGTGTTATGGAGGGATAGTGGTGACAGCTGTATGTTGCTTGGCTGTGGCAATCCACACCAGAAATTTGTGGGGCCTCTCAGGCTTTCAGGCTAGCCTTGGCATGGGAGACCTCAGTATTGCTGAGGGGATGACCTACCCCTCATGGGGACTTCCCTGTGCTTTTATCATGAATTATAAACAAACTCTAACTAGGGAAGGGATGGAATATTAGGTTACTGCTAGTGTATAGTTCATCCACAGCTATTAGTTGGGTAGGCATGTAGAGACAGAATAGTTCT
The DNA here is from genome assembly GCA_017639245.1 of Myiopsitta monachus. NCBI lineage: Eukaryota > Metazoa > Chordata > Aves > Psittaciformes > Psittacidae > Myiopsitta > Myiopsitta monachus. The sequence continues at coordinate 95,183,357 of CM029941.1, read as the reverse complement.
GCCAGCTGCTAATTGTTGAAACTGCTTAAAGTAGATGTCTTCTTATCTTTCCCAGTTCCACCCAATTACATTCTGTTTAAGCCTATTTAACTTGCCTCTTGGAAGTGAAGAAGCATTGCTCATTCTTGTGTATCTTTCACTACGTCTTCTGGGTGGGTACTTGAGATGTTACTGTTAAATTTCACCATTTATCTCTATGGAGATCTCTAGTTACTTCTGAATGCAGGCTCAGTAGAGGATTATGTATTGCATTATGCCCCTCTATGATTTCTTTCACTGAAAGGAACCAAAGGAAGTTACATTAACTGAAATGTCAAAATCAACCATGTGATCACACCATTATAATCTTAGCAGGATGAGGAAGCTGTGTTTCTGGGTACTGAATTATTTAGACTTGCAATAATGTGTTTCAGGGCATGGTGTGATAACACTTTCTAATGTTTTCAGCATTTTTTTTGAGAATTCTGTGGAGAACTGGTACACAAACAACTGACAATGACCAGTCCATCAGCTTGAATGGGCATAGGTAGTTCTACTGCTGCGCAGTTTTTAATATGAGCATCTGTGATATATCCTATATCAAAGATTTATATTGAAGTGCCATATCTGTGAAACCAAATGTGTATTCATTGATAAAGTGAGTTAGTTGTCTGTATGTTGAGCCGTTAGTGCCTCCCATAGCTTGGCCTGTACTAGCATTTGCAGAAAAAGCCTTTGCAAATGTGACAGTGCCACAGCACTTGCATTTAGTTAAACAGGGTACAAGTAAGGTCTGCCTGCTGTGGGTTATAACTAATCTCTCTTTGACTTTCATGAGAGGAAAAAGCACTTTCTTGTCATCTTAAAACTCTATTCAAAGCTTTTTGGAGTCCAAGGGAGTTGCCAACAGGGTTGTTATTATCAGTGTTCAGATCTGCAAGTAAAGGTGAATCTTATGTAAAAGAGTTCAAATTCAAACACACTGAATGTCAGAGAAATATGTAATATCATGTAGGATTTCCAGTTGGTAATTGTTTATTGAATTTCTTCTGGTCTAATGGACATTGTCTCTATATTCTCTAGATGGTCTATTATTATATTACCAGTTAAGCGACTCATATATTAGTGTGTGAGTGGCACTGGTAGTAATTATTTGTTTCAAGGGCAATGTCACATGTGTTTAGTCTCTGTCTTTGGTGGCATTTTCATCCAGTAAAATTAAATGGCTTTTTCTACTCAAGGGACAAGCTAAATCTCCATCTCTGTGGCTGAATTCTCTGGAGTCCTTAAATCAGAAAAATGACATGCCTGTGACAACAATCTTAGGTGTAGTAAGTGGAGTGACAAAAGAATTAAAACATATTAGCAAGGTAAATAAACCTGTCTTAAAAGCCTCTGCCAGGCACTCTCTATGAAGACTTTAATCCATTTTATCTTGAAAAAAATCAAATATGTCTTTCAGAGCTTTCAGTAAGTTGGAAGCCAGTTAGTCTTCTGCGAAATATGTTGGTAGTCAATACCTCTTTTTTATTATTATTTTGCTTTACTACATTGCAATATTATTTTTATTAAGGAATAAAGGCTTCATGATAACATTGCAACTAAAAAAATCTGGTTTGACCTGTTCGGGTCTGTACATTCAAGTAACAGAAATCAATGAGGACACTGGATTTATACCCCGTGCCTTACTCTACATGAATGGCACTGAAGGTGATTAATTTTTCACACTCTACATCTGTCCTTGCATAATGACAGCAACCATTGTGAATCTGAGTCTCTCTGCCTTCTCTAGGGAAAAACAAAATAAAACAAAACAAGCAGACAAACAAAGAACAACAGCAAAACCCAGTTACAATGCCAGTAATGCAAACAAAGCTCTTGCCAGATTTGTTAGCTTAATTTACAACTTTAATTTGGGTCTTTAGGGGTATCTTTCTTCAAATGAATAAATGAGAGCCATTAATTATGAGGGGAAGTAGGGTTTGGGCTTCCAAGTACAAACAAAATACATTAGATCACATGCAACTTTAAGCAAATGATGTAACAGGTCTTAATGACCCATTGATATGAGGTGGGAGAAAACTTCCAGTTTAGATCCTTTCACTGAAGAGTAAGACAAAATATTTTAACTAACTCATGCAACCATTAATATGTACTTTCAAGTTTCATAAAACCTTGCCATTTTAGAAATGAAATACTATTTCTTGAAGTAGGACTGCATTTAAGAATTCAAAAGACTGAAATTTAGCCTCAATTCTTACAGTCCGTTTTGAATGCAAAACACTGATTTCTTGAAAATTAAGTAATGCTTAATGATATAAAAACTTGGTAATTTAGTGCTATCCTTGTAACTAGACCTTTTAAAAAATAATTGCATGATTGATGCAAAGAAATTGTGGACATGCTTAAAGTTAGGTATAATCGCAAGTGTGTTTCTTTATCGTTCACTGTGCAGAAAATTAAGTAAGACCTGTGTAGTACTGAAACCCTTGTATGGACACTTCATCTGTGAATGATACTACTTAACACCCATTACAATGCTAGCTTATGTAGGTTAACAGAAATCCTATGTGCTGTACACAGTCTTTGAACTCACAAAGGCTAAGGTCAGCTTTCAAGTTTTGGTGTTTTTTTTTTTATTTTTTTTCAGGAAGACCCTTTCAAAATCTAAATTCCTGTAGAATCTGCACCATAGTATGGACCTTTCCTACCCCCTTGACTATAATGAAAGCTGATAGGAATGGACATAAAAAGTTCGAGAAAGTGAAAATGTGCAATTTGTAACAGCCAAAGTTTGACCTGTGCTCTATAAAGAACAGATTGATTCTTCTGCTGGGTTGCAGCAAACATGTCAGGAGAGCAGTTTTTTATGCAAAGCGCTTCCAAAATGCGACTATGTATCTTTAGACGAGACATTAAACTATCTCAGATTTTGGAACAGCTTCAAACACTTTGGTTAAAGTACCTAAGCTATTAGCAAAGTTACACACTGTCTGATATGCCTCACTTTAGAGGAACATTATTATTGCTATTAAAATATGAATAATTTCTTCCCTTAAATGATCCATATTTGCCACCATGTGAACTACAAAATTGCTATGACTCTTTAAAGCACTAGTATTGTGAAACAGTACTGGTAACAGAAAGCAAACTTCCAGCTGCCTTAAACTGCTCAACAGACTACTGAGTAAATGTGTTCACTCCGGAAAGAAAAAGGTTTAAATAAATCATAATAAATGCATCTTTTTGTAAAACTTGCTCTGTCAAGATGTACGGCTTTCTGTATGTCATCAGCTATAATATCACAAATGACATCTTAAGGCAGAAGTATTAAAAGAAATTCCCTCAGTGTTTGTAAAATAATCTTACATGTTAAAATAATAATCCTAAACAAACGTATCTTATTTTAAACATTTTCAGGTGGCTATGAAAAACGCTTGGCTTCTTCATGAACTCCTGAAGTTATGATGACAAACCTCTAGAAGTCAGGTTAAGGTTTTCCCATATGACTCTCCTTTTAGGCATCTTCATGACTGTCAGGGAACTAAAAGCATCTGCTGGTGCTTTGATCTCTCTGAGATGCATCACTGATGTCACAGGGCAAAGGGAAGGATAAATGCGTGTTCCTTAGTTCATTTGTCTCAGAGCCTTGTGATATGCAGGAGCCCATTACTGTGTATCTGCTGGGTGCAGCTTGCATGGCTGAATGCCTTTCAGGTGAAGGCAGAACCGTGTGTGCTTTTCTTTAAGACTGAACTGTTGCCGTACTCTTGTCACTGTCAGTGTTCATGTGTGATCACTTCCTCAGGTACAGACACTTTGTGTTTTCAACAGCTTTGCTCTTCTCAGTAGAATTTATTCATGTAGGCCATCTTACAGACCTGGACACTGGGCTCATGATCATGCAGTGAGTCAAGAGTTTAGTATGAAGGAAGCTTCGTATTTGTTGGTTGGACCTTGCGTACTGTCTCTTGACATAACTTGTACTTTTTCACCTTTGACACTCTGTAATTTTGACAGAGAAGATCCCATTTCTTCTGTGCACACTTCACATGTAACACAAAGGGTGTACATTTGATAAATTTAATGGCGTGGTGTATTCGTGGACTAGGTAATATTTCTTATAGTTCTCAGTGTTATTTCATAGCTTGTTAGGAGGGAAAGGATTCTGTCACCTGTTCCCAAGAAAACTAAATTTACTGCACAAAAAAATTTGAGTCTGTGCATCACAAAAACAGCATTTCATTCTTTGTTAGAATTTTGGATATTTGTAGAAAAAAAATCAATATATTTCTTAAGTTCATAACATAAATATTATCTTGTTTACTTCAGGTACTTGCATTTATGTTCCATTAGACAACACTCATTGGTGATGCCTTCCATAAAAATAATTTACAAAGAATTTATCAGGACTCATGATGAAATGTGAGGCAAATGATGGCACATGAAAAACAACAAGGTGGTTGGTGGCAGCCAGCGTGGCTTCACTAAGGAGAAATCCTGCCTGACCAATCTGCTGGCCTTCTATGGTGGAGGTACGGAACTGATGGCCAGGGGTAGAGCGGTTGATGTCATCTACCTGGACTTGTGCAAAGCGTTTGACGCTGTCTCACATGACATCCTTGTCTCTAAGTTGGAGAGACATCAATTTGATAGGTGGACCACTCTGTGGATAAAGACCTGGCCGGGTGGCTGCACACAATGGGTTGTGGTCAATGGCTGAATGTCCAGCTGGAAGCCAGTAACGAGTTGTGTTCCTCAGGGATGGGTGCTGGCATCAGCCTTGTTCAACATCTTTTTTTGTGACATGGACGGTGGGATTGAGTGCACCCTCAGCAAGTTTGCCAGTGACACCAAGCTGTGTGGTTCGGTTGATACGCTGGAGGGAAGGAATGCCACCCAGAGGGACCTTGACATGCTAGTGAGGTGGGCTGATGCCAACCTGATGAAGTTTGACCATGCCAAGTGCAAGGTCCTACATCTGGGTGGGAGCAATCCCAGGCACAGCTCCAGGTTGGGCAGAGAAGAGATTCAGAGCAGCCCCGCGCAGAAGGACTTGTGGGTGTTGGTTGATGAGAAAATGAAGATGAGCCGACTTCATCGTGCGCTTGCAGCCCAGAAAACCAACTGTACCCTGGGCTGCATCCGAAGGAGCATGACTAGCAGGTCGAGGGAGGTGATCCTGCCCCTCTCCTCTGCTCTTGTGAGACCTCACTTGGAGTATTGTGTACAGTTCTGGTGTCCTCAACATAAAAAGGTCATGGAACTGTTGGAATGAGTTCAGAGGAGAGCCATGAGGATGATCAGGGGACTGGAGCACCTCCCATATGAAGATAGGCTGAGAAAGTTGGGGCTGTTCAGCCTGGAGAAGAGAAGGCTGCGTGGAGACCTCATAACATCCTTCCACTACCTGAGGGCGGATATAGAGATACTACTGTAGAGGCACTGGAGAGGGATTCTTCATTAGGGACTGCAGTGATAGGACAAGTGTTAACTGGTTCAGACTTAAAGAGGGGAATTTTAGATTGGATATGAGGAAGAAATTCTTTAGTGTGAGGATGGTGAGGCACTGGAATGAGTTACCCAGGGAAGCTGTGAATGCTCCATCACTGGCAGCGTTCAAGGCCAGTTTGGACAGAGCCTTGGGTGACATGGTTTAGTGTGAGGTCTCCCTGCCCATGGCAGGGGGGTTGGAACTAGATAATCTGAAGGTCCTTTCCAACCCTAACTCTTCCATGATTCTATGATTCTGTATGTTTATTTGTGTTCAATTTCAAGTGCTGAATTATCTGATAATAATCTATTTATTCATTAAACAAGGTGGAGGCTTGTATTTTTTTTCATCTTTTTTAGTAGTATTTCTTCAGAACATAAAGCGTCAGTTTTGTTGTGAGCTTTTTCAGGGCCAAGCAAGTACAGTATTTCCTTTAGAACTTTCTTGGTATTGAAGTAGACACGTTTCATAGGTTCTTGCCCAGAAAATACCCAGGAGACATCAAAAGGTAAATTTTCTAGCTATGCAAGTAGAAAATTAAGTCCTTAGATCAGTTTCTTTGAGCACATAAGCTTTTCACAATTGCTTTTCTGTGACTCTCAAACATAGTAATGCCAATTTAATGGCATAATGTGAGTATTCAGCATTTCTAGAAAACCTTCCCCTGGCCCTATGTACCTTTTATTTGCTGTTAAAATGAGTTTATTGCTGGTTTATTTTTCACTGCCTATCAAACAGATGTTGCTCTCTCTCTGAGGGATTTTTCAGCTTTTCCCTGTCACTCTGGCTTGGTGACTTGCAGATGTTTAGTTTCTCTGCTGCATTTTAATAAAAGTACTGGAGATATGTAAGAGCCTGTAGAATTAACCAGAGCACAGATAAGTGTTCTTGTAAAGAAGATGCTTCAAACAGAAAAACATGAAGAAACCACGAGGAAAGCATAATGCATTCGTAAATGTTGACTGCATACAGATGCACATTTCCATTATCGCCTTTCACTAGGCCTGCATGAGATAATCTCAGTTGCTTAATACCTTAAGCTCACTTCTCTCACAATTAGGAACACAAGTCAGATGTCTTTCAAACTGAATTAATAACAAACAATCATAAGTTGGACCAATCATACCTTCATTAGTATTCAGAAATCAAATCATTCCCACGGGGTGAAGAACAGTCAGAAAGAGAAAAGGGCAATCCATGTAGAGGATATTAAAAAGAAAATGTTTGTAAATATTAAAAGATCAGGTATCACTATCTCAGTTTTAATGGATTTTCTCAAACTTTCTACCAGCTAGTCACAAAACAGTAATTGCTCTTTTGTTAAGAAATATTATTAACAAGAAGTGAAAGGGGAGAAAACAACCTGCAAAAACCTTTTAAGTAACACCTTAGCTATTAGGTATGACAGGTGTATAGCTTAAAGTGAGCTGCACCAAGGCACAGCCAGCCACAGTCTCCCCAGCCCAGCAGAGACAAAACCCAAACTCTTAAAAAATACTGAGACTGCAGGTTTTTTAATTATTTTTTAGGAAGAAGAATTTTGAAACACAAATGCGAGTGGGCAACACTGGTTGCGTGTGCTGAATGACCAGACAGGAAGGAAGACTGCTGCCTAATCTTGTGTCCTATAAGCCTCAGTTAAGTGGCAAGGAAAGTTTAGGAAAAAGTTCATTGTGCTTTTAATTAGTTTTAATTTATTTTTGCATTTCCCCGTGGTGAATCTCAAGTGCAGACAAATTTGATCACTTCTGCTGGAAACAATTTGCTTGGTATATTAGCTGTTATAACCTGGTGACAACATCAAAATTGGGCTAAACTGCAGGGTTCTGTTTTAATAAAGAACAGATGCATGACAGTCATTTGAGAGGAGGAACTGCAGACAAATTGACTGCTCAACTACTTGTGGGCTGTGACTTGCAGTCAGCTTATTAAAAAAAATGAATGATGGGACTGACTGGAAAGCATTCAGAATTATCAATCTCTAACAAAAAATAATTCAAAATGATGGAACAATAGTATCCTGAAAATACTAATATCTGTGTTGAGTACATTAGGTCTGATCACTGTCTGAATTGAGGGAAAAAAAAAGTCTAAGAAATGTTTTGAAAATTACATTTGACAGATTAATGAAAGATACTACAAGCTATGGATTTGTTTGATTTCAGGCAAAGACATACTATTGCTTGTATTAACGCCTTTTTTTTTTTTTTTTTTTTTTTTTTCAAAAATCTCCCAGAATCTGTTGCTTTTACAAATAATTATTTTGCTTTTCACTTCTGCCTCATAGCAATTGCTCTATTATTTTTTGTAGGATATTTCATCAGCACAAACAACATCTTTGTACCTGTCTGCTACCAAAAAACTCCTGAAAGTTTAGAAAGGTGAAAGATACAATCAATGTTCTATATTACATTTTAAAGAAATCCTTTTTTAGCAAGGTTACAGGTGTTATGTGTGGGAAGGATTACAAAGATACTGCAGTTCCTTTTTATTACAGTTAGTCAGATGTTTGGATGCTTTGTTTTTATCAGTTTCATCCCAATCATCTTACTTTGTTGCAAAACATTATTTTAATCAGTGTAATAAATCTATTTTCCTTACCCTTTGGTGCATCTAAATATCATCCAGAGAAAAGAAATTTGGATCAGTAAAGCAAATGGCACTATTTCATATAACCTTGACAAATAGACTTTTATAGAGGTTAGGCTGAATCAAAAAAGTCTGTGACTCCTTCAGAATTCAGACCTAATTTCTATAAGGCTTTGAATTATACATGGCAGAGGATAAATTAAAAGTCTCCCCTCTGACCAATCTGTATGCCATCAACTTAAATCTCATAATTAAATTACAGATCAAAATTTATGGCAGTGTTTTTTTTCAGATGCTTTTGTAAAGACTTTGTGGCAATTTAAATACCAAAGAAATTTTCATAAAGGATGAGAGAACTTCTGAAAATGTGGTGACATAAAAGAAATTGGACACGGTAGAAGTGTTTTTGACTGTTCTATGTTCTTTTATAACATACTTCAGTCAACAAGACTACGTCTATTTAAGGATCCCCCACGAAAGCATCAACATCTATTTCCCTGTAAATATCACATATACTTTGGCAGAGGTTTTCAATATACGTGACAAAAGGCTGGGAGAATAAAACTGGAATGGAAATTCTGTTGATTGCTCTGTGTGGATGCTTGAACATTGCATCTGTGAAAAGATAGGGCAGGAGAAAGTGCTTCAATTTCATTCATCTCCCATATCCTTCATAATAGGGATGACTGTCGTATCACGGCATATGCTTTAGGGATGGATTTCTGTCCTAAGCTTTCTTTTATTTCATCCATATGACTTCTCAAATATCCTGTCAATTTGCAATTTATATGACTTAGAAGTTTTACAGACTTATCCATGTTTTAGGCTGTATTAGAGACGGAGAGAGACCTTCCTATTTGCTCTGTGCTATTCAGTCTCCTGAGCATGCATACTCTTAGTACTATAATAGCCCTCTGCTCTTCCTACTTACTAGCAAGAAAGGTCCTGATAGAATTTACCATCAAAAGAATAAGCTCTATAAGTGTGCAGCTCCTACTTACTATGTTATATATTTTAGTGTGTAAGAGAGGTGTTCAACAGTCATACAGGTGTTCCAGCTACCTGAAAGCTTGGTAGTGTTTTAGAACATTACATGTTATTGCAGTTGGTTTAGGTGCAGAAATGTGGATAACAAATGCCAAAGGTTATATTTAGAGACATTATTTATTCGACATGTAAATACATTATATAGAAGCAGCAAGTACATTCAAATGTATTTTGGAATTTATTAAGTTCAGACCTTTGCTAACAAAACATCTCTATTGTATTTTTCATTTGTCTAGTATTTATTAATATACTCAAATTCCTGTTATTATTCTCCACCATATACATTCCTAAGCCCATGAAATGTTGCTTGCATTTTGTTTTTAAATAAACCTATACACATATATAAAGTTGCTCATGGCTAAAATAGTAGCAAAACTACTTGTATTAATTTTGGAGATAATGTAGTCCTATCCAGTTGCCTACCTATACAGCAGGGAGGCCAAGCCGCTTGTCTCAGACCACCTACACAAAAAAGAGAAAAAGAGCACAGATAGCTTTGTTTTAAAATGATTTGCAATCAATTCAAGTAGAAGACAAAAGAAAAAGAAAAAAAAAATACGACAAAATAGAAGTACAAGAGCATTTGAAAGACAAAATGTGATGCCATGAAGCTGCATAAATTTAATAAATTTGGTGCAAAATATTCTACAAAGAGATAGATTCTTTCTCTCCAGATTCCTGTATCCCCCAGTAATACTTTAAAAAAAAAAAAAAAATCTGACTATTTCTAAGTTAACCCAAGTAATAAAATTAGGCTTCTGCTATGGAAAATCTGATTCCCTAATTGTAAATGTAAATGTTGCCAGATGTACTGCTCCCCCATTCCAATTAATAAATCATTAGAAAACACAATTAATAAGGCCATGGATATCTCTTGGCTCAGGCTGCTTCTAGAAGGAAGGAGAGAGATAAAGAGAAGATAGCTATGATTTCAGCATCAGTGTGAATTTGGGGGGTGTGTTTGTAAGGAGCTGGAAAAGAATGATTCAACTCTGTTGTGTTATCACATACAGAGATGGAAAAGTGAAAGAAAGGGAATCAGATTAAAGGCAGAGCAGGAAAACAGGGCAGGATTTCTATTTCCGTGATAAATGTAACATATCGTATCTGAAGTGGGCCATAAACTTCTTTTGACCACTGTTCACTGCGCACAAACTATAGGTCAATCCTGAAGTCTATTTGAAATTGTCTGCTAGATGCAATGATTATTTATGACTGTTTAGCAAATAGCAAATTCCCACTTCTAACACCATGGAGACCTCGCTATGTAGACTGAATGAAACTCTGAAAGTCTTTAAGATAATCTGTCAGCACTATATGCAAGAGTAATATGTGTAACAGTAGCTTTCATGACACCTTTAAAAATCTTAAACTGTTCTCTGTTTTTCTCTCTGATTGTGTTAATATTTTCTTCCTAGAGTTTTCACAATTAAATAGTTGAAAACTCGAAATATCAAATTGTGTAGAAAAAAACCTGTTTAAAATCCGTAATATATCAAAATATAGATTTTTCTTTTATTAAATCATCAAGAGATAGTTAGAATTACACATATAGGGTGAATGTCTTCCATTCTACTGACCATCATTCCCTTCCCCTCAAGTCCTAAGAAGTGGCATTATTTTCCTCCCATTCTCTTCTTTTGGCACAATGTGAGCTGCAGTTTTAATAGATTTGAGGACAGCCAAACTCACAGAATCACAGAATGGCTTAGGTTGGAAAGGACACTAAAGATCATCTTGTTCCAACCCCCTGCCATGGGGTTGGAACACCTTCCACTAGAACAGGTTGCTCGAAGGAAAAAAGGAAAGAGGTAGAAAAGAACAGGTCAGATCCTTAGAGCCAGCAGACACGCAGTTCCAGTGTATCCTTCAAAAGAGGATCATATCACTGTAAGTGAAGTGTGGCAATGCATATAGCAAGAACAAACAGGCAGTTCAGCATGTTTTTTCCTTCCAGCCCTGGGTGTTTTCAGGGTGCTAATCCATATGCTCCTTCCTTCTATCTTTTCCTCCCTATTCTCAACCCTGTTACATCAGGTGGTATTACCAGCAATGAGTTATTTCAGGCAAACAGCAGTCAGCCTGCTGCCTGTGTGTGAAAAGGAGCAAAGGAAAGTTTAAGACTTTTATCCACAACTGAAAGAATGAAACCTGAAGAGCAGTTTGCTTGTCATTCTGCGGTAATTAATAGTAAGATATTTCATTTAGCCTGATTCAGAAAATATATCTGAATGTCTTTCAAACTGTGCAGACAGATGACCTCTAAATATCAATTCCATGTCTGGAAGATTTTAATATTCTTAAATCCTTAATGAATGAGAGGAGTATGTCATTATGCCTGCACTATTGTAAAAGCTAAGCCATTGAAGATCTCTGCAGTCACTGGTGCTAGACTGGCATCTTTGTTTTAATAAATTATCAAAGCAACACTAAAGTATAAGGACTGAAAATAGCTGATGCATGTCTTACGCAGCTGCATATCACAAATGAGGGAGACCAAAAAGAAAATGGCAGGAGAGAAAAGAAATAAACCTGCACTACTTTAAAAATGGGGGCAGCATCTGATCTGACACTCCTATTCACAAGAAACATGGTCATTTATGATTCAGATTCATTCAAGCCAATGAATTCTCTCAAGGCTGAGTGATGCTCTCTTTCAGCATAAAGAGAGATATTTGAATCTCTATATTGTTAACTCAGGCCGGAGAAAGTTCTTTAAGTCTAGTTGTGGGCAGTAGCTACATCTAAGTATTGAAGAATTTGGCTTACAAGTATTTTAAGTACAACTCAAGTAATGTGAGCAACTACTGTAACAGACTGATCTGTTTTATTTATAGACTGTGAGGTGCTAAAAATCATTAGTTTAGAAAAACAATTTATCGACTGTCAACCTAAGGCCTAGGTCCCCACACTTAGCAAGGTAGCAAAAAATGATCAAGGAAACAAGGCAAGACCATTTTAAAATAATTGCCGCTTCATCTTCTCAGTAGTGCTGCGCAGCCTGGTTATAATGCTGGTTGCCAGGGGTGGCTGGATGGGCTGGCGGTCATTCCAGCCATATCTCAAATTTCAACAAGTCATACCAAGCTTAAGAGATGGGGAAGACAAAGCTTTTTAAGACTCCAGAGTTATTGGAGACTGAAATGAGAAAATAGCCTGTAATTATACACAGTGAGCCATTTTCTATCAGCTGTATTATTAAAGCTGTGCATGGTGCACGCCCTGTGTCGCATGGCTTGTTTCAAGGTGAATGACATCGCACTTTGTCCCCACACTTCTACGCTGAATTCTTTCACTCTTCATAAAAAAGGAAATTTTATGGCCCTGTCATGCAAAGACCCTCTGTGTCAGAGCAGAAAATACCCTTTTTAAACTGAATGCCTATGATATCTGTACTAAGCTTCACATGTGATAGTTTTTGTGATTAATACCCTGTAAAGACATAAGCTACTGCAATGTGTTTTGTAGAACTCGGAAAAAATATGGACAGACTTATAGGAAGTCTGACACTTTTTAGAAGTTTGAGACCTCACTTTTGCATTGTTTAAAGGAGTCCTGTATGAAATCTGGAATTAGCAGAAATTGTTCAGATGGATTATTTTCATTTGTCCAAAGCCACATTACATTTGTTCGAATGTCAAGGGCTGCCAGTGACTCCAGATTCCCACAAAGCTTGTTAAACTCCTTCCAGTGCTAAACTTTGGTGCTGGCAGTCAGAATATAAAGGATGAAAACAGTTGCTACATAAATGCTAGGGGGTAAAATTAGTTGTTATTTCTAATCTTCTAGAAGCTACTTTACCTTTTTCGTCCAGCATCAGCCATCCCAAGTATCGATTCTCTTAGAGTGTAAAGAGAGTGGTTGGTACTATTCTGCATAACTGAACCTTTGTAGAAGCAATCAATAAACTTTCATCTCCTCCAGGAGACCCACACATTTACATAATTGTACCTTCTTTCTTTTCTGTATCTGATCTGCTCTCTTTTCCTAAAGGTTAAGATACAGGGAAGATGACTATATGCTTGCCGCTGTTATTATTGTGCTTCGGCCATCTCATTTCTCAGTGGCTTTTATTGTGCTCATCTGTTCAGGAAGACTAGATTTTCCAAGGCTCATTTGTTGGTTAATTGCATTCTCAGATCCTCTAAGATGTCTGTAGCACCTGCTTTCCACTTCACAGACTCTTTTGATCTCTCTAGAAATATCCAACTTTGATTATGTGAAAATCTTTCCTAACTGTACTACGTGTCTAGAGAGCAAGTTAAGAACTGCCATTGTGATTATTATCACCTATATTAGGATTGAAATACAATTCTAATATATAAAAGCCTGAAATAAAAAGGAAATCTATTTACTATTCTGTTTATGTGCTTCAATCCTGGCTGTAATTCTCTTTGCCTTACTAAACACTTAGGCAAAACATAGGATGTAGTGAAATGGTAGATCGTAGTGGCGCAGCTCACAATTCCATAGCTCTAAAAATATACAGTATAGGCCAAAATATCACCTGCTGGAATGAAATTTCTACTTGCAAATATGCTGAAATAGTGTTTACCTCAAATTTCTTAGTTTATTCTATCAGTATGTATTTGCAAATATTAAATGAGTAATTTCAAACCTTAATTTTCTCTTATGTTTGTACAGAGACTGTTTGGTAGGAACAAAGGTTTGGATTTTGTACCTTAAATAGATTGCAATTATTATTTGGTTTTGATTTGACATTTGTTTCATAGTTGGCATGCTAGAGAAGGAGAAATCTGGAATATGACTCTCCTTCATTAACGACTGATTGCATGATTAAGTTGTTAATTGATGTCAGTATTAGTTTTCACACCTGTCTCCCTATTTTATGGGATAGTTTTGGGGGCTGCTTGCTAAAATATTTTGAATATGTAGAGTTCTGTTTTTTTTCACAATGCCTTGTGGAGTCAACCTTGAGAACAGATTAACCCACATGTATACATTCATGTATAGCACTGCACATATTTAATTGGAACTGTTCATGAGTTTCTCACACAGGTGTTTGCAAATTTTTAGCCAAAATGGCACAGCTGTTTCTGAGGCTTGGAAAAAAAAATGTTGTTCATCTTAAAATATTCTGATAACCTCTATTGTTAATATAAATCAATGTAGTCTAATTCCTCCAATAACAAATTCAAACTTTGGGAGGAATCAGTCTCATGGAAAAATTAGACATATTTTAACATCACTACAAAAAGCATCATAATACATATTCTCCAATAAAAGCTAATTCTGATATTTCCTGGTTTCCAGTTCTTGATTTTGAAAGCTTAATATTGCATGCCTGCAAGTGAGTATGTGTAACTGTTGCCTGTCTGGGTTTACTACTAATGTTTTAGTGGATATTCCTGAAATCGCATCATTCAGTGTCTGACTCATACTGAATATACTACCGTAATGCATGCTACTATAATATGATTAGAAATAGTGATGATACGGTGGAGAAAATAGCAAGAACTAACGAGTGAGCTCCCAAAAAGGGAGTACTGCAGGAGATTTAAAAGGCTGAAGGTGATCGCTTTCCTTTGATAAATAGGAAATATTAGAAGGTCATACTGTCTGTGCCACTATTAATGTAATGGCTTCTCTGTGTGCTGTCAAGTCTTTATTCTTGCTGAGGTGCACACTTGTGAAGAAAAAGCTTAGATATAATACTGCTCCACCTCCAAATTTAAATGGAAACACTAACGATATTGTCCACAGAGCTTGCAGAGTGCCCCCAAAAGCACTAAGCATGAGAGGTTTATATCAAATGCTGTTGGATTCCTAGCCTTCTTAAAATTGGCAACTAATTTGGGGTATTTACTAATAATTCAAGGTCTGCTGAATAAGCCCTTCAAGCTTACTTGCAAAAACCTTTCGAATTTACTGAAGTTTATGATGCAGAGCAGATTTGAAAATAATAAATAAATAAATAAAATGCTACCAGATGCCACTGAGGCACCAAATGGTGAAAATGTAAACCGGTCTGAGCTTAAAATTCATTAAACTGCTGTGCATCTGATCCAGTGTGCAGAGGGTGATTACTTTCCATGACTGCAAACAGTTTTGGATGTGCCTCACTTTGTGCCCAGGTGGATAGTCTCCCATTTTTTGATGTTAGTATTCATGTGCTTAGAATTGGGAATGTTCCTAGTGTATATTGATTACTAGATAATTCAGTGACTGAGAAAAAAAGTTATTTAGAACCTACTATGGTTTTTCTTTTTCTTTTTCTTTTTCTTTTTTTTTTCTTTTTTTTTTTTTTTGACAGAAAGATGGCATATGTATAAAAAAATAAAAAATTATAATTCTCTTCTGACTACAATACAGAAGTAGTGCTGTAGTCAGAACAGAATATTGTATTTTATATTCCAGTCCAAGATTAGACCAAATCTGTTTCATAGGTAATAAGTAAACTAACTGCATCAGCCTCTTGCAGTTGAGAGGCTATGAACGTTATCACTTTCTGTGTAAGAAATCTGTTGTAGGTTATATTCCCCGAGGATGTGAAGAAATAATTCATTGCAAGTCATCTCTTGAATGTTTCTTCATCATGAGCAGACCCTGATGCAGTCACATGTAACAATCCAAGAAGTTATTTCACTATCAAAGTATTAATTTTAATTGGAAACTGAGATGTTTTGTAGTAGACACACATTTGAGAAAGAGACATGAACAGAAGTTTAATGTTTTGTAGCCCATCATCTTTGTGTATGATATCACAGTTATAAAATTATAGCTTTCCTAACACTTTTTGGGGATGCATAAGAACAGATAAGCAAAGATGAGAGGTAGAATGTTCAGTAAATCTAACAGTTACTGGGTGAGGCTACTGAAGCTGATGGGAGTGTTGTAGTAACTTAGGTTTAAAATGCTGAATAAGTTGTAAGACTCTAAGGCCGCATCCAGGAGAAAAATTAGGAGAGATTTCATTAATTGGCTCAGCTCATGTGGGAAAGAAAGAGTCAATAGCACGAAGAGTCTGCTGTATCTTTGCCTATGTAGTGGAACAGGCTTTTAGAAAAAAAAAAAAAATCTTTGTGAATGAATGTATTAACCTTATTTGTCCTTTTCCTGCCCTTCCACCCAAAAAATAACTTCCTTGCTGGATTGCAGTATATTTGTGAAAATAGAGCCAGGATGCACCTGTCAGGGGTTGAAGTTGACCTTCTCACCCAGTTCTGCCTTTCTCTCCAAATCATCTCTTCTTAGTTTTGTGATTACATCTAAGTTCAATAGTAACCAAAAAGCAACCCTTTAAAATCAGCTGTGGAGATGGTCAAAACCATCCATATATTGTCAGGTGGTGAAATTAAAATAAAAAAAAAAAATAGAGTTTTTTTCCTCTTCTCTACTTTTCCTTGATTCGTTTTTTATTACTGTATCAGAAAGAGTTTTTGTCTCAACTTTCAATCCATTAATTGGGAGCAAAGATAATTTACTTTCAGAACATACCTGGAATACTATTGCTTTTTGCTGTTCAGCTTGCCATAGGCTTATGGGACAAATCTGCTTTAATAGATCAGATTAGAAATGGGAGGGGTCTTTTCAAACTCTAAAAGTTGCACCTGGGAGTTTAACTGTATTAGAGCTGTAGTTAAAGGATTTGTTACTAAATATGGGACTTCTTATGGAAAGTTTTATGCTCTATTATTGTTAATTTATTAATTGAGCTCTTAGCAAAATCTCTGCTTCTCAACAATGTATTTCCCTATTTAAAAATGGTGGGTACGTGTCAGAAGGAAGGAAGAGGATACTTATGTATTCAGCACTGCTGTGAAAGTGTGATTTTGTGAGTAGTCTAGAATCAAGACCTAACACTTTCACTAATGAAGCAACTGTTGCTCATGCAAGCTAGATGTCCAGACTAGGCAGTTCTAATAATGACTAAAGTAAGCCTGGATACACTTCACTGCTGGTTTTGCACTGGGATATTTTTCTCTGCGAAAACCACATTGTGTCTCTCAGCCTCTCTCTGCTCAGATATATCTACGTGCCCTACTTATGCCTCCATAGAGGAGGCAGTTTGTTAGGTATGCAAATATGAAAATTGTTTTAAAGATGCAAAATGCTGCTACTTAGTTAGCTATAATTAGTATGACAATATAATGTTCATAGAAGGGATGTTGCCTGATGCAGCAGTGGCACCTGCTGCAACATGTGCAGTCCTTAGAAAAGAGAATTAGGCAGTTGCCCTACACTGCTATTGGATTTCTGCTTTGTTCTGGGGTTTAAGAGCAAAACGTGCCATACTAAGCTGAGAAGCTTCTTCAGATCTGTATTTTGATACTTGCTAAGCTAAATACATTGAAGTTGTGTTCAGCTGGGTGTTTTCAGTCACACTGATCATGAGGTTTCCTGAAGCATAGAGAATGGTTGGCAGGGACCCCCTGATTGGAGTGTTTTGGGCATCTGGAGTAAGGCTAAGTCTAAGCGAGTCATGGCTGTGACCTAACAGATTTTTCCTGTCTCAGTCAATCTCTCTAGAGGTTACAGTTGCAAGTGCACCAGCACTTTGACCGATCTGTGGGCTTTTTTCTGTCCTGCTTCTCTTTATAATGTTGCTTTTTACATAAAAAATGTGCCCTCCAAACTAGTTCCGTCTTTCTGAACGTGCTGATGATGGTAGTGTGGGAAAATGAGGGAACTTAGAGATCACCTCCCCCAGTCACCCTGTTATGATGCTAAGGAAACCTTATGGTAAAACATAGCTACTACTCCCAGGATGAGATGCAGTTGGCATGCACAGAATCTATTCAGTGATTGTTCATCAGGTGACTCTTCAACCTTGGCATATGCTAAGAGAAACTGAAAGGAGCTGGAGTGAAGTGAAGGCCCTGTGGCCAAGCTCTGTTAAACTCCCTGCAGGACTGGGACCTTGAAGGCACCGTGTATTGATAAGCCACGCAGCAGCCGCCAAACAAGGAATATATATTTGTATTTGTAAAAGTGAAGCAAGAGGATTTTAAACCTGTCAGTAACAAAATATGCATGACTAGAGTCACTCAAGTTCCACAGACACAGTTAAAGAGTTTAAACCTGTGGAGAAGCCTGGAGAGATAAAAAGGGCCTCCTACAAGGTCAAGTTGAACAACGCTGATGAACAAAGAACTGATAGTGGGAGAGGAGACTTTCCCTTTTTATAGATGGATTAGGAAACAGAGTTGATGTATCTCTACTCAGGAAAGACTATCCTTGAAGCCTTGCACTGCACATGAACATCATCAACACACAGCTTCACAAGTCAACAAAACATAGCTGGGTGTCCTTTTGATGAAAATGATGTAACCATATGCAAATTAACTGACCACTCTGTATGTTTGGGGGGAGAGTTACGGGGAGTTACTAACCTGAATCAATTGGTATAAATATGTAAAATTGGGAAAGGGAAAGCAGGGAAGACTCCACCGTAACTTCTGCAATCAGTTGATGGGCTGAACCTGCCTTCTCCCCCATAGGGACACCTATTGGGTAAGAACATTATCTCATGTGCACATGATACCTAGCTCATGGTACTTGCTCTTAGTGATTATATTCTGATTGTATATCACTTCAAGCTTAGTTTTGAAGACAGTCTCTATCACCGGCAATCTCTGAACCTTAATTTGGCATGATTTTATATTAAGAATAATGAACATTATTCCATAAACTGTTAGTGTTAGTCCTTTGTGGGCACTAGCAGTTGCTGGCCATGGGTAACATATTCAAATAAAGTGAACAGACCTGCTGAGGGGTCTCCCTTATGCTACTGGAGTCTTTTCCTGAGCAAGTCAGTTGAATCGCCTTCTGTTCCAGCAGGACTTCCTGGTGAAGGGTCCTGATAGCAGGATGCTGACAGACTGGTTGGACACAAAGGTCTCTTATTTCCTGGGTAACTGATAGGCAAATCAAATACTAGAGGCTGAGAAAATCTCTCATTCACATGACCAATAGTTATAGGCATTTATGGAATAAATGCTTTACCCATGAGTTCATTTGCCCAGTAGGGGACACTGGGACATTACACTTTTATTCAAATGCAAGACTCTTCACAAACTGAAGATGGAAAAATCCTCATGTTCCTGCTCTAAAATAAAATAAAAA
Source organism: Myiopsitta monachus (assembly GCA_017639245.1). Classification (NCBI taxonomy): domain Eukaryota; kingdom Metazoa; phylum Chordata; class Aves; order Psittaciformes; family Psittacidae; genus Myiopsitta; species Myiopsitta monachus. Next base: position 95,164,162 of record CM029941.1, on the reverse strand, counting down.
TCATGCATATCTAATTTCTAATCCATGAAGAATGATGTGTAATATGTTCTAAAAAGTTTAATGAGTGGCAAGCTTCTGGGTATGAATGCTCAACCTAAGACATTTTAGCAAGTAGTCCAAATTGGTCCATGATATTGCAGCTTTTGAACTGCAAAGATAATGGATCATATTTTTGGCATTTCCCACTCATTAAAAACTCTGTCAGAATGATGGATTAATCTGTGGGCATTTTCTGTCCTTGCTATAATCTTTGTCAAAGGAATGAGGTATTGGAATTATAATGTCTTTTGTACTACATGAATAATGAGGGCAGCCTTTAGAACTTTGACTTCCTTAAAAGGAGGTATTTTTCACTGTGGTTAGACAGCCTGCTATTTTAACCCTTGTATAAGAGAACAATTCCAAATAAAAACACTTGAGTAAAAGTAGAATCTAAGTTTATGGTGATGAACTAATACAAATAAAAGTAGGTTAATGGCGTGTAGTTGTCCTGGGTTCAGCAATAGCAGTCATTTTTTCTCCTTCTTGGTAGCTAGTGCAGTGCTGTGGTTTTGACTTTCGGCCTGGGAACTGTGCTGATAACACCAGTGTTTTCAGTTACTGCTTAGTAATGTTTTGGTCTGACCAAGGACTTTCTGAGTTTCATGCTCTGCCAGGCAGAAGGGGAAGGCAGAATAAAGCAGAGACAGGACATCTGACCCAAACTGACCAAAGAGGCATCCCATGCCACAGCACATCATGCCCAGGATGTAAAAAACTGGGGGCAGGAACCTGGAAGAGTTCAGTTCGAGGCTTGGTTGAGTGGTGAGCAGTTGTATCCTCTTCCTTGTATTTCGCTGGTCATTATTATTATTGGTGATAGTAATAGTGATTTCTGTTATACCTTAGTTACTAAACTGTTCTTATCTCAAGCTATGGGAGTTGCATTATTTTGATTCTCCTCCCCATCCCCCCAAGACTGGGGGAAGAAATAGGGGGGGAGTGAGAGAGCGAGAAAACTGCGTGAGTTATAGTGGCTTAAACCACGACAGTAGTCTATGCAAAAATCCTTATGTGCGTTCCATTAATATATTACATTTCAGAGATATATGGTTACTGTCTTTTTCTCTTCTTGACTTTACTAGAAACAAGCCTGTAATTTATGTAGCTGGGCTGTGAACTGAGCTGTGATTTCAAACAGGGAAGGAGTCCTCCTGTGTTTCAGGTGAGACTCTGTTGCACTATATTGCTCCCTTCCTCAGCAGGTCCTAAAGATGGACTTGAAGATTTGAATATTTTTCCTACTTCTTAGCTCCTCTCATGTGGTGTGCTCTACTGTATTGCAGTTATGGGATATAGGCAAATCATGAAGAGAGCTTGTGACTTCAAAACATCTCTCCAAACAAGTGTTTATGAAGATGAAGCGCAATCTACACATTCTTAAAAGGGCAATTTAGATCCCAGCCTGAGAGTCTAATCAATGAACTTAACCTGTTTTGTTACTGGATTGTCTATGGGATTTTTTCAGTTTATGAGCAGGAAATGCACAATGAGTATTTTCTAAATCATTCTTTACCTATAGCTTTTCCAGAATTACATACACTAGTACACACATGTAGATATATACACATACATGTCTCTACTTCATTTAATAGATATGAGTGATATATATGGCACAACTCATGATAGGCCTAGATTATTATTCTTTCAGCCTAGTTCTAAATTTTAAATTCTGTGTAAAATTCAAAACCAAAATACTGTAAGTCTGAGAATCCATGAAAACAGGAGGGAGAAATTCAGGTATTCATGTACAAGAACCCTAATTTCTATGCTCTATACTTTTCACTCACAATATACATTAACATGCTCACTTTTTCCAACTTTGTTTTATAGTGGTTTTGTTTCCCTTTGTTTCTTCTGTACTGTTCCAGACATTGCTCTTTTAGTGAGACATCTGTCAATTTTAAAGCAATTCCAAGTCTGCTGTACTTGGTAGTTCTATCTGTACCATTATTTATATATAACCAGTGCATGTCCAGAAGCATGAGACAAATTCAGCTGGACTCCTGGGCATACCTGCATTGTAAAACAGTGCATTTGGTGTGGTTGGTGTGCAGGACTTACTCATATCCACTATAGGAGAGGATCTGGATTGTGACCATCTTAAGAACCTGAACATATACAAGTCCATGGGACCTGATGAAATCCATCCGCGGGTCCTGAAGGAGCTGGCAAATGAAGTTGCTAAGCCACTGTCCATCATATTTGAAAAATCATGGCAATCAGGTGAAGTTCCCGACAATTGGAAAAAGGGAAATATAACCCCCATTTTCAAAAGGGGGAAAATGAATGAGCCAGGGAACTACAGAGCAGTCAGTCTCACCTCTGTGCCTGGCAAAATCTTGGAGTGTATTCTCCTGGAGGGCATGCTGAGGCACAGGAAAAGCAGCAAGGTTGTTGGTGACAGCCAGCATGGCTTCACTAAGGGGAAATCCTGCCTGACCACTCTGCTGGCCTTCTATCATGGGGCTATGGAACTGATGGCCAGGGGTAGAGCAGTTGATGTCATCTACCTGGATTTGTGCAAAGCGTTCATCACTGTCTCTCGCGATATCCTTGTCTCTAAGTTGGAGAGACATCAATTTGATAGGTGGACCACTCTGTGGATAAAGACCTGGCCGGATGGCTACTCATAATGAGCTGTGGTCAATGGCTGAATGTCCAGCTGGAGGCCAGTAATGAGTTGTGTCCCTCAGGGATGGGTGCTGGCATCAGCCTTGTTCAACATCTTTTTTTGTGACTTGGACGGTGGGATTGAGTGCACCCTCAGCAAGTTTGCCAGTGACACCAAGCTGTGTGGTTCGGTTGATACGCTGGAGGGAAGGAATGCCACCCAGAGGGACCTTGACATGCTAGTGAGGTGGGCTGATGCCAACCTGATGAAGTTTGACCATGCCAAGTGCAAGGTCCTACATCTGGGTGGGAGCAATCCCAGGCACAGCTCCAGGTTGGGCAGAGAAGAGATTCAGAGCAGCCCCGCGCAGAAGGACTTGTGGGTGTTGGTCGATGAGAAAATGAAGATGAGCCAGCTTCAGCGTGTGCTTGCAGCCCAGAAAACCAACTGTACCCTGGGCTGCATCCAAAGGAACGTGACCAGGTGGTCGAGGGAGGTGATCCTGCCCCTCTCCTCTGCTCTTGTGAGACCTCACTTGGAGGATTGTGTACAGTTCTGGTGTCCTCAACATAAAAAGGACATGGAGACCTCATAGCAGCCTTCCAATATCTGAAGGGGGGCTATAGGGATGCTGGGAATGGACTCTTCATGAGGGTCTGTAGTGATAGGAAAAGGGGTAACGGTTTCAAACAGGGGATATTTAGATTGGATGTAAGGAAGATATTCTTTACTGTGAGGGTGGTGAGGCACTGGAATGTGTTTCCCAGAGAAGTTTTGAATGCTCCATAGCTGGCAGTGTTCAAGGCCAGTTTGGACAGAGCCTTGGATGGCATGGTTTAGTGTGAGGTGTCCCTGCCTATGGAAGGGGGTTGGAACTAGATGATCTGATGTTCCTTTCCAACCCTAACTATTCTGTGATACTATGGTTCTATGATTCTGTGATATCACATGAACCTTAAAGGAAGGTCCTTCATTCGTTTATATCATGCTCTTTAAAGAAGTCACAGAAAATGGCAAAAAATATAGACAAAAAGATGAGGCCATTCTCTTGTCTTTCTGCATGTAGTATGTTTCTTAGTCCTTTTAACAGGATAACTAAGACTTTATCCACTTGAGCACCCATTTATCTTACTCTGACTATGGCTGTGATAAAAATCCCACTTAATATTGGCGGTGAAACTGGCTGTGATAATTTCTAGCACCCTAGAATAGCCCAGGTTAGAAGGAACCTTGAAAGATCACCTGGTCTAACCTTTCATTGAAAGGGGAGCCTAAATGAGACTATCTAGCACCCTGTCCAATCACATCCCGAAAACCTCCTGTGATGGGGACCCTACCAAATCCCTGCTCCAGTGGTTTTTTCACTGTAAAAAATGTCTTTCTTATATCAAAATGAAAGTTAATACACCTTTTTTCGTAAGTTGAGGAGCAACTAGTTCTTATTTTTGTACTGGTTTGCAGTAGCATAAAATCATGGAGAAATGCAGAAACTATCCTGAAACAGAACATTTGGTCAGTGTTATTTTGCTTTATATTCATAAGCATAGTGTTATGCATTTCTGAACAAAGTCTTTCATGAATTTTCTGAATGTTGCAAAAAAAGATGAGTTTACATGTGATACCTTTTATGGATTATTCTATTTCTAATGATACCAGTTGGAAAATGATTACTTAAAACAAGTGCTCTGCTCATCATTCAGTCTCTCAAATGAGTCATCTTGTATCAGCAGCACTGTTTAAAAATAGAAATAATGAAGGAAATATATGTCCATTTGGAAGTCAGTGACAAAGTTGAGCAAAATCTGAATTTTACCACTGTATTTTTGAAAAGAATATTTGGATAAAGGCCGGCAGTTGGGTGTTGCAGAAAGTCAAAAATTCAGAGAAAAGATCCCTTTATCTTTACATAAAATCAGAGAGAGATTATATTAAGGAAAGCCATGGCATGCTTGATCCCTAGCACACATATCACGTATTCATGAAAACCTGAAAAGCTCTCATTAAATGTTCTTCTGTAGTTGTCTTAGTCATAGGAACTGAAGCTTTATCTGTTTTTCATTTCTTACGTCATTTCTGGATTCCCATTTCTTTTAATAACCTGTTTTTTCACATAACTGACCTCACTTCTTTTTTCCAGCAGGAAATGTACCTGTCATTACATTTACATGAAAATGGCTTTATAAGACCTATTTGGTGGATTTTGCTTGCACTAAATGTTTCTTCAGAGTTCTTTTTCCGTGAGTAATTTTTGGGAAAAGTATCTTAAAAGTGTTTCCTAGATTTCTTGGTCCCTTCTCTGTGGCTTCCTTTTCAAGAAGCACAGAGAATGAAAAAGCTGAAGGACTTCTCTCTGGCGTTTACACGCTGGCGGGGATCCTGCTGGGAAAGGTATATCACTTGGTTTGACTTCATGCCCTTGGATGATAAATGATTTGTGGTAGAACTTTGTGTTTTATCTATGGAATAGATACACATTTAGTATATTTACCTAGTTAAAATCCTAGTGATGTTCACACTCTCTATATATTGGTACTTGGTTATGTATAGGACCTGTAAAGTCAATGTTCAATGAGACTATAGAGGGTATCAGGAATGGCAGTGCCCCTTCTAAATAACTTGGTACAAAACACCCTGTCTAGAATGTAGATCTGGAGATGTATGTAGTCTTGTAAAACAAACAAACAAAAAAAAATATAGAAGACAAACAGTTCCTAACAGCAATAGAAGTGACAGGTCCTCAAAGAGAATAGGTCAGGTGTATGACAGCATCCCTTAAGAGAGAAGCATTTCACTTTGTGACTCTTTGTATGCAGAAATTAAAAGAAAAAAACTAAAGAAAAGTGGAATTTGATAATTTTAGATAACAGTTCCTGAAGGTCTTGGAACAATTTTACTTCTTTTTGTGCATAGGTCTTCTATAGTGGTTATCTGCTTATGTGCTGGAGCTCATGCGTAGTAAATGGTGACATGTAAGCCCCACTTATAGTCTGTTTCTACTCATTTTGCATATACAGGTGACACACATTTAAAAAAAATATATTTTACTGTATCTGTAATAGCATGCTGATGTATATAAATAGGACTGGGTTTATTATTCAAAAAAATGCATCTCATTGAGACACAGAATGCGATTTTGATTAACTGGGAAGAAAGGAGGAAATTCATAGAAGTAGGAAAAAGGGGGTTATAAACTCTTTGAGTAGAACTAAGTAAATAGGATAGAGAAAGTACATAAAAATAATGCATTTAACACCTGCATGATTCTTCATGAGTTACAATATTTATGCCAGAAGCTCAGCACATCCACCAAAGAGGCAAGAAGATGGTTTAGAGGCTGGGGCAGACAGTGTATGAGAACAAACCAGCAGTAGGAGCTGGTTTGTTCTAGCCTCCAGAAGAGGATGAATGTGGTAATAGGACAGAAGGCAACAACTGCAAGTTTTCATAAAAGACATTGCAACTGGCTATAAGGAGAAAAAAAAATAGATACATGAGTGCTAAAGTACTTGAATGGATTACCTAGGGAGGTTGCTGAGTCCCCATCCATGGAGATTTTCAGAGCTTGAGGGAGTGAAGCCCTCTGTAACCTGACCTGGCTTTAAAGTTAGCTTTGCTTTGAGCAAGAGGTTGGACAAGAGACATCCTGAGGTCTCTTCCAACCCAAATTTTTCTGTGATTCAGTGGTATGTTTTATGAATGCAGCTATGCAGGTTTTTCAGATGTTACAATTTATTCCTTCATGTTCTCTTACTAGAAAGCCTTAATTAATAAGCAAAATTATGTTAATAGAGACATAGTTTGGTACAGAAAAATTATGGTGGGTTTGAAAAACAACAATGTATTTTGAAATATGAGAAATAAGGAAATACAAACAACTAAGAAAAAGCTCTGTATGTCCCTAATGAAAGCTGAAAAAAAAGATGAGACATCTTTATGTGGAGAATAACCATGTATTTTGTTTGTGAGCCTCTAGTACATTAATATCTGAGTTTCAAATGTGATGAATAATAACAGTGGTTTTTTAATAAGCAGTCAAAAATCTGTAGGTTTAAGACCATATAGGAAATTTTCTCAGCCAAAATTTTATAAATGGCAAAAATTAATCTGACAACTGAAATACTCCATGCATGTGTAGTACATTATTATAAACACATCTGAAAGTAATAAAAATTAAATTATTCTGTTGTAAGACAGTAAACATTGACTAGAAAAAAAGAAAGAGAGTTTTCTGTCACTTCATCTGTCTTAGTTTGCAAGAAATAGTAGTTGCTAACTGCCTTTATATACTAGTTTATACATGTATTTTAAAAGATCTCAAGGTGCTACTGGCCAGGGAGATAGTATGTAGTAATTGAGAATAGTTTTTAATCAGCTACTTTCTGTATCTATAGGAAAGATAATCTTTTTAAAGACATAAACATGCTTTCTAGATGTTTAACAAAACTCAGAATTGTTTCTGTACTTAAAAGTTAAATATATGTGTTTGTAAGGAATATTTCATCTGAAAGTGGGAAAGCATCTTAACAGTACAAGTCAGAAGGCTGAATATGTGAATGCAGTTTGTTCAGATACCTACCTAAAATACATTAAGGCCATGGCTCATCAAAAAATAGGTAACTTTTAGTGACTTTGAGTAAAGAAACATATTCAGCTTTAAGTACATTATTATCTTACTCTAGTTGCCTGATCAGAATGCCATTCTGATATAACAAGACTTGCTAACTTTACTGGGTTTAGATCAGATTATATATCATGAACAATAATAAAAGTTAGACTTCTGTCAGAGAGTTTAGGCACTGTAATAAGAATGACCTGAAGAACTGCCCTGCAGATTTAATCATTATCAGTAGGTTTTGTCTGAGTAAGGATAACAAAAATCTGGTTTTCCCAAATTATAACACAGCATATTTTTTTAGTATGGTGTTTTCATTAAAAAATAAATGTAGTATAAAAATGTCTGCAATATTTGATGTCTTTCTGGAGTACAAAGCACAGCATATTGCAAAACAAAACCTCTTGAGGTATTTCACATTTTGAGCAGAAAAAATAAATAGCTTAAAAGTCTGTAAAAGATGAGCTAAGCTCTCAGCTTGTGAAAGCATTGCTATACGCATAAAATACAGAGAATATTACGAGAGCTTGATTTAATGCAATCTATTAATTACTATTAATTATTTAAAATGCTATAAAACTCCCCCATGAACCCCTACTGAGATGCTGGCATGTCAAGCAAGCACTTAAAATACAATACAGTTAACCATAAAATACAGGAAAAAAAAAAAAAACAAATAAAATATTAAAAAGCTAAACAAAGTTCTGGTGTTAACAAATCTTTATACTGAAATTCTAAATTCCATGAAACTGAGCCAGCTGCATTAGCTGATCTGTATTTCAACTCATAAAATCCTATCTGTCTTTTCCAAAACCCTTACTTTATAAATGTCAAATATCTTTGGGTTTTTTAGGTAAATTTATGATCTTTATCATTGGAACTAACTAATTTGTGCCCGGAAGAGAAAACAGTGGTCAAAAGCCAGCAAACTGTAAACAACACTGAATAAGATGGGCTTTTCTTGCTTCTAGAAGACATTCTGGGAAGCAGAGTGAGGTGACTGAAGTGTCGGCCTTTTACTAGTGTCAATTGCCAAGGCCTAAAATTTTGACTCTTCCAAAAAATCCCCGATATGTGTTACTATTAATTTGTCTCTAATTAAGTTTTACCTACGACTATACTTCTTTGACCCTTCTCAAGGGACCAGCATGATAGGCTTTCTTAAAGCCATCTAACAGATAAGGACTGGAAGGAGGAAATGATCCAGCAAAATGCATTCCTTTTTAATATCCTACCTTCCCCTGTAATTAAAGACAATTTTAAAATGCAGACGTTTAATGCAAGATAAATGTTGTCTCTCCACTCAGTTGTTAAGCATAAAAAAACCCTGCAACCATCTGTCACTTATGATTATTAGATACGTCAACATGCTTTGTGCTGCAGTTCTTTGAAGTACTGTACGTTATGTATGTCAATTTGTGTCATCCATTATAAACTCATTACGTGCATTTTTGTACAGCAACATGTCAAGGGAAGACTGTTTACATTAATGGGCATCCCAACAACTGTTAGAAACACAACTGTATTATCAAATGATCAGTGTTTAAGTAAAGCAAGAGATAAAGCCCCCAGAAATTTTCTTACAGATTACATTCTAGTGAATTTATTTTGTTTGACTGGTTGGTTGGTTTTAATATCTGGGTACCCAAGCGGTAGCCTTGATTATCGTTGGATATGATTTAGAAGAGTGGAAACTTGTGCATTTTACACCTAGACAAGCACCTATCAAAATCTGCTCTCAAAAAACTTTCTAACATTTATAGAAAGCTTGTTAGAGTAGAAAAACATACTGATATGTGCTACTCACTTAGGAAATTATTTCTGTTAACCTCTAGTTATGATTTTTGTTCTCCCTGTCTCTCAGTCTGCTGCTGCTGTGATTGCCTCTTGTATCTTTCCAGATATACTGATTTAAAAAGCCTTGAGATGGGATTTTGCTTTTCCCACTAACTTACATTCTGTTCAGTACAGTGAAGGTCTTGCTCAGTGACTAGTTCTAGTTATCCTGTAGTGCTAAACTACTAAGTTTCCTCCTCTCAATGCATGGTTCATGAACAAGTTATCATGGAAAACATTTGAGAGTATTTGAGAGTTTTTTTTTAAGTGAAGATTGCAAATCTCTAGACCTTAGTAGCTCGGAATTCAGAAAGCAAGAAAGGTCAAACCTTCTGGTTTATGGAGCATAATCTTTTAGAAGACCAGTGATCCTAAGTTTTAAACAGCTGGGGTAGATATTTATTGCCAAGTATTATCAAGTCCTGACATAGTGTTTTTAGAACATTACAATAAGGCCATACTTTGAAACATCTTCTCAAAATATATTCCCCTCCATACTGCAAAATCTTTGACCTTATATATAGTATTGTTTACAATGGTGATACTTCTATGAAGTTAAGGATATTATAGAGCTTATAAAATGTAAAATACTGTTAAAGACTGTGTTCATAATAGATTCAGCATTTTGTTATACTATATGATAGTTATATAGATACTAACCCCCCACTACGTGTTTTCTTTTATTCTTGAGCAACTTCTAACGTGTGTTTTATAAATATATATTTATGCTTATTTCTGTCAGAATTTTTTTGTTCTGCACTTGTATATGACTAGTTCAATAAAATTCATTCTGGATAAAAAGAGGTATGTATCAAAAAATCCAGCATTTTTTGTTATAACTGTTTTCACCAAGTGTAGAATTTGCTTATGTCAAAATAATTTAACCTGTGCTCTGTATTTATTAAGAGATTTTTTTTTCTACTGAAAAATAGATTTTATGGAGTTGTTATTACTCAAGCACATATATGCAATATCCCAAGCATACATATGTACATCTGATTTGAATCCAAAGTTGTTCTTTTCTTTAAAGTTGAAACTGAGTATTTCTGTGTTTAATCTCTTATTTCATTAGCTGAAAATGCAAGCATTACTCCCCTTCAAGCAGTCCTTACCCCTATTTGAGGATGTTCTTTTTTTTTTGGTTATTACTATGCATTGAATATCGTAGAATCATAGAATAGTTAGGGTTGGAAAGGACCTTCAGATCATCTAGTTCCAACGCCATTGCCATGGGCAGGGACACCTCACACTAAACCATGCCACCCAAGGCTCTGTCCAGCCTGGCCTTGAATATCACCAGTGATGGAGCATTCACAACTTCCCTGGGCAGCCCATCCCAGTGCCTCATCACCATGACAGTAAAGAACTTCCTCCTTATATCTAATCTAAACTTCCCCTGTTTTAGTTTTAATCTGTTACCTCTTGTCCTATCGCTACAGTCCCTCATGAAGAGTCCCTCCCCAGCATCCCTAAAGGCCCTCTTCAGATACTGGAAGGCTGCTCTGAGGTCTCCACACAGCCTTCTCTTCTCCCGGTTGAACAGCCCCAACTTTCTCAGCCTATCTTCACACGGGAGGTGCTCCAGTCCCCTGATCATCCTCATGGCCCTCCTCCAGACTTGTTCCAAAAGTTCCAGACTTGTTCCAACAGTTCCATGTCCTTTTTATGTTGGGGACACCAGAACTGCACACAATCCTCCAAGTGAGGTCTCACAAGAGCGGAGGAGAGGGGCAGGATCACCTCCTTCAACCTGCTGGTCACACTCCTTTGGATGCAGCCCAGGACACGGTTGGCTTTCTGGGCTGCAAGCACACACTGAAGCCGGTTCATGTTCATTTTCTCAATGACCAACACCCCCAAGTCCTTCTCCACAGGGCTGCTCTGAATCTCTTCTCTGCCCAACCTGGAGCTGTGCCTGGGATTGCTCAGACCCAGATGTAGGACCTTGCACTTGGCATGGTTAAACTGTGCAGATCAACTCCACAGTGCATGCCTGAGAGTTTCAATTCTATAACAATGTATTGAACAGACGCATTTTTTTTCTTTATACACTATATCTGTCTGGATAGTAGCGTAACAGGTCTTTAACATGTCATCTGCTGAATTTATAAACTTGTGCTACTATAACACTCATTTGTGGCACTGAGAAGGGGCCCATAGAAAACAGCCACTAAATTGAGGTAACAGGTCTTTACACTGCAGACAGTGAACGGTATTTTCTCACCGCAGGAGACGGTAGTGGCAGAGAGTGCCAAGAGGTTCAAAATAGGGTTAGGCAAATTTGTGGACAAAATGTTCACAAACAGATACTAAAGAAGAAAGGCAGAGGTGTATCTTCTCTCACTCTTACTCTGGGTATAAGCTGTATACTGGGGACAAAACCCAATGGATTGGAGGAAATAGCTAGGCTCACATGATTTCCATAAACCTCATCTTTTACTGCTGTTGCTGACAAAGGTAGAATACTAAGCTAGACTATTGGCCTGACCCAGCAATGCATCTCATAAAGTAGGAGAATGAGATAAGAAAATGCTGTTCCATACCCTATGAAGGAAAGAACAGAGGTTTGTGAGATTTTTCCCTACTGCTTTGGTTTCACGGCTGCACAGGCCAGAAGGCACTGTAAGGAAAGAATCTAGTTCTTAGGGGTAATGTTTTTAATCCTACACTTGAATAGATCATAAAATTGAAAGGACTGAAGCTGCTGTTGCGAAGTATCTTTGGAACTTTAGAGAATGCAAAAAGCCTCAGTGTCAAGAAGATTAATGAGCTTCTGTTGCCCTACAGCTGAGAGGTCCTCTAGCAAGTAGAAATTGCCTAAGAATGGTCTCTCTCTCATTTTGGCCTTATTTTTCAGGTTTAAAGGCATTGGACACTGCATAGGAATAGTGTGGAATTAATGAAGCCTCCCAAGGTCATCGCATTGCAAAGAGGACACGAGAATTTGGGCCTCAGAAGAGCATATGAAGCACTCTTTTGGGTACTGCAGTTGGACTGTAATCTGACATCGGAGGTGGAGCCATACTTCATTTTCAGTTTGAAAATTGCTGTAATATTGGTCTCAAAGTGCTTATGAATACATCAGCAAAGAATGTTGGGATGGGGTAATAGAATAGGCATATCACAGCTATATGCTATCTAATCACAGGCAGAAAGGCGTTTAGGCAGACATTCCTTTTCTGCTAGAAAGGATGAGCAATATTTCTAACAGATGCTTGCCTAATCTGTTCTTACAGGTCCCTTCTAATGTGGTCTTCCCAATCTCCCGGCCCTTTTCCCTGTGTCACTGCTACTACTGCTAGAAACCTCTATTTCCTTCTCTGTCAGCACATGACTCAAATATTCCCTATTCCTCTGAAGACTTTTTCTTACAACCATCAGCCCTAAATTTATTACACTTCTGATATTGTCTGTTAGAATGAAAAGGTAAGAAGCACTGGAATTTTAGAAAGATGTGACTTGAGGAAAGTTTTTCCAGCCTCTAAAGAGGCTATATGAAGAAATAAATGTAAGAGAAAGACAGCTTGCTTGCCACGGTGTATAAGACAATTGAATGTTTTCAGAAGTGAGGGGATAGAAGAATAAAATACAACAGAACATAACAGAATACTTCATAGGAAGAAACCTACAACTATCATCTAGCCCAGCTGCCTGACCTCTTTAGGGGCTGACCAAAACTTAAAGCATATCATTATGCACATTTTCCAAATGCCTTTTAAACACTGACAAGCTTGGGGAATCAAACACCTCTCTAGGAAACATTGTTCCAGTGCTTTACTAACCTCTCTTTCTAACGCCAATTCTGATCCTCCCCTGGTGCAGCTTTGAGCCATTCCCATATGTCTTATCACTGGATACCAAGGAACAGAGCTCAGCAACTCCCTCTTTGTTGCCCTGTCTTAGGAAGCTGCAGAGAGCAGTGAGACTCCTTCTAAACTAGGCAAACCCAGAGTCTTTGGCTGTACCTCATAGGAAGTGATGTTCTTGCAAGTTTTATTAATGTTTTAAACACTTCTGGAAAATGAAGAGGTCCAGAATATTTCAGAATTCACAATATGAAAGGTTTTTGTTATATCTAAAGAGCAACATGATGTCAAAATAAGAGAAGATTTAGTTACATACATAGGTTTTTCATTTTCCTTAAGAACACAGATGAAAGACTCCCACTGTACTAAGACTCAATTAGAACAATAGATCTGCAGATTCTGAAACGGTCCCTTTAAGCATTCACTGATTTTTGCTAATGAATATGGAAATTTGCCTGATTGATGGCTAATTACAACTGAACTACACTATTAGATTAGTGATGGTATTTCTTGGACAAATGAAATTGAATCCACAAGGTTAGTTTTCTTACAGTAAGCCAAATATTCCCTGGCACTCTGCAGCTCCATTTGCATTTCAATTAGATTGTGGCTTTCTGCCACTAGTTACCATACCTTGTTTTCAGTGTAGTAAGCCATTGACTGCAAAATTAAAGAACACTAATTTTTTAGTCTACAAGTTGGCTTCCTATGTGTAGTTTAAGTATAAAACTTGTAGTTTTTGTAGTTTAAGTATATAATCAGGTGTTATAATACTAGCTCTAATTTTAAAGAGATAAATCAAACATGTTTGAAAGTTTAGTACCACACATAATTAGAACACATGTATATTATTAATAACCATTAAAAAAGCTAGTGTCAGTACCAGCAAATCCTTTGAAACTGCCACTGACCAAAAATGAGAAGATGCTTAATTTTTCAGAAACAAACTTCCCAGCTTTGTACTTCAGTATGTCTTCAACCTGAATGTTTTGCTTCACTGCTTCTTCATTAGCAGAACTGACTTCTTAGTGAATAAGAATGCTTCTGACTGATTTTCTTGTCTGTGCTTTTGTTTGTTTGCTTATTTTTAATTAATATATAAATAAACAAATATGTCATATAGTTATCTACTCCTGCAGTACCTGGATTTTTTCTCTTTCACCATTGTTTTGTTACATCTATTTTTCTAACTCATTTTTATACTAAAAATCAGTACAGCATAACATACATAATTCTGATGAGGGATAGACACAATAAATAGAGGTTTTATATATATACATATATATATTTAATTTATAATTCTGATGAGGGATAGACACAATAAATACAGGTTTTATACATATACATATATATACATATTTAATTTTATGTGCTGAATTGGCCATGCCATGTAAAGTCACGTCTTCTTTTGCCAACTTCTGGGTATTTAAAAGCCCTTTATTTTGAGAACTTGCCTCAAAGATATAAATATATAAAATTTGGTAAAGTGCACTCCTCATTTGTAGGCAGTCTCTGTCATTTGTCTTTTCTCTTGTAGAACTAAGATATCTAAATATTGAATTCTTTAATGTCCTCTCCAGTTCTGAACTGAATAGCAAGGCAGTGAGCTAAATCAAGATCATTGATCTAGTACAGAAATATGGAGACCTTTGTCAAAAACAATAGAAGCAAACAGAATTATCACTCTCTAAATTTTCTGTTCTCGTTATGCTGAATGAATATGGAATTATAAATTACATGCCTTTGGAATGACATTGTAGACTGGGAGTGGGGTTGGCACCTGTCACCTAAGACAATAGGTGCGAAATAAATGCATTGAAATTACCATTGTGCAGATTAGGCAGTGTTAAAGGCAATGCCATCATTCTATTGTTAGTATTAAGAGCATATGAAAGACAAATCTAATGAGACATTGTGTACAGAGTTCTCAAAATTGACTGTTAAGGTAGGAGAGAGTTTAGTGTCAGCATGTTTTAGTGGTGATATCAAGTACTTTCCATCTCAGACTGTATCTGATGAATGTTTAGTGAGTCCTGTTGCTAGCATTTTCTTTTCTTGCATTTTAGTTTCCTAATTGTTACTGTATCATATTAAGTTGCATTTTGATTTATTTGAAGTGATAGGTTCCTTCAGTGCTGCTTAAAGAAAAGCCAGACCAATTCTGGTTACACTCTTTTTAGTTCTGAAACTAAGCAGATCCATGTGAATCATCTTTGTAATGGCAAAACTTACAAACATACTTTGTGTTGCAGCAATTTAGGTGCCTAAAGGACTCAATAGACAGAACCTTGGGGTACAAGTCAGAATTGAACAGTTTTTTCATCTTAATTTTTCTGTGCTGGCAAAGATGTTGACTTTTATATTTGAAGAAAAATCATTCCACTTAGAGCAATTTAAAAATAAACAAACCTGGGGGTTTTTGTGTGTGTGCATGTGCAAATGCTGTATATTTATCACAGTTTTCAGTAGCTTGTTTACTGGTTTGTTTTATGCTCCCTTCCTAATGTCATCAGAGTGCTCCTGGGGAAAAACCTAAAACAGCAAACATCAAAATGACAATAGGCAGGATAAGTATTCCCATACCTTGCATCATCTGAAACAACCACAATAAATAATTAAGTGCAACCATAACATCAAGCAAATGTTTGGCCAAGGAGTGATGTCGCACACCGCATTTAAAATGTCAGCAAAGTCAGATTCTGATGAACAACTGCATGGAGCAAATTTAATTGCAAGGAATCTGAAAACGTCCCATTATCTGTACTTAGTGGCAATATGAGCTATTATCACTAAAGCACAGATGTGCTCAAGGGACATTGGTTGACTGTAATCATCCATGTGTACATTTTGCATGTGTAGGACTGAGTTTCCAATGGAACTGTCTTAAAAGCTATAATGTTTTTTCAGGCATCTTTTTAGGAAATCACAATGTCAAACCTATACAAAAAGAAACTACAATGTCTCTGAACAGTCACTCTTGCTTTCCCTCTCTCCCTACATATAAGTATGCTCTTTCAAGTTTTTTCATGGCCTCACCAGGTCCCAGTTGGCTTTATGAAGTCTTGCAGAAAGAGGGGTTGCTATGTACTATGGACTTACTGTTTCCAGCTGCTCTGGAACCTAAAGGTAGTTGATAATGCTTCAGGCCCCATCTCTTTTATGTAGTTATTCTTCCTTTTGACTGTCCAAACAGTTGGTGCTAATGGATGTTGAAGGCACTTTACCTCACTAATGGTAGATCCCCAGGTTATACTCTCTCCAAATCAAGAAATATTAGAAATTCTTTTGTTTAGTATCTGGAAAAGCATTGCAGGTATGAATTGTAAGAAGATTATGGTGATTCAGTACATTCAACGAACATATAGACTATTCTTCAGTGTAGTCTTTGATATAAGCACTTAAGTCCTCAAGTGGAGGTAGACAGGCATCCAAGTACTCACTTTGAGAATGAAGAAGCTGAACTTCACCCATTAACTGCATGCAGAAGAAGTTTGGAGTACTCTTAAAATATATTTTTAAAATGACAGCTGCTTCTGGGATCTTAATTTGTTCAAGGAGATCAATTATGCAGTGAATATTCTATCACAGTTTAAAGATACACTAATGTCTTCAAATCTTTCTCAGTTTAAAGCTGTTGCCACAAAGGGATTTAAAACAAGGCTTTCTACTTTGATCTGCTTGACTCAGATACTCTAGTGTCTACTGTAAACATATATAAAGACCTAGTTAGATTACATTGATATATAAGGAAATTCTTGGCTAGCATAAATCAGCATAACTTTATTGAAGTCAGTAGAACTCCATGGAGCCTCCATTGAACAGGAATCTCTTGCTGTTCTAGATCAAGTACAAATTTATCTTTTGGAACAACTTCATTGTGTGCTTCCAGCTGTATCTTTATGAAAAGAAAAAAAAAAAAAAGTCCATAGGGACCATTGATATATCAATTTTGAGACTTGTGAATTGAGTGTGGTTTTTTAACAAAGAATAGATAAATGAAAAAAAGATAAAGAGCAAACGTTATTTTAATACTTTTATAAGATAAAAAAAAAAAGGAAGTGGCTTTTGCTTCTCACAGATTTGCAGTAGACATTAGGAGACTATAGGAAATCTCAAAGAATTCATACCAAAACATGGAATGCTGCAGTGAATTTGTCCCTACTGCATGTGAATGCTATTCTTTTTGGGTATTTTTCTGTTTCTGTAGTGATTATGTTGGAAAAGTCCTGGAATCTGTCTTGGACACTTACTGTAATATTACCTGAGAACAGAAGTCTCTGTTCTCTTCATATGCTATTTAAGGAACAACTCTGTGCATGTCTTAGAGTTTTACTGGTTTAGATGTCAGCTTTCAAGGATCTGGCAGCCAAACAGTAGTTGAAATAGTTTTGTGACTAATCCTTTGTACAAAGGATTCTTGGCAAAATTACGAATTTAACATCGAATGGTGCATATCTTTAAGTTACCTTTGTCAATTGGTGTACTGCACTGTAGGAGCAGTTTATTAGATTAAAACTCTGTACAGAGATGTATCTACTGCTGTATCATCCCATATTAGAGTCCCATCTTTAGTGATGTGTCTTTGCACTAAACTCAGGAATTATGGATAGTTGGTCATTATTACATGAAAATCTTAATATCTGGCTAGCAATAATAATAATAATGATAATAATAATAAAAAGGCAGTGTAGATGTTATTTTGCCTGTTAGTGTGGATTTTGCCCTAATGATAGACTGCACATATTATGGTCTAAATTACTTCTGTAAGATTTCCATAGTACTTAACGTAGCTGTAAGTACAAATTTGTGGCTGTAAGTCACACATGGATTATGGTCAGTGGCTGTTACGAGTATAAATATACGGGTTTGGGAGAAGTGGTTACCTTTAAGTGATCAGTGAATTATTTCTGTATTTATGTCTATTTTTGGTGAGAAATATCTACATCCACCTCGATGTAGAAGGTCTACTTTTTAATATGGAGTTACTCTTTTTTTTTTTTTTTTACCAGTAAAACTGTGAGAATCTTAAGAGGAAATTATCCAAACAAGGATAGATTTTAGATAGTTCTTACTTATGCATAAATATCTTTTATGCTAAATTTGCTTTTTATGATGATTAATGAGCAAATTGCTTAAGTATCTGAGTGAGAAAGAAATGAGTTTACAATATCCAATAATCATTTCCATATTGCACTTACAATGTAAAATATAAAATAGTTTTTGACTTTTATCTTCTGTTGCTACTTTTACTACATTTATTCTTGAGCTAGTAGTTAAACATTAAGTGCCACATTTCAGAGGTTATGAACATGTACAGTGATTGCAGTACTGTGCTAATAAACTTATAGAGACAGGTATTTTAAGTTTTAAAGCAAGCATAGGAAAACTTAATCAAAGAATCAACCAATTCAGTCTCTTCCACACTAATAAAACTTGAGATTTTTATATTCTTCTGCATTTTCTGCTTCTGAGATATCAAAGTCAAATTATAACAGAAAATTCCTATCCTATTAAAAAAATATGAAACTGGTAATTTAGAAAAAAAAAAAACCCAACCAACAAAACAATAAACCTTTCATGAAAAATTCCCTTCATTTTGCAAATACATGTACTTGAACAGTTCAAATGCATCCTTTTATTCAGAAAGCAATATTGTTGTCTCAGTATGAATAAAACAGAACTAAATAGCTGGGTGCCTTTTAAATTTTCAATGTTTTGTTGTCATTGATTGCTACACAAATCATCTGAGAGATGACAGATGAATGCTTTTTATTTGTTATTTCTTTTAATAAACTTAGACTTTGAATTTTTTTTCTGTAAATGTCCTTTCTGTAAATATTACTACAGAGTGCCTGCTAACTACAGCCTCTCCATGGACAATGATGGCTGAGGAAATCAATAAAATATACACATAATGTGGTGTATTTCTATGATTTGCACTATTTGGACCATGTTCCTCAGGACCTGATATGCTCAGGCAGTCTTGCTGAGCTCTATTCTACCTTGTGAACTGTCCCTTAGCGTAACTTAATTGGTTCTGCAACATCCTGCCTACTGGGAGTTCCTTATGCTCTAGCAACTCCTGGAAGACACAGGCTGATATTCAGAGACATGTTCTTCTCAAAAATGGCATACAGCCAAAGATTATGCATTCATGTCCTGTGTCCTAAAATGCCCCCCACCCCCAACTGCAGCTGTAGTATCTGTTCCATTATTGGTCATGAATGTCATTGATGATATACTGCCATTTCAGACAGAATCAGTGGCTGTCGAGATGAAGTCAGAAATAAGCTTTGCTTTTATTACCATTGCTGGCAATGGCTGGGGGGAGGAGGGGAAGTTGTTCCTGTGAAAGCTTCTCTCCCGGCCACTAATAACAGGCTACATGACCATTCAAAGCTTATTTAAGCCCCTGGTCTTTCATAGCATGTAGACCTCAATGTTTCTTGTCTAGTAGTTACTGCAGTTCAAATAGATGCTTGAATCTCAAATAGATTTTTTAATCTTAGCACGTTTGAGAAAATATTGCCATAATGTTATTTGACATTTTGGAATATTAGCCTGTTCAGCACAGGGAAGGCCAAATTTTTTGTCACCTTCACCACCTTGTTTCTTACTGCCAGTTTGGGAGCCATCCATCATCTATCTGACATGGTTATTCAGCAAGTCAGAACTGATGCATCTGAATTATCTGGTCTCATTTGTCAGCATGCTTGTCATCCTTGAACAAATGAAAAATCAATTCCAAACCAAAGGGTATGCTCCTGCCAACTGTTAACTATTGACTGTGGAATAAGTTACATGTCTCCCAGTGATTAGCAAATGCTGGCAAACTTTGTGACTTGCAGCTTAGTTTGGGAATTAGGATCATGCATATACTTTGAGGAGGCAGCGAGGTAAAGCACATAATGGCTCTTGTGTTGTGAAACATAATTTCTTAGCTAATGCAATTTTTCTGCATCCTTCTCTCCTTATAATGAAAAAAAATGAAGTTATGAAAGTCTTCTTAATGACTAATTATAAAGTTTCTTTAAAGTACAAAATGGACAGAGGAGGGGAAAAAATCTAAAAATGAAACCTCAGTACTTCCCTGAGTCCATTTTCTATAGCATTTGACCAGGCACAGGCCTGACTTAGCAAACCTTCTATTCAAATAGTCAACTCACCTTCAAAGGGGTAAACAAGCAAGAGTCACTTCTTTACTGGGTGGCATCAACTAACTAGAATAAGCTTGTTAAAATTAGCTGAAGCTAACATTTTTGAGCCTGCACCAAAACGAGCTTGAGGTGGTTTAAAATGCTCGCTTCTGCCAGATGCGGGTTTCCGTTTCTCAGCTGGAACGTATGCTTAGTCTAGCATTAAATCACCAGCAGTGCACACACAGCTTCCCTTTCAGGGTCATCCAGAAGGGCTAGTTGTCTGCTGAGCATAAACCTCTTCAGCATTTCCATTCTTAAGGGAAGGAGAAACGCAGCTTATTTATAAGCAGTTAATGTAATAGGCAATTGAGCTGGGTTATGGAATGACCTTCAAGAGACGGTAAACTTCCATGGGTACCTGAAAACACCTGAGGTTGTTGCTGTTCTTTCTCACCACCTGTTATTGATGGAATTTTACATGTAGAAAGCCAGAACATCAAACTTGCTATTAATTGCATGTTACTAACCATGCAGACTGAATGCTGCTATGACAATATTTTTATAGTTCAGAAAATGTTTGAGAGTAGGGTTCTGAACCAGAACAAGTCTAGCAGGATAGGTAGAATTTATCACCGAAGGTTTTTAGACTCATTCTTCTCAGGTATCTACATAGCAAAATAAAACCTTGTAAGTATTAACACAGAAGACCCTTCCCTGCCAAGTGATTCTGGAACCTCAAGTTATTAAAAAAAAAAAAAAAAAAAAAAAAAAAAAAAAAAAACAAACTAAACAAAATACTAGAGCACTGCATGAAGAAATAAAATTTCTGTGGAAGTCTTAATGTTGACTCATTTAATTAGTTTGGAGAGATTTTTAATATAGAGAGACCATGATATAAACACAAATTAAAGAATAACTTCTTCTGAAGTATTATTACAGGGGGCTATTTTATGCCCACTGTATCTGATTTTATATCTTTAATTTGCTGAATAAAACCAGAGATGTTTCTTTTTCTCTGTTTAGAGGAAAACCTCTGGAGTTAAAAGCATGAATGTAAGTGTACATACATTTTCATGTAACTGATCCTTATTGTAATCTAGAGAGCAATATAAAAATCCTTTAGGTAGAGATAGCCAGCTATCTCCTATAACTGTGTCCAGCATTACAAATAGAGTAATATGGCATGGTATGGTGGTTTTTACTTTTATTCTTGAGCTTTAGAGATTTCCAAAGATTAAAAGTAGATATCACATTTAAAAAACATGAAAGCCCCTACTGAATTCCCCTTCAGTAATTATTGTAAGATCAGTTCTTTTTATCAAATGAGAGATTTTGAGATCCAAAATATGAGGTCAATAGAACTTAATATGTCCAGTTTTAATACTTAACTTGATTTTTTGTTGATTCACTCACAGTGAGTCATTACACATAATAATTTAACATCTAATTCATAACTCAAAAATACAAATTTTTACGAAGTTTCTTAGATGCTCCGTCCCTGGTGGTGTTCAAGGCCAAGTCAGACAGAGTCTTGGGTGACATGGTTTAGAGTGTGGTGTCCATGCCCACAGCAGGGGTGCTGGAACTAGATGGTAGTCTTAAGGTCTTTTTCAACCCTAGCTATGCTATGATTCAAAACTTCTGATAGTCATTCGATCTTCAGTGTCTCTCAAGCAAAGTCTTAGGAGTTCTTGTTTGTGCCTGCATGCTTATTTTACTTAATTGTTTGTAACAGCAGACCTGTGACAAAACTGCAGGCTATGTTTGCCCAAATCTGAGCAGGATAGAGTACACTCAAGTCAGTAAAGTGTAGAAGGAAAAATGATGTCTAAAATGCAAAACCGCTGTAGAAAGTGGATGTTCTGAAGTAAGTAGACATCCATACTTTATCACATTCACTAGGCTAGCAGTTTTGCAGCCACTTACTTCACCAGCATGAGCACTTCACTTGAGTCACACTTTCTTAGCAATTCTCCACATTTGATTTATTTTTTCGAATAGCTGTGTTTTCAAACTCGGATAGTTTTCAGATGTATTTGTGCAAAAACCTTATGGGCTAATTTCTTTTCTTCATATATAATTTAGAAGGCAATATTTTTTATTCTGCATGTTAATCTTCGTGCTGTATCAATTTACTACTACTCACGTATTTTACTCCTTTAAAGAAGTGGAAATACTTTGCTAACTTAAATGAATAGGTTAGTTCCTTGTCTTCTAATGTAAAAATATTAGCCTGTGTGAGGCTTAAACCACAACATATTTTCATAGATTTTTTTTTCCCAGATTAATTCTTCTTTTTGGAATGTTTATTAAAAATTGGTCTATTCTAACAATCTGTTTTCTCTTCTTTGAAGTTACTGCATGAAAACATCCTCCTGTAGTATGACAATACCTTTTTTTCTAGTGTCGTGGGGTTTTTTTTTGTTTTTTTTTTTGTTTTTTTTTTACCATTTATTGGTTTTTTTAGGGCAACTCTGAAAGAGGAATAGTTAAGTTTTAAGTTTTTCCCAAGAGAAAAATTAACTGTTTTATGCAAGGAGAGAAAGGCTAATCATGTCTCAGGTAGTAAAAATTTGGATTTTGTTGTAGACTCAGTTATTCTTAATTAGTTTTCTATATCTCATCTGATGGTTACTTCTTAAACATTCTTCTTTGTTCTTAGCATATGATGCTGTTTTGTAGTGCATAATGGGTAATTTGTCCTCATCAACCTTGTGTCTCCAGTTGAACTACTTTAGAATCTGTCCTTTATGATGTTTTTTGGTAAAACAAATAAAGATAAGAAAAAATAATAACACTATATAATTAGTTCCACTAAGAATATCTTTTAAAATAAAAATTATTCATCATACTTTTTTTGACAATTGTCTTTATTAACTAATTTTTTCATTATTTTTTATGCTATACGGTAATATGTGTAAACTAATTTTTAACCTACATTAATACATACTATTCACTGAAAAAAGTTCTTAACTAGCTAGTCTGGTATGGGGAGAGTTGTTTAACCAAACCACTGATGCTGTTACATCTTCAGTATTTATTTTGCAAGATTTGAAAGGATAGTTCAGTAACTGCAAAGATGAAGTGTAAAGGTTACATTTGTCACTGGATGTGATTTTATTCAGCATCTCCTAAAATCTTTTTTTTAAGTGCATTCTCAGTTGGTCTCAAGAGACTTCTCAGGCTTTTACAAATAGCCAAGAATCAACCATCAGAATAACTGAGTTAAATTCTCTGGCATATAATTCTCACACTTAATGTCTTACAGCCAGGTTCTTAGCATGGACTTTGCTAAACCTTTTCTGGGACCAAAAATCTGTGTAGCATGTGAACATATAACTGTACAATTAAAGATGAGAGACTGAGACTATTTTCCCCTCTAGTTTGGTGCTTTTGAATTAAGTTTCACACTTCGTGTTAAGAGAATCATACCATGGGCTTTTCAAATTTTTAATTTTTTAATACTTGATTTGCGACTTAGTGTTCAAGGATGATATAGATACGTCCCTATTTGTGCTGTTTACTTTGTATCACTAAGACCTAGGTAATTTCTTGCTTTTAACACATACTGTAAAAACTAAAATCAGTTCTAGAAAAAGATTAGATTAGTAGTTGGCATAATGTTACAAAATTGTAGCAGAAAAGCTATTGCAGAACCTTTCAGCCTATTGTACTTGCAGCTCTTCAGCAGCCTGTCCACATTAAAGCCTTGATGGCGCCAGGAATATCCAGCTATGCTCCACACAGGACTCAGAATAGCTCTCCACCTGTTGCTCCCCTACAGACAAGTCTTTCTTGTGACAGCCGAAAGGGACTAAGGCTTTTAGGCATTTGAGTATAATTTTTTGTATTTATTTATCTTGGCAGAAAAAGATAAAGAGAGTCAACTCCCCCCTTCTCCCCCCCCCCCCCCCCCATAGGAGTTCTATTAGTAAGGACTTTTTTTTTTTTTTTTTACTTTTCAGTACTTGCAACTACCAACATGGGGGGGGAAAAAAAAAAAAAAAAAAAAAGGAAGAATCATTTGAGAAGTCTCTTAAGTCTCTTGCAGATTAAAGAAGCCAGTAGGGTCTGGGGGCCAGACTCCTTCCATCTCTTTATCTTATTTCCCACTTCTTCATCAGCTTCATAAGCAGGAAGCACAATACTTTATATCTGTGACACTGTGATCTTTTTGCATTTATGGAACATTTCAGTAAAACTATTTTTATTCTAACTGTCTCTCTGTTGGAAGCGCATGTATTTTTCGATGATGGAATCACAACAAGCATTAGCGATAAGGTCATTAAAAACATATATGTACAGATAGTACTAGAGTTTTCTGTTTGTAGTATCAGTGTACCTGAACCAGTGCCAAAAATAGTTACATGTTTCAAGATGCAGAAAAAAAGGCGCACTTTTTTCTCCCCTAAGTTATCATCAGATTTTCACTGTTCCCTTTCTGGTTTGTTCTATTATTATGAAGTTCTTTGAAGTGCCTAAGCAGTCAATAGAACTACCCACCTACTATCCACAGTTCTTGACATCAGCTAAACAATGCATGAAAGCGTTTTATAGAAAGAGGCAGACGCAGAAGAGATATGGAGAAACTAGAGATATGAAATGACATTACACATTTTACGAAATGACAAAAGAAACACACTGAAAGTCAAAAGCCTCCAGCAGCAGCAGCATTTTAAGACGACACAGTATCACAGTAAATAAGATTGTTCATAGCCTTGGCAAAGGGAAAAAGATTTTGCCATTGTTTTCTATCAGTAAATTCTTCCTGAAAAAAATTGTATATGTTCTTAGGGAAGAATAATTAATGGAAAGAAAATTTACTCCAATCAAATAAATAATGTTTTTAGAAGCAGAATCCTATCCAAAGGAAAAGTTTATGGCTTGGACAACATTTTTGATAATTGCATACTCCCATTCTTTTCACTGCAATGAGAACTTACTCTTAGTTTATTTTGTGTGGTGTTAAAATCTTTCCTTACACTGGTGTTGTGTATGGCTTCTCTCTGATGTTCTTTCTTCTTATTCTTCTTCTTTGGCATTCTGCTCTGTCAAAATTGTAACTTAGCTCTGCTTATTGGCAGTAACTGGAAAAATTACAGGACTGCTTATATTTAGTACAGGAATGACAGGTTTCCAAAGAATTTAATTGACTGGACATTGCTTTTAGCTGTTAAAGTAATTTGCTGATGTAGGGATTTCAGATTTTACTTTCATTTACCTGGTGAAAAGTTTCAATTCTCTTTGAGGCTGGCTAAGTTGTGACTGTTGGTGTGCTCACTTACTGGGTAAACAGTATGGTTGTTTGAATCAGACATTAACCCCTGGGTGTGAAGTAGCACTCTAGCTATATGTTCCAATAATTTTAAGAGAAATATTATTTATAAATAATACTTAGACAATATGTGTAAATGACAAATGGTTTAGCATTAATTTGAAGGCTTTTTTGTCAGACTTCATACAGTTACCATGGAGTATGGCATTCACAGAATTTTTCAGTTTATTCAATTTATTGAATAAAATGGACTGCTATTCACTCAGACTCTTGTCAAAGATAATGGACAGTTTATGTGCTTACTTAACTTTTTATTATAGGGGGAAGTCTTAAAAAAACCCAATTAATTTAACAGTGAGAGAAGAGCGGTAGGAACCAGAATTTCTTAATTTTCTTCCTGGTTCTGCTAATGACTTGTTGTATGTGCATTGGCAGAGAGTACAGCCTTCCCATTTCTTACTCAAGCTGCTTTAAAGAGCAAGTATAACGCTTCTTACAGGTCTATTTCTTCTATTCATGATGTGAATCTGAATTAATGCTTAAAAAGCATTTTAAGATCCTGTAATTGAGGCACTGTGTAAGTGCAGTGTATTAATATTTTACTGAATACAGTAATTCCTGAATTTTAAGTAGAAACCCTGCTGTTAAATGGTACAGTTGGCATGAGTGTAAATATTAAATTATCGCATCCAAATTAGATTTTAAATCATGTTTCCGCATGAAAAAGTTATTTTAGTAATCATTCCTTTTCAGATGGAATTTTCCTGGCTAGAATTTAATGCGAAATCATTTCTTAATAAACTGATACCTCTTAAATTTAACAACACAAACAGTATTTTGTTAGATTTTTATGTGGCAGATACAGATGACAATCAGATTATTTCTGTAATGAGGCATCCAGAAATACACAGACCAGAGGGGCAACAAATGTTGGTTTGAATTAATATTTAAATCTCATTGTTTGAAACAATCCTCTTGAAAGAAAATCATGACTGACTTTTAATAGGATGGAAGCCCCTAGAGTCCTTCAACTCTAGAAGCTCTGTAGTGTCAGTCTCTTTTAATCAGTCTTTCTTTTATCACTAAGCCCTAGACGACAGCCTGAAGTTTCACCCTGAGGTGCAAAGCATGGAAATATATATGCGAGTCATCTGACTTCAACTTTAAAGCAAATGTATGGAAACAGAAGGACAAACGCTGTCCTGATCACATTAATCTTTCTGGATGTCATTGAAAATAACATTGGCAAATTGGAGAGGCTTAAGAAGTAGGAAATAGCAATTTTCTAAAAATTAAATTTCCATTTACAGGGTAATTGTTAAAGTCAGTGGTCATATAAGCCTCCACATTGATTTATAAAATCTTAATGCTGAGATGAAGAGCCTAATTCACATAAAACCAAAGTTAGCATTTTCAGGTGATGTGAAGGGACCTCAAATTTCATGACTCATATTTTTACTTGTGAAAACTGAAAATCCTGTGGCAGATGCCCCCGAGTTGCATCTCAATACAGATTTTTGTTGCTTTTTGTCTTGTATAGTATTGCCTGAACTATGACACCTTTCTTTATTCAACCAAGGAGTGTCTTTATCTGAGATTCCTACTGATACCTTATAGAGTTCATAGGGAATTTGAAGAGATTGCAGTATAAACATGTAATAATAAATGCAACGAGTAACAGCCAAACCAATTTGTTAGTTGTTGAAATGCAGTGGATCTCTGGAGTTAATATACTCTGTTGGTCCACCTTCCTATACTTAGCTGTACTTCTCTCTGTACCAAGATGCCCTTTTTAAATGTAATGAGGCCTAAATCTGTCTTCTATGTTCAGGCAGTTATATTAATACAGTTCTGGAATATCTAGTTTCTGATAGTGACAATTCCAAAATCTAATACAATGTATCTGTTAATTTTCAATATCTTCTTCATCTTTAAAATTCTGAGGATTCTTTCTGTATTTTTTGTGGTTTCATATTCAAAGATGGTTAAAATGCCCTAGAGGACATTTAAATTTTCCAGATTCTTTAAAACCAACAAAAATACACCACTTGATGTGATGGCAAGTTAAAATCTCTGTCACACTGAAACAAACAAAACAAATCTCTGGATTCACACTGAAAGGGCAGAGAGCGCAGCAAGATCTTGGATTATGAATTGAGCAAATTGAAGTTAACGGCTTATCCTAGACTAGAGCTGTCTAACTACTTTTTACTGTGGTCTTTTTTATTAAGAAGCAGTTTTGGGCTACTCAGGAGCTGTATATAATTTTCCTGGGTAAGAACTACAATAGTCTGTTAATGACTGCTTCTTTTGAGAATGGGTGAAGAGCAAGAAATACAGCCTCTTCAGAAAACTGTGAAAGCCACTGTAGATCTGAGAACATAACAAACTCTTTATAAAATTAAAATATTGTCAGTTTCTGGACTGGTTTTCCATTTGAATAACATTGCTCCATATCAACGATTTAAAAACTCAAAACAAGAGAAATCAAGAGTGACCTCATCATCTGAAAAGTCTGGCAGTGATACTATGAGCATTTTTGGACCTTAGCTCCTTAAAATTGCCTTCTTTTGGAAGCTGCTACATGCTTCTTGAAAAAGCTTTCAGGAATGCAGTTGACTCCATAGAAAAGCTGTATTGGCACCTCGATGTGAAACACCTTGTTTCCCTAAGAGGAGATAAATTAATATAGTGTGATCTTATCTTAAACTTCCATGGAGGAATGAAATCACAAGTAAATCTGGAGCCATGTCACCTCCTACAGTCCAAATCATTATAACCCTCATGATGAATAAACCTAGCGTTTGTTTAATGAAGCTCAACTAGTAAAGATTGGATGTATGATCCAGGTGAGTAACATCTGGCGAACAAAGTTAGGCTGATCCTCCTTAAATAAACATGCTTTCCTAAACTATCTTAAAACCCACTGTAGCCTACCCAGACTACCTTCTTGTTCTTTTTAAGGTAGCATAAATGAAAGTAATAAAAAGATGTCCAAATTTGAATCAGCTGGGAAGGGTACCTTTTTAGCAATCATCTGTTTAAATTTCATAGAACTTTTACCTTTTTGCTTTGAGGCTAAATACAGCTTAATACAGATACACAGCTTTCACCGGCTTCTCCAAGCACAATTTGACAAACCTCTAGAATTTGTCAAAGCACAGAGATATTTTTCTAATTCTATTGGTGAGTCACAAATACATGATACAAATGCAATAATATATTCATGTAAACCAATAATGACTATATTAAACATAGTGTACACTAAATGATGTGCAATCCTTTATGCTTTTTTATGTAATAGAGGAAATAAAAACACTTGATGTGTATGGAATCCAAATGTATTTGGGTATATTTACGCTTGCCAAAGCCAGAAAGTTTGGAAAGCTAAAATATATCAATAGAGGGAGCTCCTACTGCATTTTTTGGAAAAGATGTTTTATAACTTAAGTGGAAAAGCCATTTTTCAGTTGTTATGAAGAAGCTATCCCTTGTGATATACTCTCTGGCTGTTTCACAGCATATATGAGGCAAAATACATAATAATGCAAAAGGAAAACAGCTTAATATCCAGCTGGTGTAGTATCTTTTCGATATTAAGGATGTATTGCAAGTTGCAGACCACATACAGAATCATGCCCTACTTCTGTTTTTTTCTGCAAGATCTCACTTTGAAACTTTTCACTCACCTCAAATGTCAAGCAGAGATTGAAAAAATCAACACTTAAAAAAAAAATGTTGTGTAGAATTTAATTTGTGTAAGTGAAAGAGGAGGAGAACAACATTTTTTTCCTCAAAATCCCATTTTGTCTTGATCAGTCAGATATACTATTTGCTGGTCTCCAAGTCTAATAACAATTTTCCAAAGTTCTTAAAAATATTAAGGGTGTCATTTACTCATTTTTTGCCCTGCCTTTTCTAATAACAAAGAAAGCAGCTTGATGAGCTCAAGCACCAGTGACCTTCTCTGCAGAGCTTCTTAGAAACTTCTCTCCAGTGGTTTGGTTACTTTGACAGAAAGAAATTCATGGTCACTGCTAATAATGACAACTAGCAGTAGCTTATGAAAAAAAGCCTTTGGCATTGCTGACAGAAGTCAAATAGCAGCACATGTTGCATTGCTGCTGCTACGTTTAGTCGCAGACTGAATTACAAACTCAATTACATGTCTTGCACGCCTGAGCAAGCTCTATGATTCAATACTGTGAACTATTACTAAAGCAAAGGATAGCGAGACTGTAGTTGCAACTGAAATAATGCATTTAACGCACTGCTAAATTCAGCCATGTGATTTGCACATGGATTTGCTCATTAATTTGCTCAATATATTTGGCTGAAGGTTCTGCCTAAAATGTATCCTTTTGCCTTAAAGTTTCTTTCTGCTTATTTCTTAGCTGTTGTAAGAGTGATCATGCAAATGTCCCTCTTAATGTTTGGGGGAGGAAAACAGCAGAATTTTTATTTTTTCTTTTGTGTTAATAGAAACTCCAGGTTTTACAAGTTTTCGGTCACTTTCTCAAGATACCTAAGCACCTGGATACACATGTAGGAGTTTGGTAAAGTTTCAAGAATCATTGCAATTTCTTTCAGGTTTTAAAGCTTGCATTTCTTGATGTGTAATGTTCTTAAAGTCCTAGGATTAAGTGACTAACATGGCTAAGTGTCATTCTTAAAGTTTTAAAAAACATATTTGACTTTTTGGTTGGTTAAAATTGAGTTTGCCTTCATGTCTGATTTTACTGAGTACTTCATGGCTAACTGGTACACTAAATTCACATGTCTTACAAAATGGGGTTCAACCACAAAGAGGTGTTTAGCCTGAAAGCTTTCCTTTTTAAGCAATGTCTTAATAGGCATTCAAGGTTGGTGTTTTTAGAACCGATTTACTGAGTGAGCCTTAATTTCTTTCTCCACACAGTTTGGAGTATTCATTAGGAATACCCTTACTTAAAAAAAAAAATGGCTAAGAATTTATTTTGATAAACTAATGAAGAATACTATCAAGTACTTATTTAACTTCATATATTTAATTATTTCCCTTGGGAAAATAGAGGAATCCTTAAAATCTGATAATTGTGTGTTACAACATGTTTAAAATCCATCAGAAATTTTTTAAATCCATTTAGTAATTGATAATAAAGTATTCAGTTACATCAGAAGTCTAGATCCTTGAGGGACTTTTTAATTTGCCATATATATTTGGGTTTGCAGATTTTCAGGAAATAATACTTTTCACTACCTGTATGCATAAGTTATTCTTTCCTCGTTTTTAAATTTTATTATGCATAGTTTTGTTCCAGATACCAACGAGGAGAAATAAATATTTGATTTTGGCCTAGTCAGAAGTGTATGTAAAGTCTAAAATTTTATGCAATTCTTTCAAGTATAGTCCAATTCAAAAAAAAGGTTTAGTGATACTAACGGAAGAAATGCCAGCTTATGGATTGACACTATATTCTGAAAACATACAATAAATGCCAATAAATGCAATAAATACCCATGCCAAGTGCAAGGTCCTACACCTGGATCGGAGCAATCCCAGGCACAGCTCCAGGCTGGGCAGAGAAGAGATTCAGAGCAGCTCTGCGCAGAAGGACTTGGGGGTGTTGGTCATTGAGAAAATGAAGATGAGCCGGCTTCAGTGTGCGCTCGCAGCCCAGAAAGCCAACCGTATCCTGGGCTGCATCAAAAGGAGCGTGACCTTTTGGTCAAGGTTGAGGTCGAGTTCAACCAGGTCGAAGGAGGTGATCCTGACCCTCTACTCTGCTCTTGTGAGACCTCACATGGAGGATTGTGTGCAGTTCTGGTGCCTTCAACATAAAAAGGACATGGAATTGTTGGAACAAGTGCAGAGGAGGGCCACGAGGATGATGAGTGGACTGGAGCACCTCCCGTGTGAAGACAGGCTGAGAAAGTAGGGTCTGTTCAGCCTGCAGAAGAGAAGGCTGCATGGAGACCTCAGAGCAGCCTTCCAATATCTCAAGGGGGCCTATAAGGATGCTGGGGAGGGACTCTTCATGAGGGACTGTAGCTATAGGACAAGAGGTAACAGATTAAAACTAAAACAGGGGAAGTTTAGATTGAATATAAGGAGGAAGTTCTTTACTGTCATGGTGGTGAGGCACTGGAATGAGTTACCCAGGGAAGCTGTGAATGCTCCATCGCTGGTGGTGCTCAAGGCCAGGTTGGACAGAGCCTTGGGTGACAAGGTTTAGTGTGAGGTGTCCTTGCCTATGGCAGGAGGGTTGGAACTTGAGATCTGAAGATCCTTCCCAACCCTGACTGTTCTATGATTCTATGATTCTGAATATTCTATACTACTGCAAATATTATTGGGTTTATGATGCAAATTATAATAGTTTCAAAGAACTGGTATATAATGTAGTAAAAAGTGAAACATCGAACTGTTGGATGGCTAACCTATCTGAATGAGTAAACATGCAGTACACCAGCTGCCAGCTTTGCACGTAGCATAGAAGTATGGCTGTCCATGTTTTTAAAAAGCCTGGAAAGCCTGTTGCTGGTTGACCACAGGGTATTACGTTGGAGCTAGCACAGTATGTTCTGGGTCAGCTCAGCACACTTATAATGTATCACTTCAGATGTGTAATTTTGTTTTTAAAGAGAAAATGAGATGGATAATGATGTTTAGATTATGGGCATTTTATGCTCCCTGCAGATATATTGATGATAATTCCTTGGACTGAGACGTTTTATTTCAGAGTGAAGGCTTTCATACTTTATCAAGGATTTTCCTGGAGCCATCCTTAGGCACTAACAAGAAAAATATTGGCTTTAGGCTCTGATTTAACCTTAGCAACTTAGCCCATAGACAAAAAGGCAATAAGGTCTTATGACACAGAGCTTTGCAAGACTTAACTTCAGGCATCTGACCATCATGCTAAAACCTTTTTCACTGAACATTGAGCTGAGGCTACTTATATTATCTAGAGGTAGAAACTTGCACTTCAGGATGAGGTATATGCAGATCAACAAGAAGAAGAAGTTAATCAAGGACACAGCCTTTATCATCTGCACTGTATTAAGATGTGCAGAAAAACAGATGCCTTGAGAAAGCAAATCAACCTCAAATAGAAGGGATCCTTAAGTGCTGACGAAGCACGGCATTTGTATCAACCACCCTGCTGTCTTAAAAGCCTCAGAGGGTTCATTAAGATGGATCTGCTTTTGTATCCACTAGACACAAGAAGGTACCTTTCTTCAGATATAGTTCATAGCTCACAGTATCTCATGAAGATAGACTTTTATTTCCCTTAAGAAACAATAACAGGTTAACTGTCATTTTCAGCAGATAGGTGAAAGGCAATTTCTGTCACCTTGTCCCTTTCTCTCCCTCCCAACATTATTGTCTTTTGAAAATTAGAGTATTCAGTTAGGAATATGGATTTAATGGTTTGGTTTTGCACCTGTGAACACAATCCCCATTACATGTTCCTTGGGAGAGTTCTTTGAATCCCAGGCTGTGCAGCTTTGCTCACTCTTTTTTTTCCTTTTCCTTACTCAGAGCAACCCCTTTCTTTGTATTATGTGATGCAGAACAGCTAGCAAAATCAGAGATGGAGTAAAAATTGACCATTTCCACTTCGAGATACCCTAGGAATCTCTTAACATTCGCCTTGAATTTAGGTTTTAGTAAACGTAGAAGTCAAACTGGTGTACCATATTTCTCATTTATTCAATGAAATGTCATGCATAGAATAGCCTCCTTTGACATTAATTGAAGAGACTTGGCCTTCATTGGCTCTAGTTTAAGTTTTGGTTTGACAATGAAACTTTAAACTGAATGACTCATGGCTGCTGTAGTTCTTTTATTTCTATGGAAAGTTTTTATCATACCCACAAACATATAGTAAGTGCTCTAAAATGCCTTATTCCTAACTCACACTTCACTGTTAGAGGAGATATTTTGCACCTGTATCGGTACTTTCTGTGGGTAAAGTTAGAATTCCTTAGCTTTGTCTTTTTCCCATGAAACTGGCCATAAAGCCAGACAGCAAATTTATTAATAGGACATATTTGCTGACAGTTTTAAAACATATTACTCAGGACAAGAAAGTAATTGGGGGTAGTTAACTTTAATTTATGATAGGGAAGTCGTGTTTGAACAGTGTGATGGTCTTTGACAATGAGATGACTGGCTCAGTTGTTGAAGGGAGCACAGTGGGTGTTGCCTGTCTTGACTTTGACACTGTCTCCCATAATGTAAAAGACAAGCTATTGAAATGCAGACTAGACAAAGAGACAGTGAGACGGATTGAAAACTGGCTGAACTGCTAGTCTCAAACAGGCTATGATCACTGACAACAAAGTCCAGCTGGAGGCTAATAATGAGTTATGTACCCCATGTGTCAATATTGTGACCAGTACAGTTTAATGTTTTTCTTAATCATCTGCATGATGGGGCAGAGTGCGTCCTCAGCAGTTTGTGGATGAGAACATTGGGAAAACTGTTTGACATGCCAGGTGAATGTGATACCATTCAGAGCTATCTGGAAGATTCAGGTCAGAGAATCAAGAGAATCAATCTGACAGTGACCTCATGAATTTTAACAAAAGGAAATACCAAGTCTTGCATTTGGGGAAGAAAAATTCCACACATCAGCACAAGTTGGGTGGGGGACACCCAGCTGGAAAGCAGCTCTGCAAAGAAGAATCTGGGTGTTCTGGTGTACAAGTTGTACATGAGAAAGCAGTATGCCCTTTTAATAAAAAAGGTTCAGCAGAGTGTCACCAGCAGGTTGAGGGAGGCGATCCTCCCTCTCTGCTCAGCGCTGGTGAGACATATTTGCACTGCTGCTTACAGTTGTTGGTTCCCCAGTACGGACATGGACATATTTGAGTGAGTCCTGTGTAAGACCATGAAGATGATTAACGGATTGGAGAGTCTGGTAAATAAGAAGAGGCTGAGGGAGCTGAGACTATTCAGCCTGGAGAATAGAAGGCATGGGGTCTTATAGAGTTGTACAAGTATCTGACATGTGAATTAAATTAGATAGAACCAGATTCTTCTCAGCTGTAACCAATAACAGAACGAAAGACAGGGACAGACTAAAATACAGGATATTCCATTTAAACATCAGAAAAAGGTATTTTACTGTGATGCTGGTCAAACAGTGGAGCAAGCTGCCTAGAAAGGTTTTGAAGGCTTCAACTGTGGAAATGCTTAAAACCCAAATCGACATGGTCTAGGATAACCTGAAGTAAGTAACCCTATTTTGAGCAGCAGATAGGATTAGAAGATTGCTATAAGTCTCTTCCAGCCCTCTCCATTCTGTGATTCTGTGATCTTTCTGTTTTCAGATTTTAGTATTGGCAAGCTTTCACAACCCCTTCCTATTGTACTTATTTTTCTTGCAGAACAGTCTGAATAGTATCACAGTCCACATTGCTTACAGTTTAAAAAAGAAGTATGTATCAAAGCACAACTTCCTTTCTAAGAAGTTCTAAATCACAGGGGTTTGATTCTGACGTACACTTTTGTATTAAGTATTACGTATGCATTAATTCTGGTGCAGTCTGTATATAAATTGGTCCATTTCTCATACTCTGCTTTTTGATCTTGGTTTCCTTTATTATTGCAATGTGTCGCCTTTTCCCCCTTTAAACAGTTTAAGCCTGTAGAGTGTTTCTGGGAATGTATAGAAACAGTGTGCTTAGTAAAAAAGGTCATGCTTGAAATTCCTTAAATGCTAAGTTTATGACCTTGCAATTGGTAAAAGATAAGAAACATTGGAATACAAGCAATATGCATGTGCAATACCAAAAACAGCAATAAAACATTTTCACAGAGTATGGGTGAAGATGCACTACTTGTTATGCTTAACAAGTTATTTCTTATAGGCTCATAAGGAATAGAGCTTTTTCATTTTTCATGAAGCAAATAGAATCTTATATTGAATCGGAAACTTATTTTACTATGGTATTGAGAAATTATGAGTGAACAGAGGTTATATGTTGATACCCAGTAGGTTCATATGCCTGTAGAAGAACCCAAAGTTAAGTAAAGCTTGAAAAGAAAATTCGGGTAGGAGTATGTATTACAAGGTATGTAAATTTATTCATTGATGAAATTCTGAAGAACTTGAGACATTTGACACTGTGATTCTGAAGGTGGGGTTTGCTAAATTTCTTCTTAAACTTGTAGTAATTCTTAGAACAGATAGGCTGTTTGGGAGTAATAACACTAAGCAAGACTAAAACGAGACTGAAGGATTGAGTTCATCCATTAGATTTGTATATATTTAGATTTTTACTCAATAGCTAATACAAAAACTATGGGCAAACTGGTGTGGAGATCAGGTAGTATATAGACTAGGTATTTAAGGCAGGTGTCCGGAATATGTGATTTTTAATGGTTAAAATAATGATGAAAGGACTACCCTCATTTTCTTGCTGTATTTATCAATCACAACAGTTCTGGCTGTACTCTGTTCAATTGGAAGGTTGCTGGCATTTGTATGACATTTTCAGAATTTGTCTCCAGCTCAAATCCCTTAAGAAGCTTCCCTTTGTTTCTGGATCACATTCTGAGCTCAGACATGAGTTTTGGCATGATGCACAATGTTGGAGTCTGAGAGAAACTCCCAGTGCAAATGGAAGTGGAAGACCAGCTACCCAAGGTACTTTAAAGTCACACTATGAGGTGTGAACGGAACTTATGATTCTACACACTTAGATATATACTGAACTGGAGTTTCCAGCATCACATATGTGTGCACTTCAATTTGCTTTACTGTGTCTTGCCTTAGCTGTGACAATTTTCTGGCATACTTCAGTCCTCAGGGAGTCAGCATGAATTTCTCAGAACATGAGGCCATACATGCACAGCCTTAATAATTTGAATTTAGTGAGCAATCAAGCATGGCCTGACATACGGCTTGGTGGTGTAAAGAAGAATTCTATTGAAAGATGAAAACAAAATGAAGTCTGGATCTTTGAATCTGTAATAATGCATCCTTACAAAAGCAAAGGGAATTTAATTCAAGTTGGTTTGGTTTCCTTGTTGGTTGGGTTGTTGTTTTGTTTTTTTTTTTTTTTTTAATTATTTTTATGGACCTGGTATGCTGAACAACATAAAGTATATAGTGTAATGAATTCTGCTTGATAATCAATAGATACTTTGGTGGACTTATTGCATGAAATCACAACAGATGACTTGACACTTCAATGCATATCTGCTCTTTTTGAAGTCTTCCACCTTAAGGGCTAGCATGCCCCTTGTCTGCATTCCATCCCCCAGGAAACTGGGAGATCAATTTTAATGGTTAGCTGAGCAAGGATGAACTTAACTCTGCTCATGTTAGGTTAATCATTGTTCTCAGTAAGAAAACTTATTTTGAAAGTGCTTATGCACCTTTTCGGTTCAGTAACTGCAAACATGATATGCCTAAAGGAAATGTTTTGAGATCTGTTATTGGTCACATATAACTTTAAGTATAGAAGTCGCTGATTAAAGATTTGCAATGTTTGATGAGTTGACTTGAGATTTTTAATCACTTGAAATCATCTAAGACAAATTTAAGGTTTCTTTAGATGCACCTGCTTTTTAATTGGCATGACCTCAAATGTCTCATTTCCAAAACGCATGATACATTCTTCATAGTTAAATACATTTTTAACTGTAATGAACCATAGAATTTAATGATTAATTCTTTGTGTGAATTGTGACCAGGTTGTGATATGATGAAGGACATACTAGGATGTAGCATGAGTCCATGTCATACTTTAGTCAAAACCCAAACCTCAGTGATTAAGTTCTACCAAACCTAGCAGGAATGTTGATTAGCAGGTACTAGGGAGACAAGAAACCCAAGTAACTCAAAACTGAAATAAGGATGGAAGTGCACGACAGTGCTGAGCTAAGTCCTTAAGCAAACCTTTTTTCTTCCCTGTTTAGCAGCCATCACTCTGATGAGTGCTCCTCTTACCCTGCAGTGAGTTGATTCAAGTCACTAATCAGATGCATGAGATGGAAACAAACCATTCCATCATTTCAACTGCATATCCTAGGAAAAGGAACACAAGCAAACCCCAGGAAATACCGATAAAACAAAACAAATGTCTGCACAACTTTGGCTACTATGGATAAATTGAAGCTCTTAATAAGCTTAACCCTTAACTTTCAATACTAAAAAGTTTAACCTGAAGCTTAGAGACAGTCACTGTATACCACCTTATTTCCTGCACCAATTCAAGGAGTGTGACCAGGCCTATCACTGCATGAAAGCTGTAGCAGTGGCTTAGGTCTCAAGTAATCCTGCAGAAATATATTAATCTTAGATGATTATGTCTGGAGATATACTTAGCGCTTCCAGGTGTGGAGTATAAAACAGTTTCTATGAATAAGAAACAGGAATGAAGCAAAATAAAGTTTACTTTCCTGCAGGCTTTAAGTGAGTCCAAGTTATTTCCTGAGTCAAACTATATCAGTAACTGATACTTCCCAAAATGTAATTTTAGTGGACTCTAATAATGCATGGTTAAACCAGCAGTTACCCATTTAGTGTAACCTTTGCTGCTAGTAATTAAGAGTATGGATTGCTTAGACATCTTTGAATTAGAATTAGTCATAGGAACCTTTCAAAGAAAATATGTAAAAAGCTTCACTCCGAGTCCAATTCAAGCTAAGGTTGGTCTTCTTTAGCCCATCTCATTAGTGCACTCGGATAGAGAAACTTACTTCAAGTCTTCAAAAATTTGATTCCTGGATATTTCTTTTGAATGGGAAAATCACCTAATAGTGGAGGTGTCATCAAAATGTAAAGAAATTACTGCAATTGTTGTCCAAATAACATGTATATTTGTACATCTCTCTCCCCTTCACCCCCACATGTAGTGGATCTAATTGCATGAAGGCCATCAGTTTTTGTGAGGTGCAAGTAGTCTCACTGCCCTTCACTCCAATGGGAGTTGATGCACTGCAGTTAACCTCCATGACTACCCTGTTTCCAAAGGCACAAGGTCTGAAATAAATTGGTAAAAAACTCAGGTAAACATCCACAGTTTGTCAAAAGACAGTAGAATTTGCATTCAGGTTTACTACACATATGCAACCACTTCATGTTTGGCTGTGTTATTGTAGATACATAGCTTGAAATGAATGCAGTGGGAGTCCATATTCTACAGGAGTGCAGGAGATAAAATGTATTTCCCTTCCTAGGTATATCTAGAATATCTCATAGGATATATATTGCGTGTTCATTTTTTTCCTTTATGTGCTTATACGCTTCAAAATGTTAAAATTGTTAAACACCCTGAATTCCAGACAAGAATCTCTACACCAAAGTGAGTAGCCAGGAGTAAGTGCTTGTCATGGAGTCAGTACCTAACCTGATTGGACCCTTCCCAGATTAGATGTTAAGGTCCTTTCCTTAAAAGTTGCATAAAAAATCAGGTAGTTGGAATAACCCTCACTGCTAAAGTCACTTAAGGGTTTCAAGCCATCATAAAACATTTTTCATTGTGTTTATTAAAGACTTTTCAGGTCCAGAGCTGTTGTTTTGTCTGTTGTTTTTTTTTTTTGAAAAGACGTCGTTTCAGCAATCAGAGGGAAACACTTTGCAAGTGTCCTGTAATGAAAATTCAGAGTTAAACCTTATGAATCTTTCAAATTGATAGTTTAAAAGCATTAGAATAAAAGGCTTCTGAGGGACAGAGAAGTAGGTCCCATTTGGCTGCTAATGCAATATTGGAACAGTCAACCAGAGCGTCCAAGGTGCTTTGTGTCCCTTTAAACAAAGTTGTCCTTACAAAAAGGACAGTACTGGGAGGAGCTACTTGTAGAACAGATTTATCTGAAGATTAGGTAGAGCAGATGTACAGAATATGATTCAGGTCTTCTGCAAAAAATGTCTTTGCATTAATGTTGCAAGCTTTCAAAATCTCATCTTCTATCTTTACATATAATTTCATTATTGGCTCTGCATTTCCTGTCCCTAGGCATGCCAAATTATTGTTTCTAAGATGCAGAGACAATACAATTATCTCCAAGTTAAATTAAGTTTCTCAGACAGTCCTTTATTTGACTTACTTATCTTTATCTTATTTTCTTTCTCACTCATTTCATGTATAAAAATTACATGTTGTAAAGTTTGATGGATGAAGCCACCCAAACCAACTTCTAGCTAAGGGTCGTAGCTGGGGATATTTTTAGAGCTTATGAGTAATTTTAACTTACTTCCTTCATTTCTATAGAAGGAAAACTGAAGAGAAAATGTTAGTGAATATTAAAAAGTAAAATACAGTGAGCCCCATATATCCAGTTTAAGTGTCCCAGATATGAAAATAGATACATATGCATATGAAAAGAAGGAAGAGTCTTTCATGAATGCTTCATGGTTCACATAATTCTATGATTCAGAATGCAGAAAAACTGAGGTATGGCTTCCAGATAACATCACTGTAGTGGTTAAACGGGCAATTTTCCATAGATTACACTATTAATTGCAGTATGATATGTAATAACTCACGAATATAAACTTATATTTAAAGCGAGGGAAAATCATGTTAGAATCCTGAAATTTCTAAGGATTTTCAGTCAAAATGGAGAAAGGTCTTAAATATGAAAGTGAAATAAAATCTAAATGACATAAACACAGTTTACAAAAGAGGGGCATAGACATGAAACAGGTCCTGCCTAAGTGCTAACTAGAGATAAATGTTTTTAAATGTCTTTTAGAATGTTTTCTAACTATTCCCGGGGGGGGGGGGGGGGCAAAGTAGTGGTGAAGAAATAGAAGAGCTTAAATAAAGCATTAGCTTAGAAATTGTCTTACTAAAGGAAGAAGGGACTGTTATGACTAGCAGAGTTTGTAACTGTTGCAATTAATGTTCTCTACAGAGAACCCGAAAAAAAGCTTTTACATAAACTTGTAGTTGGCAGCAGTGTGACTTGTGGGCAGACCTGTGTGCTTGGAACAAGGAAATGTCAGGGTTTGCACTCATTGATCAAGATCATTGTCTACACTGGAATCAGAAGAGAGCCTGAGAGGAATTGTGGCTCAGAGAGGTTATTTGTGGTTGTATTTAGTTCATTGTGCAAGCAAGGTTTACAGTGCTTTCACTATTTTTTTCTCATTATAGAAGCTAAAGAGAAAAAAAAACAAGTCATATGCTTGGTGTTGGATTTTCCACAAAATCCTAGCATGTTTTCAGTCTAAACTCTGTGAGAAAACGTTCAGTATATTTTGAAAGCAAGAAATGCATGCTTTCCTGGAGTTAATCAGTAAACAGCTGAAGGACAGACTTTAAGCAACATAGAATCATAGAATCAATAGTTAGGGTTGGAAAGGATCTTAAGATCATCAATTGCTGAAGTGACTAGCTCGAGAGAGGACACCTTCAGCGCCTGATCGGAGGGAGAATCAGCATCCAGGAACTCGGGGGGAGGCTCAGCATCCAGGAGTTTCAACTTGGAGAAGCAACAGCCACTGAGGCACCCTCAAGTCCTCGACAGCACTTGCCCAGGAGCCGGCAGCTGAGCGAAAACGAGCAGCTGACTCAGAGGGGGCGGCGCCAGGAGAAGGGGCACCACACTGACTGGTTAAAAACCTGCCCCAGGAGGGCAAGAAACTAGGGTGTGTTCAAGGCAGTTTGAGTGGGATGGTGAGCACTTACGACCAGGAGGGCGGGTGAACAGGGCAGGTTTGAAGCAGTTTGTACGGCAGTTAGAGTGGGATGGTGAGCGGAATGGTGAGCACTCACCACATGACCAGGGTCTGGTCTGGGAGCTCTGCTCTGTCTGTCCTCGTGGTGGCCAGCGTAGGTACCCAGTCAGAACTGATGAGAGGTGAGGATGCAGCACAGAGCTCGGGGTGTAGAGAGCACCTGCACTGCTCTCCTGAAAGGAGGGTGCGCAATGGGCAGGGCTGCACTCTGTGCTCCCTGGTGGAGATCCTCCTGCAGCAGGTGGCTGAGCTGCAGGACACTGCCAATAGGCTGAAAGATGTCAGGGAAGCTGAGGGGAAGCAGCACTGCTTGCTCCAGGACCAGACCATGCAGGGGCCTCGAGCGTCCACTGTCACTCATGCAGGAAAGGAGGCTGCTAACCCAGGAAGCTGGGAAACAGTAACAGAAAAAAAAACAACAAACAAAGGAGGAAGAGGACAATTAAAAGCAAGGGGCTTCCTCCTAAATCTGTTGTCCCCACCCAGAACCGCTTTCCTGTCCTGCAGGGGGCTGATGAGGAGCCACACTCCCACCAGGAACAACCGGCTGATGCACTGGTAAAGAAGAACATTACTGGTGCTGCCAGGAAAAAGCGGTGGGCTGTAGTAGTAGGGAACTTTACTGTGAAAGGAACAGAGGCACCCATCTGTCGGCCTGACCCAGTCTCAAGGGAGGTGTGTTGCCTACAAGGGGCTCGGATTAGGGATGTTGCAGAGAAGCTGCCTGCTCTAGTCGGTCCCACTGACTATTACCCACTTCTAGTGATCCATGTGGCTGCTATTGATATAGATAGCAGTAGCCCTGAGAACATGAAGAAGGACTACAGAGCTCTGGGAGAGGTGGTTAGGGGCTCTGGAGCTCAGATTGTCTTTTCGTCAGTTCTCCAGGATATAGGGCAGGACCTTAAAAAGGCTAGGAGGATTGGCCAGGTTAATAAGTGGTTAGAACAGTGGTGCTATAGTCAGGGGTTGGGGTACCTTGAACAGGGGACTCAATTTAGTAGGCCAGGTCTACTGGGGGCTGGTAGAGCTGGTCTAAAAAAGAAAGGGAAGAGTGTATTTGGTAGGAGGCTTGCCAGACTGGTCAAGAATGCTTTAAACTAGATGTGTGGGAGGAGGGAGGCATAATTCCATCCCAACAAACCCAGCCACTGGCCGGCACCTATAATAAATGCTCAGAGCAATATAGAGATATTCCAGCTGCTCCAGCCAATGACGCAACTTCATTTGGAGCTTGGCTTAGATGCATATATACAAATGCCCATCGCATGGGGATCAAACAAGAGGAATTAGAGATGTGTGCACATCTAGGGGATATGATATAATAGGCATCACAGAAACATGGTGGGATGGCTCCTATGACTGGTGTGTTGGGATGGAAGATTACAGGCTCTTTAGGAAAGACAGGCCCGGTAGGCAGAGAGGGGGAGTTGCTATTTCTGTTAGGGATAGGCTGGAGAGTATGGAACTCTGTCTGGGGACAGGTGAGCAGTCAATAGAGAGTTTGTGGGTCAGGGTTAAAGGGAGAACAGCGATGGGAGACATTATTG
Source organism: Myiopsitta monachus (assembly GCA_017639245.1). NCBI lineage: Eukaryota > Metazoa > Chordata > Aves > Psittaciformes > Psittacidae > Myiopsitta > Myiopsitta monachus. Next base: position 95,121,605 of record CM029941.1, on the reverse strand, counting down.
TGGGGATCTGTAACAGACCGCCTGACCAAGAGGACTCGGTGGATGAAGCACTCTATAGACAGATAGGAATAGCCTCACGCTCACAGGCCCTTGTTCTCATGGGGGCTTCAACTACCCTGATATCTGCTGGAGGGATGGTACAGCCTGGCACAAGCAATCCAGGAAGTTCCTCGATTGTGTGGAAGACAACTTCCTTCTGCAAGTAATAGAGGAGCCTACAAGGAGAGGTGCTATGCTTGACCTCGTCCTCACCAACAGGGAAGGGCTGGTTGGAAAAGTGACACTCCAGGGCAGCCTTGATTGCAGCGACCATGAGATGGTTGAATTAGAGATCCTCAGGACAGTGAGAAGAGCATGCAGCAAGCTCACTGCCCTGGACTTCAAGAGAGCAGACTTTTGCCTCTTCAGGAACCTCCTCAGTAAGGTTCCATGGGATATAGCCCTAGAGGGCAGGGGGGCCGAACACTGCTGGTTGATATTCAAGGATCACCTGCTACAAGCTCAGGGGTGTTGCATCCCAATTAGAAGGAAGTGCTGCAGGAGGGCCAGGAGACCTCCTTGGATGGATAAGGAGCTGTTGAAGAAACTTCTAGGGAAAAAAGAGGCTTATAAAAAGTGGAAGCAAGGACAGGCGTCCTGGGAAGAATACAGGGATGTTGTCTGGGAAGCTAGGGACCAGGTAAGGAAAGCTAAGGCTCACTTAGAATAAACTTGGCTAGGGATGTCAAGGATAACATGAAGGGATTCTATGGGTACATTGCAAATAAAAGACAGACTGAGGACAACATGGGCCCCCTCCAGAAGCTGTTGGGAGAACTGGCTACCCTGGATTTGGAGAAGGCTGAGGTTCTTAATGACTTCTTTGCCTCAGTATTCACTGGTAAATGTTCTGACCACACTACCTAAGTCTTGGAAGGCAGACACAGGGACAGTGAGAATGAAGACACTAGGCCCACTGTAGGAGAGGATCTGGTTCAAGACCGTATTAGGAACCTGAACATGCAGAAGTCCATGGGACCTGATGAAATCCACCTGAGGGTCCTGAAGGAGCTGGCAACAGAAATTGCTAAGCCACTGTCCATCATATTTGAAAACTCATGGCAGTCAGGTGAAGTTCCCGACGACTATACATCCCGCCTATCCTCATACAGGAGGTGCTCCAGTCCCTCGATCATCCTCGTGGCCCTCCTCTTGACTTTTTCCAACTGTTCCGTGCCCTTTTTATGTTGTGGACTTCAGAGCTGTACACAACACTCCAAGTGAGGTCTCACAAGAGCAGAGTAGAGGGGCAGGATCACCTCCTTCGACCTACTGGTCATGCTCATTTTGATGCATTCCAAGGTACTTCTGGTTTTCTGTGCTGCGAGCGCACACTGAGGCTGGCTCATGTTCATTTTCTCATTGACCAATACCCCCAAGTTCTTCTGCGCAGGGCTGCTCTGAATCTCTTCTCTCCCCAACCTTATGTCATACAGATAGGTGTAAACAGTATTTTTGTTGTTTTTCTGATGGGTAAACATAATATTCTACTGAAGAAGCAGGAATAAGTCTTCATACTCAGTTCTGTTTGCAAATGAACTGGTGAAATGAATACTAATACTTAACATATTTAAATTAGTAAGCATGTTACTTTTTGCCCTTGAAAGGGGGCAAATATATAGAACTTTAATTTCCATTTGGTCACGGGTGGAGAGTATTATGAGAATCATGTATCATACTTCAGTTTGAATTCTCTGTAGTATACGCACAAATTATTCTTTAAAGTGATGTGAAGCTCACACATCACATGGGTCATTCAAGACTTATTAGTAGAAATCTGTATAATAAGTTACTTATATGAGTTTAGTTTTGGTGTTTATGTACATGCTCATGTATATTCACAAGCTCTTAAAAATAAAAATGTTAGTATATTTGGCCAGATTTTCAATTGCCAAAATATCCCAATTTCTATCTGCTTTATATCATGAATATACTTCAACCTCCAGAGTATTTTGAACATATAGAATTAATAAATTTTGAATTCAGGTGCTTTGTCTTTTTTAACAAAAAATACTAACTGTGAATACTGAACTGCATGGATGAATGAAAAAAATTTAAGAATAATCGGCAATATTTTTATCTGCAATGTAATCTTTGTGAATGAAAGTAAGAATAATAGAGGGATATAACAGAGGCATGAAATAGGTATTCTTTATTTGCATTCTCAATTTATTTTATATTTTTTATACCTATATATTCTGTTGTTCTATGTTTCATATATTCTATTTTTCTATACCTACATACCTGTACAGTCATTTATAACTCTATATTCTGTTTCTGTTCTTCTTATTCTTCTTTCTATACCTATATACCTTTACAGCAATTTATAAATTTATATAATTTTTTTTTCTGCATTCTATATGTTCTCTTTTTCTATTACCATGTATTTAGGTGACAAAGCAAATCACTCACCCCGTCTGTGTAACCGTTATCCTTACTATACAATTAAAATAACGTCCACTGAGTTTTTTAATTATTTCTTAAATCATCTGCTAAAGCATACTAGAAAAGTACAGTCTTGTCTTTTTCAACCAGTGCAAACTGTTGAGGTGAAAATTACACAATTAAAAAGACATTTGGCTCAATGATGTTAAGTTTAAATATAGGATTCAAAATTAAAAGAAAAAAATTCCTCTTATTAGGTAAAAATGCATAAAGAAGAGAAAACATTTTAGTATAGCTGTCTTCTGACTCTAGTGCTCAAGAGCATAAGAAATGCCTCACAGAAAAAGTTCTTTCAAGGGACTCTTGCTTTATTCTACATGATGTCAAGATTAATTAAGTTGACTGTACATGCAAAGCACAACCTCTCCTATTCTTTGACTAACCTCTCCCAGCATGCCCCAGCCAAGTCATCATTATAGCAACTAATCATTCCCAAATCCACCAGTACTACAATGACATACAGCATCCATCTTATGTTATTATTTATAATTGATCCCCATGGAAATATTGGTTATGCGCATGTTACACAGAAGTTTGAGAATACAGGTATATTTGAAGCTGTGTATAAGGGTGTTGTAAGAGCTTCAGGATGCCCTTAATGTTTCATGTTTCCATTAGACAGCATTATTTGCGGTTTCAACAGCTCATCTACCTGTATAAAGAAATAATAAACATTGGAAGGTTAATATTGGCACTCTGAATAAAAAAAGACCAAAGCAGGACACAGCATGAATTATGGGAAAAAGGGTCCCCACACTAAAACATCCATGGCAACTACACTGCTCATTTGTAGGATGAAATTTGCTAAACAGTCTTTCTGTGATTATTAACACCTAGAACTTATAATGTACAGTCATTTATAAATGCATATAGCCCATAATAGAGTTCCTTCTAATTACAAAATTTGGAAGTGCAAAAGCAGAAATGTGTTTCATGTCCTATCTTGCTTTAACCTTCCTGGAAAAAAAAGCAATTTTGGTTACTCAGAAAGTATAAGAACCTCTCACACCTTTTTTTTACTAAAAATCTAATAAATCACGTTTATTGAGGGGACTAGTAATAACTGTGTTATTTTTCACTATTTTCCCTATTCAGCCTGTTGCTTGTTCTATCTTGTGGATACCAATACTGAGTTAGTTCGTGCTCAGCATTTAAATGTGCAAATATTCTGGAAATAGGGGTGAGGGAAGGGTTGTCTATTTAATACAACTATCTACTATCTGCTATCTGCTTATATGTCTGTTCTGGCCCTCTTCTGTGATGCTGTAAATTGCCCCATTTCAGTGTCTCTTCTTGGGAATTTGCCACAGCCTAATTTTTTTGTTTTGCTTTGCTTACTTTTTATATTCAAGGTATTTGTAGGAGTATGGACTATTTCTGGGTAGCTGAAGTGGCTAATCAGTGTGTCAGAGAAGTAGCAGGTGATCATAACTGGTGCTTATGACTTCCTGATATAAGCATTTTAAACTAATAGATCATTATATCCAGTCTATGTAGCGAGCTCACATGCCACAGGAGCAATCATACAAAAATAGCAAACAAGCAAAAATTAGCGCTCCTGCTGCAGCAATGAGAACCATAGTTTGAGGTAAAACATATGTTGGATATATTCAGCAGCACAATGTAGAGGAATGTGTAACCATACATTCATCAACAGAAACCAGAGCAGTGTTTTTAAAATCCAGCTGATGATCCTTATGAAAATTAAAGGAGAATAAGTCTGATTTATAGGCTATAGATAGATAATCTATTCTTCTGAATAAAGAGTATTTATCCAAATATAAAATTGGAAGCTTTTATTTAATTCATGTGAACATCATAAATACTGTAAACAGTGGATCATAACTGTGAATTCCCTATTCAGCAAACTCTTGCAACCAATGCAAAAATGGCTGTTTGCTTTTCCCTCCCTCATCTATAAGAAAGAATTGGATTTGCTCCTTAGAGAAAGATGCTGTTTCATATTAATATGAAGATTAGACATTGGAGGGAGTAAAGGGGGCGAAGGAGGGCAGAATAAGATGCTGAAGGAAGGGAGAATAAGACGCTTCATTTTTAAAGTATACTTTAAAACAATTTATAGGGCAGGGTAGATGCAGAACAAATTTGTAATATGTTTTAAGACTGTATTTTAAGATTTAAGCCAGCTACATTTTGGACCCAGCTAGACAATTCTGAACTGCATCTATACAGTCTTAATGGTTTAACATGTATAAATGGCAAGTTATATGTTATGTCTTCTTTAATGTGCCCCTTAAGGAACTGAATTTTGCTACAGTCATCTCTCTTTATAAGAGATTACATAAACCTTTTTTTCTTATGTTATAACCTCAGATTGTACAAACAATGTTAATCTGACAGGCCTCAATGAGTTTGGCTAGTGTCTTCTGCTTTTCCTCTGGGACACTGGCAGTGGCTCAGACTGATAAATAATTAGGTTCTTCAGGGAAAATAAAAAGGACTATTTAGCTGTACATCAATAAATACATAGTGCAAGATAAAGGGGTATAATGAAAATAGTAATATACATGCCTACTAATATGCCTTATAAAGATGAGTATGTTTTGCCAAAAGTAGGAAAACAGTCTGTTCACTGAAGTGTCAGTGTATTTTTATTATTTTGTCTTTACTGGCATCCTCACTCTGAGGAATTTCTGGGAACTCATTCAACTTGCCTTCTTCTCTAGACTACCATCTTTGAAATTTTGTGGTTTTTTTGTATCATGTTCTCTTGAAGGGGAGAATAAATGTGTCTTTTGTGTGTTTGAGAGCACGTAAGCTTTGAGAGCTCTTTGGGTTCTTCAGACTGCTTTATCGCTCCTGATCTCTTTTAATTTAACTGCTTACTCTAAAGTAAACCAGTATCAAATAGGTCAACTGCTGTGCATACGAAATTCATAAACAAAATATACACAGTTTCCTTTTTCCCTTACAAGGTAAACTGGAGGGTACAATCCAATAATGTACTAGAATGTAATTAACTGACAAGGTATTTGCTACCGTAAAAGCTTCCCCTAAGGAGCTGAGATAACATACATGGTAGAATTGCTTAAAAGGTGATGAATTTGACCAAACAAGGCAAAGCAGTAACAGAGAGCTAGAGAGAAAATTACATTAAGAATGCTTATACAGTGCTTCAAAGGGTCAAAAGAAATGAAGTCAGTTGCAGTAGGAGTAAATCCTATATGTCTAATAGGCAATATAGACATTATTTCATCAATGAATTAATTCAAAAATTAACAAATGTTTAATCAGTGTACAGAATGAAAATAACATGTTTTTTGATGCAGACCAGGAACTCTCATCAAAATGAAGAACTAATGCTCAGAGACTGTAAGTTTAGTTGCAAAACAAACTTTAAATTCAGTAGTTAGAATCAGTAGCACCTGGACGCCTAACGAGAAAACAATATCAATTCAATGCACAAATCACTAAACTAGAAATGGTGTTGCTAGTATGTCATGATTTAAATCCAGTCAGGCATGTAGCTCATTTGCTCACTCCCCCCTCTTTCTTCCCCCTGGCTCCCAGGGTATGGGGAGAAGAATTGCAAGAATGTAGCTCCCATTGGTTGAGATAAGAACAGGCCAGTAACTAAGGTATAACACAAACCACTGCTGCTACCACCAGTAATAATAATGACAAGGGAAACAACAAGGGAAGAGAATACAATCGCTCACCACCTGCCAACTGATAACCAGGCCAACTCAGCAGTGAACCGCCCCCTTCTGGGTCCCTGCCCTTAGTTTTTACATCCTGGGCATGACATGCTGTGGTATGGAATACCTCTTTGGCTAGTTTGAGTCAGGTGTCCTGTCTCTGCTTCCTACCAGCTTCCCCTTTTCCCTGGCAGAGCATGAGGCTCAGAGAGTCCTTGATCAGACTAAACATTTGAGCAGTAACTAAAAACATTGGTGTTATCAGCGCTGTTCCCAGGCCAAAAGTCAAAAACACAGCACTGCATCTGCTACTAAGAAGGAGAAAAAAATGACTGCTACTGCTGAACCCAGGACATAATGTCACACCTAAAAAAGGCTGGTTTCTGAACAGGATATGGGAAAAGCCTTATATTATAGTCTAATAGAGCTGATAAAAAAAAATTCAAAATTTAGCATAAAATATTTTAGATGGCATTTACCACTTTCACATATTCTGTTAAATCCTCTTGCCTACACAGAGCTTTACTCATGAAATCATTATGTTGCCTTTTCTACTTGGTTAGGCCTATAGCTCTGGGATTTCATTTAGATTAAAAACTTACAAAATTATTTAAATATTTTCACCAAGACAACCTAATTTCCTTTTTCTTCCCCAGTTGGGCTTATTCTCTTTAGATGCTCCTCTTTTCTTTCTGTTCTTTGGCTTATATGTTACCTATGGCTGATGTTTATTTGTGGGCTCATTATAAGTCCTATTATAACTGTTATTCTTGAGGGCTCACTGCGAAGTTTTTTACTTGAAACCATGTATTTAAGACAACATTTCAAATTAGTACTTTTTGGGGTACAGCAAGTACCTCATCTGAGATAAAGTTCATGTGCATGCATTTCAAGAACATGTGGTCTGAGCACTTTCTGTGAGTATGCAGTCCAGTTCAGTCATCCCTGCCAGAGCTCATTGGTATGTTCAAATGCTAGGGATGCTATTTTAGTACTTCCTTTAGGTTTCCCAAGTTCCTTACACCTTATTCTGCTGTCACATCTAATAAATAAAAGCCTTACTGGGTAATTAGCTGATTGGATTAACGGTGACAGAAAGTGTTTTTCAAACACTTGATATAAAATCAAATCTGGTACTTTACTTCTGAATACTTAATTGGACTATAAGTTTAAATGGTTCTGAAAGTGCTATTTAGCTTCAGTGTTCTCTTCATTGTATAATGGTGTTAGATTATTTTCCTTGCTTAGTATTGAGTTTGTTTATTGGAAGTGAGTATCATTTGCACTCAATTTGCACTCATGAAAACCAATAATAATATTATTTAAATTTCGATAGCCCAATTTTTTTTTTGATAAAATAAAATATTCACTCTTCAGGTACTTTTAAAGTAATGCTGCAAGCAATATTTTTATTTTGTGTAACTAACAGTTGCATTTGTTTTATGTTAATACGTATCCTGAGTTTCAAGAGTTTGTACATCTGACAAAAGAACACTTCCATTCAAACCATAGCGCATCATGCCCAGTATATAAACTGGGGGGAATCACCTGGAAGGCCCAGGTTGCTGCTCGGTCGGGCTGGATATCTGTCATGGGTTCGTATTTTGTTTTTTTTTGTCTCATGCTAGGCCAGGGAGGAGGCAGAGACAGGGAGCCTGACCCGGACTGACCAATGAGGTTATTCCATGCCACAGCACGTCATGCCCAGGATGTGGAATAAGGAGGGGGGGAGGAACCGGGAAGTGTGTGGTTTGGGGGCGGGCTCTCGCTGGGGCTTCCCACGCGGTCTCTCGGCTCGGTCGGGCGGCGAAACGGTTGTATCCTCTCCCTTTGTATTTACTTTATCATTATTATTTTTATTGGTGGGGCAGTAGTGATTTGTATTGTATCTTAGCTACTGGACTGTTCTTATCTCAACCTGTGGGAGTTACATTTTCTTTGGTTCTTCTCCCCATTTCCCTCCCATCAGAGTGGGTGGGGGGAAAGGAGGGAGAAGTGAAATTTACGGCTTAAACCACTACAGTTTTTGGCGCCAAATGTGGGGCCCATAAGGGTTGAGATAAAGACAAAATAGCCACTTGTCACAATGATGATTTATTGGCTCTCAAAGTTGTTGCTCTGGTTTTCACAGGTTCAGTGTATGATATTTTACTTACAGCCGGTTCTTCTTATCTTAACGTTTTTCAGATCTGGGTTTTGGGTTAAGATTCTTGTTACATTATACTGTATTGCACGGATTGTTAATACAATAGACTCAGTGATCATGAAACTGACCCGGTTTGTGCTTCCAGTGTGGCCACCAACTCTATACTTTGGGAGGTATATAATGGAAGTTTTTAGCAATTACATGTCTCTTTTCACCTCCTCGGGTGGTCAGCCTGTGAAGGAGACAATCTTTTGTGCTCCCAGCGCCCCCACCAGCCCGTTTACAACACTGTTTGAGAATTCTGAAGGTTTTGAATGGCCTTTAGATAACCTTGAGATCTGCCTGCTGGTGGTGACAGGAATCACCATGTTGGCACGCATACTGAGTATGTTTTACTCACAACTATTCTGTCTGGTCCCGAGAGTTATGTAGAGTCAGGTTTGGGCCTTGTCTAGGGTTCAACGATGATATAGGTGGTCCAAGAGATTTTCTCTGAGGCTGGATAGTCATGAGTAGCAGGGTGTGTGTGATAGTATGGGCAAGTATCTAGGCCAGTGGGCCCCTCCAGTGCTTTGGAACTTCACCAATGGACAAATGCAAAATCCAGAAAAATTAGTAAAACATTTAAAGGAGCTATGTAGTCATTCTGTTCACACCAGAGATGGACAAATCATGGCAACGTGCTGGGGCTTGTCTTATGCTTACAGAGCCCTGTTTAACACTGTCCAGCATCTTCAAAAGGAAAAAAATGTCTCTGGATCTGAGGACGAAGTAATGGACAGCACAGCTAATCCAGCTCCAAGTACAGCAGCTACACCACCACCAGCGGCAGGTACAGCCACGAGTCAAACCACAGTGACAAGTACGGTGGCTACCCAAACCACAGTAATAATCACAGCAGCTAAACCAGAGGACCAACTCATACCAATATCGGTTGCCCCTGTACGCAAGAGGAAAAACAAAGAAGAGGCAGGAAAGATGAAACACAACGAAGAAACGTGACCACCTGGGACAGCATCTGAGCAGGAGTTATTACCACATGATGAAGAAGAAGAAGAAAAGGAAGAGGTGACTTCTCGATCTCGGACCTCAACCGAGCTACGGAATATGCAAAAAGACTTTACCCATCAGCCAGGGGAGCACATCATCACCTGGCTGCTCCGATGCTGGGACAATGGGGCCGATGGTCATGAACTAGAAGGTAGTGAAGCCAAACAGCTGGGATCACTTGCCAGGGAAGGGGGAATTGACAAAGCAATTGCAAGAGAGAAAAAGTCCCTCAGCCTTTGGAAGCGGCTCTTGGCGGCTGTGAAAGATAGGTTTCCATACAAGGGTGATGTTATGAGTCGTTCGGCCAAGTGGACTACTCTAGAGAAAGGCATCCAGTCTCTGAGAGAATCAGCCATTGTAGAGATGATCTATGTTACCAAGCCGAATGTTGGGGATATACCCATAGATCCAGATGAAGTCGAATGTACACGACCCATGGGGCAGAAATTTACACGGAATGCACCCTCATCATATGCCCATTCATTGGCAACAATAACCTGGAATGACATAAGACCACCAAGAGTGGAGGAAATGATTTATAAACTCCGAGAGTTTGAAGACAATCTCACCCCTTCCATCATCTCAGCTGTGGAAAAACTGTCCCAGGACCTCCAACAATTGAGAGACGATCTATCCAGCTCCTCACGTGTACCAACACACGTCTCAGCTATTAACAGAAGGCGTCCCACTGTTTGAGAGACAAGATATAGAAGTTATACACCACGGGCCACCCGATGGTTTTACCGGCGGGATCATGGAGAAGATATGATGGAGTGGGATGGAAAGCCTACTTCAGTTTTGGAGGAGCAGGTGCGAGAACTGAAAAGGAGAGCAAAGGTCAAGGCTGATCACCCCATGAAGGCTGCGGCTTCAGGCTCTGGTGAGCAGGTTCCCAGATGGAGTGGAAGAGCAGATTTTACTTCAGCTCCTGTGATGAAGAAGAATAATCCATCTCTACAAGAGGTGAGTGACCAATGTGATAACTACTAGAGGGGCCCCGCCTCAAGCCAGGTGGAGGTAGGGGACAATCAAACTTATTGGACTGATGGATCAGATGGCCTGGCACATCAGTCCCACAGAAGTATAAGGCTCTAGTAGATACCAGTGCACAGTGTACTCTGATGCCATCAAGCTGTCAAGGGATGGAACCTATTTCTATTTCTGGAGTGACAGGAGGATCCCAAGAGTTGACTGTACGGGAGGCTGAAATCAGCCTGACTGGGAAGGAATGGCAAAAACACCCCATTGTGACTGGTCCAGAGGCTCCATGCATCCTTGGCATAGATTACCTCAGGAGAGGGTACTTCAAAGACCCAAAAGGGTACTGATAGGCTTTTGGTATTGCTGCTTTGGAGACAGAGGAAGTGGAGCACCTGTCCACCTTGCCTGGTCTCTCAGAGGATCCTTCTGTTGTGGCGTTGCTGAAGTTCGAAGAACAACAAGTGCCAGTCGCGACCGCAACAGTGCACCGGCGGCAATATCGCACCAACCGAGTCTCCCTGATTCCAATCCATAAGCTGATCCATAGATTGGAGAGTCAAGGAGTGATCAGTAGGACCCACTCACCCTTTAATAGCCTCATATGGCCAGTGTGAAAGTCTAACGGAGAGTGGAGACAAAAAGGAGACTATCATGGCCTGAACGAAGTCACCCCATCCTTGAGTGCTGCCGTACCAGACATGCTAGAGCTTCAGTATGAACTGGAGTCAAAGGCAGCCAAGTGGTATGCCACCATTGATATTGCCAATGCTTTTTTCTCAATTCCTCTGGCAGCAGAGTGCAGGCCACAGTTTGCTTTTACTTGGAGGGGTGTCCAGTACACTTGGAACCGACTGCCCCAGGGGTGGAAACACAGCCCTACCATCTGCCATGGACTGATCCAGACTGCACTGGAACAGGGGCAAGCTCCAGAACACCTGCAATACATTGATGACATTATTGTGTGGGGTGATACAGCAGAAGAAGTCTTTGAGAAAGGGAGGAAAATAATCGAAATCCTGCTGACAGCCAGTTTTGCCATAAAATGGAGTAAGGTCAAGGGACCTGCACAGGAGATTCAATATTTGGGAATAAAATGGCAAGATGGATGCCGCCAGATCCGCACAGTTGTGATCAACAAGATAACAGCAAGGTCGCCACCTACTAATAAGAAGGAAACACAAGCTTTCTTGGGTGCTGTGGGGTTCTGGAGAATGCACATCCCGAATTACAGTTTGATTGTAAGCCCTCTCTACTATGTGACCCGGAAGAAGAATGATTTTAAATGGGGCCCTGAGCAACAACAAGCCTTTGAGCGAATTAAACGTGAGATAGTTCATGCAGTAGCCTCGGAGCAGTCCGGACTGGGCCAGATGTTAAAAATTATAATAAATACACCGCAGCTGGGGAGAACGGTCTACCTGGAGCCTCTGGCAGAAAGCTCCAGGGAAAACTCGAGGTCGACCCCTTGGCTTTTGGAGTCGGGGATACAAAGGATCTGAAGCCAGCTATACCCCAACTGAAAAAGAGATATTGGCAGCCTATGAAGGGGTTGGAGCTGCTTGGGAAGTGATTGGCACTGAAGCACAGCTGCTCCTGGCACCCCGGTTGCCCGTGCTGGGCTGGATGTTCAAAGGCAGGGTCTCCTCTACACATCATGCACCTGATGCTGAGTGGGTGGGGGAAAAGGAGGGAGAAGTGAAATTTATGGCTTAAACGACGACATAATCTGTCAGGATGTGTTGAGCAATTGTATTGGGCATTATTTGTGTTTGTCAGTGGTTTTGTCCCTTCACTTTTTTGCTTTATATTCTCTCATCTTTATTTCCCTCATTATTATTAATGGTAGTTTCATATTGTACTTTAGTTACTGGGGTGTGCTTATATCAACCCATGTGGTTTACATTTTTCATGGGTTCAGCAGTAGCAGTCTTTTTTTCTCCTTCTTGGTAGCTGGCGCAGCACTGTGTTTTTTGATTTGGGGCCTTGGAACTGCGCTGATAACACCAGTTTTTGCAGTTACTGCATGGTAACTTTTTCGTCTGGCCAAGGACTTTCTGATTCTCATGCTCTGCCAGGGAGGAGGGGGAGCCGGGAGGAAGCAGAGACAGACACCTGACCCAAACTGACCAAAGAGGTTATTCCATACTACAGCACATCATGTCCAGGATGTGAAGACGGAGAGCAGAGACCAGGAAGGGTGTGGTGGTGGAGGACTGGGGTTGCACGGCATGGTCTGGTTTTTGGTACTGGGGGTTTCGCTGCTCAGGGTGTGCCCTGGCTGGGTTGGGCTTGGTGAGAAATTGTATTCTTTTTCCTTGTATTTCTCTTGAATTATTGATAGTAGCAGTAGTGATTTGTGTTATACTTTAGTTACTAAACTGTTCTTATCTCAACCCGTGTGATTTGCATTTTTTTTTTTTTTTTTATTCTCCTCCCCATCCCCCCGGGACTGGAGGAAGAAAAAGAGTGGAGTGAGTGAGTGAGTGAGTGAGTGAGTGAGTGAGTGAGTGAGTGAGTGAGTGAGTAAAACTTCATGTGTGGGGTGCTTAAACCACGACAACATTCTTTTGATTCTCCTCCCCATCCCGCCTAGATGCATGGGGTGAAAAAGAGGAGTGAGCGAGCGGCTGTGTGGTTCTGAATTACTGGCTGGGATTAAAACACAGCAGGCAGTATATTTTGGAGGATATGAAAATTGGGAAATGAACATTTTACAAACATTACTTAGAAAAAATTGGTATTATCCACTGCCAGTACTATTCATTTCCATATGAATTAATGCAAAGTTTTTTGTGTCATACGTGTATCATCTAGACAATATGGGTTTGCTGTCAATATTTGCAGATAATCAAGTTTGCAATGACACCAAACTGGGGGAAAAAATCACCCATGATATAGCTACCTTTCAGTGAATTTTAGGCTAGAGGAATGGTCTAGGTGGCCTCCTATTTTCCCTTCCAATACTCTATGATTATGAGATTCCATGTTTATGTGATGCTTCTCTGTACAACCTCTGAGAACCTGACAGAATTTTCAGAAGAGTTGCTAAGATGAAATGTTACTATTGTTCATCATTAACAGATGAAGACATGATTCACTCAGAGACTGAAGTCGGCCTGGTCCATTTTGGAAGACTAATCTGAAACGCCACTATATTCAGATCTTAAGGTGGCATTCAGTTTGTGTAACCCTAGTATAGACTGTAAAAGAACCTTTGTGGTTCTTGAATCTTCTGCCTCATTCATTATTCATTTTTCACCTCCTACAACAAGTGAAGCAGAATTCCTACAAACAGCATCATTCAGTGCACTTTGATTCACCAAGTCAGTAAAATATGTCATGAGTCCTGTGGGAAAAAATAGTTGGGAAAATATACAATGTAGTGTGCTACAATCCTAAATGAAGATCACTTCCAAGCTATCAGTTGCACAGCTTTTAATTATGATATTATCATGTTAAGTTTATTAATCGCACTAGAGTGCAGAATTTCAGCATTTATATTCTAATTTTTTAAAAGAATGAGCTGAAAAATGACACCACCTTGACTCTCAGGAGTATGTGTTATCAGTAAGATAGTATAGTTGATTCACTATGTCCATGTAAGCAATTGACAAATCTTGAAGAACCAGCACAATAAGATGCTACAGAGCACTGGTGTGGTATGTAACTCTGACAATAAGTTTCACAGACAATAATGTGAAAGTAATTAATGGATTATTTTCCAGGTTTTGGAATGGGAAATGTTTATGAACAATTAGGGTTCATTTTTTGTTGTTGTGTTAGCTTTCTATCTTACACTGTGCCCAGTAGCTACTTTTGTGCCTGCTACTTTTGTATTTTCTCCACTCTTACTTCTCTCTCCCCTTCTGTTATAAAACTTACAAAGACAGCCTTACCCTCTTTATGTAGTAGTATCCTCTTTATGTGTAGACTTCTGCCCTGAGTACCTTTCTTATTTCTTATATCTGGTCTGTTTCTCCACCATAGTCCTTTTCCTCAGCTTTTATGATTTATTTTCTATTGATTGGTTTCCATTTCCAAGTCCTTTTACATTTCTATTTTTTTATATATACCTGTCTTGTGACTGGTTTTCGGTTTTTATTAGCCCTAGTATGCTGTATAGATCTCCTTGTGAAAAAATTTCAGTCTCCATTTGTCTTTGCTCCAAGCCCTTGCCTCTCTCCAGCACCTTGAGACTGCCCATTTCAAAGAACCTTGTGCTATTTTTTACTGTTCCATACCTATCCTACTTGGCTGCATACCTTTGACAGTTATGGTATTTTGATACTTAGACCTTGACTGCTCTGTATTTTGTTTTTCGTTGGAAAGCACATTGCCTCTTCTTAGTTAAAGTACCCAGCTTGACCCACAGTTGTCCAGAGTTGTAAGATATGAATTCTTAAAGGAATTTAGGTTTTGAGAACTAGTAATTATCTGTTGAGTACAGGCAAGCTGTGATTTTCAAAGGCTGTAACTGTCAAGTGACTTTCCAGTCGAAGGCAAAAAGTCCACCCTTGACATACTCAGTAATCTCTGGCAAATTTCAAAATTACAAATGACACAAATGATGGAAGAAAAGGCCATCATAAGTTTTTTTAACAAGGGGAGAAGTTATTTCCTTACTCTTGTTTTCAGAAAGAGGTGAGCTAATTTTCATAGCCTTTTTTTCATAGAAGAAAATGGAATATTTCAGCCCAAATTGATTAGCAATATAAACAACCCAAAATATTAGAAAGAATGTTGGATGTAAAATGCTCCCTGCTTTCCTTAAACAAACATCCATTGAAGTCAGTCCAAAGCAATTATCTCTATATGATTATATGCTTATGGCTATGAACAATAACATCTCATTGCAAAATCATTCATCCTTTTTCTGGATTTGCTTCTGCATTTAAACCAGATAAAATTATGTTATAGTGTGATATTTTTAAGCTGTTTTATTTAACCAACTGATTAAGTCAAAAGAATTTTGCCTGTCCCAAATCTACTCTCTTAAAATATAATGATTTTCACAAAACCAAATAGCTGATAAAGAAATAGCTTTGAATATAATCTGATGTTATGCACCAAGTGTATCACTTTCATGCTATCATATTATTAATGAAATAGATGTTCAACGAATTCTGCTGAGGAAAACCTATCATAACTGAGAGTTTAACTTTTATTTAAGAATCACAGAAAAATTTGTATTTTAAAGAGCTTTATTAACTCAAGCAGAGTTTAGGAAGCTGGAATCCTAAACCGTAAATTTTATGCAATTCCTAAACTGTAATTCATGTTATATTTTTCAGAAATGGAAATTTTCTAATACGAACAAGGGAGGGATTTGTCTTTCATCTCAGCACAAGATAGGTCTCTTTTTTTAATAAATAATGGCAAAGTCTTCTTGTATCTGACCAGGTAAAAAAAGTGAATGGACAGGTTGATTATCAGTTAGCAAGAGATTAGAAGTAACCTAGACTTTGATGTTGATTAGCATAGCAAAGGAAAAATGCAGGTGATACTAGAGATTTCTTTTGTAGCAAATTTTGTGCGTCAGGTTTTGGTTGAATATCAGGAGTGAGTAATAAGACCGCTTTTGTTTAAGACTACAATTTTAGGTACCTGTGATTGAAAAGAGGACTGCTTCATCAGAATTTTTCCTTATGAACCTCCATCATGATGCTATTGTTCTCCAATTTTCCTCTGGTATGTTGACTTCTAAGCAAAAGCCTTTTCCCATGTGAGCAGAAATACCTTCAAAATTTCTATTAATGGGTGGCTTTTGAAAACGCAGCTTTTAAGCAGTAAATGTAACCACCCATCAAATATGTGTTTAAAAGGCCTTGTTTTTATTTAAAGGCATAGCTTTTCTGTCTCTTTTCTTTGGTTCAGTAGCTATACAACGATGTCAAAAGTGTGCAAAATCTTTAAAGAAAAATAAACAAATCTGTTTGAAGCCAGTAAGCTTTTAAAGTTTTGTTTACTAGTTTTCATGACTTATTAAACCATTTAGGATTCTCATTCTACTTTGTATAGGCAACAAAGGAGGTTAAAAAGAGTTTTTAGTCATTAAAACTGATTCATATGGGTAACTGTATATAGATTACTTGAAGCGTAACAATTATATTGATGCTTATAACATTGGTACCTTTGGAACGATATTTAGAAGAATAGTGTTTAAAAGAAACATGATATTATATTTAAAAAATCCCTCAAATCTGTCACAGGAAGGTTAGGACCTGATAAGACCAGTTTCTTAAGTAATTTTTCTTTCTTTTTTTTTTTTTCTTTCTCTTTAAAATCAAAGTATAATACGTAGTATTATACCGAGTAAATGCGATTGGATAATTAAAATAATTTTACAGTTCTTTGCTTTTGTTTAAAGGATGCGTACCTCTTTAGAATAATCTCTCTAAATGACTGTGTGCATTTTAATGTGGACATTTCTCCTTATTGTTATATCTTTCACATAACAAGAATAATTTTTCTTTAATGATTCCCTACATCATTCCACAGGCAGAGAGGTGGATTGGCCCAGTGTTGTCACCTCTACAGCACAGCCAATTTAATAGGAATGAGAGTAGCTGTTGCTGAGAATAGCAGGATGCAGGAGGTAGCAAATTAACTCTTTGCCTGTGGCTGGGGAGTGGGAACAGCAATCATCATCTACTCCTGAGAAAAAAAAGAACAACAAACAAAACCTCCCCTAAATCATCATCTGGTGTCCTCTGCAGCCATTTTCAGCACCACTAAGAGGCTACAGAATGATGAGATGGAAGAAAGATAACTGCTTCATCCTAAAGGGATCCTTCTGAGAGGGATGGATGAACCATGGAGTGGGACAATAGATATTCAAGGATAGAATCTGTACTGGAAAAGTGGGAAAGAGGAAAAGTTTGAAATTTTAAGATTGTCTCAATAAAAGCCTTATTATATTCAGGAATGCTGATTCACTGTGACTGCTTCTTTGGGTTACTAATCTGCAGACCAACACTTGCTGACTTTCAGGGTTTTTAGAGGAGAACTAATTGAACATTTTGTAACTAAAATGTTATCTTAGTGTATGGAATATTGAGTCCTACCCTTCCCTGTGTGCTCTGAAACAGCCTCTTGATTTTTGCAGAAAATCTTGGTCTGAAGCTGATCAGAATAATGATTGCTAGCAAAATGAGTTGTCTGCTGTCTCAGATATTATGATGAAATATCATCTAACATGACATCGTATGATTAAAAAACCTCCTTGGAGATAAATACTTAGTCCAGTGGCTTTCAGGGAAGAAGAAATCAACAAGAACAAATGAAGCTGTAGTACTGAAATGACCAGCACAATTGATAAGTTGTTGTACAGTTTTCTCAAGCTTAAGATTTCACAAGACAGCAGAAGACAAGCAATATTACTAATTCTTTAATTATTTCAGTTAGATTACTTTGGTGTCTGATAAACATTTATTTTATGTGGAGTTTAATGAAGTTTTATTGATTCAAATTTCAATTTCCCAATGAAAGCTTCCAAAATAGCATAGTATCTTCAGGGTTTTAGTCCTTTTGTCTGCAGACTTTCACAGGTAAGCAGAAATGAATGCTTCTGGTTAAATAAAAAATAATGCCTCATTCTAGTCTAAAAAGCCATTTTTAATTATCAGTGAGAGAAAGAGACAAAGTGGGTTATTTTTTATTTTGTTTTTCATTGTATTATGCTCTATTCAGGATTGTTTGTGATAAAGAGTTGCAGTTCTGGAGTAGATACTGATTACGAGAAGTGACCAGTGAACATTGAACTTTGAGTTCAGTGGCTGAGGCATGAGATGATAGTCTGTACATGCCCATTCAGAAATGCAGCCATTCTTTCTTATAGTGTAGTAGCTTTATTTTTGTTACAGACCTCCCTGCTCCTGTATGCAAAGTAATTAAAAGCAAGTGTTAAATCTTAAATTATTTTCCTAAGTGCCTCTGAAATTTAGAAGTCAGTTCTGATCGATACTGAATACCCTCTTTTTCAGATACAAACTAGTACAAATTGGCAGAATAAAACACCTTGCTGGGTCAGGGTTTTATTATTCCGTTTGCCTAATATTTTATGTTATGCATATATAATGTAAATCAAGATAAAGTGATTGATAAACTAACTGAAACAACAGTCTCTGCCTTATTATTGGCTAGAACTACTGATTACAGAGGTGTTTGATTCATCCTGACAGCTGAAATGATCATAGAGCTTGTTTCTCAACCATTATGTAGATTCTGTTCTTGGCATATTTTTATAGGACAAGACTGAATGACGAAAAAGTTAGCAAATAAAAATCCATGGTGGGACGCAAGAAAACTTGCCAAATAACGTATACAGTAACTAGAAAAAGTCACTTTGTGTCAGTTTGACACATTTCTTAAAACTACTTGTACATCTATGACAATACAAAGAATAGGCTGAAATACAAGGGAGGAAAAAAAAAAAGAAAAATAAAAGAGTATATGTTTTTGATAAATTCTGAATCTTAATCTTGAATGTAGTGGGATTGAAATGTCTCCTGTCCTTAATTTTTCCTTTAACATGCTCTTGAAATTATATAAACACACAAATATTCTTGTCACAAAACAACTTATTTCTTGACCCGTATTGTAAATCTCTTTTACCATCTAAAAAATATGTCAAAGTATTACAAAACCATCACTCAAGTCAATTAATACCCTCATGACACTGCCTCAGAGGCATTGTTCTTTATGTAAGATGACTTTAAGCATTTGTTTCCCTTTCTAGATTGAACTTGCAGATGGATTTTGAAAAATGCCCTGTGAAATTAAGAAGTTTAAATATCATTCAAACAGAAATATTCCTAATGATCCAGCACTGAGGTGGTGGCAGAAGAGGCACATTTTTTTGCCATTGCTTCAGCTAAGTCTTCTGTAAGAGTTTTCTGCATAGTAAAAAATGGTTTTATAAAAGATACCATGTTCATGATATCCGGAAGCCAGTTATAGCCAATATGAAGGACATTTTAACACACATTTGAATTTATATCTATATAATATAATATAATATAATATAATATAATATAATATAATATCGTTTATATCTACATTTAATAATCTACTTTAGTTTGTACTTTACTGTACAACCATCTGATTTCTGTATCCAGTGGATATTGTGTCGTCTTTGTGCAGAGGTTGCACTTGTCCAAAGGTCTCTAGAAATCATGTTTCAACATACAGCTTCCCATTGTATTTGTGTCTGAGACTAATATACTTTCACTAGGGAACTCTTTCTCAAGTGAAAGTCATATATTACTCGTAATGATGCCAGCCACTAGCCACTATGGTTGTCTATGGTGATTACCACAGGTAGGTTTGTAACCTCATTGTTTAGACAAATAATTATCAGAACACACACGTCTCTGCTTACTAACACCATGTGGTTCCTAGATGAAGATTCAGAAAATAAGAAAGAGGAGCTAAGGTTCCTTGAAAGTTCAGAATTTAAAAAAAAAAATAATCAACCTTCACTTTTTCTTCTTTTTTTTTTTTTTTTTCCACTTAATAAAAAAAATGGGAGTTTTCCTGTCACAGCAAATGCTTTACGGGTGGACAAAGCTTCTGTTTTTCTTTTCATATAACCAAATGCCACTAATTCATTTGTTCAGATACAAATGATTATGCTAATGTAAAGAGTAGGCAGGTGCAGGTGCAAAATATTTTAGTATCATTTATGCAGAAAACTATATGAAACTTCCAAATCACTACTTTAATAGCATTTTAAATGCTTTTGTTTGAGATTTTTGAATAACACTTGCTGTAGGCAAAAAAAAAGAATTTGTTCTTGCTACTCTAAGAGGAACACTTTCAGTGAGAACTGTGGTTTCCATTCCTTCTCCAGCACTAATAAAAGAATAACATAAAAACTATGAGAAGTTTGCTTCTATATGGAAGTTGGGACTGGGAGCTGCATTTCATTCTGAAATTACAGCCACACAGTGGCACTTTAGCTGGAAGGATGTCATGGGTTTGATACTTGGAATCTCTTTTTTGGTGTAAGAGGCTGTTGAACTTCTACCTTGAGAGAGAAGATTGCCAAGTAGGTTTTTCTTCCTTTCTGGCCTTGGAATCTGAGGTTTCTATATCCTTTTGTCAGTTAGTGAATCACATTGCATGGATTGAGTGGATTTATTTTCTAATTTTTCTACAATTCAGTATTGGCACCATATAGTATATGTGATGATTACCGAACCTTCACTCCCAGCTAATTGTTGTTCCAGGCAATATTCATCTAAGCCAAAGATTCTATAAATTTAGGAACTTTGCACTATTAACGTTCACTAAAAATTTACTGATAATTTTTTAGGATTACTTTACCAGTGCCAAGAGCTATGCAAGGATAGAATTCTAGCTGTGATTTATGATACATAATAAAGCATTCCCTAACAACTGAAATGAAGGAGCACTTCTATTTGTAGCACATTATATAATATGTAGCTCCTATCAAGAATGTGATTTACAGGAGCCAGTGATCTAAGGCATTTGCTTGCTTGTGCTAATAGCTCAGACTGAATTCTAAATGTAGCTCTCAACAGTGGCAAAGAATGTACTCTAGGTCACTTTTGGTTGATTACTTGTAGTAGTTCTGGTGGTGAGGAACAGGAACAGAAGCTGATCCCCTTTTGTTGGCAGCTAGTAAAAGTCAAATCCTCTGTTTAAAGCATTTGGATTCAAGTTTAGAGAATTCTGTACAAGTTGACAATTAGGAAGAAATGAGCTTGCTTTCTGTTTACTCTATTCTAACAATAAATTCAGGAAAACTAATAAATTCAGAGTGCAATAAATAAATGGAATCCAGATGTAATAATGAAAAATGCAATAAGGGAGAAACTCCATTTTACTTAACAGTGAAAGAAATTCTAGAAACTGGGGCACCTGCGTTACGGAAAGCTCAGCGCACTGTACAACTGAGCTACTTGGAGATACCAGACAATAGATCTCATTGATGAATTCAGCTTGACATTTTTAGTCATGGTCGGTTTTCTGCTCTAACTTGAGAGAAGACAGAAGACAAATTAAATACTTTTATTCTGCTTTGACATAAGGAGGACATAATGATGTCTTTGGGGGAATTTATGCTATAGTTTCTTGCAGCCTTCAGAATTGTGAATCTGTGTGGATGTGGAAGATTTTCCTAGAAAACATGCTTTTACCCTTACTTGATATTACAATATCTCTGGAGAAAACAATGAGCAGTGGGCTTCAGTATACAGAACATGGGTTTGAACCCTGATTGGTGTTTTTCAAAGTGGAGTAAAAAAATCACAATTATTAAGTCTCTAGGAGCTTATTCATTTACTGAAAAAAATGATTCCCACTTGGCTATTTTTCAGCACAGAATTATCAGGCAGTTAGCAGGTCAGCTGACTTGTTGATTAGAAAGATATTTGTGATGTTTATGTGATTTCTTTTTTTTACATTCTGACATTATTTGTTTTACAGTATATGTCCTGATAAAGTGTGTAGTCAATCCGTAAAAAATTAACAGCTAGGGATTTCACATTTTAACAAACGTATTATCTGTATTGGCTGCTCAAATACATGAACTTTTTACAAGCCTTTGCAATACAAAACAAATAGGAGATGCATAAAATTAGCTTATAATAATTCATTCATAGCTTTGTAAATTACAGTACTTCAGGGTTTGGATTATTCTGTTTTCCTTTAATTTGTATACTGACAAAATTTAAAACACCATTAGTTACCATCTATACTTCAGTTTTAATACCCTTTCATTTCTATTTTCAGATTCTTTTCTTGCTTTTTTCCATTTTACAAATATTAATTCTTCTATATTAAATTGATGAACAAACCCAGTAATACTATGCTCTTCTATAGCCTCTTGCTGAATTTAAACTGTATTTTGAACCAGCTGAACATTAAAATTGTAGTCTGTAATATTGGTAAAGAGGGACCATATACTGGAATATGTTTGTAACTCACCCAAGGAAGCAGTTGTAAAGAGAGAGCTTTGAAAATGGTCTTAAAATTTCAACAGAGGAAACTCTCCAGTTTATTAAGGATTAATAATCATGATCAGCCACTTCAGCAAAGTCTTATCTATCCATCCTACATTACTAAAAAATTTCAGTGCTTCAGGCTCATGAAAATATAGGTTGTTTGGTTGTTGCTTTTATTACAATTAGTCTCTGAAACCTAGGGAAGAATTGGTGCTGCATTTTTTTGGTCACTAAACAAGTGGTACACAGGCAAATTTTTCAGAGAATGCAAAAGCTGAAATGTTTTTTTTCATGCCTGTGGGCTAAAACATTGTGACAGGATGACTGTATTTTGAAATAACTTTCACAGTGAGACATATGTGAACCCTTATGTTAACCTCATGGCCACAATGGTCAGCTGTATGATAAATTGTGATTTCACTCTGCTGCTTATCTACTGTCATTCAAATAACAAAGAACAAATTGAGTAGGAAGCTGTAGAAGTTCTGTAGCTGTTCAGCATTTTGGCAGACATATTTTCCAGTGTACTGTAATGTATTTTTTCCAGTATTTTTATAAGATGTGCATTTTTTTACGTAACATTTGTGGCAAGTTTATTCACCCAGTCGGTTTTCCTCATTGTATGCATCTTTAAAAATAACTTGTCTGTGTTTTACAGGTTTGATTTACTTTTCCTTTCCTTGAGATTTGAAAAAACATAACTGATCCCATGACATGGGCTCCCAGATAATTAGTTAGGTCATTCAGTAAATTTCCCATGTGAATTTTGTATGGATGTTATTTCTGGGTAATAGCACCGCCAAAATAGCTTTCTTTCAAATCCATATAGTGTCATATGTTGGTAGGGAACAAATTTTTCTCTAGTAAGTATCTCTAAAATTGACGAAAGAATGTTGATCCTTTTTTTTTTTTTTTTTTTTTTTTTTTTTCTGGCTATAATAAAGTTATTTTATGTGAGATGGAAATTTTAATATAGGTTGTTTAGAAACTAAAGAAAGTCTGAGACATTTTGTTCTATCTCAACCAAACCTAGGAAATAAGAGGGCTGAAAACTAAACCATTTTTAATGTTAATTATAGTCATGCCTCAGATCTTTAAGGGTGGGAAGGAAAAGCTACATATTACCGAATAATTTTCAAATGTGAATTGCAAATATCAAATTATAGGATATGTCAGGTTAGCCAAAGTTATTAGAGGGCATATTAGGCTTTACTTAGCTTTTCTCTAAAAAGAATCTTTACATGCAGGAGACATATTCAGAGTTTCAAGTTATGTTCACTCTGAATAGATTTTGCATTATTATAATTTGCTAAAGTAATCCTGAACAGTATAGATTATATTGTGTGGAGTGGGGACTCAGTGCTGGTATCTTCTGGGAGAGAGAGAGTTTGTTGTTGAGAGTCCCTTTCCAACCCTTACTATTCTATGATTCTATGTTATTTCTCTAAGTGTGAAGCCGCCCCTGAGTTTCATGGACTTTAGTTCTCTGAGATTTCTAGATGAAAGTGCCACCTTTAAAACAAACTTATGACCTTCACTGAAATATAAGAAACATCCAGTTTTTGTCCACTACTGGTAATGTTCTTAAATAGAAAATGCAATTACAGTTGCACTATATAATGTTAAAATATTTCCTAACAAGAAAAAGCAAACAAAACAAAAAAGTAATTCCTGCCACCTAGTGTTTCCTCTATTTTGTTGGTATTTGTTCTTTTAGTGCCCTCCTACCTTGAGTTCTTAACATTTCTGTTTAATGATCTTATTTATAGAATCCCCACTCTGGCAATTTGAAAAGAGGTTTTAGTGATAAATTCTTTTTAAAGAGTATGTGTTCACTTAAATATGCAACCAGATGTTATTGGTATGCCTCCTTTGGTAGCAGCATTTGTTTTACTTCAGCTACTGTGTATACTATATTTTCCAACTCACTTTTACTCAATTCTATCAACTATTCATATTTTACTGCCATTACTTTAACTTCTTCCTGTGTTAAGTCTCTTATATCCTTATGCATACAAATATTCTTCATGAGATATCCTTACTACTATCAGAATAATATTTACTATTAATATATTAAAATTCTAGGAATATATCTACTCCAGTAACTATTAACGTAAGCTTCTTGTACCTTTATGCATACAAATATAAATCATAATGAGGCTTTGCTGCAATCAGAATAGTTACAATCTGTTCAGCATACTTAAACTTGAAATAGTTGCAAGATATAAGTCTGACTACAAGCATGTCATCTGCCCTAGCTAGCACTCAGCACAGATTAATTCCTTTCTTCCTATTCTGTTCTGCAGCTGTATAGATGATAGTTGCCAGCTGAAGTCTTTTTCCACACAGCAGATGTGGACTCATCTCCATTAGCTGATTCTCTTGCTAATTTTTCTGCATTTTCTTACACTGAAGTAATTAAAGTTTGTGAATGTTGATATCACTTAAATATGTTTAAAAACAAAGAAAAAGAAAAAACAAAACCAGGGTGGAAAAGTTATGTGTTGGAATCTCCAGATGATCTACTTTTCCCTTAGATCCTCTTTTCCTGTCTTTCATAGCTGTTTCAAAGCAAATGCACCAGTGCAACTGTTTGCAGGCATGTGGTAACCATTCCAATGCCTGCTTCAGAAGAGAGCACTGGTGTGAAAGGAAGTGCATCGGTGTACACCATGAACTAATTAGATACAGGTTTTTCCCTTTGGTTTGATAGGGGTGCAACTCATCTTTTCTGAAAACATTTAAAAGAGCATGAAAGGAGTATGTCCTGGGTTCAACAGTAGCAGTCATTTTTTCTCCTTCTTAGTAGCTGGTGCAGTGCTCTGATTTTGACTTTCAGGCCGGGAACAGCACTGATAACACCAGTGTTTTCAGATGCTGCTCAGTAACATTTACTCTGACACAGGACTTTCTGAGTCTTATGTTCTGCCAGGGAGGAGGGGAAGCCGGGAGGAAGCAGAGACAGGACACCTGACCCAAACTGGTCAAAGAGGTTATTCCATACCACAGCACATCATGCCCATTATATAAACCGGAGCAGTTACCAGGAAGGGTTAGGTCACTGCTCAGTCAGGCTGGGTATCAGTCGGCGAGTGGTAAGTGGTTGTATTCTCTTCCCTTATTATTTCCCTTGTCATTATTATTATTGGTGGTAGCAGTAGTGGTTTTGCGTTATACCTTAGGTACTGGACTGTTCTTATCTCAACCCATGGGAGTTACATTCTTTCGATTTGTCTCCCCATCCCTCTGGGAGTGGGGAGAGGAAGGGGGGGAGTGAGTGAGCGGATGAGTTATTTCTGGGTTGCCAGCTGAGCTTAAAACATGACAGGTTTTTTTTTGCGCCCAAGCAGGGCATATTTTTTCTGCTCCTCGGGTGGTCAGCCTGTGAAGGAGACATTCCCTTACCTTCCCAGCTCCCCACCAGACCCTTAACAGCATCATTTCAGAGTTCTGAATGGCCTTTGAGTACCCTTGAGACCTGCCTGCTGATTGTGATGGGGATCACCATGTTGACACACATACAGAGTGTGTTTTACATGACCATTTCATTTGGTCTTGAAAGTTAAGCACTGTCGGGTTTGGGCCTTGTCTAGGGTTAGATGGCAGTATAGGAGGACCAAGAGATTTTCCCCAAGGCTGAACAGTCATGAATGGCAGGGTGTGTGGAATAGGATGGGCAAGTACCTAGGCCAGTGGGCCCCTCCAGTAAGGAGCTTTGGAACTTGGACCCCTCCAGTGCTTTGGAAATTCACCACTGAAAAAGTGCAAAATCCACAAAAAATAGTAAAACATTTAAATGGGATGTGTTGTCATCGCAGTCATACCGGAGATGGACAAATGGCAACATGCTGGGGCTTGGCTATGCTTACAGAGCTCTGTTCAACACCATCCAGCACCTTCAAAGGGGAAAAAAAAAAATGCCTGGATCTGACAGCAAAGCAACCGACAAAGAAGCTACTCTATGTAAGTCCAAATACAGCAGCTGCTTCAACCCCAAACAAAGCAGTTACACCAACCCTAATGACAAGTACAGCAGCTACTCAAACTCTGACCACAACAATCAGCACAGCTACTCCAGCTCCAAGCACAGCAGCTACACCAACCCCAGCGACAAGTACAGCAGCTACCCAGACCCCGACAACAGACACTGCAGCCACTCTGACCACAGTGATAATCAGTGCAGCTAAACCAGAGGACCAATTCATGCCAATATCAGTTGCCCCTGTACGCAAGTGGAAGCCCAAAAAAGAGGCAAGAAAGATGAAGCAAGATGGACAAACAATGTACTCACCACCGACAGCATCTGACCAGGAGTTATTAGCACGCAAATCAGAGGAACAAGAGGAAGAAGAGGTGGTTTCTCTACCCTGGACCTCAACCGAGCTACAGAATATGCAAAAAGATTTTACCCATCAACCAGGAGAGCACATCATCACCTGGTTGCTCTGATGCTGCGACAATGGGGCCAACGATCATGAATTAGAAAGTAGAGAAGCCAAGGAGCTAGGATACCTTGCTAGGGAAGGGGGAATTGACAAAGCAATTGCAAAAGAGAAACGGTCCCTCAGCCTTTGGAGGCGGCTCTTGGCAGCTGTGAAAGATAGGTTTCCATACAAGGATGTCATGGGTTCAGCAGCAGCAGTCATTTTTCTCCATCTTGGTAGCTGGTGCAGTGCTGTGTTTTTTGATTTTGGGCCTGGGAGCAGCGCTGATAGCACCAGTGTTTGCAGTTACTGAATGGTAATGTTTTCGTCTGGCCAAGGACTTTCTGAGTCTCATGCTATGCCAGGGAGGAGGGGAAGCCAGGAGCAAGCAGAGACAGGACACCTGACCCAAACTGACCTAAGAGCTATTCCATGCCACAGCACATCATGTCCAGGATGTGAAAACGGAGAGCAGAGACCAGGAAGGGTGTGGTGGTGGAGAACTGGGGAGGGTTCGCTGCTGGGGGTGTGCACTGGCTGGGTTGGGCTTGGTGAGCAGTTGTATTCTCTTTCCTTGTATTTCTCTTGTACTTCTCTGTCATTATCATTATTGGTGGTAGCAGTAGTGATTTGTGTTATACCTTAGTTACTAAACTGTCCTTATCTCAGCCTGTGGAAGCTGCATCCTTTCGATTCTCCTCCCCATCCCCCCAGGACTAGGGGAAGAAAGAGAGGTGAGTGTGTGAGTGAAGTGAGTGAAAAAAAGATATTGGCAGCCTATGAAGGGGTTGGAGCTGCTTGGGAAGTGATTGGCACTGAAGCACAGCTCGTCCTTGCAGTTGGCCTGCCCGTGCTGGGCTGGATGTTCAAAGGCAGGGTCTCTTCTACGCATCATGCAACTGATGCTACATGGAGTAAGTGGGCCGCATTAATTACACAACGAGCTCGAATAGGAAATCCCACTCGTCCAGGAATTCTAGAAGTCATCATGGACTGGCCAGAGGGTAAAGATTCTGGAAGGTCACCAGAGGAGGAAGGAGTGATGGGTGCTGAAGAGGCCCCACCATATAATGAACTGTCAGAAAGTGAAAAGCAATATGCCTTATGTACTGATGGGTCTTGTCGCATTGTGGGAAAGCACCATAGATGGAAGGCAGCAGTATGGAGTCCTCAACGACAAGTTGCAGAAACTGCTGAAGGGGAGGGTGAATCAAGTCAGTTTGCAGACGTGAAAGCCATCCAGCTGGCCTTGGACATTGCGGAAGGAGAAAAGTGGCCAGTACTTTATCTCTATAGTGACTCATGGATGGTGGCGAATGCCCTGTAAGGGTGGTTGCAGCAATGGAAGCAGAGCAACTGACAACGCAGAGGTCAACCCATCTGGGCTGCTGCACTGTAGCAAAACATCGCTGCCCGAGTTCAAAACCTGGTGGTCAAAGTACGCCACGTAGATGCTCACGTACCCAAGAGTCGGGCTACGGAGGAACACCAGAACAACCAACAAGTGGATCAAGCTGCTAAAATTGAAGTGGCTCAGATGGACTTAGATGGGCAACATGAGGGTGAATTATTTTTGGCCCGGTGGGCCCACGACACTTCACGCCATCAGGGCAGAGATGCAACATACAGATTGGCTTGTGATCGAGGGGTGGACTTAACAATGGATACTATTGCCCAGGTTATTCATGCCTGTGAAACATGTGCTGCAACTAAGCAGGCTAAACGGTTAAAGCCTCTTTGGTATGGAGGACGATGGCTGAAGTAGAAATATGGGGAGGCTTGGCAGATTGATTATATTACACTCCCACCAACCCGCCAAGGCAAGCGTCATGTGCTTACCATGGTGGAAGCAACCACCGGATGGTTGGAAACATACGCTGTGCCCCACGCCACTGCCCAAAACACTCTCCTGGGTCTTGAGAAACAGATTTTCTGGCGACACGGCGCACCGGAGACAATTGAGTCAGACAATGGGACTCATTTCCGGAACAACATGATAGATGCTTGGGCCAAAGAGCATGGCATTGAATGGGTATAACACATTCCCTACCATGCACCAGCCTCTGGGAAAATCGCACGGTACAATGGGCTGTTAAGACTCCACTGAGAGCAATGGGTGGTGGGACTTTCAAACATTGTGATACATATTTACCAAATGTCACCTGGCTGGTCAACACTAGAGGATTTGCCAACACTAGAAGATTAGGCCAGCCCAGCCAGAAAATTTACATACTGTAGAAGGGGATAAAGTTCCTGTGGTGCACATAAAGAATTTTCTTGGGAAGACACTCTGGGCTATTGCTGCTTCAGGTAAAGGCAAACCCACTCGTGGGATATCTTTTGCTCCAGGACCCAAATATACTTGGTGGGTAATGCGGGAAGATGGGGAAGTCCGATGTGTACCTCAACAGGACTTGATTTTAGGGGAAAACAGCCAATGAATTCAATTGTATGCTGTTGCCTGCTATGTAGCACCTTTACAGCCCACCAACTAGATGTGTTCAGGTCACCAGCAACTGGCCCTGACTTCCCTCCAACCATCATCCCAACAAAGAATGAACTTTGATGAAACCAGATGAGTTCTGTGGTGTCATCAGCAGGCAAAGTTCCAAAACTTCACATAGCCTCTCCTGCTCTGAAAGCCTGTTACAAGGGAAGGAGCCCAACATCACTGACTGGATGGACTCAGCAGCTTTATAGGGATTGGTCCATGCACTAAGGAATGATCTCTCTCTCTCTCTCTTTCTATTTCTCTCTGTGTGGATGTATATATATATATATACACACATGTGACAATAATGATGGTATATTGAAAATGTGGGATCTGAACATGACATGAATGGTATGGAATAAGGGGTGGATACTGTCCTGGGTTCAGCAGTAGCAGTTATTTTTCTCCTTCTTATTAGCTGGTGTAGTGCTGTGTTTTTGACATGCAGCCTGGGAACAGCACTGATAACACTGATGTTTTCAGTTTCTGCTCAGTAATGTTTGCTCTGACCCAGGACTTTCTGAATCTCATGCTCTGCCAGGGAGGAGAGGAAGCCAGGAGAAAGAAGGGACAGGACACCTGATCCAAACTAGGCAAAGAGGTATTCTGTACCACAGCACATCATGCCCAGCGTATAAGCTGGGGGCAGTTACCAGGAAGGGCTAGACTATTTCTCTGGTTGGGCTGGGTATCAGTTGGTGGGTGGTGAGCCCTTGTTATTTCCCTTATCATTATTATTATTGGTGGTAGTAGCAGTGGTCTGTGTTATACCTTAGTTACTGGCCTGTTCTTTTCCCGACCTGTGGGAGTTACACTCTTTCGTTTCTCCTCCCCATCCGTCTGTGACCGTGGGTAGGAAGGGGGGAAGTGATTGAACGGCTGAGTGATTTCTGGGTTGCTGGCTGGGCTTAAACTGTGACAGAGTGCAAACTTTCTATAGCCTGGGTAAAGGAAATGCAATCAACCTCATTTACAGAATTCTTATTAAAAGAGAATTCAGTAAAAGGTTAATTTCTTAATTCATTTCAACTCCTGAATAAAAGTGAAGAGCCTTTTCTGTTAATCCCCTTACTGCAGCATAAGTACTTGCTGATAACCAGAGGAATTTTTGTCCAGATGTTGCAAAACATCCTTGAGTAAAGTAATCTTTGGATCATTTTCTCTTCCCGGGTTGGGGTAGTTTTAAGGCTCTAGGAACAGGTTAAATATATTTTGTAGAAGTGCAATGACTCTCATTCTAATTGTAATTTGCTTTAGCTGTATTCCATGTATACATTACTGAATTTTGAACAGGTTTTAAAATTAAAATATTTCTTTTCCTATATTAATTTTTCAATTTCAAGTTTTATTTTAAATTAGAATTTTAGTTATCTATTCTGGGCAATAGAATAAATTTGTGCTTTGTGGCTTTGGTGCAGGAAAATCACAATTCATTCCACTGTCTCCCTAATTTTCAAAAGTGCTTACCGTATAATCCGTGGTTCACATTTCACATAAAATGCAGCAATTTCTCAGTCTTACTGTGACCAGAAAAGAAAGAGAAGTGTCATGACAAAATGTCCTGCAAGTGACACAATAGCTGAGTGGAATATGAAAATCTGAATTTTTCCTCATCATTTTGACCTTGGTTTTAAGCCACAGTCTGCTTCCATCGTGTCATGTTTACAGAAATTAGAGTGATTGTCTCACAGGATTTTGTCTAAACAAGGACTAACTCTTGGGGGGGGAAAAAAAAAAAGAAAGATTGATTTGGATATAGTCAGGAAAAAGAAGAGATAAAATCAACCTGCTAGAGTTTGAAATATCTCAGAAATTAACCTGAATTATAATGTTTGAAGAAATTGTTATTATTGTGATTAAAATATTTGGTGCTCCCTGGAGGGTAAGTACAGCTTGAGCTATGGCTCCAAAAAGAGAACAGCTGCGGCTTGTTTGTTTGCTTGCTTTCATGAACTCCAGATCAAGCATTAGACTCTCCTGCTTCCTATTAGCACATACCATTTCTCTGCAAGGGTTTTATCTTCCACTGAGAAATACATAGCAAATTGTGCTGACATTTTGCAAAAAATGGCCAATAAAAACTACTGTAGTTAAGCCCAATCACACTCTTAAAGAATGCTAATTTTATAGAGTCTGTTATTCCAGAGCTCATATACATCACAGCCACATAGATATTTATTGCCTTATACATTAGTGAAATTGGAGAGATCTGACTATATAATTGCAATTTTGAGTTTTCTGTTCTGTGTACAAGTTGCCGGCTGAGGTCCTTTTTTCAGGCAGCAGATGTAGATGTACTCTGCAAGTACAACTTGCAGAATGGCATTCTGTATTTATTTCTTCAGGTTAAATAAAGACCAAATCATGGGCCTGGAAAACTAGAATTTTCTCTGGCACCTTTGGCTTTTGTCATCTAGGTTAGCTTCAACTCCATTGAAAATGGAAACGTTTGGTCTAAAATTGTAATAAATTGGTTACAAAACTTATGAAATTTTTGCTGAACTTCCTATTTCTTGACCTACAAGGAAAAAATCCCCTTTGATTGGGGTGATCAGTCATGCATGTTTTCATTAGGTTTTGGAAACTTTCAGAATTAAATAAGTTCAAATTTTTACAAGGGCTTATATTTCAATCTTAAAAATAATATGTTCCCATAAGGGAGACATTTGTTCAACTGCATAATTTTCCAGAATGCAGAATTTTTCTTGAGTTCTTAAATTGATAATATTTGGTAAATTCCTCCATGTATAATATATGAATAAGGATATGATCCTGATGCTACTTGGAGGTCTCCTGAAGTTGAAGATTAATGCAAAATGCAAACAAGCACCTACTTGTACTGCTGAGCTTCTTTAATTGCTAAAGTTTTGAATAAAACATAACATAAAGACACAAATGACACTCTTCAGTAATCCTTTCAGTACTTTTGGGACAAAGAAATTATATTACTAAGGATTAAATATGAATAAATACAGTATATCATAAAGTGTTATATTTAATCATTTAATGTAACAGCCTTACAATACAGACACAAATTAACTGGAAACTTCCTCTTTAAAAGCATGCAGCTGAAAATACCAAACCAAAATCCCCCAGCATTAGTGGAAATGTTAGGGAAAGTCTGCCAAAAGAGGGACCTTTGCTGAATACACACTGTTCAGATCACAACAGGGCCTGTTGCTTATACTAGTTAAGTGGCATGGCTGTTTGCTTGAAAATGAAAGCTCTTTGATGTAGTATAGTTTGGAATACGAGATATCAACTGCTAGTGTAGTCTTGCAGTAATAACTGTAATCAACCTACCAAAGGAACATCACAGAAATACAACATTCATTGAACATGAAATATGACGGGGGAGGAACAAAAATGGTGGATGTTCATCTGACTACACAAAATGTTTCAAAACCAGTCTTTTTTAAAGAAGCAAGGTACAAGAGTCCTACTGCTCTCAACTGCATGATTTCTGGTCCAGGATAGTCGCCTTGAAAAATATCGATCCACTTTTAAAATCATGAAATGCTAAGAAAATAGATATAAACCTGATTCACAGTACCTGAGTCTCTTATTTCTTAGCAAATTCATCCTTACCAAAAGATGTTGTGGCTTGCAAGAGATGAGAATCAGGAGGGTATTCCACTTGTGAGAAGGAAAAGCAGGAACTCTGCTAACTTTTTCTGATATAAAATATCTATGTCTCACTGAGCTCATCCTTAGTATCAAGAAATCAAAAGTGGTAAAAAATCTGCATTTTTCTTCAAATTTTTATCTACATTATCAATAATCATATTCTCACTTTTGATGCAGAACCTGAATATTGTGTGTTCTTTGTTCCTGAACACTGGACCTAAAAAAAAAAAAAAAATAAAAAAAGAAATACATAGTAAAATTTAAAAATCTATTTATACTACACAAAAAGTAAGAAAAGTTCAAAGTCTTGAATATAGATAGTGTAAAAGATAGATTGACTACAGTACAGTTGTACTTTATTGCTACAGTATAGTACGTTAATGTAGCTATAAACCGTAGGCTAAGCTCTAACTCAGTAAGTTCAGTAGACTAATTCAGTAAGCTATCAGTAAACTCTTGAGAAATTCGAGGTACAAACTCTGTTCCAAGAAATACAACAACCTATTTCAAGGTTTTTCCTTCTGAGCACAGTTTGCAATTGTTTAAGAGTTTACAGACTACTTGTATGAAAAATAAATTCAGAGAAAATTTAAACTTATATGGGTGTTAAATCTAACTTTATTTATAATTTAATTATCATATGTATTGATCTTAGAGAACCTTCATTAGCAGTACTTGAAATAGGTATCTTAAGAGCAAATTACATTTATTTGTGCTGCAGGTGAGTAATATTGCAGAAAGCATCAAGGTACTTGATGTTCCTAGCCACAAAAGGACCACGGTAGAGCCTTGACTGCACCAGGAGTCCCTAACCACTACGTCCAGCCTCATCTGAGGCCCCAGCCTTACCCCACCCCCTTTAGCACAGCCCTGAGTGCTGACGGAGAAACCGTAGCCTTCAGCTCAGTTCAGAACCTTGTTTTTCCTGACTTCTCATTTGACTTTTTCTGGCCTCAGATCTGCCTTGTCATCCTGAAGGTGCCTGATGACCTGGGCTCTGGGCAGACCTTGTCTGCCCTTTCACTGACCCGTTTGTTTGCGATGGGATGAATCTGGATGGTTAAGCTCCCTGCCCTGCTAGATAGGTTATCACTCCAAGTTCCACAGTTAGCTCCTAACCATTGCTGTCCCTGGTGGACTGCAACACAGATATGAGTAATCTCAAAACCCATTTAAATACACAAAAATATCACTGTTGTCCCTTCCTCACAAACAAGAGACTCCGCTTAAGGAAAAAGTCTAACATTTGCAGAATCACTGAACAATTGAGGTTGGAAAGGGCTTCTGGAGATCATCTTGCGCTACTTCCGCGATACAGGCAGGCTGCTTAGAGCAGGTTGTTCAGGATCATGTCCAGATGGCTTTTGAATAGCTCCAAGGATGGAGATTCCACAGCTTCTCTGGGCAGCCTTTTCCTGTGCTTTGTGAAAACTGACACATTTACATTTTTCATGCATTTATTTATTTTTCCTTTTTTTAAAATTTTGTTTTAGATTAAATCCAGATATTGTTGTGTTTAGAGCTTTGATGTCATGGTTACAGCTGCTTTTTTGACTTCCATGTTGATATTTCAGAGATTATTAAATATAATTGTAAGAATGTCAATTAGTCATTGCTATTGCCATGTTTGAAAATACAGCAATTACACATTATTGAAATAATTTAACATTAAAGAACACTTACAAGGTGACCAGGAAGTTACGAATTTCTAACACTTATGTATGGCGATTTACTTTAAAGACTGCTATAGTTAATACTTGCAGAATCTCTTCCCTTTTAAAAATAAAAATTCTCAAAATTTGAAGTCATATGACTTACATTTATTGGAACATTTTCTTCTGGTAGGGTAACAGATAGTTTCTCTTAGAGACATACATTTTAAGTTTTTTCTGCAGTGGCTATATGAACATAGTTAAGAACAATATGCACACTGAATTTTTTTTTGGTAAAAACGGTAGCACAGAGCAGTTTTTAAGCTGTGAAGTGTGCAATGATAAGTGTGTTTAGACAGTATGAGACAAATGGTGGTTAGCTTGCAGGAAGGAAAGATCTATCACTTATTTCTGAAGCTCAGGTATACAGCAGCTTGCCTTTCAGTTTTCTTTTTTTCATTCTTTCTCATGGACTTTGTTAATGCATTGAGATTACATTGCAAAATTACTTCAGAAGCAGAGATTTTTGCATTTTAGTGGTAATGAGATCAGCTTTTATTTTGTTTGCTTATGGATAAGTGGTTAACTTGACCATTTGGCTTTCTATATATCAGTATGAGGGGTATTTTTATGGTGCTTTAGCTTCACCTTCACCCCTGAATTGAACTTTGAGTTGTTTATTCTGTGCTTTAGTCTGCTGCTTCTTCAAATTAAAAAGTATTGTTCAGTGCAACTAAAAAAGAATAGTAATAATGTCATTATCTGAATTACATTTTCATGAGAGCACAGAAGGGCAATAACATAATATTCAAATTCTGCCTAATATCTTGTATATTTATGTGTCAGCATGTGACTATTTATCTATTACTGTTCATTACAATGAAATAAATCAACACAATTTTCCACTCTCGCTATTTTCCGTGAAACAATGTAAAAAAAACTAGAAGAAAACACAGGAGATAGAGCAAAGGAAGACCTAACAACTTAAATAAAACAAACTAATTAACCTCCTGGACATACAGAAATTACTGTTTAGTAATTATTCTAATTGATCCTTTAGAAACAACTTCATCTGAGAAGAAAATGATTGCAAGAAGTAATTGGGATACCCTCCATACCCTTTTATTTATTTATTTATTTTTTTTTATTTATTTATTTATTTATGTAAGAATGACTTACATCAGAGATTATGTCCTATGGATTTCTTTTGTTCTAAAAAGCCAGCTGATAGTTGAATAATGCTCTGATACAGAAAAATGCTCAGAGGAATTTGAGGGGGAATGGCTTTGGTAGGAAATAAGAGGTTTGGTGCCTAATTTTAAACAAATCCTTCATTTCTCTTCAGTTTCCTAAACTGGGATGACTTTGCCCTCCAAAATATTTGCTTGTTTTGTATGAAGACTGTTATTAGATAGTGAAAAAATCATATTCTGTCTCCACAAATATTACAGTAATTCAGCATTTATTGTTATCCTAAATTTTAACAAAATTTAAATTATTTTTATAAATGGAAAGAGTTAAATGTCATCTAGAAGATCATAGATTTGATGAACTGATGAATGTACTTAATGAAAAATAAATTTTATTGTCTAATGTTATTATAACTTTGCTTATGGTATGCCTGTTTTTCAACTAGATGATCATTAAGGTCCCTTCCAACTCCAACCATTCTATGATTCTATGAAAATATCCCTATTTGTGGAAGAATGAAGGATGATTTCAATCTTAATTTGGAACTGTCACAACCATCTTTTGACAAAAAGCAGATCTGTAAACAGTTAAGATCATTTCATTATTTGAAATCAGCATCACCTGTCTCTTTGAGCAACTAACCTTTGTGAGATGCCTGGGAATAAACAAGTAGACATATGGTGCCATTTTGTATAATCACCACAGAGCAGATTGAAAGTGTCCAGCTGTTCAATTTATAATATTTGAATAATTCTGAAGAAACTTCAGTCAGTTCTAGAGTCCTTGGTGGTTTTGACCAACAATACCTTAGAATTTGAGACTTTTGGGGGGAAGATTTTCTGAATTCAATTCTTGTACCGCAGACAGTGGTGGTCATGAGTTTCTTGGCTGACTGGTTCATCATTGTAATAGTTCCTGTCTTATCGAAGTGACATTTTTAAACAGTATTTCTTCAAGGTACTATTAGAATGGACTGGTATTGATCAGTGACTGGCATTTACTTACAGCCATATATTCACAGATTCAATACTACTCTATAATCCTAAGTAACAGTGTTTTTGTTTGTATAGCCAAGTATTTAAAGATACAGTATACTGATCTGGTGAAAAAGCTACTTTAAGGATCACCCTAACAAGATGTTAATTGGTTAGTAGATAAACTGAGGTGTTGCTGAGAAGGTATTCCAAAATGCTGAGCTTCAAATAAAAGTAGAATCCTGTTGAAATAGACCCTGCCGTTAAAATTCTACAAAGCACAGCCACATTTTATTGCAGTGTTTTTAAATGGGGTATTACAAGTCCTAGACCTGCTGAGATTAGAAGCAATAGTAAAAAACTACAGAGCAAAATTTGTCTTTTGGAGTCACGTCTTGATCTAAAGGCAGGGCTTTTTCTTTAGAGTTTTCTCTTTTCTCTTGTTTGCACATACATGAATTGACGACAGTTTCTGGAGCCTAAATTATCTTGTCCTTTGATCTTCTCCCAGTATATTTGTAATGCTGTAGAGACTTTAACAAAAGTTTATAATATTATGGGGGTTTTGTTTTCAACAACATTGCCGTAAACAGTGTCAAAAGGTAGCAACTCATTTGTAGTTTAGTATAATTTAATTATGCCTTTAGTTATTTGGACTACCAGGTCTTCGTTTTGACTGGGTGTTGCTAGGCTTACTCTAGCAAATACCATGTGTTCACTTTCAAATAGCATTTTTTTCCTCTTACATGAAATTAGGCCACTTTTCACACCCGTAGCTGAAGCTAGAAATCTTCGTGCTCTTTCTTTGTTAAAAAAGAGTCATGTGAATTATCTGTACACAGACCACTTTTTTTCAATTACATGTTAATTTTTTATAGTTTTTTGTTGTCCATATAACTTTCTTTTGAATCAGTGCTACTACTGCTATCGTCTCTGCTGTACTTGCTCTATTGATGCTCTTGAAAATGAGGTTAAAACTGCAACAGCTTTACCTAAATGTCAAAATGGCAACATTTGCTGTAATATAGCTTTGATAGGATCAAAGAATTGTTAAAAATTAAGCTCCATTCTAAAATGGGTAACTTCATTTACTTATAAATTTCTAATTGTTTTGTTAAGGATTTGTTCTGATGTTTGTAGCCATCTTGTGTTTAGTCACAGATCTTGGTTATGAGTTAGCCCCTTCAAGAGTGCCTAGGATCCAAAAGATGAATCAATTGATTATTTTTTGTTGTAAATAATTCCTTACCTTTTTTAGATTGTGACTGTGCAACTTACTTTTCAGTGTTTATGCCACTTGGATGTTTATATTACGGCTTATAATTATCCTACTTTGCTCAAGTTTACTTTGAGGTAAGGGCCCTATTATCTGCTTTGTAAATGATAACGAAATGTTTTGGCAATTTTACTTTTCTTTCTCTGGTATTCACTCATGACAGATACAGTGTAGTGTGTTATTTAAATTTCTTTCAGTTGTTCAGTGTACTGGAGCTTGAAGTCAGGTATCATTTTTTTGGAATTCCTTTCTTATGGTTGCTTGTGTTTCAATTTAGTTGACTGTGTGCTATGGGACATCAAGGCTCAGCACCACTCAGAGCTATGGAATCAAAGGTCTGCATGTTTTCTAACATGATTATGTTACATAGAGTCTCATGATCTCTCCAAAACAAAGGAAAGGTTTGATTTTGTTATTTTTCTATAGAATATTCACATCTGTCTGAAATATGGGTTTCTCATTTAAAAGCTATGTAAAGTGCAATATATGCACCTTTACCTGTGTTTTATTTTGTTTGTAATTGCAGGAGGTTTGTGCCTAAAGAAGTGAGTTGTATAAGATGCGGACACTTTCCATAATCAGGTACTCCATGAAGAAGAATAGAAGAAAACTGAATGCCTATTGGGGAGGCAGAATGTGGAATTACTGGAACTATTTTAATCAGAATTGCTTCCTCGAAGCACTAGCCCTTCTATAATAATAGATCTAGCACAACTGGCTACAACAACAATAAAACAAGTAATTCCAATCATATCAGTCTGGCAGCAAATTTTAAGGTCATTTTCTGCAGTTTGATCAATAAGAAGTTCACATCATGTAATCTACATTGAATTTATTCCTGTAATACATCTTAGCTTCAAGTGTAGCAGTGGTTAGTTGCTAATCCATATTCATTGAACAGAACAAATGAGGACAGCGTGAGTAGATACTTCATGTACCATCACAACAAACGTGTAATTTCTGAGCTCAGTTTTCCATTCAGATCAGTTGGGTTTGTCTGTCCTCTGTCCCCATGACTTCAGAAAGTCTTCAGAGATTATCACAGAATTTGAGTGACTACAGTTGGTGCTTTTATTGACAATGCCTAGTATTTATGAGACATTAATTAGACATTTGGAGTTGCATATATCTGTCGTGGTTTAAGCCTCACCCAGGCTAATAACTCACAAAATTTTACTCACTCACTCACTCCCCTCTCTTTCTACCTCCAGTCCCCGGGGGGTATGGGGAGGAGAATCAAAAGAATGCAACTTCAACAGGTTGAGATAAGAGCAGTTTAGTAACTAAGGTATAACACAAATCACTACTGCTACCACCAATAATACAAGAGAAATACAAAGAAAGAAAATACAACTGCTCACCAAGCCCAACCCAGCCAGTGCACACCCCCAGCAGCGAACCCCCCTAAGCACCACCACACCCTTTCAGGTCTCTGCTCTCCGTCTTCACATCCTAGGCATGACGTGCTGTGGTATGGAATAACCTCTTTGGTCAGTTTGAGTCAGGTGTCCTGTCTCTGCTTCCTCCCAGCTTTCCTCCTCCCTGGCATAGCATGAGACTCAGAAAGTCCTTGGCCAGACAAAACACTGCCAAGCAGTAACTGTAAACACTGGTGTTATCAGCGCTGCTCCCAGGCCCAAAATCAAAAAACACAGCACTGCACCAGCTACCAAAAAGGAGAAAAAATGACTGCTACTGCTGAACCCATGACAATATCTTCTTAATTATATTTATTGTTGATCTTCAGAATGTGATGGCATTTGAAAATATTGGCTCTATTTCAGTAATTACTTCTTCAGAGCACCCTTTTAAATCTGTTTTTCTTTCATCTGTAACATATTAAACTTCCAATTGAAGCTCCCTGGTTGTTCTAGGCATAGCATAGATTTTGTTTTAAGGTTCACCTTTAAGCACAGCATGCAAGGTTTATCATACAGTTTTTAGGGCTTAATCGAAAGACCATTGAAGTTGACATAAAAAAATAAAAGCCTTTCTTTGACAAGTCAGTTTTGGACGATGTTTCTGGTCTTCTCCTTTATGTGTATTGCTCCCAGATTGATCCCAGCTGGGTACAGTTTTATCAACTATTTGCCAAGTAATTTATGTATTTCAGCAAATATACTCACCATGTGTAAGGATACATGAATCATTCTCTGAATTGTTTTTTGTTCACTGTTGCTGTTGCCTGTTTTGCAACAAAGAATATTATTTTCCGTTTCTACTTGACAAT
Organism: Myiopsitta monachus; assembly: GCA_017639245.1. Taxonomy (NCBI): domain Eukaryota; kingdom Metazoa; phylum Chordata; class Aves; order Psittaciformes; family Psittacidae; genus Myiopsitta; species Myiopsitta monachus. The sequence continues at coordinate 95,081,451 of CM029941.1, read as the reverse complement.
GATTTGTGCTTTTAATAGACGAGGAACCAGAAATCAGTCACAGTAACCCATAAGCAAATAATGGATATCCATATCCTTATCCTTGTAGAAATATTTTCCTGTAAAGGAAACACATGTATTTATATGAAGAAATTTGTTCTCCGAAATGGATTAAAAAATAAGAATTGTTCTTATGAATCTATGTAGATCTTCAATACCAATTGTGTTTGCAATCCATATCTTATTCTATTCAGCTTCCAATTTTACCAATACTTGTTTCTATTCATGTATCAAATGAAATTAAATCCATTAATTTAATTTAAAATTTATCTATTAAAATGTATTTACAATAAAATTTAATGTAAACTGCTATTTACATTTTGAAATTCAAGACTGGGTTCCTAAAAACATAGTAGAAAAAAGGACTACTTCTCTGGACAAAGAGATGAAGAGAAGTTGATTTTTTATGGCTAGCTAAACAAGAAAGAAAATGGAATGTTTTGGCAGGGCAATTAACAGAGGCTTTAGCAATGTTGATTTTGGTGTGGGTTTTGGTTTTTTGTTGTTTTGGTTTTTTTTTTTTTTTTGTATGATTTTTTTTTTTTTTTTTGCTGGGTTTTTTGTTTTTTTTTTTTTTTTTTAAAGATAAAACAATGATTTAAAAAGCCACAATTATTCTAGTGGAAATGTTTCTCAGATAGTCCCTCTTCTGATACTCTACCATGCTCTAATTTTCTTTCTATGGCAAAAAAGTGTCAAATGTTTCTAATGATCACAGTATATTTGTGTAAGCCTGATTAAGGATTAATATTCACCACCACATAATGTCATCACAAGGGAAACTACCATGTCCAAACTTGAATTTAGTACCTGATTTAGTATGCAATATAATTCTATAAATATGCCAGCTCATGCCTAAATTGCAATATTGTTTATGAATCATGCATAATATCTTTCCTGAGCTGGATATAAAGCAAATCTGGAAGCAAAAATTAACCGCACTTCCTTTTATTATGCACTTGGACTAATGTAATAGGAAGTATAATTACGTAATATCTCATCCAGATTCGTGACAAGACATGCATGAGTTGGCAAGTGCCAGCAGGCTTGATCATAGTGGTGATCCTGGGGGCAGAGTGCAAGTGGCCAGGTTCTACTGAAAAAAGACTCCCACAGAATGCAATCCTGTCTTTGAAAGACAGCAAAACATCTTGGAGAAGAGGTGGCCTACAGACACGTTGTCAATACTTTGTCAGGGAATATTTCAGAACACAATTTAGGAGGTTTTAGAATGGAATTTTTAAAACATTGATCTTATGGATTGAATATTTTTGCATAAGTATAGATTTAACAAATTGGGAAATCTGCAGTTCATGTCTGTTTCTAGTACCACATAGATTGCATGGCCTACAGGTTCTTGCTTATTGAATGAAGCAGAAGCACATACTTTGTAATAAATTTATTCTGTATTTTCATTTGAAACACTGGTTCTCAGTAAATTTTCCATGAATCACTTAGATTGTGATTAAGGTGTCTACATTCTTTTTTTTTTTTTCCATTTTTTGTCATGCAAGTTTTTTTAAGGATTCATGACCTATAGGAAGTTTTCTCAAGCTTTAAGACTAGATGAATATCTGAACACGTGCTAGTTCAGTCAATAAGCAGTACTGCAGATCAAACAGCAGTAATCAAGCTACATTAAAATGGTTTGTCTTCAAATCTGTAAAAACTTTAATGAATTTGAAGGTTAATGAAGGTGAAGGAACAGATTACCCCTCAGCTTTGCAGGTTTCCCAGGTAACACATAGTACCCTGTACACCTTGACTCTCAACACTTTGTGTGATTTCAGTGAGGAGGCACTGCCTGGGGCTCTGGAATAAGGCACACCTGCTGTACCTCCAGTCTCCTGTGTCCTGGCTCAGTATGGCTGGAGATCTAGAGTTGGGTTGCTGACTTTTCTCTTTGGAAGATTCCCCATGGTCTCTGTGCAAATGCCCTTCCACACTGACAAAACCTGCCTACTTACTCCATACAATACCAGCATATGAGGGGAGCAGGATGATGGTAGCTGCATAACATTACTTCATCTGACACTTCTTACAGGATCAGGATCCCTCCCACATGATGCACTCCCTTCTCTCCCCCAGCATTTGTAATAATAAAGTGTTCTGACTATACTTGAGCTGGCTTAGCTTGACTTTAGTAAATGGGAAGACTGCACATCTGTCATTCATTGAAGCAGTGAGGTTATTGCTCACATTGTGCATTTTTCTTCAGAACTATGGACATAAATATTCTGTGAACATAAAATCTACCTTGTTGAGGAATGTAGTGTTGGATAGAGCAATAATTTCTGTTTCAAATGGATGTAAAATTTTACTACCATTTTCAAGTGGAATCACTGTATAAGAAGTTTTAAATACTTTTTATCATTCTCTTCTTCTTGGGTGTCATGGGTTCGTTTTTTTTTTTCTAGTCTCATGCTATGCCGGGGAGGAGACAGAGACAGGGCGCCTGACCCAGGCTGACTAATGAGGTTATTCCATACCACAGCACGTCATGCCCAGGATGTGGAATACGTGGGGGGGGGGGAATCAGGAAGTGTGTGGTTTGGGGGGTGGGCTCTTGCTGGGGTTTCCCGCATGGTCTCTTGGCTCAGTCGGGCAGCAAAACGGTTGTATCCTCTCCCTTTGTATTTACTTTGTCATTATTATTGTTATTGGTGGTGGCAGTAGTGATTTGTATTGTATCTTAGTTACTGGACTGTTCTTATCTCAACCCGTGGGAGTTACATTTTCTTTGGTTCTTCTCCCCATTTCCCCCCCATTGGAGGGGGGGGGGGGGGGGAAGGAGGGAGAAGTGAAATTTACGGCTTAAACCATGACATTGGGGTACTGAACCTTGCCAATATTTGAATTTAAGATCCTGTGTTGAAAAATTGATTTTAAATGAATGGTACTTTTAATATTTAATAGACTTTCAAATTTATTTTACTTTCTTTTTACAAGCATTCAGGAATTCCCTGAAAACCGACAATATAGTCCAGAGAAAGACTTATTTATGAAGCTCAATACAAAATTTTTCATTAAAATTTTGCCTGCAGTAAAGCAAATTATTGCTAACTTCAGAAATTATAACCTAGACTTTTCAAAACTGCAGTGAAAAACACTTGACTGTATTTGGCTTTAAGCAGAGAGATGGAAACATTTTATGATTTGAAAATACAACAAATATGTTGCTTACTTTAAGTAGAAGTATTTTTGAGGCAGGATACTGATGATATGCAAGATTTGTAATAATATGTATTTTTTTTCTTTTATTTCTCCTTTTCTTGTATGAAAAGCATACTGAATTTACGTTTTCACTATAGTGCATAAAATAAGACCCTTGCACTATTTTCAATACAAATATTCTTTGTTTTTAATGACTCTATACTGTAAGAAGATACTGAGCATACAAACAAAGCAAACGGAAATGACGAATGAAATTAGAGAACACTAAAAATGTCAATATAAGACAATTTGTTGTTAACTTTCTCAGAATATATGAAGCATATATTGACTTATCTGATTTCTTGTGCTCTGCACTTGCTATAAATTTTGTCACAAGAAACAATACAATTTTTTTACAGAAAGTATAATGAGAATAGAATGCATTATAAACCATCTATATTTTCATAAAAGTGCTATCTAGTGTAACTATAATTGACAGTATAACATATTCGCAATAGTCTATTGAAAGTTTTGCTATGTATCTTCTGAGTGGCTATATTCAAGAAAATGTTATCAGATTAGATACTTCTATTACCACCTTTAGTAAGATTCCCTCAAGAACTATTTGTTTAGCACCTCCTTTTCTTGATATTTCTCTGGGCATTAGTTTTCGTATTACACTGCATTTTACATGAAATCAGCAAAACTGTGAACTTTCAAATTTCAAGCCTGCCACATTTTTTTTTTTGTCCTTTTTTCTTTCATTGAGATGTAACACATGGTTTCGGTCTAACTGAGAGATGTGCTTTGATGCCAGGCTCTGTCATTGTGAAATTCTGGTATCTTTTCTTTCACAATCTAGCCTGTTCTGTATGCTTCAGGTAACAGTAACACCCACAGTAGTTGTGCTTTTATAATACCTTTTGTTATGTGATGATATTAATTATACAGTGTTAAAAGCCCATTTATTGGCCTTTCCCTTTTGTGCATTCACCAGTGCAAAAATTACTTTTTTTTTTCCTATTTTCCCAGTAATTTCCTGTTTGTTTCTAACGTGTTCTTTCAAACTAAAGATAAAAAAAAAAAAAAATGATTACTGGGTATATCAGATTGTTTATACCTACCAAAATTGAATATATTCTCAACTCTTGTCTTTCTTGGAAGAAATTTTCATAATGGCCTTAAACCCAGTACATGTATACAACAAAGTACACATATATTATCCAATGTGAATTAAGAATACAATCAACATTTTGATAGCTCTGCAAATTTGAAAGCATAAACTGTCTTCAGACCTTGGCAAAACATTTGTCATTAGTTGGGCCCTTGACTTTACTTTGAGACATTTCTACAGGAAAAGGGGTTGTATTTTTGTTTATAGCTACTCAGTGGAGCACAGTGAGATGATGAGCTAAAGTCCTGCTAAAGGGAAGAAAAAGGGTTTAATGGTTACTAAATATCTATGGTGAGCTTTGAAAACTGGTGTTTGCCTGCGTAATTCTGTAGGAAGAAACTGGTACTTCAGTATTTTTTGGTCTGAAGCTGCATTTCTGGTGAATGCAATTGAAAACAGAAGGCAAAATAATATATAACTTCCATAAAGAGCATGTTTTAGAACTATGGATTTCTGCTTGAAATGTAAGTCTTTACATCAGGTTGCATGTTATCAAAATAAATTTTTCAGGTTTTTTTTTGTTTGTTTTGTAGAAGAGAAAAAGAACACAGTGAATTTAGTATGATCCAAAGTTTCTTCTTACCCCAACATTTCTATTTTCTAGGGCAACAACTGAATAAACATGTATCTTTAATGGTATCTACAGCAGCTATGTTTGCTTCAGTAACATCTTTGAGAAATGCAATTGTTCCTACATCTGACTAGGAAAGATATTTAGGGTTCAAAGGTAGTGAGAAAAACAGCAACGGTCAGAAAATAGAATATTGGAATCTAATGCTGAATCCCAGAACTGTCATACTCAAAGGAATTTTTGTTGATCTCATGCTATTCGTGCACAGTATGTACAATACAGAATATATGAAGATTTTGCAGTAGGTTTTATACGACTAAGCTTGGTTGAGGCTATTGCCTATGTTGCATTATTTCCCAAATCGACCTTGTTTTAGAATTTGTAGATCTTACTGAAGAAGTAAAGAAACAATTGCTACATTATTGTTCTGGGTTCAGCAGTAGCAGTCATTTTTTTCTCCTCAGTAGCAGATGCAGTGCTGTGTTTTTGACTTTTGGCCTGGGAACAGCGCTGATAACACCAGTGTTTTTAGTTACTGCTCAAATGTTTAGTCTGATCAAGGACTCTCTGAGCCTCATGCTCTGCCAGGGAAAAGGGGAAGCTGGTAGGAAGCAGAGACAGGACACCTGACTCAAACTAGCCAAAGAGGTATTCCATACCACAGCATGTCATGCCCAGGATGTAAAAACTAAGGGCAGGGACCCAGAAGGGGACGATCACTGCTTAGTTGGGCTGGTTATTGGCTGGCGGGTGGTGAGCGATTGTATTCTCTTCCCTTGTTGTTTCCCTTGTCATTATTATTATTGGTGGTAGCAGCAGTGGTTTGTGTTATGCCTCAGTTACTGGCGTGTTTTTATCTCAACCTGTGCGAGTTACATTCTTTCGATTCTCCTCCCCATCCCCAGGGAGCCAGGGGGAAGAAAGAGGGGGGAGTCAGCGAGCAAACTGTGTGAGTTACAGCTGGCTTAAACCACAACAGGTATTCTTAGTCTTACACGAAAACCTAAGGACACTTGAGTTGTCGATACACCAGAAAAAATAAAATTGAGAATACAGTTGGAACACTCTTAACTGTGGTTACTCTGAGGTAAATGTTTCTTCAGCTTATTTGACATTATTATGCCCAATAAAGAGTAACAGATTTCTAAAACATTTATCTTGATGTATTAGGATCAAAAGTCTTGGTCATTTTGCATCAGAAAAATTATTTGCCAGCTCTCATTCTGGGTGTACAAAAGACTGTATGCAACTAGCTGTGTCATATCAAGAGTTGGAATTTCAGCACTTATCTGACACAGAGGATTTCTGTGACATAACCTAAAAAGCTATCTCTGTTTCTTCTACTGAAAACAATGAGAAATATAATGCTCTAGTAGAATATAATAGATTGTAAGAGCTACTAGTGTACATAGCGACCAGGAACTCTGCAAAAGGGAATGCAATTGTAAGCATGAATACGTTATAAGCAGTTGATAGAATTGTGTACCTGGATATACACTTGTATGCACCTATGACTTTATATGTGTTCTTTCGAAAATTCTTTGTGTTTTCAGGGCAATTAATTCTTTTTAGGATACAAAAAATAATAAAATCCAACCCTAAATAGCCCAAAAAATAAAACCCAAACCAAACCCAAACCACCAAACCCAAGCATATATATAAAACACAAAAACCCAACATAGGCATAACTGGGAAAAGACTCTGCTACAGGAGCAAAGGCTAATCTTAAATACTGCATTTACTTAAATAAATATTTAGTGTACCTGGGTAGAAGAAAGTGAATAAAATTATATCATCTTTAAGGTACACAGATATTTGACAATTTCTCCTCCTTAGTCTTTTAAGGGAAAATACATGCACTGGCCAATTCCATGGGGCTCTTTTTCTTTTTTCCCCTCGTCAATTAAAGGGTGTCCTGAATGTCCTTTCTGTAATAAAATAAATTCTGCTCAGGTTCTTTTGTTGTTCAGCTTTTTTTGAGCTAGTTTAGTGAAACCTAGTGTCTGTTTTTCTATGTTAAGATATAAGCATGACATGCTTTGACATCGAATTTTCCTTTCATTGGAGAATTTCATGTACTTTTAATATGCTGTTTTGTAAACAGAAGCGTCATTTAATTACAGCTTTTGAATTCGGCATGACCTTGCCTTTCTCTAAATATTTGATGTACTGTTCATAATAATGTTCAAAATGTTCTTAATAGAACACCACCGTCTTAGTAGTAATATAATTTCCGTTAGTTTATGTTTGCTCTTATTATTTACTTTAAATATTTGAGAGAGTCATGCTTTTCTACAGTAAAATGATTTTATTGTAGTTAAGCTCTATGTCTTTGGTTGTTTGACATGACAGCATAATACAGTCATAAGAAGTAGGACTCAAAAGAACTTCATTACCTGATTTAGCAGCTTCCTTAGTGCAGGATCAGTTATAGTTACACTGTTCCTAGCAGGCATTTGTACATAATCTATATCAAAAGATGTGTATAACCTTCTTAAGTTGTTTGGTCTAGTAATCCGTTAAATGCTAGCATATTAGAAATGTTGTCTATTACTTTATTGTTCTAAATGTTATTGCTGCTGTTGCAAGAAGGTTGCATGAGCAGTAAAGGAACATGTACTCTTTTCCTGTCTGCAGAATCATTTTCTGTTCATGAACACTGTTTTCAGTCTCCTCCATATCTTTGATCAGGCTTTGTTTGAAGCAGGAAAAACTATTCTAAGAAGCCATAATAGTCACAAAACTGCAAAATGGAAGGATTACTTCAATCTCTCTGTCATATGATTGAAATCAGTGTTTTATAAATAGTCTATTTCTTGTTTTGAATCCCCTGGTTTTATATTTGTTCATTCCTTTACCTTTAACAGTTTTCTCTCAGAAATTTCTGCTGAGCTTTCCCTGCTTCTCTGAGTCAAATGCTGTGTTCACCTTCTGCAAAGGCAGCACCCATCCTCCCCATGCCTCTCTGCCTGACCTCTCTTTTCTACAATCAGCAGATTTTCTTTCTCCTCGCATGTTGTTTCTCTGGGGTCGCTGGTTAAATAAATCAAACAAAAGTGGTCTGGTATTGATCTATATAGCTTGCTGTTAGTATTTTCCCTCTGATCTAAGGAGAATTATTTTATAAGCACTTGTCTGTAATAACCGAGCAAGTCCATTATCCACTCAAGCAGCTCTGCGGTGCCAATATTATAATCATTCCCCTTACACATAACACTGTATCAGATTACTCAAATATCAAGTGAAACATGTCTGTGACTTTCTCTTGCTTAGTGCTTTTGTTCTTGTTGTATGACCTAGAGAAAAGTCAAAAAAGTCCCTTCTCAAATGGATCCTCTGCTTTCTTCGTGGTTTTGTTTTTAAATACAGGAAAATATATATAAGCATTTGTTTCTTTTACTTTGCCTTGGTTACAGTTTTTTCTTCTATTTCTTGCAAGAGATGTTCTTGCTTAACACAGAGAAAGAAAAATAAAAGGATTTGTTTACTTATTCTTTGAAAGAGTCAAAATACCAAAGAAGGAGCAGGAGTTTCACCACAAATCTCTTTTCTTAGTATAATGGCTTAGAGGCAGTAGGTAGGAAAGAAAAGCTATTGATATGGAATTCAGATTTGTGCTACAAAGCTAAGCCCACACCTTTTGGGGATGTAATTCTTCTGCCGGTAGGAAAAAGAATAAAAAACTTGCAGAAATTCTCATTTATGACTGTAGTAGACTTAGGTTTGGCCTTGGCAATAGCAGTGTTAGTCTATTATATTTATGTATGTGCAACAGATGTATAACTACAAAGCTACAGACGCTCCAGGGCAGCATTGATTGCAGCGATCATGAAATGGTCTAATTTGAGATCCTCAGGACAGTGAGAAGAGCGTGCAGCAAGTTCACTGTCCAGTATTTCAAGAGAACCGGTTTTGGCCTCTTCAGGAACCTGCTCAGTAAGGTTCCATGGGATATAGCCCTGAAGGGCAGAGGGGCCCAAGACTGTTGGTTGATATTCAAGGATCACCTTCTGCAAGCTCAGGAGTGATACATCCCTACTAGAAGGAAGTGCAGCAGGAGAGCCTGGAGACACCCACCCTTTGATGGATAAGGAGCTGCTGAGGAAAAATTGAAGGAAAAAAGAGGCTTATAAAAGGTGGAAGCAAGGACAGGCATCCTGGGAAGAATACAGGGATGTTGTCCGGGAAGCTAGGGATCAGGTTCTGTAGTGACCTGGATTACAGTGAACCAACTGGGCAACAAGAATTGTATATGAGTATGTTACTGGTTGTTGAGCATTAACGTTGTTAACACCATTTAATAGTGCAAATTTAGCTTCTTAAAAGACATGGGGTGTTATAATGTTAGCTAGAATAGTCTTAAATTATTTCCTATGGCCTGTCTTCTATATTAGAGGTTTTTTTCATTGCAATTTATTCTATGAAATGAAGACATTTTCTGTGTACTGTACCAAACCAAATCATATTATAGAAAGGAGAATGCAGTTAAGTGAGAGATAAATTACTCTCAAATGACAAGGAAATGTTAAGCTGTAAAATGTGTTGTGAGACTAATGGATACTTCCAAGTCAGAATGCTGGAAAGAAAAAGTCAAAAAAGATACCGGCTTGTAAAATGGAAATGCAATTGCAATTTCCAGAGAGGTAGATTCTAGAAGAACCTGGGAGGAAGTCACTAGTTGGTAACATTTGGACAATCAGAAAAATTGAATAAACAAAGGATTGATGGTCAGACTTTCTGATTTATGGTCTTCCATGTCCTGTGGCCTGGTTTTAGCCTGTGGCTCTGCTCCCTGTAGCTCATCACTCGCAGTGGCCTCTTTGGGAATGAGCTCTGTGCAGAATACTGAAGTGACATGTGTGTGGTATGTGAGCAGGGCTTTGGAAAGCTCTGGAGTTTTGACGTGTTGCCAAAATCAAGTTTCATAATTAAAATCACAGATGAGAAATTGTGACTCTCTTTGGTTTTTAACTGCCCAACCTAAATGGCATTTCATGGGACCAGCAAGATACGTTTGTTTTCCAAACCCAAAATAATCTTTAAACCAAATTCCAGCGCTTTGTCAGAACCACTCAGTTTTAAAAATCTCAATGCATAAAATCGAATTAAAATGTTTTCTCTGATGTGAAGCATTAGGTGGCTTTGAACTGCTACCAATTCTCACATTTCCACTTGTAATTTTATTCTTCTCAGCACAAGTTTGATATCTTAAGCATCATAAGACAGGTCAGTGTCAAGAAAAGACTTTGTGTACCAGTCAGAGATGCGGTGCTTTGCAGAATCTTCGTATTGCATTTCATGACAGCTGGAGGAAGTCCCAGGTCAGAAAGGGTGATTTAGAAGCAAATGCAGAGGTATGTGAAAAAGCTGATAAATAGTTTGTCTCTGCCAGGCTTACAGTAGGACAAAGTCTATGCAACGGCAGTGTGAAAGAGATGGTAGATTAGTGTGCAGGCAAACTACTGTGTTTGCCTTGGAAGAACTGATTCCTGCTGATGAAGTGGAGAAGGGGAGGTCAAGAGAATTGCTGAAAGAGAAAGGTTGATGAAAGCCACTAAAGCAGGAATTAAGCATGATTCTTCAGGTCATATCCTTTCACATTTGCACATTGTTCTTAATGAATACCGCAGAGAAGAAAATTTAAATCAAAGTAGCAAGACAAGAAATTTTTGAGAATTTTACCTGGACGTTTTGGGGGGAGAAAGCATCAAATCTGAGACAAAGCCAAACTCTATGAGAAGTCAGGCATGGCTCAGATAATGAAAATATATGTAAGTGGTAAAATATGGGAGGGGAACAGAAGCCTTGGTTTGTTCTGGAATTCACTTCTGCTCATATTTTAAATTGATGGAAAGATGTGCAAGAGCAGTATACAGTGTATCTGTACAGTATAACTGATTTTACATGTTCCTGCTGTTAATATATTATTTTTCTTATTAAAAAAAAATGGATATTTGTGGAGACTAAGGCATGGACCCTGTTTCTGGTTACCAACAAAATCCTTTATTATCTGAAGGCCCGGGGTTGATATAGACCATATGAAGTACCCGCATGTATGAGAGGCCAATACAATTGGTTAGCTATCACCACCCATGTGGGTATTTTGGCTTCTTCATTGGTAGATATCTTGCTCACTGGTTGCCTTGATTGGATGTCTGCCTCTCGCTTCTTTCTTCCTTCTTATCTTGTCTACCTTTCGCTGCAATACTCCCAAAACATTCCCAGTAACATTCCTCCATTATCTCAAAGCTTTCCCAGCAGCTAGTCTAGCTCAGAAATCCATCACATCACGGTTCTTTACACCCACATCTCCCCCTTTTTGTTTATCTAAAGACATAACAAGAAACCTAATACAAAGGAAAATATCAGTGCAAGAAGTAAAGTTTTACATTTCTATTGTTTTATGAAATGGCTGTGCTACTAACTATGCTGAATTACAGAGTTGTTTGACTTAGTGTTCTAGCTAAGTTCACCCATATGTTGGAGCTATTCCAAGATGTCAGTCACATTGTCGACATTGATGTTTTGTTGGTTACCTCTGGATTCTGTGTCCGTAATCGCAGGGTGGTTCAAAACAGGCAGCACCAGCCGTGCAGGTATCCACCAAGGACCATGATCTGTGAAGACACAAACATACCTTTGCCCCCAAGTTATCAGTGGATGCAGTCCTTCCCACCAAAGTGTTTGTGGTGATTTTACCCAAGCCTTTGGTTGATGAGTCCCTATGGGATTAGGCAAAATTTGGCTGTGCGACAGGATATGTCTGGTAACAGCTATGGTCTCATTTCCCTCTCCAATTGTCAAGAAATTTAATACATAAATTGCTTTATATAGTCGTGCCTGTGGCGATTCTCCCTTCATTCCCCCTTTTTGTTTTTCTAATAACATTTTTAGTGTTTGGTGGCATCATTCAACAATGGCTTGTCCTTGTGGTGAGTGTGGGATCTCTGTCTTGTGTTTTATCTCCCAGGTGTTTAGAAATGTTTGAGTTATCTTACTGTTATAGGCAGGAACATTGTCTGTTTTTATTTTTTTTGGAACACCTAGAGCTGTGAAGGCACCATGCCAATGACGAATAACATCATGGTCCTTTTCACCTGTTTCTGCTGCGGCCCAGACCATGTGTGAAAATGTATCAATGGAAACATGGACATGCTTTTGTCTCCCAAACTCAGGGATGTGAGTGACATCACTTTGCCATAGTTGTAAGGCACTGGTGCCGTGAGGGTTTTCTCCAGTATGTGAGTGTGTTGCAAATGGTTGACAGTCAGGGCACGTTTGTACTATTGCACGTGCTTCTGACCAGGAGAGAGAAAACTGTTTTCTGAGTGATCTTGCTGATTGGTGGTAAAAAGCATGTGATAATCTAGCCTGTTGTATCTGATTTGGAGGAGGAGTTGCTACTACAAGAGCTGTTAACCTATCAGATATTCGATTTCCTTCTATGATAACTCCAGGCAGATCTGTATGGCTACGAATATGCAGAACATAATAAGGGGTCATGCGTTCATCCAATAGCATTTTTAGCATTTTTAAATAATAGAATAAAGTAGGATTGGCAACTTCCTTTAGCCACGAATTTTCAATTCTAGTAACAACTCCAGCAACATAATTTGAATCAGTGACGAGTTTCAATGCTCAATGAGAGTGTTGAAATGCAAACACTACTGCAGCTAATTCTACAGTTTGTGCTGATCCCTGAACTTTTTGTTCTTCATGATGCCATTCGTTATTCTCAAACCAAACTGTGATTGCTCTGCCTGTTTTACCTGAGCCGTCTGTAAAGTAGGTCAGACCTTCTACAAGGTTATGTTGACATTTTGAAACTGATTTTATCTCTATTTCTGTTGTCAGGGAGAATAGCTTATGTGGTGGGTGGTGTGGAGTAACTTGTCCACCAAAATTTGTCATTGCTATTTGTAGGTCTGTGTTATTCTGAACAGCCCATTGAAAATACATCTTGGTTAAGGGGAGAGAGATAGCGTCTGGCTCGTGTCCTGTTAATTCTGTCGTTCTCTGACTGCCATGACACACAATATGTGCTATCTGTTCACAAATGGTAACTATAGTTTTAGAGAATTGTTGTGGTAAAAAGATCTGTTCGAGGACATGTAGTGGATCCCTTTCCTTTGTATCCCAGTGACCTATTAATGCTTTGAGGGACCTAGGCCCTTGGATAACATACGGAGTAACTGGCAGCTGGTAATCTATCCTTGCAGCTTGTCGATTGGTTAAAGCTCTGTTAACTTGTTCAATAGCATGCTCAGCCACCGGAGTAAACTGTCAGGGAGAGCTGAGGGCAGGTTCTCCCTTCAGGAGTTCAAATAGAGGTCGAAGGGTATAATTGTCTATACCTAAAAGGATTCGTACCCAATTTATAGTGCCAGTTAATTTCTGTACATTGTTTAGGGTGTTAACCTTGGCATCAATCTGTAGCAATTGAGGCACTACAGTCTGATGGAGGATTTTCCATCCCAAATATTTCCATGGGGGTTGCTGTTGCACCTTTTCAGGGGCAATAACTAACCCATACTTTTCAAGGCAAGATTTAGTGCTGGAGGCAATTTCCAAAAGTTTCTGTGATTCCTGACAGGCTAACAAAATATCATCCATATAATGATAGCAAATATCTGTTGGATATGTCTTGCTTACCTCTGATAATGCCTTAGCCACATACAGTTGACATATTGTCGGACTGTTTTTCGTACCCTGTGGTAATACAGTCCAATGATAACGCTCTACTGTTCTCTGATGGTTAACAGAGGGAATAGATAAAGCAAACTTTGGGGCATCTTCAGGGTGTAGGGGAATAATGAAAAAACAATCTTTGAGGTCCATAATGACAATGTTCCAATTCTTTGGTATCATGGCTGGGGAGGGCAAACATGGCTGTGTGGCTCCCATGTCCTCCATGACATTATTAATTGTGTGGAGGTCATGTAAAAGACGCCATTTCCCTGATTTTTTCTTAATTACATATACTGGTGTGTTCCAGGGACTTGTGGTCGGAATCAAGTGTCCCAACTTCAATTGTTCTGTTACCAATTCTGTTAAGGCATGGTTTTTTTCCAGATTTAGGGGCCATTGATCCACCCACACTGTTTTCTCTGTCAGCTACTTTAGTGTCATTGGAACTTTCTCATCAATGACCCCAGTTAAAAAGGTGGTGCTGCTATTGAGACTCCCCACATGCTTAAGACATCCCTTCCCAAAAGGTTAAAAGGACAGTTCACTATATATGGTCAGAGGTTTGCAGTACGCCCTTCAGGATCTATTATCTGGATAACTGATGCACTTTGACGTGATGTTGATGTTCCTCCTATTCCTGTTAGATCCATTGCTGATGAAATTGTCTCCCAATTTGATGGCCAAAAGGAGGCACCGGTGACTGCAACGTCTGCTCTGGTGTCCAGTAGGCCTTGAAGTTTGATAGTGCTGGGTTTATGCTGGGGGTTTCGCAGTTCACATTTGATGGTTGGCCGCTGTTTTGCTAAGGATTGTGTCCAACAAATGTGTGGCTTACCAGTAGAACCAAAGCCACCCGTTCCTCTGAGCATGTTTTCCTTTGAGGAAGCATTTACTGTACGTGCATGGAATAAGACAAGTTGGCATATACGTTCTCCCATGGGGACTGTTACGGGTGGGGATGGGGTCCAGACCATTGCTTGTAATTGTCCTCCAAAATCAGCAGCAATTACCCCAGGCAAAACAAAAAGACCCTGTAAAGTGACACTAGAGCGTCCCAATAATAAAGCACTAAATCCATTACTCAAAGGACCTTTCAGTGCAAGCAGCACCTTTTGCACTTTGGTGTCTGTTATCTTTAATTCTATTGCTGTGTGGACATCCACTCTGGCACTTCCAGGGGTGGAGAAGAGGAGGCATGCCAGACCTATGTTGTTGGGGAATTGGGATTGTGTGGGGTGGGGACTTCTTTTATCTGCGTGCTGCTCTGCAACGCACTCTGCCTCCTGTTTCCTGAAAACAGAATTAGTTCCCCGTTGACGTTGCACTTTGATTGACAATGCTTAGCATAGCGACGCCCCTTTTTGCAACGTGAACAAGGATTTGGGTCACCATCTTGGCTCACCTGGGGGCAGACACGCTTAAAGTGACAGGGTTTGCCACACCTAAAACACAGCCGCTGTGTGGTTTGCAGTGCCGTGGCTAAATGCCCTGCTAGATTTTTGTTAACGTGGTCTATTGAGCCAATACGGTTGCATGCTTCAATCATATCAATCAAAGTCAGATTTTTTAACATTCGCAACACCTTCTGACAGTCCGGGTTTGCATTTTCTATTGCTAGTTTCAATAATAAGGCATCTTTGGCAGCATCATTCTCTACTTGCTTATCAATAGCCGTCTCCAAACAATCTATAAATTGTGTATACGGCTCATCTTTTGCCTGTCTGATACCAGTGAACGCCTTTATGGATTTCCCAACATCTGGCACTTTAAGGATTGCCTTAAGCTCTAGTTCTGCCAACTGGCGTAAAATCTTGGGGGGGGGCGGGGGGGGGGGAGATGAGCCTGCAGCTGCGGCATGTTAACAGGAGGATCCCCCATTAATTGCACAATTCCAGCCCCAAAGAGAGGGTCCCCCAGATTCAGACCAAGATTATCAATCGCTGCTTGATTGCATCTTTCCTGCCAGTATGATAAAAATATTGTTTTCTGGGTGGGGGTGAGCAACATTTCGGCAAGGGCTTTGATATCAAACGGAGTTGTAAGCTCGTCCTGTAACACAGTCTGTAAAAAGCTCCTAGTATATGACGAGGCTAGCTCGTGCTGTACAACAGTCTTTCTTAGTTCTTTAACCAGTTCCCATCTCATCAGTTCCCACTCATTAGGTTGATTATTTCGCATTATTACAGGAAATGCAATATCAAAATGCTCCCCATCTGCCGCAGCGTCATGTTGCAATTTTTCCCAGCATTTACGAGGGTCGTAACCTTCTCCACCCCAAATGGCTACGGGGAGTACCGAATGGGCTCGGGGAGGTGATGGGGGAGTTTGCCAGCACGGGATCGTGGTGGGGAGGCTTATCGGCAGGGGGTTCGCGGCGGGGAATGTTGTGGTGGGGAAGGTTGTCGGGAGGGTTGGGGTGGGGGGGGGTCACCATCGGGGGGGTCACTGCCAGGGGGATCACTGTCGGGGGGGGGTGCAGTGGGCGGGATCGGCACCATGTCCGCTAGTGGTGGCGCAGATGGCACCACCGGTGCCAGAGGGGCAGCGGCAGTCAGCTTGTTAATGACTGCACCCCGCAATGGGCTCTGCAGTTTGCTAAGAGCCTCATAGAGTAAGCGCCATGTTTATAACATCAGAAAAACGATCTCATCACCCCTGGACGCAGCCTGCCAAAGAGTTTCTTTAGCCGAGTCCCACTGCTCCAGCTGAAGCGCCGTCTGAGAATCGACAGCAAATCCCCGCCCCTTAAGCCATGCAAGCAGGGCACAAATAGCCTTTTCATCATACGTAATGCCCAGCTGCTTTAAAACGTACTTTAGCAGAGAAACAATAGTCTCTTCTTCTGCAGACATCTGCGATACCATCTTCCTGACTGCTCACCTTTTTCCAAAGTTGTGTATTTTCCAGGGAGTACAGCTCTCTGGTCCGCTGTCTTAACTTGTTCGGTCAGCTTCTCCATCGGAGCTCTTCATCTGCCTCTAAGGCCCCTGTTCAGGCGTCATTTGTGGAGACTAAGGCATGGACCCTGTTTCTGGTTACCAACAAAATCCTTTATTATCTGAAGGCCCAGGGTTGATATAGGCTATATGAAGTACCCGCATGTATGAGAGGCCAATACAATTGGTTAGCTATCACCACCCACGTGGGTACTTTGGCTTCTTCATTGGTAGATATCTTGCTCACTGGTTGCCTTGACTGGATGTCTGCTTCTCGCTTCTTTCTTCCTTCTTGTCTTGTCTACCTTTCGCTGCAATATTCCCAAAACTTTCCCAGTAACATTCCTCTGCTATCTCAAAGCTTACCCAGCAGCTAGTCTAGCTCAGAAATCCATCATATCATGGTTCTTTACACCCACAGATGTTCATTCGTGTCATGGTTTAAGCCTCTAACCCTCCACATGCAGTTTTCTCACTCACTCACTCACTCACTCACTCACTCACCTCTTTCTTATCCCAGTCCTGGGGGGATGGGGAGGAGAATCAAAATAATGCAACTTCCACAGGTTGAGATAAGAACAGTTTAATAACTAAAGCATAACACAAATCACTACCGTGCCGTGCACCCCCAGTCCATCACCACACCATTCCGGGTCTCTGCCCTCCGGTTTCACATCCTGGACATGACGTGCTGTGGTATGGAATAACCTCTTTGGTCAGTTTGGGTCAGGTGTCCTGTCTCTGCTTCCTACCAGCTTCCCTCCTCCCTGGCATAGCATGAGACTCAGAAAGTCCTTGGCCAAACCAAAACATTACCAAGCAGTAACTGAAAACACTGGTGTTATCAGCGCTGCTCCCAGGCCCAAAATCAACAACACAGCGCTGCACCAGCTACCAAGAAGGAGAAACAAAGACTGCTGCTGTTGAACCCATGACATTTCCAATGAAAGCACTATAAATTTTAGTAAGATTGACCTCTGATTAGCAAAATACAAATATTATAAATCAATAGTATAGGTCTAATCTAGCAGGTTTTGTTAAAAATCAATAGGGTTACCATTTGATTTTTTATAAGCTGTAATAGCCACATCTTCTATAAATCGTTTTATGTTACAAATTTGAAACAGTTATCCAGGAGAACAGTAGCTCTTATAGTAATTAGAAGAATAATTAATTCATTCTTCAGAGGAATATATTTCTTATCCCTAAAATAACTCTCTTTGAATTTCTCTTGAACCTGTGGTTCAGACTTTGATAGCTACAGTCAATCAACATTCGTTATCTTGTGGCCAACCTAGCTGGCAAGCAGTTGCGCTTGCACAGATGCTACACACTTCTATTTGGCTTATGTGAAAAGAATACATTAGACATCTGCTGTAATGTTTAATTTGATTGATTTATCACGCAGTGTAAAATTGCCTTAAAAACATGCTAAAATCTTTGGTAATATTTTAGGAAGTGAAATTTAGATCCTCATTGTCCTTTTCTAAATCACTTACTGAAAATAAAACAAACTGATTCAGAATACAAATTATATATATATCCCTGTTGTGGTTAAAGCCCCCCACCCACGCAGTTTTCTCACTCACTCCCCCTCTTTTTTCCCCCAGTCCTGGGAGCATGGGGAGGAGAATCAAAAGAATTCAACTCGCACAGGTTGAGATAAGAACAGTTTAGTAACTAAGGTAGAACACAAATCACTACTGCTACCACCAGTAATAATACAAGAGAAATACAAAGAAAGAAAATACAACTGCTCACCAAGCCCAACCCAGCCAGGGCACACCCCCAGCAGCAAAACCCGCAATCCCAAAAACCTGACCATGCCGTGCACCCCCAGTCACCACCACACCCTTCCGGGTCTCTGCCCTCCGTCTTCACATCCTGGACATGACGTGCTGTGGTATGGAATAACCTCTTTGGTCAGTTTGGGTCAGGTGTCCTGTCTCTGCTTCCTCCCTGCTCCCCTCCTCCCTGGCATAGCATGAGGCTCAGAAAGTCCTTGGCCAGACCAAAACATTGTCAAGCAGTAACTGAAAACACTGGTGTTATCAGCGCTGCTCCCAGGCCCAAAATCAACAACACAGTGCTGCACCAGCTACCAAGAAGGAGAAAAAACGACTGCTACTGCTGAACCCATGTGTGGTGGTTTAAGCCGTAAATTTCCCTTCTCCCTCCTTTTCTGCCCCCCCCCCTCCCCCCACTCCGATGGGGGGGAAATGGGGAGAGGAACCAAAGAAAATGTAACTCACATGGGTTGAGATAAGAACAGTCCAGTAACTAAGATACAATACAAATCACTACTGCCGCCACCAATAACAATAATAATGACAAAGTAAATACAAAGGGAGAGGATACAACCATTTCGCCGCCCGACCGAGCCGAGAGACTGCGCGCCACTCCAGGGACCGCGTCGCTCCAGAGACCGCGTGGCGCCAGAGAGAGACCCAACGCCGCTCTCCCCACCACGTGCCGCGAGACCCCCGCCCCCGAATCCTACCTCCTGGGCATGACATTCTGTGGTATGGAATAACCTCATTGGTCAGCCCGGGTCAGGCGCCCTGTCTCCCCTCCCCCAGCTTTTCTCTCTTTCCCGGCGTAACATGAGACTCTGCGGGGGGGGGGGGAGGGAGGAGCGGGAAGCCAAACTTGTAACACCATGACAATCCCCATATTTCCCAAAGAGAATTATTATATAATTATCTTAAAAAATTTACTACCACTACTGTACTTATAGAAGCTTTTCTTGTTGCCCTTGATATCCCTGGGGAGATTCAGCTGTATCAGGGGTTTAGTTTTCCTAAGATGATGCCTCTCTGCTTGGACAATTTCTCTCTATTCTTCTTCTTGAGGCTACCTGTCCTTGCTTCCACTCTCTGTAGACTTCCTTTTGGTGTTGGCTTTTCCAGGAGCTTCCCTGTTCACCCGTGCAGACCTCCTGATGGCTTTGCATGACTGATGAAAAACAGAAATATTTTTTCATGATCTGCTAAAATCAATGACAAATCTGTTTTTCAAGGGTGTTTTTCAATGGTTTTGGTTTGCAAAACAATTTGCTTTCCTATTATTTTTACTGTGTTTCATCAATAATGTGATTTTAGAGCAACAGAATATTTGGAAGAGCGTTAGTACTCTTTAAGAAAAGTATTGATATGTTTGTACTTTTGCTAAATGGCTGCCTCTCTGTTGATGCTTTACACAAGTCACTAAAACTAACAGCAATTAACTTGCTCCTGATGCTATTTCTTATCAATATTTTCATATGTTTTTTTCTATGTAATAAACAATAAGTCTACCTCTGGGGTTCTTGTGTCACCACAGATGGGATGCTAGGATTTGGTCCAGCCAAAGTAGCACAACCCTAACAGTACTACAGTTTTCTAGCACTTAAATAGTAATGCATAGATGTCTTTGACTAGACACATGGTGGTGTAGAAATGCACTGCTTTTCTCCAAGATTTGGAGTGAGGAAGTATGCTACTGATCATTTTGAGGGCCAGCTCTGGAAATTAACTCTTTTCCATTAACAGATTTAAAAGCTTTGTCTGGTGGCTTATTATTGCTGAAGTGATTTCAGTTTCAGACCTTCAATAGAATTCATTAATAATAAGGTTTTGATAAATAAAAGATATAAAGATAGCCTAAGTGTTTCTCAATGCATAATCCTGTATTTGTTTAGTGATGTTAAATGAGAATGTGCATGATTATTTCTAATCACTATAAGCATCTGGGTGATTTAGGAGTATATTTATAATCCAGGACACTAGCAGGATAATTGGTTATGTTGAAGAAACAAATAGACATTTGTGCAACTTTCACACTGTTAAAGCACACAGACAGTATGACACAAGACATCAATCAGAACCTTCAGATGAAAGATTGGCCAGCTCTTACACCTGACTTTTGGTGATATTTAATCTAAAAGATCTTCTTGACATATTGGAAGATAGTGAGCTATAGAGAATTTTAAGTGGAAGTAATGGAATCCAGGATAGCTCTGTCACATTCTGAAGTAGTGAAACTTGCTGCAAGTACTATCTGTGGTGGAAGAAAAATAGGAGATAAATATATTATATGAAGGGTGTTTAGCTTCAGTCTGGTATCTTGTATTGATTAATGTTATCTTTGCAACACTTGCTTTACACTTTATGTGTATCCTTGCCTTCCCTTCTTTAAATGCTGCCATCATGTTTCTTCTGTATCTGCATAAACTGTTTCTGTTTAGATATAGGGCCTATTTTCATCATCTGCTCTTAAAAGCTGTTACAGTCTCAGCAGATTGTCCCAACATTAACTCTGTTTTTTTGTTATTTGCCACTGGGAGGGACACAGGTATTTTAATACTTACACAGTTCTCACAGATTGTTGTGGAATATGGGTGGCACACAATCACTGAAGCAAGAGATGTTATTTAGTGCAGTCTCGTTTAAATGCTTGCTATATTTCCTTCTTTTCTCATGTTGGCCAGTAGTTAATTTTTGATGGAGTTCTTGGCACTATGAAGTGTATTAGCTGGTTTTGGTTCACTAGTCTTCCTTCAACTTTATGCTGGTTTCAGATGCAGAACTGCTTCCGAGTGTGTTTTGAAAATACTTTGTAAAGAACCTTTGCCATTAGAGTTCACTCCTCATCTGAGCCAATATTTTAGAGGGATGTGTGTGTATTCATGTATCATGTGAGTGATTAACCCTGATGGACTGTGCCTAGTGGGTTATACAAGGGATAGGAATGTATTTATTTGATTCCTGCTATGTTTTATTGATTAATGGTTGATGTATACCTAGTACACAAAGGGGAAATGAGGGTATAATTCAAAAACAGTTTTTTAAATTATACTTCGTATTATTTAAAGCAGTGGCAAGTGTGCTTTGATGCAGGGATTTTCTTTTCCTTTTATAAATTCTGGATAAGTAAATAAGTCAAAAGAGGACATTACTAAGTGGAGAGTACTGAGATTTGAAACAAACCAATCCACAAACACTTCAGTGCTCTGCTTCAGTTTCAGCCTATATCAGATGGTAAATTTTTTAAGACTACTCCCAAAAACAACAACAGATAAGTAGCAGGCTGCTTCTGCTGTCCTGCTGTCTTTTCAAATCCTTCATCTCCTGTGACCAGGAACAGGCTTATACCTGATTCTTTCCTCAGCCTTATTTCAGTAGTGAGCTTTACAGATGTTGTCAGAGTAGACTTGGCACAAATTGTTAAGAAAAGGAATGTGGGGAGATGGAAAGAGTGGACCAAAATAAATATGCCATATTTTATTACATTCTACCAGACATTCTTTCTATAAGAGTAAATATCATGAAATGTTCATGACTATTTGAAGGAATGTCGTATAATTTATACACAAAAACCAAGTCCAAAATTTTTATATTATCTTAAAAATTACCTTAAAAATACCATTTATACCCTTCAAATAAATTGTAATGAAGACATTGCCTTCAAATGAATTTAATATTTGACTGTGTTAGTATATTACTGCTTTTCTCTGCATGAAATTTTTTGGAAGATATTTTGGTATCACAATAAAGCATTTATTAGAGCATAACAGACCTTAATATATTATGTGGCTTACAAACACCTACACTAGCAAAAATAATGTGGCATTTGCTAGTGTCCTGGGTTCAGCAGTAGCAGTAATTTTTCTCCTTCTTAGTAGCTGGTGCAGTGCTGTGGTTTTGACTTTCAGCCTGGGAACAGCGCTGATAACACTGATGTCTTCATTTGCTGCTCAGTAATGTTTTACTCTGACCAAGGACTTTCTGAGTCTCACGTTCTGCCAGGGAGGAGGGGAAGCTGGCAGGGAGCAGAGACAGGGCCCCTGTCCCAAACTGACCAAAGAGGTATTCCATACCATAGCACGTCATGCCCACTATATAAACTGGGGCAGTTACCAGAAAGGGCTAGATCACTGCTTGGGTTGGGCTGGGTATCAGCCAGAGGGTGATGAGCTGTTGTATTCTCTTCCCTTGTTATTCCCCTTATCATTATTATTATTGGCGGTAGCAGTAGTGGTTTTCTGCTATACCTTAGTTACTGGACTGTTCTTATCTCAACCTGTGGGAGTTGGTTCTTTAATTCTCCAGGAGTCAGGGGGAGAAGGAGTGGGGGAGTGAGAGAGAGACTGCTTGGTTTTTCTGAATTACGGTTCTGCTTAAATCACGACAGTTAGTTATAAAAACCCTATTATATATATGACATATGTAAATGTGCTATATGTGTATATGGACACAGGAACAGGGAAGCTGTTTGTATTATATCCTCTTGCTTAATATTCTGGTCCTAGTTTATGCATATACAGCATCATCAGAAGGGATACTACAACAAACTCAAAATTCTGTAGTTTTATAAAATTCCTTCTTTTGTAAGACTTGTATCACAGTTTTTAAGGAGTACTAAGGAATAAAAATAAGAGATCATATGAACCATCTTGTGGCCTTTGAAATGAAGCAACACATACCACTTTCGGCAATCTGGAGAACTGACACATTACCTCTGTTGTGCATATCCAGTTAATTTGGGGTACAGAAAATTCCCAGAACACAGAAACCAGTTGACTTCTTTAGAGAAATGGCCCCATGTGGGGGTTAAAGCCGTAAATTTTTCTTCTCCCTCCTTTTCCGCCCCCCACCCCCCCACCCCCCCTCCGATGGGGGGAAATGGGGAGAGGAACCAAAGAAAATGTAACTCCCACAGGTTGAGATAAGAACAGTCCAGTAACTAAGATACAATACAAATCACTACTGACACCATCAATAACAATAATAATGACAAAGTAAAAACAAAGGGAGAGGATACAACCGTTTCGCCGCCCGACCGAGCCGAGAGACTGTGCGCCGCTCCAGGGACCGCGTGCTGCGCGAGCCCCCCCCCCGAATCCTCCCTCCTGGGCATGACGTGCTGTGGTATGGAATAACCTCATTGGTCAGCCTGGGTCAGGCGCCCTGTCTCCCCTCCCCCAGCTTTTCCCTCTTTCCCGGCATAACAGGAGACTCTGCGGGGGACGGGGTGGGGGGGAAGCCGAACCTATAACAATCCACCCCTTATTCCATACCATTCACATCATGCTCAGATCCCACTTTTCAAAATATCATCCCATATATATATATATGTACATATACATCCACACACACACAGATGGAGAAATATAATCACGTAGTGCATGTGCCAATCCCTATAAAGCTGCTGAGTCCATCCAGTCCGTGATGTCAGGCTCCACCTTTTGTAACAGTCTTTCAGAGCAGGGGAGGCTCTGTGCAGTGTTGGATCACTGCCTGCTGATGCTGATTGTTCCTTTACTGCAAAACTCAACTGGTTTCATCAAAGTTTGTTCTTTGTTGGGATGATGGTCTGAGGGTCAGTCGCGGATGACTTGAAAACATCTAGTTGATAGGCTATAAAGAAACACATTACATAACAAGCAACAGCATGTAATTGAGTTCATTGGCTGTTTTCTCCTAAAATCAAGTCCTGTTGAGGTACACATCGGACTTACCCATCTTTACCGCATTACCCACCAAGTATATCCAGGTCCCTGAGCAAAAGCAATCCCACGAGTGGGTTTGCCTTTACCTGAAGCAGGAATAATCCAGACTGTCTTCCCCAGCAAATTCTTTATGTGCACCACAGGCACATTGCCCCCCTCTACAGTATGTAGAAGTTCTGACTGGGCTGGACAAACTCTGTTGGCAGATCCTCTGGTGTTGACCAACCAGGTGGCCTTTAATAAATGTGTATCCCAATGTTTGAAAATCCCACCACCCATTGCTCTCAGTGTAGTTTTTAATAGCCCATTGTACCGTTCCATTTTTCCAGAGACTGGTGCATGGTAGGGGATGTGATATACCCATTCAATGCCATGCTCTTTGGCCCAAGTATCTATCAGGCTGTTCCGGAAATGAGTCCCATTGTCTGACTCAATTCTCTCTGGTGTGCCATGTCGCCACAAAATCTGTTTCTCAAGACCCAGGATAGTGTTTCGGGCAGTGGCGTGGGGCACAGCGTATGTTTCCAACCAGCCGGTGGTTGCTTCCACCATGGTAAGCACATGACGCTTGCCTTGGCGGGTTGGTGGGAGTGTAATATAATCAATCTGCCAAGCCTCCCCATATTTCTACTTCAGCCATCGTCCTCCATACCAAAGAGGCTTTAACCGTTTAGCCTGCTTAGTTGCAGCACATGTTTCACAGGCATGAATAACCTGGGCAATAGTATCCATTGTTAAGTCCACCCCTCGGTCACAAGCCCATCTGTATGTTGCATCTCTGCCCTGATGGCGTGAAGTGTCGTGGGCCCACCGGGCCAAAAATAATTCACCCTCATGTTGCCCATCTAAGTCCATCTGAGCCACTTCAATCTTACCAGCTTGATCCACTTGTTGGTTGTTCTGGTGTTCCTCCGTAGCCCGACTCTTGGGTACGTGAGCATCTATGTGGCGTACTTTGACCACCAGGTTTTGCACTCGGGCAGCGATGTTTTGCTACAGTGCAGCAGCCCAGATGGGTTGACCTCTGCGTTGCCAGTTGCTCTGCTTCCATTACTGCAACCACCCCCACAGGGTATTCGCCACCATCCATGAGTCACTATAGAGATAAAGTACTGGCCACTTTTCTCCTTCCGCAATGTCCAAGGCCAGCTGGATGGCTTTCACCTCTGCAAACTGACTCGATTCACCCTCCCCTTCAGCAGTTTCTGCAACTTGTCGTTGAGGACTCCATACTGCTGACTTCCATCTACGGTGCTTTCCCACAATACGACAAGACCCATCAGTAAATAAGGCATATTGCTTTTCACTTTCTGACAGTTCATTATATGGTGGGGCCTCTTCAGCACGCATCACTCCTTCCTCCTCTGGTGACCCTCCAAAATCTTTGCCCTCTGGCCAGTCCATGATGACTTCTAGGATTCCCAGGCAACTGGGATTTCCTATTCGAGCTCGTTGTGTAATTAATGCGGCCCACTTACTCCATGTAGCATCAGTTACATGATGTGTAGAGGAGACCCTGCCTTTGAACATCCAGCCCAGCACGGGCAACCGGGGTGCCAGGAGCAGCTGTGCTTCAGTGCCAATCACTTCCCAAGCAGCTCCAACCCCTTCATAGGCTGCCAATATCTCTTTTTCAGTTGAGGTGTAGCTGGCCTCAGATCCTTTGTATCCCCGACTCCAAAAGCCGAGTGGTCGACCTCGAGTTTCCCATGGAGCTTTCTGCCAAAGGCTCCAGGTAGACCGTTCTCCCCAGCTGCGGTGTATTTATTATAATTTTTAACATCTGGCCCAGTCCGGACTGGTCCGAGGCTACTGCATGAACTATCTCACGTTTAATTTGCTCAAAGGCTTGTTGTTGCTCAGGGCCCCATTTAAAATCATTTTCTTCCGGGCCACATAATAGAGAGGGCTTACAATCAAACTGTAATTTGGGATGTGCACTCTCCAGAACCCCACAGCACCTAATAAAGCTTGTGTTTCTTTCTTATTAGTTGGTGGCGACATTGCTGTTATCTTGTTGATCACAACTGTGCGGATCTGGCAGCGTCCATCTTGACATTTTATTCCCAGAAATTGAATCTCCTGTGCAGGTCCCTTGACCTTACTCCATTTTATGGCAAAACTGGCTGTCAGCAGGATTTCGATTATTTTCCTCCCTTTCTCAAAGACTTCTTCTGCTTTATCACCCCACACAATGATGTCATCAATGTATTGCAGGTGTTCAGGAGCTTGCCTCTGTTCCAGTGCAGTCTGGATCAGTCCATGGCAGATGGTAGGGCTGTGTTTCCACCCCTGGGGCAGTCGGTTCCAAGTGTACTGGACACCCCTCCAAGTAAAAGCAAACTGTGGCCTGCACTCTGCTGCCAGAGGAATTGAGAAAAAAGCATTGGCAATATCAATGGTGGCATACCACTTGGCTGCCTTTGACTCCAGTTCATACTGAAGCTCTAGCATGTCCTGTACGGCAGCACTCAAGGATGGGGTAATTTCGTTCAGGCCACGATAGTCTACTGTTAGTCTCCACTCTCCATTAGACTTTCGCACTGGCCATATGAGGCTATTAAAGGCTGAGTGGGTCCTACTGATCACTCCTTGACTCTCCAATCTATGGATCAGCTTACGGATTGGAATCAGGGAGACTCGGTTGGTGTGATATTGCCGCCGGTGCACTGTTGCGGTTTCAATTGGCGCATGTTGTTCTTCCACCTTCAGCAACCCCACAGCAGAAGGATCCTCTGAGAGACCAGGCAAGGTGGACAGCTGCTCCACTTCCTCTGTCTCCAAAGCAGCAATACCAAAAGCCTATCAATACCCTTTTGGGTCTTTGAAGTATCCTCTCCTGAGGTAATCTATGCCAAGGATGCATGGAGCCTCTGGACCAGTCACAGTGGAGCTTTTCTGCCATTCCCTCCCAGTCAGGCTGATTTCAGCCTCCAGTACAGTCAACTCTTGGGATCCTCCTGTCACTCCAGAAATAGAAATGATTCCACCCCTTGACAGCTTGATGGCATCAGAGTACACTGTGCACCGGTATCTACTAGAGCCTTATACTTCTGTGGGACTGATGTGCCAGGCCATCTGATCCATACAGTCCAATAAGTTTGATTGTCCCCTACCTCCACCTGGCTGGAGGTGGGGCCCCTCTAGTAGTCATCACATTGGTCACTCACCTCTTGTAGAGATGGATTATTCTTCTTCATCACAGGAGCTGAGGTAAAATCTGCTCTTCCACTCCATCTGGGAACCTGCTCACCAGAGCCTGAAGCCGCAGCCTTCATGGGGTGATCAGACTTGACCTTTGCTCTCCTCTTCAGTTCTCGCACCTGCTCCTCCAAAACTGAAGTAGGCTTTCCATCCCACTCCATCATATCTTCTCCATGATCCCCCAGGTAAAACCATAGGGTGGCCTGTGGTGTATAACTTCTATATCTTCTCTCTCAAACAGTGGGACGCCTTCTGTTAATAGCTGAGATGTTTGTTGGTACACATGAGGAGCTGGATAGATCGGCTCTCAATTGTTGGAGGTCCTGGGACAGTTTTTCCACAGCTGAGATGATGGAAGGGGTAAGATTGTCTTCAAAGTCTCGGAGTTTATAAATCATTTCCTCCACTCTTGCTGGTATTGTGTCACTCCAGGTTACTCTTGCCAATGAATGGGCATATGATTGGGGTTCATTCCGTGTAAATTTCTGCTTCATGGGTCGTGTACATTCGACTTCATCTGGATCTATGTGTATATTCCCATTATTCGGCTTGATAGTATAGATCATCTTTACAATGGCTGATTCCCTCAGAGACTGGATGCCTTTCTCTAGAGTAGTCCACTTGGCCGAACGACTCATAACATCATCCTTGTATGGAAACCTATCTTTCACAGCCGCCAAGAGCCGCTTGCAAAGGCTGAGGGACTTTTTCTCTCTTGCAATTGCTTTGTCAATTCCCCCTTCCCTGGCAAGTGATCCCAGCTGTTTGGCTTCACTACCTTCTAGTTCATGACCATCGACCCCATTGTCCCAGCATCGGAGCAGCCAGGTGATGATGTGCTCCCCTGGCTGATGGGTAAAGTCTTTTCGCATATTCCGTAGCTCGGTTGAGGTCCGAGATAGAGAAGTCACCTCTTCCTTTTCTTCTTCTTCTTCATCATGTGGTGATAACTCCTGCTCAGATACTGTCCCAGGTGGTAACGTTTCTTCGTCTTGTTTCATCTTTCCTGCCTCTTCTTTATTTTTCCTCTTGCATACAGGGGCAACCGATATTGGTATGAGTTGGTCCTCTGGTTTAGCTGCAGTGATTATTACTGTGGTTTGGGTAGCCGCTGTACTTGTCACTGGGGTTTGAGTTGTGGCTGTACCTGCCACTGGTGGTGATGTAGCTGCTGTACTTGGAGCTGGATTAACTGCGCTGTCCATTACTCCGCCCTCAGATCCAGAGATGTTTTTTTCCTTCTGAAGATGCTGGACAGTGTTAAACAAGGCTCTGTAAGCATAAGCCAAGCCCCAGCACGTTGCCATGATTTGTCCATCTCTGGTGTGACCAGAGTGATCACACACCTCTTTTAAATGTTTTACTAATTTTTCTGTATTTTGCATTTGTTCATTGGTGAAGTTCCAAAGCACTGGAGGGACCCACTGGCCTCGATACTTGCCCATACTATCACACACACCCTGCCACTCATGACTGTCCAGCCTCAGAGAAAATCTCTCGGCCATCCTAGATTGTGGTCTAACCCCAGACATGGCCCACACCCCACTCTGCTTAACTCTCCGAACCAGACTAAATAGTTGTGAGTACAACATATTCAGTATGTGTGCCAACATGATAATTCCCGTCACCACCAGCAGGCAGATCTCAAGGTTATCTAAAGGCCATTCAAAACCTTCAGAATTCTCAAACAGTGTTGTAAATGGGCTGGTGGGGGGGCTGGGGGCACAAAAGAATGTCTCCTTCACAGGCTGACCACCGGAGGAGGTGAAAAGAGATGTGTAATTGCTAAAAACTTCCATTATATACCTCCCAAAGTATAGAGTTGGTGGCCACACTGGAAGCACAAACCGGGTCAGTTTCATGATCACTGAGTCTGTTGTATTAAAAATCCGTGCAATACTGTATAACGTAACAAGAATCTTAACCCAAAACCCAGATCTGAAAAACGTTAAGATAAGAAGAACCGGCTGTAAGTAAGGTGTCATACACTGAACCTGTGAGAACCAGAGCAACAACTTTGAGAGCCAATAAATCAGCATTGTGCCGAGTGCCTATTTTGTCTTTATCTCAACCCTTAAGTCCCGCACTTTGGGCGCCAAAAATGTGGTGGTTTAAGCTGTAAATTTCCCTTCTCCCTCCTTTTCCGCCCCCTCCCCCCTCCGATGGGGGGGAAATGGGGGGAGGAACCAAAGAAAATGTAACTCCCACGGGTTGAGATAAGAACAGTCCAGTAACTAAGATACAATACAAATCACTACTGCCACCACCACCACCAATAATAATGACAAAGTAAATACAAAGGGAGAGGATACAACCGTTTCGCTGCACGACCGAGCCGAGAGACTGCGCGCCGCTCCAGGGACCGCGCCGCTCCAGGGACCGCGTGCTGCGCAAGCCTCCCGCCCCCCCTCCCGAATCCTACTTCCTGGGCATGACGTGCTGTGGTTTGGAATAACCTCATTGGTCAGCCCGGGTCAGGCACCCTGTCTCCCCTCCCCCAGCTTTTCTCTCTTTCCCGGTGTAACAGGAGACTCTGTGGGGGATGGTGTGTGGGGGGGAAGCCGAACCCATGACACCCTACCCACATAATTTCTGTCAAGAGATGTCACCACATAGTAAGGCATCAGGAGTGTCTAATAATTTAATAAGCTAATTCTCTACAAAATGTCAGTGTAATAGAAGTCGTGAGAAAAAGTGAAAATTTTGTCCAAGTTATTTTTAATTATTGGGTTTGGGGTTTTTGAGAGTTAAGAGACAAAAACCTGAGACCTATATGAACCATATTCCCTGTTTTCCAAATCATAATGTAAGGCAGGCTGTCGGCCGATCCAAGATTGATTTATGAAACAGTGTCAGATCAAATCAGGTAAAAACATACTGTTTTTTATGAACAGCTGATTTTTAGCCAGGTTAAAATAATTAATCTGACCTCTATGCATACATCACTTTCATTTGCAATTTTCTGGATAATAAAATGATAGAAATCTGCATGTTCTCCAAAAAAAAAACAAAAAAAAAAACAACCAAAACAAAACCACTACCAACAACAAAAAAACCCCAACCACCAACAACAAAAAAACCCCACACAACCATGAAATTCTTCTGATATTGTAGCTGTGGCTGCTTCTGAACCTGTTTCTATTTTTATGGATGGTGGTATAACAAAGAGCTAAAAAATTGTACTAAAAATTTTATTAAGCTAAAAGAATATAAAAAAAAAAGTAGAAAATTACTTATATTTAATAAGACTGATAGAAAGCACCACAATAACATCACAAATCCTAACAAAGGGCCTATGCTAAAATTTTTCTGATATGGTATTTGTCTGTGGGATATGTAAATAACTTTTGTTTTTTTGAATTTGCAATTGCAATATCTTAAACTTCATATTGTCAAGGCTGAGGAAGATAACTCTAACTACAGAAAAAAATAAAGGATGCCTAAATGCCTTTTGTTTGAGACCTAATTTAAATTTAGACTTATATTCAGAATAAAGCAAACTGACATTTCAGGCTATCCCTGCAATGCACTCAGATGTAATATTAAAGGAAGATTATTCAGAAGTAAATGCTAAGACAACGTAGAGAAGGTTAACACAGAAAACTAATTAGTTCCCTTCAATCCAGTCTCCAAATGAGCCTTTTAGCCTTGCAGATTGGCTGCTGAGGTATGTCCCTTGGAAGAAAGGGATATAAAACTACACTGGAAGAACTGGAACAGCTAACAGTGTATTAACAGGTTCTGTAACACCTTGCCTGAGAACTGAATGAAGCTACTACATTTCATAAGCTTCTGGTATAATTATATTTTTGTGCTGGTATGTCATATTCAAGAGACTATTGGAATCCACTTATTTACAAATGTACCTAAAGATGGTTATTTTATCTAAGGTTCTCCTAACTTTGTAATTCTGTACTTCAAAACAGCTCTGAATAGATAAGTACTGCCAGCAAGCAATAAATGGAAAGAGTAAACAAAAACACTGAATGATAAATTTGCAAAGCTGTGTTCCAAAAGCAGATCAGGGAACACAATTAAACATTGGCAACTATCCTACATCTAAGTTTATATTTGTTTTAAATGCAGATTATCACTGGTAAGAATATAAAATCTTACAACCAAATTATACGGAGCTTACAAAAGTGTATGCAAGACCGTAATTTTCCTATGTACAGTGCTGTACTCAACTGCACTGCAGTAAAACCTTTTCCAAAGTCTTTTCATATTTCCAGTTATGAATTATTTTTTTCTTCTAAATGCAGGCAGAACGGTAGGAGGTATGTCTATAGTAGCTGATGCCCCTCAGCTGTTCTCTTTCACAAAACTTATCCTTTTGGTTCTTTAGCAGCAGAACACTTTGGCCCTCCAAAGCCACTTGGTGGGCTCCCTTGCTCAGCTGGACAGGAGAGGGTCAAGACGGAGACACCAGTTATTGTCATGGGCAAAACAGACTTGATTTCGGGAAAGAAAATAAATTAATTTATACAAATCAAATCAGAGTAAGACAAAGAGAAATAAAATAAATCTTGAAAATGCTTTTACCTCAGCTCCCTCATTCCTGGGATTCATTTTGCTCCCTTTTTTCTCTCCCTGCCTCCTTTGATGGTGCAGAGGGATGGGGAATGAGGGCTGTGGTCAGTTCAGATGTTGGCTCTCCACCCATTCCTCCTCAGGGGCAGGACTCCTCAGGCTCTTCCCCTGTTCCACAGTGGGTCACTTCATGGGATACAGCCCTTCAGGATCAGACTGCTCCAGTGCGCATCCCCCACAGGGTCACAAGTTCTACGACTCCCTCTATGGTGTGGACTCCTCTCTCCATGGGGCCACAGGTCCCAACAAGAGCCTGCTCCAGCGCAAGCTTCCCATAGGTTCACAGCTTCCTTTGGACATCCTCCTGCGTGGTATGGGATCCACACAGGGCTGCAAGTGGATAGCAGCTTCACGGTGAACCTCTATGGGTTGCAGGAGCGCAGCCTGCCTCACCATGGCCTGCACCATGGTCTGCAGGAGAATCTCAGCTCCAGTGCCTGGAGCAGTTCCTCGCTTCCTGCTGCACCAGCCTTGGTGCCTACAGAGCTGTTCCTCTCGCATATTCTCCTACCTCACACACTCCTATTTCTGGCTACAGTTGAAAAGTTTGTTTGCTTTGCTTCTGAAATGTGTTATCCCAGAGGTACTGCCACCATCACTGATGGGCTCAGCAGTGGGTCTGTCTTGGAACCAGCTGACATGGGCTTTATCAGACATGGGGAAGCTTCTGGCAGCACCTCAAAGAATCCATCTCTGTAGCTCACACACACCACCCCCCTCCCCCCGCACACTATCAAAACCTTCTAATGCAAACCCAGCACTGCCTAAATAATGAAGAATTTGCATGGAAGAAAAGCCTCTGATAATATGTTAATATTCCTCTCCTGTTTAACAGATGTTTATGTATAAAGTAATATCATATGTTATTTTATTAATTGGTGTCAGTAGAGAAAATCGGGCGTTTCCATGCAGTGGTTTTTGTGCACTTTCATAGAACCTGCTTCTCACTTATCTTTATCTTTGGGGAGTCTTTTTTGAATATTTGTATATTCCCAACTCTTTTTTAGTACCAAGGGCACTCAACATATGCTTTTGACTGTTTCAGTGTTATTTAACTAAAGTGGTTTTATTCAGCCTGTAGTTTTGGCACTGGCATTATCAAGATGCTTGGTTGTCCCTGAAGTTGTACGTAAGTAAGCAGAGTTAATGCTGTCTCAATTTACTGTTTCCTATTATTGTTATATTTCCACCCTGTGTGAGATTCATTGCAAAATTATAAAATGCCTCCTTTTCTATGCCTCTGATGGCACAGAAATATGGTCTATTTAAATTTAGACTATATGCAGTGTACACAGTTCAGGAAAAAGAGTTTGCTGGTAGAATGAGTAGTATCTGAAAGTAAACTTTATCTTACTATATAGAATCATTGTATAGTTACGCTATATGAGAAGAAAAGATATTTATAAATTAACTAGTTTGGTTTTTATAGATAACTCAAAATATTGACTTCCTGTTGACACTAAAATAAGTAATAAAATGCAGTGCATATTTTCCTTTTTTAAATATTTGAAAGAGAGCATATGTTTACTTTCATACTATTCTGCTTAAAAATGCTGACTTATAGGTCAATGTGAAGATTTCCAAGGACAGAGAGACTAAGTAAGTGTTGTATAAGCTATCTGTTTCTGGATACTTTTTGAAATAGAACACCACTCCACCCCCCCAGGAATAATTTTTTTGTTGCCTTGAAATTTCAGTGCTTCTGCTAATCTGTCTCTTTTTTATTCAAAAAACTCCAAGCTGTCCAATAGAAGACATTTCTATGAAAATAAGGCAGTAAGGATTGGCAGCTCATTTCAAGGATTCCAGAGTATTCAAACAGAGTCCTTATTTAGGAGTGCATTTGGTATGAAAAGTTAGTATCTTTTCAAAGCAAAAGTCAAGTATGTTTAGCTTGAAGCATGAAGTTAAGCATACATGATCCTAAAGAAGAATCAGTATCTGGCAATAGAGGATTCAGAGCAGCCCTGTGGAGAAGGACTTGGGGATGTTGGTCAATGAGAAAATGAACATGAGCCGGCTTCAGTGTGCGCTCACAGCCCAGAAAGCCAACTGTATCCTGGGCTGCATCAAAAGGAAAGTGACCAGGAGGTCGAGGGAGGTGATCCTGCCCCTCTACTCTGCTCTAGTGAGACCCCACTTGGAGTGTTGTGTGCAGTTCTGGTGTCCTCAACATAAAAAGGACATGGAACTCTTGGAACAAGCGCAGAGAAGGGCCATGAGGATGATCAGGGAACTGGAGCACCTCCCTTATGAAGATAGGCTGAGCAAGTTGGGCCTGTTCAGCCTGGAGAAGAGAAGGCTGTGTGGAGACCTCGGAGCAGCCTTCCAGTATCTGAAGGGGGCACATAGGGATGCTGGGGAGGGACTCTTCATTACAGACTGTAGTGATAGGACAAGGGGTAATGGGTTCAGACTTAAACAGGGGAATTTTAGATTGGATATGAGGAAGAAATTCTTTAGTGTGAGGATGGTGAGGCACTGGAATGGGTTTCCCAGGGAAGTTGTGAATGCTCCATTGCTGGCGGTGTTCAAGGCCAGGTTGGACAGAGCCTTGGATGTCATGGCTTAGTGTGACGTGTCACTGCCCGTGTCAGGGGGGTTGGAACTAGATGATCTTAAGGTCCTTTCCAACCCTAACTATTCTATGACTCTATGATATGTGCTGCAAAGAGGTGTCTAAATAAATTATATTTTGTGATTGTTTCTTTAAGAATTTATTAAAAAAAAAACCAAACACAAAACAAAGCCAAAGCAACAAGCAAGCTAAAAAAAAAAAAAACAAAAAAAAAAAAACCAAACTAAAAAAACCCCACCATAACAGAAACAAAATCAAACACACACAGAAAAAAAAAAAAAAAGGAAAAGGCAAACAAAATCAAACCCACAAAACAACCAACCAAAACTCAACAGAAGGGCCCTAAAATAAAGAGGGAATGTGCAGAAACTTTGACATTGCAACTATGTAATTGATAGGAGAGTTTAAGAAAAATCTGCTGTGAATGGAAATGCAGATCTAGTTGAGCGTATTAGGGAGATGTAAGTTTTGCCCACTGTGCTTTAAAAGCTGTGAATTAGGAGGGTTCTGATGGAATTATTTCAGAGAAGCTGTTAATAAGAAATTAAATATTTCAAACATATGCAGTATGTGAAAGAGCTGCTGCATCACTGAGCCTACCAAAGAGTGAAGGGAGCACTTAAGGTGAATAAGGTTTATGCTGAAAAGCTAAGTGATTTGAAAAAGCATAAATTAAAGTGTCAGAGGAGGAACTTGAAAAACATCCATCAGAAATAGGAGAGGTCCAGAGGAGGGTGGCAATATAATACAAAACCTGGGAAGGTTTTGTAAAAAGATAGATATAGAATGTTTAGAACCCTGTTTGTGGAACAGAGTGGAGTGAAATGGGAGATAAGAAACATGAAAATACCAGCTATAAAAAAAAAATTTATTCCTTTTATAACTGTGTATGTATTTTTTCATCAAAACATAAAGATAGCCTGGGACACTCACTGCCACGAGCTGTAGGATATTGAATGGTTTCTGTTTTGGATGTACTATGTAATATTGTTTTTTGCAAGAGGTAGAGTCAAAGATTTGTAGACATTTCAGTGCATCAAACATAAAACATCAACACATAAAGCAGAGTAATGATGAAATTTCTTTTAAAACTGACTTATTTTTTACTATAGAGTTTCTAAAAATTTCCCTGGAGTACCTATTTGAAACTTAGACAAAGGAATAGATTAGAGGCATTATTAGTTCTAACTAATGTGCAAGTTCCTACAGTAATCCTTAATTCAACATACAAGATGTTGGCAATCCTGTTTCAGTTTAGAAAATCACTCCAAGAATGTATGTATCTTCAAGAATCTATATATGTGTAGTTTGCTAGTATGCTTTTCATAAATTGGCTTTCAATATTTTATTATTATTTTTTTATTTGTCTATGATTAAGTATGCATAACTGAATTTTAAGTATTCTTCAGCTGTCAGTTTCTTCTGCATTATTGGCTTCTAGCCAAGTTTCATTAACTCATTTTTCATTTCCTTAAAGTCTGAATTCTAAAAGCCTGTACTTTAGCTTTCTATTGCATATTAGATATAATATATGCAGAAATGACTAAATGTAATAACTGGTATGAAAAGTCACTCCTTAGGAATTTTACAGGAATGTGAAATACGGTATCCAGAAATTGAGTTACTTTGTGCACTGTCTTAAGAGTAGAGGAAAAAATACTAATGCTTACCATCTTTCCAAGTAATGGAACTATAGCTGTAAGTTTACATCGTGAAAATCAAAGCATCTTGGAGGTTAGAATTTGTCCATAAATAGGGTTTTTTCTAATCTTTTTTGTGGTCTATAAACATTCTAGTGTTCTGCTGCAAATACGTTTACAATACCATTAAAATAAATAATTTATTTCCCTTTACAGCAAATTACCTGTGATCTATATCAAATACGCTTATTGAATCTAAGCTTTTGGAAAAAAATGTATACAAAATAAAAGATAGGAAAACTCAGGAATAAATGAAGAGCTGGTTTGGATAAATGAATAAAGTAACCTAGTCTATCTCTGAATATTAATACATATAGTTAACTTACAATAATTTGGATCCTCTTCAGTTCCACTCACATGGAGAGAATGACTAATTGAAACCTTATTTATCTCTGGATATTTTTTTTTTTTTACTTTCTGCATGTTATTTTCTGGAATTATTTTCTTAAGATTGAATACTGAGTTGTTTTGTAAGCTAAACCTGCAAATAAAACAGTTAGTTTAGTCCTGGGCCTGGTGACATGGTTCACTGAATTCTTTGCCGATACCTTAGAATGAACGCTTTAAACATTAAATATTAATAAAATGAGGCACAATATTATTAACAGCTTACCCATCCAAAAATTGAATTGGTTAAAACACAGAAAAAAAGTTTTGATAACAGAGAAAGACAGTATAACTAAAACGTAAAGCTGACATGATGTGTCTAATTGACCCGAAAATGTTGAAGTCCCTTGGGTGACTATAGTTTAGTTCTAAAGGCAGTTCTAAACTATTCTGAGTCAGGTCCATATAATGATTTGTTCCTTAGAATAAACTAATATAGGCACAGCTATGTACAAATGTATTTTCTTGATATTGATGGTGTTCTACTTTCTCAAAGACATGAAGCAGGAATTATTAATATAAATAATATTAAATAATTCATCATTTTTAAAGGGCTAGAGATGAGGAATAGATAAATTTATAGCTTGGTGATTTTTTAAATTTTTGTTTGTTTTTTTGTTTCTTTTGTACTTGGAATAAAGTCAGACATGAACTAAGAGCCTCATTGATGTAGCACCAGATATTTTTTTTTATGTTATTTATTTTCTTCCCATACTTTTTTTTTTTATTTTATTACTTTTTTTTTTTTTCTTTCTTGTAAACCTCTGCTTCTTTTACCTAATGGGATCTTTCTTCTGCTACTTCTTCTCTTGGCTTAAAATAAGATTAAAAAGACTATATACTAGATTATCTTGAGTAGTTTTAGAACTTCTGTCAGGTAGTATTGTTGTTTTTCTACGCTAGTATAATTTTAGAAGTCAGGTAGCTTTGTTTCTTCCTCACATAATATTTATGTTCACCTAATTTGAAATTATTGGAGTCTTTATTTGTAAGAACTTTTTCCAGTTTAATCTGGTGCCCAAGGCACTCTTGCAACTACACCCATTTCTACAAAAATCAGGCATCCCTGTTAAACATTTGGCCTTCCTTAATGCAACATGAGGAGAAAGGACCCAGTAAAGGGCATAATTCCAGAGAGTTCAAAGGGAATGTGGCGTTATCAATGGAATTAGCTGATCACTTCCAATTTAGATAAAGCAGCCTACTTCCTGGAAGGCACAGCATATTGAGTCTGTTTCTCTTTTGCCACTAAATTAATGCATTATGTCTCAAAAACTGGCCTGAAATTCCTTGACACATCCCAGACTAAAGAATCTAGTTTGCTGCGAATTCTCCGTAGCAGCTTGGCTTGCTTTCACCTGAAATACACCTCAGTTACCGGCTGATGTTCAGGCACTTCTGAGGTCATTAAACCATCAGTTTGATCCTATTTGAAGTATCCTAGATATAGACTGTGAACCATGCTGTGTTCTTTACTCTATAAATATAGTATAAAATGAAAATTTTAAATCCAAAGACTGAAAGGACGATTAGATGTTTTGTATGATATGTGGCAAGCAAAGTATATCAGCAACCTTATCAAGGACACTGCATTCATTAAAGCAGCAACTAAAAATAATTTTTACAAGGCATGAGCTTTTCACATTGATATGAAGGATGCCTGTTTTCAAAGAAAGAAAATCCCAGTATGTTGAATTAATTTCTCACTCATGCTGAGAGCGGGAAGCAGCAGAAGAAACAAAATGCTTGTAAAATACGTTGCAGTATGGAGCCTAAAACCAGTTCATGCAATAGTGTAGAGTACTTCCAAATGTACTCATGGCTGAAAGTGTCAGAGGGAGAGGAAGAACAAATACCCCAATTGAGGCAACAACTGATTTGCACTTTGCCCAGGTTCTGTAGTCTTGAATAGAGCTTAAATTGAAAATACCTACAGAATTTAAGCATTTGGGAAACTTGTCAGCTTATTATTTCTTTATCTAGGACTTAAAAGCCCATCTTGAGAAAAATTGTAGTTAATGGTTCCTTGATGCCCATGGGAAAGGGTAGGATTATTTAGGATTTAAAGTGTCAGGCAGAATGTGAGGCACCAGTTTGTTTATCTGCATTGAAATTACCCAATCTCAAATACTTGTTAAAGCTTTATTGATTTCAGTGTATCACCTTATCAATGCTACATGTATATATATATTATATATATATTATATATATATTATAATATATAATATATACACACACAGAGAGCTTTGGAATCTGATTAACAAAAAAGGCAGAATAGTTTTGGCAGGACAATACATGCAATATATTTTTCCTACTTAAAATGATGAAAAAATTGAAATGCATTATGTCCTAGTAACTTATAAGCTAACTTGAAAGTAAAATCAAAACCAGAATGAACTACAGGAAAAAAGCAGATTTTATTTAGTTTCTACTTTTAATATTTCTTAGTAGATGTTTAATGATATAAAAGAGAGAGAAAAGCCATTAAAATAATTAAGCAAATATAAATTTGCTAAATCAACTTCTTAGTCTAAAAATATATATTATGTGGTAAACATTGTTAAATGAAAAGATATTCCTGTTTTTATCAGAGTGCAGTTATTTCAGCATCTAATAAACTACTAATCTGGAGACTTGAATAACCTCAACATAACCAAATACGTTGCAACTTTCTTCAGCTGCCCCAGTTTCCATATATCAGTGTTTTGTAGTCAAAGGAATGACCTTGTTGCTAGGGCAATTCATGGTACATGGAGAAAATTGTGAGAGTCATAGATAATTTATTCTGATTCTAAACCTTCTCAAATCAAAGGAGATTTTCCTCTTCAGTGAATTTAGGACCCACTAGGATTTTAAGAATCAGACTGATACTTTTCTTGGTACATGTGATGCTTTTTAGTCTTGTTTTTTATGAGAACACATTTCTGAACTTGAGCTAAATTCTACCTGTAACTGCACTTGTATGCTTCCTTTAGACTGATGACTCATGAAGATCTAAGGTGCTTTCAGTTAACAGAATACATACTGAAGCCTTAATACTTAAAGACATACAAAGACAAAACATGCTCCCAAAGAATGAAAAATAATATCCTGTAATTTTAAACTAGGATTATACATTTCATGAAATAAAAAAGAATAATCAGTAACAGCAAGTGTTCTAAAATTACTTTGATTCTAGTTAAATATATATGATGTAGTTCTCTAGAGATGCCACTAAGCTGAGACAGATTCACATCTTTGATGCTTGGGAACCAGAGATACAAAGCTGACTAACTGGGTCAGTGGATGCAGTTTATGGGAAGTGATTGCAACAGATGCTGTGTTTCCAGGGGTGGTACATAGACAGTTATGGTAGTTAATGACATAATCCTCTCAATTTAAAGTGAAAGTCTTCAAAGTCCTTTTAGTCACATAAACTTTTTCATCTTAGTATTCTTAAAGAAGTTGGGAAGGGAGAGAAATTGTGGATACTTGATTCAATTGGCAGATAGGTATTGGAGAAAGAAATGACTTTTCCTGGCAGGCCTTTGCACTGACTTCTGTAGCCCTCTTTTGCAATCCCTGTTGTCCATTCCTAAGACCTCTTTGTCCTGGGTTCAGCAGCAGCAGTCATTTTTCTCCTTCTTGGTAGCTGGTGCAGCACTGTATTTTTTTTTTTTTTTTTCGAGCACGGGATCAGCGCTGATAACACCAGTGTTTTCAGTTGCTGCTTGACAATGTTTTGGTCTGGCCAAGGACTTTCTGAGTCTCATGCTAGGCCAGGGAGGAGGGGAAGCCGGGAGGAAGCAGAGGCAGGACACCTGACCCAAACTGACCAAAGAGCTATTCCATGCCACAGCACATCATGCCGAGGATGTAAAAAACTGGGGGCAGGAGCCTGGAAGTCTCTCTCTCTCTCTCAGTTAGGTCGGGTGGTGAGCGGTTGTATCCTCTTCCCTTGTATTTCTCTTGTCATTATTATTATTGGTGGTAGCAGTAGTGATTTGTGTTATACCTCAGATACTGGACTGTTCTTATCTCAGCCCATGGGAGTTACATTCTTTCGATTCTTCTCCCTATCTCTCCCCCCCCCCCCCCCCCCATAAGAGTTGGTGGGAAGAAAGAGGAAGGAGTAAGTTAACAGGCTGCGTGAAATTTGCAGCTTAAACCACGACGCTCTTCTAGTTAGAAAACTTCACTAAAGCATATCTTGGACTTCCAGTGCACAAAATGTGGTCATTTCTCATCAATCATTACTTAAATTGTGTTTGTTGAAAATGAAAAATTTAATGTATCTAAGTATAGTTTACTTCAGTTAGAATTATTTAAACCAACAACTTCCAATCATATTAAATTATATTAAAGTTGCTATTTATTTAGTATTCTGCTGCACAGGGGAAATGGTATTACTTACAGTGCAAGTTGTTGTGAGCACAGTCAGAAAACAGTGCTGTAAGCTTGCAATATATGTCAAAGTTATTCTAATTTACCACTACAGAAGCTTAGACAGACTTTCCATGTAACGATGCATACTTATTCACTGTGCATACTGATTAGATTTTTTTTGTATAAGCCACTTTAATATTTTTTGGTGAGTTAAAGATTTTTTAACATATAAAGGTTGAGAATGATTTTCTAAGTACCAAATTTACTTGCCTGAAATACTGAGTATTATAATTGTATTTGGTTTTAGTTTCCTGAAATTGCATTTGAAAGTAGTGCAGTTAGGATGTTTTAGACCACATCCTCTTCTGGTGTTGGTTACTTATTATCTGGATGTCTATTTTGCTAACACCTAAGGAGGATGAAACTCTTCAATTCTGGCAGCAGCATCCTCAGAATCACGTCACTGTACTTCACTATAATGGATTATTACACATATGCCGACCAACAGTCATACAGCCATGGTTTGTTTATTGACCAATAGTGTATGTGTATCTAATCCAAGTGATACTTGGATAAAAGCATAGTGGAAGTAGTATTTGGATCATGATGTCAAATTAGATTTGATTTGAAATCTAATTCTATTTCAAATAGCATTAGATGTGTTGAAATTTTTCTTCAAAGAAGTAGATTTTGATAAAGCATAAAAGGAGAAGCTAAAAAACCTGGAGGTGTAAGACTGCTTTGTCCTCAAGGACTGGTGTGCGTGTGTGCATGCATGTGTAGAGGGATACCGCATTTTTAGAAAAGTAATTATGTTCTTTTTCCTTCCTTGCCATTAACTTTTTGCCTAAATTGATATTTTAGTAGGCAGTCTTCCGTCCACGTGGTGATAAATAGCAGGTTGTTCAACATGAATAGCAACTTTGCCTTAATGAAAACCAACATTAAACCAAATAAGGAAATCTCTGGACTGCAACAAGCGTGTTCCTGCTTAATAAGTTTCCCTTGTCTATAAAGTACAACCACATATTAGAAAAAGTTCATGAAGTGAGAGTTGGAAGACATCAATAGTAATGTATTTGAGTTGCAAAATTCACTGCAGAGTGAATGACACACAGCTTTAGTTGTCATCTGAAACCATTAAACCTTCTCATAATCTACATGCTGATGCCAGAACAATCAGACAACAATATTTCACTAGCAGCACTTCTGAAATCTATCATTTTGCTCAGCTGCTGTTAAGATGCCTCAGGTTTTCCCCCAGCAGAACAAATTCTTGATGTGTTCAGCTTTTATTGCCAAGTAAGTTATTTTTGTTTCATCTCTCAATTTTACAAAATTGTTCATAAGAAATAATCTTAATGAATATATGCAGTGGTCAAAGTGTAAATGGATTGTTCTTAAACAACAACCATATTACTTGCAGGATGAAATCCAAGCATGCTGTCTCTTAGGGACATCTTTTCATAGTTCCTGGTTAGTAAAACACTATTTGCAGTTCTTGAAAAGAGTACCAGAGGCAAATCACAATGAGCTAGTCATATATAAAAGAAAATAATAAGAATTGAAATAAACATTATGTGAGCTGTAGATGGCACAGTAGTGCACTTGGAATCGATATTAATGTTGCTTCCAAAAATTAAGAATAGAAATGCACATGTAGAATAAAAAGATAAGATTTCCTTACACACATCTCAGTGATGAGAAGTGGTTTTAAGATGGCAATTTGTTTCAGATGTCCACTAAAGAGTTAAGAAACTCAGTCTTTCTAGATATTATGAAGTTAAACCATCTGCTCTGCTTTGAAGTCCGTACTAGATCCTTTGCTATCTAAACCCACCATCTGGTGAAACAATATTGTATGTATGCAGTTAAATCCAGGGGTTAAGAAGAACAGTAGTTGCTCTTTCAGCCCATGGATGGATAACAGCTGCTAAGACACCATGTGGATTATGAAGTGTGGAAGGGTCTCATTGTCCTACATACTTTCTTGGGCTTTGGTATAGAAAGAAGTGAGTTTTACTCATAGTGGAAGGATTGAATAAATGCTTCCTTGTTGAATCCTTGCCTAAAACAGATCCCAGATCTGAACACTCCAATCACCTCTCCTAAATATATTTCTGCTAAAATATATTTCCACGTTAGAATAGGTCATTACTAAGCTGTTCTGTATTTGTTTTACATCTTTCTGAGAGGCGAAATTTCAGTCAGACTTACCACTAATGCAGACTAATCACTTGGGCTTTTTTCTGCTTACATTAAATGTAAATCTGTTTTGTCCTGCAGGGAACTGGCAGATAGAATTTACCTTGTATCTTGTTCTGTGCCTTACTCAATGGCCATTTTGTAATCTGTAATAATAAAGGGGCAAAATCTCATTCCTATCTTTCTGAAGTTTGTCCAAATAAAAGAAGCTTTCTTGAGAAAGAACTGCATTACTCTATATTAAGAGCTATGAGCATCTGAATGATGGAGAGCATGGAGAAGATCTTTTTTGAATTTATCATCATAGTGGAATGCTATGCCGGTTACTTTCATCAAAGTGGCGTAATCAGTGCACACATCTGAGTAAATGAGGACTATAAACCAGATTTCTGTGAAAAGCGTGATTCTTCATTGTAGTGGATTAATTATCAAGCTTAGTGGAAATTAACAGTTTGTTTCAATTTAATAATAAATATTTTAATGTAAAATATAAATACCTATATTTTAAACATGCTGATAGAAAAAGTAGCAATGCAGTGTAATAAAGCTGAATAAGCATTTTAGTTCAGGTATTGATGATTTTTTCAGTGTTGTAAATAATTAATAAATTTTTTAAGTTTCAAAAAATATTGAGACAATACTTGCCCTTATTTTCCATACGGCATAGTAAAGACTCTTTTGAGGACACTTGGTTGGCTAATGTGGCTTCAAGCTAAGCGTTTATACATTGCAAGGTTAGTGATCAGTCATAAATCATAAATCAGTAGTAACACTAGATATGTAAGTTAAACAGTTGTTATTTGACTTAATTTTAATGGATTTTTAAATATAGAAAGATGGTCTCTTTCATCTTTACTACTTTATTTGCTTTTAGTCAGCTTAAACATCACCTAATAGCCATTTGCTTCCTTTTTTTTTTTTTTTTTAAAAAAAAATAAATAAAAAGGAATGAATAATCATATCGCCAAAATAAGGTTTCAAAGAAAATGGCCACAATAATCTTAGAATGTAGGTTGATCTGTTAGCTTAAATACAGCATTACACAAGTTGATATTTTTAATGTATTGAGCAAACAAATCATAATAATATAAAGCAGTTAATTTGGGGTTAAACAGCATCATGTGAAGGGCTTGAATCAGTACAGACAATTAATTCAGGCAAATTATTGTGCTTTTTAATCCTAAATGAAAACCAGAATAAATAAGAACTTCATCCTAATTAAGGTGGTTATTAACTTGTAGAACTGAACATTAGTAGCTCACTCAAAAATATATTCTAACATGTTTAATTACAACTTCATTAAAATTTTTTAAATTTCTAGTCAACTTGAATTAAATGAAACTTAGTCGGTTTTAAAGAAATACAGAACTTAAACCAATGCAGGCATATACTAAAACAGTTTTGAAATCTGTGTTTTAAAATTGTTGGGTGAAATTAATATAAAAGATATAGCCAAGGTCAGACGGTGGATATTTTCACTGTGTGGTCGTGAATTTATAGTGTTCTTGTAACATAT
This sequence comes from Myiopsitta monachus, assembly GCA_017639245.1. Taxonomy (NCBI): domain Eukaryota; kingdom Metazoa; phylum Chordata; class Aves; order Psittaciformes; family Psittacidae; genus Myiopsitta; species Myiopsitta monachus. Next base: position 95,036,856 of record CM029941.1, on the reverse strand, counting down.
TTGCAATATAATTTCAAATTCTCACACCTAAAATCACAGTTTAGATAATATTGTAGTTAATGCGTGTATTTGTCCTAGAAAGCAATTGTCTGCCTAAAAAAAGCCTCTGCGGCCTGAAGCTATCTCATTAACAAGTAGAACTTATCTGAATAATTTTTCTTATTGTCAGCCTGAGAGAAGCTGTCTACCATGCAAACCCAGGAAATTTTAAACAAAGAATACTCTTTGCACCTAACCAAAAACTTTGTAGTGAAAACAACATTTGTAATTTTAAAGTTATGTAAATTTTGAGGTGATTCTTATAATCTGTTTGAAACATTTTTCAAAAGAATAATTAACACCCCAAAGTTCTTCTACAATAAAAAAGTAAAAATTCTTTCATATTAAAATCAGACACATTTAGAGACTAATCTTTTTTAATTTTTTCCTTTTTTTTAGTGTTAAAAGTATTAATACATTTGCCATTTTAGATGTAGCAGAGGTATGTGCGGTTTTTTGAAACATGTACATTCAGGGCTGAAAACATTTTTGAAAGAGAAGTTAAGGAGTTTGGTAGTCATTTTACTTTTTAGGCACTACCTGCTGAGAAAATTATCCTCAAAATTACTTACATCCTTCTCATTATTTGCTGCACAGGTGTCTGATGACCATTGTCTTAGGGGACATTGAAGTTTCCTTTTTTCATGAGTACAGTGAGATGTATTTCATATAAGAATCTTTACCCATGGGAAAAAGCAGATGAAGCACTTAGTGGACCTGAAGTTCTTGGAAGTGCTACTGCAGTTTTTCAAATTGGGGGAAAATGGCAGTAAGAATAGGGATAGCTGGAACCCCCTTCTCTAAGTTTTAGAAACAGAAATATTTTCCTTATGTGGAGTGTGCTCACAATTTCACTTGTATGGCTCTGCCCTGTGGCAGTCTATTAACCCACGTTATATACATGAAGGTTTTTGAACATCTGTGGTAGGTGAAAAAACTTCCTAAAGCAAAAACCTTTAGTGAAAGTCTATTCATAATTACTGAGGATAAGGATGGACTAATAAATTAGGTAGCAAAGCTATTAGGAAAATTATTGAGAAGAAAAAAAAGCTACCCTAAGTATAGGAATGGATCCCAGGAGAGCGTGTGATTTTGGCCTAAATTCTCACTTTCTGGGCTCTGGTTCCTTGTGCAGAATTGAAAGCCATGTTTTGTTGTGCCTGCCTTTATGGGTTTGAGCAGCTGCATTCTCTTTTCCTTCTGATGAAACCATAAAACTGCACTCCAGTCAGTGCCTCAGGCCTCCATAGATCATGTATCCAGGGAAACAAGTCTTGTTCATCTTGAGTTAATTCTTGCTCAAATTACAAGCACTCTGTGGATTGGGACAATTGTTTCACCTTTTCTTCGCCCTGCAGAAGGGGAGTTAGCCAGTGAGTCATGGTGGGGAATAGAATACATGCTCATCAACTATGGGAAGGTCCATGATCTCTACAGGTAGGTTGCTGGCAGTTTCTAATTACCAAAGTAATGTTCACAAAATTGTAACAGGATCAGAATGTCACCTTGAATTTCAGTTTAAGGGAGAACCACTTTATTTGTCTAACATTTTCCCCGCCTTCAGGTTTCTTCTGCTCCTCTTTGATTCACTCTGGCAAAGCATTAGTGGAGAAAATTGTACGTATAATTGAAGGAATACCAGAGAATGTAGGCTTATGTCAATGAGATTGCAGAAGATAAAACTCAGTAATAAGGAGAAAGCATGTGAATAGCAGATGAAGCTCTAATTTTCACTGTTTTGTTTACCTGCATATTTTTGAAACCTTAAGACCAAGAAGAACTCCAAACAAGAACCTGGATGGAATAAAACAAACAAACAAAAAACAACAAAACCCAAACCAATCCAAACCAGAAAAACTGGAGTTTTTTTTCTGTTCACGTACAGCTTCTGCAGTCTGAGGGATTTTTCTTTCCTTCTTCAGTCACCTGAGATAACCACATAAACAGCAGTTGCTGTTGATACATGTCAAGGTGTATATCATAAAAAAGGTACTAGATATTAATTCAGATGAAATGGATCTAACTGTGGAGAGACAGTTCATTATTGTAAGCTTGCACTGTGCTGCATGGAAGACTTTGACATAGAAAACAATGATATCTTGTAGCATATTCTGTGCTGCTATTTTGGATAAGACAGGCTACTGTCATGTGTTGCTGATCCTAGGTTTAAATAGTGCAGGAACTAAAATTTGTCCAGGAGGGAGGTGAAGAACAACAACTGTATAAGCAAGTTGTCATCCTTGACATCTTTTTCCTAAAATTAAAGGGGGGAAAAAATGCTAATGGCATGAACTGACTTGTGGAAAGCAGCTGACAGCATGAAGTTGGCAGTTGTTGAGTAACAAACTCATAATACAGCTGAAAGTGCACTCAGAAGTCTTAGCTGCCAAAGGGAATAGACATAGAGAAAGACATAATGAAATGTAAGTCCCCACGTACTCCAGTTATCAGGGCTACTATGCCATCACCCTAAAGAAAAGTGCAATACTGATGCTCTATTTTCTTTACAGAAAAATCCATTTTCTTAGGAATTAGCCCAGGTAATTGGAGAGAAGACAGGTGAGAAGGGGAGGGCTGGACATGACGGACTTCATTCTGTGCTTAGGCACAGAAACAGGAAACAGCAATGGAGAAGACACCTTAGGTTACCTTGTCATTCTCCTTGACAGGGCAGAATGATTATTTATGACATAGCTAAGCATCTGCCTTGGTTCTTTTAAATCTATAACACTGCAAGAACAGTATATGTTTGTAAGTCGCTCTGTCTCCCTCATCCATTTTTTTGTCAATGTCGGATTTTATGCAAAGACTAATAACCAGCGCATGTCCCTGAGTTCTGAATTCCCACCTCAAATATCTTTTATACAGAAGTTTCTTGTATTTCCTCAAGTTTTCCCAGCTGTGTGACAAAAACAGCACTTAACATGTATAAAAAAAAAAAGGAAAAAGAAAGAAAAATCATTAAATTGAGTTGATTTTATTTTACCATTGTTTATTCTATATTCTGTTCAGAGTCTAACTCCATCAGCAATTCAACCTACTGGTTATCTAATGCAATACCTTTCATGAGACTAATTGTTCATTTACTTTAGATTAGATCTGTTCTGTTTGCTCTTACTGAGCACATTTGAAAGGTGAATAACTTACTCAAAATATTGTAGTCTTAAAACCCTCTTTGGATTATTGAAAATTATTTGTACTAATAGCCAAAGTTGTTTGTTTGTGAGATTTCTACATTTAGCCTACAATGCTTGTCACATTCACAATCCAAACATCTTTTCCCCAGATAACCTATTTTCTTAATTACGTATTTCCAGCAACATGAAAAGTTCCTTTTGATTTAGAAGAGGAATTGATCAGTTTATTGGAAATGCATAGAGACACCAAATTAGCTACTTGTGGAACTGAAATTTGTTCCCTTTCATGCATGGATATGGAAATGTTGCATTTAGAGAGCTGTACCCTTGGTGATCTGGTGTAATTTAAGAAAAAAAATTGCAACACCTCTGTTTCCATCTTCACACAATTTACATGTCCCTTTTCTTGTTACATCAAAATGAAATAAATTAGAGTAAATCCAATCCCACACAACAGTGTTGGAGAGGAAACGCTCAGATGGTTAAAAATGTCATTATTTTGTGCCTTTTTTATTATGTAAGAAGAAGAGAAATTACTTTGCAACTAATAAAGTTTCCAATAAGTGTATGTGTAAAAGGAATAGAATATTCTGTTTCCATTGTAGCACAATTATAAAGAAATAATTTGACAGGTCCAGTTTTTCAGCATTATCTGATGTAATAGAAAAGTAAAAAAAAGAACAAAACTGTATGGCAAGTTGGACTATTTATGCTGACTTCATAAGCCCAGCCAGAGTCTGCTGTTCAAATCTCATTTACAGTGTAATGTAAAAAAACTTAAAACCCCCACTTAATCATGATTTTGACTTGCTAAAGAGAGGGAGAAATCTATAAAGCACAGACAGCGTGAGGGTATTTGTTGACTTGATTCATATACTATCTTGCTTTCAGGTCTTTTTAAGTTCAACAGATATAAGCAATCAGATTCATTAACTATTAAAGCATTAAGCTTGTTAATGGCATTCAGCAGCCTCACAGAGTATGATTTAGTTTAGCTCTTGAAATAGCTTTTGCTGCAAAGCTCCAGCACAATTCTGAAGGTTAATATCTTTGGTCACCTTACAAGCAAGAAAGCACAGAAACCAGATGACTTGTGCAAGATCACCTGCTTGTATCTGGCTTAAGGGACATTGACATTGACTAGCCTATTTTTACTTTGCATGTTAATCTCTGTCTGCTATTATCAAGAGGAAAAGGCTGAGTGTACCGACTTGAGATGACAGCTAAAACCAATCAAATTCATCTACTGTCTTTTTGTGCGCTAAGGTTTGTTTTGGATTAAGTAATACATGCTCTATGTGAGCAATTAGAAATCAGACAGCAGTAAAACAGTACGTTCTGAGACAACACTAGAAGTACAAATATTCCCTTTTTCTTTCTCTGGCAAACATCCATATGCTTTTTATAGCCCTGAAAGACAGCTTTCTGAACCAGAAAGTAGGACTTAAAGACGTCAAGTGAAATACATCACAAACTTATGATTTCAGATCTTGAGACAATTGTGCTGAAGCTGAATAAAATCAGACTGGAATAAAATAGCAAATTTTGTAACTCATCTCATTTAGGTAGAAGAAAAGTGCTGAAATTATTTTGAAAAATCTCTCTCACATTGCTGAAGAAATGTACTTGAATTTAGATAAAACAAGTTACTGTGCAAGTGACCTGCATCTTATAGTCCACAGGTTTGGTTTGCTAAATGAAAAGATTTCTTTGGATTGCTTTGCTTTGAAGAGGACACCATAACCAACCTGATAAAGCAGTATAGTTCTAGGTAGCATTTACTTGCCTAATTTGCCTTCACCACACTTCTGCTTATTTGTGCCTGCATGCCTAGTTATTCGTAACTTGCCACAATGTGTCTGGAACATGTAGTTAATACAGGATTTACAAGCAGAAAGCAAGTATGCTGCATATTTTCCAAATGGAGTGCATAGCATCATAAATAATGCAATTTCCAAACTTGAATCTGGATAAATTGTTTGCAGTTTCCTGAACTGAAAGAGCTTAAATATAACATACCTTTATCAGAATCTACTGACATAGGCCAACATTAAATTTCATGCTTTAATTTCAACATAGTCTTTCTTGAGGTGAAATTAACACTGAAAAAAAATAATATACCTTCTTTTTAGTTCTGAAAACATTTAGAGATACCTTTAGAAAATGAACAGCATTTTGGGTGAAGAGCATTATACAGTGCGACCTGCATATGCTTTAAAGAGGCATTTAAAAAAGATAAAAAATTTCCTTTTATTCTACATACATTTACCAAGGAAACATTCACCATTTTTTTTTATTTTTATTTTTTTTTTTTTTTAACAGGCATTTCAGGCTGTTACTGTTGACTGACTACTGCATCTTTGTGTGTTACAAAATGCCCAGGCAATATTGATGTTTTCCTTGTCAATCTCTGAACAGTTAAGCCCTCTTCTTTTTACTGTGGTTAGGATTCCAGCCAATTTTTAAGATTTTGAGAAAAATCTCCACTGTACCGTGCTTAGATATCGTGATCATAAAACATAAAATGACCATGTAACCCTCCTGTGTTAGTGTTACAGAAGTGATTGTATATTAGCTTTATACATAACGAAACCCTTGTGAGACAGTAGCTTTAAAAGCTTCCTCATAAAGATGAGGAAGATAATTCTTATTTTTGCCTCATTTAGAAAGGTTGTCCACCAGTTAAATTAGTATTAAATGCATTTTCAAATTGGAGTTATCATAAAACATATGTTTCACCTTCTCTGTCATATTCACCGGGAAATCTCTATTGGCCACTTTACCATCATCTGAACAATTCTAGATTTCAACTGTTTAAGGGTTTGGGATTTTTTCTCTTTATGGATGACAGAATAGTTAAAAAAAAAAAAACACATTGTCAGTACATAGAAAGGTGATTAAGTCTGTTCCTTTGCACAACACTAAAGTTTATAACTCTGGTAGATGTTTGTACTTCTGTGTTTATCTTTGAGGGTTTTTTTGCAGCTGCCTTCTATGTATGTAAAGATTTTCTTAATGTCTGATTTTCATTATTTGCTGATCTGCATTAACAGATTAACAAATTATTATGTTCTAGATCTCAAATCATTCTTACTGTTTCCTCTAGATTCTTTCGACATTGTCTTTCCACAGGATCTTTAGAGTGTTGAATGAATAAAAGGATTCCTCCAAGTGACTTGCATAAAATCTTATTGATTCAGTAATATATTACCCTATTTAAAAAAAAGTATAAATGGGAAATTGCTGATTCTTATTTAGTTTGTGGATTACTGTAAACGCAGATATTATTCAGTGCTGCTTAACTGGTTGTTCCTGATGCTCTATGTAACAGGGTATTTCTACCTAAATTCAATACTCTGAACTCCTCCATGTGATATTATACTTTATTGGTTTATGCCTGTTTCTTGAATTTGTCGATCACCATTGAATCACCTCTGAAACATTTGCAACCCTATATCATCCAATTATATTTGAAGAGTGTATAATTTTTTTATACATATGTACTTGTTTCAAACAGTCTATATATCTTTCAATCCAGTGTTTATAGGCGTTCTCAAAAATGTGTCCTCCACATGAAGCTGCTCACTGGAGAAGTATTAAATATATGACAAATGCTCCTGAAATTTTGCAAACCCCTGTTCATGTGGCGGTGGTATTTTGCACAGTGGATTCTACAATGTAGCTCCCGATGATTTGTAGTCTATTTAATGACTGTCATGGTTTAAGCTGCAAATTTCACTTCTCCCTCCCTTTCTCCCCGCCCCCCCCCCCCCATTCCGATGGGGGGAAATGGGGAGAAGAACCAAAAGAATGTAACTCCCACAGGTTGAGATAAGAACAGTCCAGTAACTGAGGTATAATACAAATCCCTACTGCTACCACCAATAATAATAATAATGACAAGGCAAATACAAGGGAAGAGGATACAACCGCTCACCGCCCGACCGAGCTGAGAGAGAGAAAGAGACGCACTTCCGGGTACCTGCCCCCAGTATTTTACATCCTGGGTATGACGTGCTGTGCCATGGAACAGCTCTTTGGTCAGTCTGTGTCAGCTGCCCTGTCTCTGCTTCCTCCCGGCAACCCCTCCTCCCTGGCCTAGCATGAGACTCAGAAAGTCCTTGGCCAGACCAAAACATTGTCAAGCAGTAACTGAAAACACTGGTGTTATCAGCCCTGACCCCGTGCACGAAAAAAAACCCACAGTGCTGCACCAGCTACCAAGAAGGAGAAAAAACGACTGCTGCTGCGGAACCCATGACAATACACCCCTTATTCCATACCATTCACATCATGCTCAGATCCCACATTTTCAATATACAATCGCATGTATATGTATACACCCACACAGCACTGCAGAAAGGGAGAGAGACCATCCCTTAGTGCATGGACCAGTCCCTATAAAGCTGCTGAGTCCATCCAGTCCGTGATGTCAGGCTCCATCTTTTGTAACAGTCTTTCAGAGCAGGGGAGGCTGTGTGCAGTGTTGGATCGCTGCCTGCTGATGCTGATTGTTCCTTCACTGCAGAACTCGTCTGGTTTCATCAAAGTTCATTCTCTGTTGGGATGATGGTCTGAGGGTCAGTCGCGAATGACTTGAAGACATCTAGCTGGTGGCCTATAAAGAAACACATTACATAACAAGCAACAGCATGCAATTGAGTTCATTGGCTGTTTTCTCCTAAAATCAAATCTCCTTGAGGTACACATCAGACTTCCCCATCTTCCCGCATTACCCACCAAGTATATCCAGGTCCCTGAGCAAAAGCAATCCCACGAGTGGGTTTGCCTTTACCTGAAGCAGGAATAATCCAGACTGTCTTCCCCAGCAAATTCTTTACGTGCACCAAAGGAACGTTGTCCCCCTCTACAGTATGTAGAAGTTCTGACTGGGCTGAACCAGCCCTGTTGGCAGATCCTCTGGTGTTGACCAACCAGGTGGCCTTTGGTAAATGTGTATCCCAATGTTTGAAAGTCCCATCACCCATTGCTCTCAGTGTAGTTTTTAACAGCCCATTGTACCGCTCGATTTTCCCAGAGGCTGGTGCATGGTAGGGAATGTGATATACCCATTCAATGCCATGCTCTTTGGCCCAAGTATCTATCAGGCTGTTCCAGAAATGAGTCCCATTGTCTGACTCAATTCTCTCTGGTGTGCCGTGTCACCACGCAATCTGTTTCTCAAGACCCAGGAGAGTGTTTTGGGCAGTGGCGTGGGGCACAGCGTATGTTTCCAACCAGCCGGTGGTTGCTTCCACCATGGTAAGCACATGACGCTTGCCTTGGCGGGTTGGTGGGAGTGTAATATAATCAATCTGCCAAGCCTCCCCATATTTGTACTTTAGCCATCATCCTCCATACCAAAGAGGCTTTAACCATTTAGCCTGCTTAGTTGTAGCACATGTTTCACAGGCATGAATAATCTGGGCAAGAGTATCCATTGTTAAGTCCACCCCTCGATCACAAGCCCATCTGTATGTTGCATCTCTGCCCTGATGGCGTGAAGTGTCGTGGGCCCAACGGGCCAAAAATAATTCATCCTTATGTTGCCAATCTAAGTCCATCTGAGCCACTTCAATCTTACCAGCTTGATCCACTTGTTGGTTGTTCTGATATTCCTCAGTAGGCCGACTCTTGGGTACATGAGAATCTACGTAGCGTACTTTGACCACCAGGTTTTGTACTCGGGCATCAATGTCTTGCCACAGTGCAGCAGCCCAGATGGTTTGACCTCTGCGTTGCCAGTTGTTCTGCTTCCATTGCTGCAACCACCCTCACAGGGCATTCGCCACCATCCATGAGTCACTATAGAGATAAAGTACTGGCCACTTTTCTCCTTCCGCAATGTCCAAGGCCAGCTGGATGGCTTTCACCTCTGCAAACTGACTCTATTCACCCTCCCCTTCAGCAGTTTCTGCAGCTTGTCGTTGAGGACTCCATACTGCTGCCTTCCATCTATGGTGCTTTCCCACAATGCGACAAGACCCATCAGTACATAAGGCATATTGCTTTTCACTTTCTGACAGTTCATTATATGGTGGGGCCTCTTCAGCACACATCACTCCTTCCTCCTCTGGTGACCTTCCAAAATCTTTGCCCTCTGGCCAGTCCATGATGACTTCTAGAATTCCTGGACGACTGGGATTTCCTATTCGAGCTCGTTGTGTAATTAATGTGGCCCACTTACTCCATGTAGCATCAGTTGCATGATGTGTAGAGGAGACCCTGCCTTTGAACATCCAGCCCAGCACGGGCAACCGGGGTGCCAGGAGCAGCTGTGCTTCAGTGCCAATCACTTCCCAAGCAGCTCCAACCCCTTCATAGGCTGCCAATATCTCTTTTTCAGTTGGGGTATAGCTGGCCTCAGATCCTTTGTATCCCCGACTCCAAAAGCCGAGGGGTCGACCTCGAGTTTTCCCTGGAGCTTTCTGCCAGAGGCTCCAGGTAGGACCGCTCTCCCCAGCTGCGGCGGACAGTACATTTTTAACATCTGGCCCAGTCTGGACTGGTCCGAGGCTACTGCACGAAGTTTCCCACGTTTAATTTGCTCAAAGGCTTGTTGTTGCTCAGCGCCCCATTTAAAATCATTTTCTTCCGGGTCACATAATAGAGAGGGCTTACAATCAAACTGTAATTCGGGATGTGCATCCTCCAGAACCCCACAGCACCCAAGAAAGCTTGTGTTTCTTTCTTATTAGTTGGTGGCGACATTGCTGTTATCTTGTTGATCACATCTGTGGGGATCTGGAGGCATCCATCTTGCCATTTTTTACCCAAAAATTGAATCTCCTGTGCAGGTCCCTTGACCTTACTCCGTTTTATGGCAAAACCGGCTTTCAGCAGGATTTGGATTATTTTCTTCCCTCCCTCAAAGACTTCTTCTGCTGTATCACCCCACACAATGATGTCATCAATGTATTGCAGGTGTTCAGGAGCTTGCCCCTGTTCCAGCGCAGTCTGGATCAGTCCATGGCAGATGGTAGGGCTGTGATCCACAGATCCGCTTATGGATGGGAATCAGGGAGTCTCGGTTGGTGCAGCATTGCCACCAGTGCACTGTTGCGGTCGCGACTGGCACTTGTTGTTCTTTGACCTTCAGCAACCCCACAACAGAAGGATCCTCTGAGAGACCAGGCAAGGTGGACAGCTTCTCCGTTTCCTCTGTCTCCAAAGCAGCAATACCAAAATCCTATCGGTACCCTTTTGGGTCTTTGAAGTACCCTCTCCTGAGGTAATCTATTCCTATGGTACCTAAAGCCTCTGGACCAGTCACAGTGGGCTGTTTTTGCCATTCCCTCCCAGTCAGGCTGATTTCAGCCTCCCGTACAGTCAACTCTTGGGATCCTCCTGTCACTCCAGAAATAGAAATAGGTTCCACCCCTTGAAAGCTTGATGGCATCAGAGTACACTGTGCACCGGTATCTACTAGAGCCTTATCCTTCTGTGGGACTGATGTGCCAGGCCATCTGATCCATACAGTCCAATAAGTTTGATTGTCCCCTACCTCCACCTGGCTGGAGGTGGGGCCCCTCTAGTAGTCATCACATTGGTCACTCACCTCTTGTAGAGATGGATTATTCTTCTTCATCACAGGAGCTGAGGTAAAATCTGCTCTTCCACTCCATCTGGGAACCTGCTCACCAGAGCCTGAAGCCGCAGCCTTCATGGGGTGATCAGACTTGACCTTTGCTCTCCCCTCCAGTTCTCGCACCTGCTCCTCCAAAACTGAAGTAGGCTTTCCATGCCACTCCATCATATCTTCTCCATGATCCTGCCGGTAAAACCATCGGGTGGCCCGTGGTGTATAACTTCTATATCTTGTCTCTCAAACAGTGGGACGCCTTCTGTTAATAGCTGAGATGTGTGTTGGTACACATGAGGAGCTGGATAGATCGTCTCTTAATTGTTGGAGGTCCTGGGACAGTTTTTCCACAGCTGAGATGATGGAAGGGGTAAGATTGTCTTCAAAGTCTCGGAGTTTATAAATCATTTCCTCCACTCTTGGTGGTATTGTGTCACTCCAGGTTACTCTTGCCAATGAATGGGCATATGATTGGGGTTCATTCCGTGTAAATTTCTGCCCCATGGGTCGTGTACATTCGACTTCATCTGGATCTATGTGTATATTCCCATTATTCAGCTTGATAGTATAGATCATCTCTACAATGGCTGATTCCCTCAGAGACTGGATACCTTTCTCTAGAGTAGTCCACTTGGCCGAACGACTCATATCATCCTTGCATGAAAACTTATCTTTCACAGCCGCCAAGAGCCGCTTCCAAAGGCTGAGGGACTTTTTCTCTCTTGCAATTGCTTTGTCAATTCCCCCTTCCCTGGCAAGTGATCCCAGCTGTTTGGCTTCACTACCTTCTAGTTCATGACCATCGGCCCCATTGTCCCAGCATCGGAGCAGCCAGGTGATGATGTGCTCCGCTGGCTGATGGGTAAAGTCTTTTCGCATATTCCGTAGCTCAGTTGAGGTCCGAGAACGGGATTTCACCTCTTCTTCTTCATCATGTGGTGATAACTCCTGGTCAGATGCTGTCCCAAGTAGTGACGCTGTTTCTTCGTCGTGCTTCATCTTTCTTGCCTCTTTTTTGCTTTTCTTCTTGCATACAGGGGCAATTGATATTGGTATGAGTTGGTCCTCTGGTTTAGCTGCAGTGATTATTACTGTGGTTTGGGTAGCCGCTGTACTTGTCACTGTGGTTTGAGTCGTGGCTGTACCTGTCGCTGGTGGTGATGCAGCAGTACTTGGAACTGGATTAGCTGCGCTATCCGTTACAGTTGTAGTTTGAGTAGTTGCTGTGCTTGTCCCTGGGGGTGGTGCACTTGCTGGTCTTGGAGCAGGAGTAGCTGCACTGTCCATTACTCCACCCTCAGATCCAGAGACCTTTTTTTCCTTTTGAAGATGCTGAACAGTGTTAAGCAAGGCTCTGTAAGCATAAGCCAAGCCCCAGCACGTTGCCGTGATTTGTCCATCTCTGGTGTGACCAGAGTGACTACACACCTCCTTTAAATGTTTTACTAATTTTTCTGTATTTTGCATTTGTTCATTGGTGAAGTTCCAAAGCACTGGAGGGACCCACTGGCCTAGATACTTGCCCATACTATCCCACACACCCTGCCACTCATGACTGTCCAGCCTCAGAGAAAATCTCTCGGCCATCCTAGATTGTGGTCTAACCCCAGACATGGCCCACACCCCACTCTGCTTAACTCTCCGAACCAGACTAAATAGTTGTGAGTACAACGTATTCAGTATCAGTATGTGTGCCAACATGATGATTCCCATCACCACCAGCAGGCAGATCTCAAGGTTATCTAAAGGCCATTCAAAACCTTCAGAATTCTCAAACAGTGTTGTAAATGGGCTGGTGGGGGGGCTGGGAGCACAAAAGAATGTCTCCTTCACAGGCTGACCACCGGAGGAGGTGAAAAGAGATGTGTAATTGCTAAAAACTTCCATTATATACCTCCCAAAGTATAGAGTTGGTGGCCACACTGGAAACACAAACCGGGTCGGTTTCATGATCACTGAGTCTGTTGTATTAAAAATCCATGCAATAATGTATAACGTAACAAGAACCTTAACCCAAAACCCAGATCGGAAAAATGTTAAGATAAGAAGAACTGGCTGTAAGTAAAGTATCATACACTGAACCTGTGAGAACCAGAGCAACAACTTTGAGAGCCAATAAATCAGCATTGTGATGAGCGACTATTAATCCCTCCCGTTTATCTCAACCCTGCATGCCCCACATTGGGCGCCATAAAGAATTGTTCTGGTTTAAGCCCCCCACCTACTTTTTTTGAAAAGACAAAATATTTTTGAAAAGATAAAAATATTGTCTTTTCTGTATTCATGAAAATACTCAGAAATTTTCAACATCTCCTTTTCAGCCTGAAGACAGTTTCTTCAACTTCAGTCAGAGCTGAAATATACCACTGGTTTTTCGTTTTGCAGAAGCATAATTCCCAAATCATTTTATGATTAATCTGTAAAGTTCTGATTTTTTTTTTGGTAGTGTGTTTAGTGTCGAGTCCTGAAATCTCTCTGGGAAATGTTCTAGTGTTATTATATATTCCCCAAAATCCCTCCCAAATCTAAGATGATGGTTTAATTGTGACAGACTAGTATACGTTTCTGCCCATGTATATAAAGCTAAGAATGCTCTTAATAATTCTTCTGCTTTGAACTTTTTTAACTTTCACTAGGTTTTCCCATGAAGTATGTGTTCTATATGGCTAAATATCATATTCAGCTGTCCTGCCTTGGACATGCAAATGTGTCAATGATGGACTTAGACAACCTCAGATTAGAAAGCTGAACATTTTCATATCACATTAACAAATTGTTAAAAATACTGCTTTTGCAACTATATTTCCAAAGATATAGGACACAGTATTGAGACAAGCCTAAACAGTATTTCATCAAAAAGTGAGATAGTATGCATAATTTCCTTTTTTACTACCAAAAAAAAAAAAATAAAAAAAATTAAAACCCAGCCAAGTGTCATAGCCATCAACAGAAATATCTGATTTGCAGTGAAAAGGAGAGCACTTCTTTCTTTGTTTTAAAAATCTATTCATCTCTTCTAAAAAGCACATAAATGTATTTTAAGAATAGAAGTAACGTGATTAGAGCAATTCTAATATCTTCAACTGTAATAACTAACAACTAATCTATAACTAATAACTAATAACTATCTAATAACATCATTATTTTTATAACTTTATAGAACATTGTTGCAAATTTTATCTTTAGATCTACAGTGTAATAAGTATGAACGGCTAGTGAATATTTGCTGATGCATGGATGGATAGACTGATTTTCATTTGTGTGTGTTTCTTAATTCTTAAACCACTGAGAATGAAACTTTAGAGAATACTATTTTTAGAGCGATTAAGGACCAGCCAACATGATATTTTATGTGAGAGGCATGAAAATAATTGTGCTAGAGAAAGTTAGAAATTTGTTTGCTCAGATCAATGTATATGCAGGACATGTCATTTTAATGAAGAATGCAGGTTGAACAACTGTACTGATTTTTGGAGATGATTAGCTGTATGTGTGTACAGGAAAGATTCATAGTCGAAAGATACACAGTGGAATAGCTGACAGCTTTGTAGAAATGAGTACTGTGTAAAAAATAACTTATATTGGCAGTGTTTCACTGTCAAGAATCTATATGGAAATATATTTCCCATCTTTTAAGTGACTTGAAGTGTGTTCATATAATAATGCATTACGAAAGCATAGCCTGTGGATCTAAAAACAATGATTAGACAAGAATAAGCAGAATGTATCTTTTCCATGTATAAAAGTGCATAAGAAGGAAATTACTTGCTTCCAAGCTTTCATTATATTTTTTTTTAAGGTTTTATAATACTTGCTGTTTAAAGACCATTTTCCCTGAGGCCTTTTTTCAATTATTTTTCCTGTATTACCATAATCTTCTATTTAGGCTTCATTTATTTGAAGAGACAAATGCGACCACCAATGTAAATATGAATCCCATTATGACAGCTCAGTGGTGTTCAGTCTAAAACTATTTAGCACTGGATGATACAGACAGATGATGATCATCTTTCTTTCCTACAGATTCCTGATGAGTTAAAACTCTCTAAGTCTATGATGATAATCAAAGGATTTCTAATATGCATTTTTTTATGTTGAATGACATATGACTTAGGGAGTTGGAAGAGCTGTCCTTGTTTTTTGAATAAGATTGAAAGGCTGTATTGTAGTCACAGAAATCCCATGCATATACCAAAAGTTTCTGAAATGCCTCACTGAACCTTACACTTACAATCTCTTACAGTGCCATGATTACCTAGCTAGTAATCCATAAAGAAATCTGCTTGTGGTGTTTGTGCAGTGACTGTGGGTTGTAGTTATTGTACATAAAGGCAGTTTCTTTATAAAAATCTTTCCAAAAGGTTTAAAAAAAAAAACAGATTTGGAAACAGACAGACCCTTTAAATTACTCACTGGAGAAGGAATGCCATCTTACCTCTTGTGCTTTTGCACTTCCAGCTGCATTTCTTCATTCTTCCTGCAGCTGAAAGCCCACTTGACATCGGTGACTGTGTCGTGGTTTAAGTCTCTAAAACTCACGAAAGTTGCTCACTCACTCACTCCCCCTCTTTCTTCCCCCAGTCCTGGGAGCATGGGGTGGAGAATCAAAAGAATCCAACTCGTACAGGTTGAGATAAGAACAGTTTAGTAACTAAGGTATAACACAAATCACTACTGCTACCACCAGTAATAATACAAGAGAAATACAAAGAAAGAAAATACAACTGCTCACCAAGCCCAACCCAGCCAGTGCACCCCCCAGCAGCAAAACCCCAATCCCAAAAACCTGACCATGCCGTGCACCCCCTGTCCACCACCACACCCTTCCAGGTCTCTGCCCTCCATGTTCACATCCTGGGCATGATGTGCTGTGGTATGGAATAGCCTCTTTGGTCAGTTTGGGTCAGGTGTCCTGTCTCTGCTTCCTCCTGGCTCCCCCTCCTCCCTGGCATAGCATGAGGCTCAGAAAGTCCTTGGTCAGACCAAAACATTGTCAAGCAGTAACTGAAAACACTGGTGTTATCAGCACTGTTCCCAGGCCCAAAATCAAAACCACAGTGCTGCACCAGCTACCAAGAAGGAGAAAAAACGACTGCTACTGCTGAACCCATGACAGACTGCATCAGTTCTGTGTATGCAACAAGTGTCACAGCTGCAGGGAACAGACTTTAGTCCAACTCAGCAATTACAATGTGATTAGGGCTGTCAGACACCTGAGGGCTTACTCAACCTGGGTAAAGTTGGTCACTCCTCAAGTTTTTCAAAAGAAAGCAATATTTATTTTCAAGGTGTGGAGAGGAAAGAGGATAGGGAGAATGGAACCATGATGTCTAATGTACACAGTCCAACCTGAATGCACACAGGTCCATGGGACCTGATGAAATCCATCCGCAGGTCCTGAAGGAGCTGGCAAATGAAGTTGCTAAGCCACTGTCCATCATATTTGAAAAATCATGGCAATCAGGTGAAGTTCCGGACAAGTGGAAAAAGGGAAATATAACCCCCATTTTCAAGAGGGCGAAAACGGATGAGCCGGGGCATGACAGACCAGTCAGCCTCACTTCTGTGCCTGGCAAAATCTTGGAGCAGATTCTCCTGGAACGCATGCTAAGGTACAGGAAAAACAACAAGGTGTCTGGTGACAGCCAGCATGGCTTCACTAAGGGGAAATCCTGCCTGACCAATCTGCTGACCTTCTATGATGGGGCTATGGAACTGATGGCCAGGGGTAGAGCAGTTGATGTCATCTACCTGGACTTGTGCAAAGTGTTTGACAATGTCCTGCATGGCATCCTTGTCTCTAAGTTGGAGAGACACCAATTTGATAGATGGACCACTCTGCAGATAAAGAACTGTCTGGATGGCCGCACACAATGAGTTGTGCTCAATGGCTCAATGTGCAGCTGGAGACCAGTAACGAGGGGTGTCTCTCAGGGATCGGTGTTGGGACCGGTTTTGTTCAACATCTTTGTTGGTCAAAAATCTCCTCATTTTTGGTTACAACTTACCTTTTTAAGTCCTTAAATCCTTCCAAATTAGGCAACTAAACCCAAGGCACTATTGGCTTACAGGGGTTCAGATAGGATTGCAAATAAATATTCATAATTTTTTAAAGAAATCTTTTCTCATCAGGGCCATCATTCTCCCGAATTTCAGGATTTTGGAATATTTTTTTTGAAAACTAACTTTGTGCAAGGACAGATGGCCACTGTAGAGAAACAATGGTTTATAGACTCTCATGTTGTATTCTGATTTACCATAATGATAGTTTTCAGTTCTGTGTTCTTATATATTGCTGTGTTAAGCCTAATACTTCATCAAATTTATGAAAATTGAAACAGTTCTGCAGCTAAACCAGTCAAATAAGAACATGCAATTTTGGGAATAAAGCTGCATGTTATAGATGATGTAATCTCTTGATTTTATAGAAAATTGGTTAAAATACACTTTGCAAGTATGCATATGAGAACACAAGAAGGTTGGCACAAAAATACGAGTTTATTCTTTTGACTGGAAGAGGTCTTGCAAAAAAAACCCTAAAGAATGTAGTTTTAAGTTGAACTATTCTGTCTGTAATACTTGGCCTTTTTTTAACAAACTGTTTGTTTTCCTGTCCACCAGCTGTTATTTTAAAACTTGTTTTGTTCTCTGTCAGAAATAAAATATAGAATACATTTCATAAAGCGAAACAACCTTGAGAAAATTGTTAAGCAAATGTACTTAGCAGCAAATTGCTTAATCCTGTTTTGTTCAATATAAAAACAATTGGTTATATGTTTTCCAAGTGCATTTAAAAACTACCACACCTCCTGAGAAATGGAATAGAAGGAGCACGAATGCTGGAGAATTCTAAGAATTCTATTTTATTCATCTTAGAATGTATGTTGCTTGTGGTAAATAGACCATATCATGTAACAGCAAATAATTAGAAAGTGTCCAGCTCACTGCAGGTATTGCAAATGAGAATTATAGTTTACTTTCACATAGAGTAGAAAAGTAGAAATAATAGGAATGTTTTCAGGAGAACCAGCAGGTACACTGGAAGAATCTGCAGTGATAGTCTTTGCTTCACTGCGACATTACCCTGGTATGCATGGTATTTTCTGTAGTTTCCAATTATTTTTATTCTCTGCTCCTGTAACAACACATCCAAAAGAGGAAATAGTTGCCGTATCAAGTGGGACCCGTCCCTTGAGAGTCAGTGGTTGGAACACACTGAAGCAAAGGAGCAACACGCTGAAAGCTATGCATCGCCACAGTCTCTCTGAGGTCACAAATGTAGCCAAGCTGGGTGAGACAGACTGCTTTGCTCAGGGGTGTCCTGAGAACTTAATGAACTATTGCTGGTGCAACTGCTCAGTCAGTGGGACTAAGTATCCGCAGATGGTCTCTCCTCAGGATGGTCAGGCAGCCGGGCCCGCCACAGTACTCAGCTGCATGGGCACAGGCCTCCAGCTTTACAAGCTTCTCTCCTGTGTCCTGAGTTTCTGTGCTATGCTTTCAGAGTTGTTGGAAATTATGGCTATTTTTCTAAGTGTTCTTGAAAGGTTTCCCGTTTATAGGAAAACTAGCATTCATGTACTAAAATAAAAAGGGCTCTTTACCAAGTGAAAACGTGCTAGTGTGGTGAACAATTTACAGAAGGAATACAGGAAACCAAAAGTGTTTTCTTGCTAACATTTATTGGGATAAAATCACCAAATAAGGTCTTGTTATAATCAGATTTGTTTGTTAAATGTAGTTTCACACTGATAAACACCTAATAAATAAATTCCTGTCAAGGTTGTTTCTCTATGTCAAAATGTACAATAACATGCCTTTTATAGCAAAAAAAAGTACTGCAGACTTATTTGGTGTTGAAAATCTATTGCAATCTAACACAAATGTTCAGAACTTAAATTCTTCATAGTTTTTTTGAAATTACTGCTTTCTGATGAAAAGTAGAAATATGTTGTTCTATGTTGAGCTTTAAGATATATGAAAGCTAAAGCAGTGATATTTTTAAATCCAGTTATATTATCTACTTAAAATTAAACTCTTAGCCCATCCCACCTATTACTTACCAAAATATAAATATCAGCTAATTCAATAGTAGAATAAATTGCTTGATGGTACCTGGGTGATTTGGAAGATGATGAAAATCAAAATAATAATTAAGAGAGTTTTGTTTACCTCCCTTTGACATCCAGAGATAACAGGTATTTGGGCTAATTTTCATAGGACTCTGATTTTGCATAACCAAGCAAATCGAATTTGCACTTATTTTAGTGGGTCTATCTATCGAGCAGGTTGCATGTTGTCAGCTGGCAGTTGGGTATTTGGCAGCTACCAGGTTTAGTCCTGTGAATAATATGGGACTGATTATGTGATGTATTCAGTTTTACAGCATAATTATATGATTAAATTTCACAAAGAGATAATGTTTGTATCAATCAGAGCACTACTACGTGACAGAAATATTCGGTGAACCACAGATACTTTCTTCTACATGACCATCAAGAAGCTTTTTGAAAATCCACCCTTTGTATTATATTGCAAATCTGTGAATATTTACAGTCTTCCTTCAACATACATGGCCACAACTCAGGAAGTCTCCCATATGCGCTGATTAATACTGCAGCTGACTCTCCATGTAATGAAACATTTTCTAACTGCTTTCTGTGCTGCTAGACCTTTTTTCATTATAGTACCTGTAGCAAGAAAAATCACACATCTTCAAAAGACTCTTGTTTTTCTTTAAACAAGATGATGTCTAAAACCTAGCTTTACTTAAAGCTAATTTTGGATTCCATTCCTCAGCCTTTACTCAAGCAATGCTCTCTAACTGGAATTGTTAAGTGTAAACTTTTTCTGCATGGGCGATGTTGGACATGGCTTTTTAGGAGCCCTAGGGTTTTATACATGTTTGTATGATATAAGTAGGGACAAGTATGTTGGGAAATACCCTGGTGTCTTTTTATGTATTCTGAATCTTGCCATGCTCCTAATTTGTATGACTTTATTAAAACCGACAGGGGAAAAAAAGCAAATCAATCAACAGTGTTTACACATTAAGGCTTGCTTAATTTTTTTGCTTGGATTCCTCAGCATCTTTGAAATGACCTTAACACGTACGAAATACCAAACACTGTTAGGTGGGGCGGGCAATTCTTGCAATAAAATTATGCCATTTTGGGGATTCAGACTATTTAGAACTTTCAAGAATATCTTTTTAGGGCAATATAGCTGTACTGCACAGCTTTTTCTTCAAAATGTAAATAAAAGGAATACAATTAATAGTTTTTAGTTTCTAGCTTCATATCTTTAGCTGTGTTGTACCAGAGATCTTGCCAATACCAAGAAAGCTGGATGTTCACTGTCTTAGGGTAGTTTAACGCTAACCTACCAGACCCACCTGTTCCCTAGAATGCTTGATCTTGAGTGTCCAGCATGGTTATCTTAATCATGAATTTCTGGAGCTATCTTGGGTTCTGGCTTTCTGGGCTATCACATTATTAAATGCAACCGCATGGCCTCTGATGTTCATTGGCAATTGTGATATGTACCTCAGGAGCAGCATCATTTTTTCTGAATATAACTATGGCTAAAGGAAATTGTTCTGCTTCCTCATGCTTAAGACAAAATGGAGCAAATGCTAGGGTTTGTGTGGCTGGTGAGTGCACCCTAAAGATTCAGTTTCACTGCAAAACTTAAATGAAATAGAAGGGCAGAAGCAGAATAAAGGAGGGATGAACAACAAATAGGATAAGAAGAGGTTTCCTTCCCAGCAGCAGCCTATACTTGCATTGAAGCAGACACAGACTGTTTTGGAAGACTGCTTTGGAAGACTGCTTAAAGTTTCAGATAAATTCATTACAGGGAGCATGATACTTTTGGCTAAAGAGTCCACATCTCCTAGGGCTTGTATCTCCATATCCTGGCCCAGTTTGCTTTTCCGAATCTTGCATGGAAGGGACAGGACCTGAACACAGCTCTATGCTCTTCACACAAATGGTGCCAGCAAGAAAACAGTGGAGGTAGGAAATAATGGGAGGGGATGTGGTAAATCTGTGTTTGCAAATTATTTATATTTATGATTTATAGAATATACCAAAGGATAGTGGGTGGTGTCTAGCTGTGTCAATTTGCTTCCAAGATTTCAAAGTTGGGAAAAAAAATGGGTTTTCCTGGAATAACTGCTTTTGAGAACCTGCAGTGTGAGTAAAGGATTGAGGAGATTTATCATCACAAATTCTGTCCCTCTTTTGGAATTCTTCTGAAACCAGGGTTAAAAAAAAGTCAACAGAAAAAGTGAAGAAAAAAAATTGCTGCCTAGGTAAATGAGGTACCTAATACCAATAAGAAATCATTATCTGTGTATACTGCATAAATCAGTACAGAACAATTATTACAGTTGTAGCATGATAGAACATAAATATACTGACAACCTGAAAGCTGCATCAACTGCTTACTGCCCCTGCTACTAGGCAACCAAATACTGTCCCTGTGTGAAGACATTTGGAAACTGTTGTAATTGACATCTTTAACCTCAAAAGGTCAGGGTAGACAATGACACCCATGTCACCAAAATGGTAAGTTTCCCAGTATTTTCTAATGCTTGTGTAATTATACTACAGAAAAAGGACTAAATATTGAAACTACCTAGTAATGTCAAAGTATAATTGCATACACTTAAGCATATACAAAGAGTACAGGGGGACAAAGAGTAAGGAAGAGAGCAGTCATTTGAAGGCAGCCTTACTTGTTTATCTCTGTGTGTATTCTAGTATAAAAGAACTTTTGAGTGGATTATATCCAGAGTGAATAGAGCTGTGAGTCTCCTCTGAAAATACTGATCACTCAGAGTGTAAATATTTTTTTAACTTTTTCTTTATAGTGCTTGAATAATTTATCCATGTTAGATTTATTAGTGGTTTTATATACATTTTTTATGAACATAATATAGAAATGTTTTGATCCAGATATTGCAAAGCAAAACAAAACAAAACAAAAAAAAAAAAAAAGAATTGCCGACGGTAATCTTATTATCTGGTGGTTGTGTGGCACTTCTTCTGATTTTTGACCCATTATGACTTTCAAATCATGAATTTCATGCACTGCTTCCTTTCTCTCATGGTCATCTGAAAACACATTGATTCTCCATTTCCTGTGGAGTGGAGGTAAAAATATTATGGTACAATTTCTGTTCTTGGACAATGTGAGGACTGCAAATGAAGGCTCTTGTCCATTTTTACATTTTCATTGGTCAAACATAATCTTGCCCTTCGTTTTGACTTCAGGGATTACTAAACTGCAGAACAAGAGTTCTGCCTAATGAATTGTATATTATGCTAGGAAGACCTGAAACCACAGAAGGGCTTGTTGGTTTTCATGTTTGGATGAGTACTAGAAATAACATAAATGTTGTTGAAAATAGAATTATGTTTGAGCTGAAAATATGTAGGGTAACAAAACAATCCTGTATGTTCCAGAAGAGCTGAGGTACTTATATTTGCTTAATTAAGGTGTAAGGCAATACACAACTTGCTGCAACATAATATTGTACTGAAATGTGGAGGCTATTTCTAAAATTTAAGGCATAAATAATGTGGCCATATTTAGGTGAGATGCAAGTTCTCCCCACCTACACATGTGCTGTGTTTTCCATAGGAAGAAAACCTGGTTGCATGGTGTGGAGGGAACCTTCTTGCTATATAATGAGATCTCTGGAGATTTTTCTGGAGACATGCCATGAGATGCAACCTATGAGTGCAGACAGACTGACAAGTTTGAAAGATGGAATGTGTCGGCATTGATCAGTTGCATCATGTCAAAACTATGCCTGTTTACTTTTTCCTACAGTATCCTTGCACTGCCAGAGATAAGTCATATTGTGTTACCAGGCACATGGTTCTGTCTGCCACCTTTTACTTTGGCTGTTCATATTCATCTAACTGTTTCAAGTTCACACTGTAACCCACATTTTCTGTTGTGTCCTGCAGTTAAGGTTGTAGATTTGTCTTATTATCTTGTGTTTTTTGAAGGATGGTGAGCAGACAGTGAAAAGTCAGACCACACCTGGATTGAACTGTGTATTAGTTGTATCTGTGGCATACTAGTGACTCTTAAGAAATGTTTAAAAGAAGCAGGAAAGTGCAGAAATAAGCTCCTTGATATCTTAAATTGGGGGTGACCTGATCCCTGACATCCTTTGTATAACATAATCACCAGGGTTGACAAAATCAGACTACAGAAAAGTTGTAGCACCATATTTTCTCTATTTCATAAAAAAAAAAAAAGTTATAGCCTGTTTAAAAAAGGGGTAACAAAAAGTGGATTTCAGTCCAAAGTAGAGATAATATGGTCCATACAGTAACTGAGAAAGTTACAGTAGACCAGCTGAAATAAATGTTAGACATATGAAATACTGAAGAGGTAGAAAATGGAATAGCAATTAAAGTGGAAACTAGAATTTTTTTTTATTTTCTTTTTTTTTTTTCTGTTTCACACTGCTGCATCACAGTACAAACATATTCTTTGGTATTCTTTGTTGTTGCTGTACGTATAATTAAATGGATGGTAGGGTTATGTATTCAGTGGCAACAGAAAGATTTCTGAAAGCTGATTTAAATACACTGGACGGGGAGAGGATGACAACAATATAAAATTATTTTTATTTGAATGATGTACTGGGCTGTGGCGTGTTTAAACAGTGCTTACAACTAGCACAAAAAAAAATCAGGATCTATAAAGAGCATTTTTTTTACCAGAAGAGTGCATTCTTTCATCCTTTATTGTAGAATGCCTTCCTAAATTACTGATAATTTTCTGTGCTCTCAGAGAGCTATATAACTGTACTTGGTCAAAACATTTTTCTGGGAAGCCTAATAAAGAATGAACTCCACAGAACCATGCCTGCATGAACCCAAAACTGTAACCTGAACCCAAGAATGACAATAGCAAATATATGAGATAGTATTTTGCTGATTTGGGAAGACAGTTTCTTTTTCATGATGGTTAATAATAAACTGTTATGTTTAATGTCTTGAATGTGCCTGTTTTGCC
This sequence comes from Myiopsitta monachus, assembly GCA_017639245.1. Classification (NCBI taxonomy): domain Eukaryota; kingdom Metazoa; phylum Chordata; class Aves; order Psittaciformes; family Psittacidae; genus Myiopsitta; species Myiopsitta monachus. The sequence continues at coordinate 95,013,054 of CM029941.1, read as the reverse complement.
ATATTTGGATCCTCGTCTCTTGGTTAGGTTCCTATTCCTATCATATAAGAACAGTCCTCATTCCAAATAAAGAATGAACTTTCATGAGCACAAGTCAGGATGAATTTGCATATGACTTCTGAAGCACTATCTGCATTTTGAACAGGTTGTTTCCTAAATATTTCCTTACCAGAAAGTTTCTGTGTAATGTTTTGCTGGCTGTGTAAAGGAATAGTTTTCTTCAAGTCTCCCTTTTGTCATCAGCTGTTATATCTGAGAGAGAGAGAGAGAAACAGGCATTTTAGTATGCTTCTGAGGTTTTTGTTGATGCAAAACTGGTTTATTGTTTCCTTTTTCACACACAGTAAATAATTATATTTTTTAAAAAGTCAATCAAGATTCTTAAGATGGAAAGAAATTTGCTAAATGTTTTTAATTCTCTAATACTTGCATCCATAGAGCACTTTATAGAATTATATGAAAATTACCGATAAGAAACCCAGAATCTAACTAGAAGGGTTAGGTTTGGGTTGTTGGTTGGTTTTTTTTTTTTTTGTTTTGCTGTTTTGCTTTTGGGGTTTTTGGGGATATTTTTTTTTTGGTTTGGTTTTTTGTGTTTTTTTCCAAAGTAATATTTCATTTCAGAAGGCATTTACTGTTTTTAAATTCTTATAGACTAGAGTTTTTGTTTAGAGATTTTATTTTACTTTTTGTAAATCCAGAATTTTTTAGCTGTAAATATTTTCTAATGTAAAATCTATTCCTGTTGTGACTTAGTTGGTTTGTAGCAATTATAACTGAAACGTCTGTCCTCTTTTGAGTTTGAAACTTGAAAATACTAATGATTGATGGTGAGACCAAATGAAAGAAATTCCATGTTGCATAGTGATGCTAGTTTCATTTTAGAACACCTAATTTTCAGCTGAAGAAATGCATTTTAAACATGTTAAGAGTGATGCAAATAGGGAACTTCTGGTTTAAGCATGCTTTGTATTTCATAAAAGGGTTGTTCTGCACTTAGTAAACTGCATCATCTAAGCTTCCTTTTTAGTGGATAAAAACAGATCAAAGCAACATATGGAAAAGTAGCTGTTGATTGCTGTGTTATTGTACTCTTAAATTAGATGAGTCACAAGTTATTGAGGAAAAATCATGAACAATTTTGCTTTATTAAAATATTAGAAGCTAATTTATTCTAGTGTCATTCTAAGCTGCAAATTCAAAAGTCCTTCAGAAATCAGTGTTTTTCACTTTCCTCCTGACTTGTCAAGGTGTCATTAACTTGAGAGCAAGGATAACCGCGCTGAAGATCTTTGATTGCTTTAAGCTAAGGAAAAAATGTGCAAACTTGCAATTCACAATCATTTGCATTTTGGTATCTTGTACGTTTTTCTCTGTGACTTTTGTGTAAACCACAAATCCTTGCCTAAAAAAAAAAAAAAAAAAAAAAAAATTTAAACTTGTAAGTTGCAAAGTTTCAAAGAAAAAGGTAGACATATTGTGACAAGTGAGATTAAAAGAAGATGTAATAAGCATCCAGTGAGTTATGACTATACTGCGTAATTTTTTTTCCTACAGATCCAGAAAATGAAATCGCATCCCAAAATCTATGAACATAAAGTCAACTTGAGTCATCACTGAAAAGATTTCATTCCAATATGTTCAATACATGTGTGTCTGTGATCTATCATCTTATCTCTAATCATTAAGCTAGATGTGTTTTCCCATTTTCTTTGTCTCCCCTGAAGAAATACGTAGTCTAAGTTTCTGACTTCCCATACTAGGCTGATGTTTTTCACAGCATTTCAGAAGGTGTTCCAGATTGTATTACACATTTTATATTCCAGACTTCATGGAAGTCTAAACCTGTTGAGTCCTGAAGTAGGTTGTAAACACACGCTTAAATTTACAGTGACACAGGTCCTTTCATGAATTTTCTTCCATTTCAGCACTTTAATGTTTCTCCTAACACGTAGAATTGTCTGCACTGGTCTTTTTCCAGATGTCATGGGTTCAGCAGTAGCAGTCATTTTTCTCCTTCTTAGTAGCTGGTGCAGTGCTGTGTTTTTGACTTTCGGCCTGGGAATAGAGTTGATAACATCAACGTTTTCAGTTACTGCTTAGTAATGTTTACTCTGACCAAGGACTTTCTGAGTCTTATGCTATGCCAGGGAGGAGGAGAAGCCGGGAGGAAGCAGAGACAGGACACCTGATCCAAACTGACCAAAGAGGTATTCCATACCACAGCATGTCATGCTAAGGATGTAAAAACTGGGGGCAGTTACCCAGAAGAGTTAGTTCACTGTTTTGTTGGGCTGGGCATTGGTGGTGAGCACTGTATTCTCTTCCTTTGTTGTTTCCCTTATTATTATTATTGGTGGTAGCAATAGTGATTTGTGTTATACCTTAGTTACTGGACTGTTCTTATCTCAAGCCGTGGGAGTTACATTCTTTCGCTTCTCCTCCACATCCCCCCAGAAGCTGGGGGGAAGAAAGAGGAGAAAGTGAGTGAGTGAACTGCTTGAGAGGCTTAAACCACGACAATAAGGTATTTTTAAAATAATTTTGTCGAGTTTTTAGTAAATGTTCTTGCCTAATCCCATGTTCTACAGAGAGCAACAAATTTAATGACAGACAAGGTGTAGTCAGGTTCTGTGATTTTACTGAAGCTTTTCAGAGAATAAATTAGAGTTTAAATTGGAGAAAGAAAAATTAGAAACTCAGAAGATCATTGAGGATTCATAATCTTTCATAAAACTCCTGGAAATGTATTAAGATTTACTCTGTACTCTTCTCTAAAATAAAAGACTCTTTTAGAATAACTGCCTTTTTTTTTTCTCCCCAGCTTTTTAGAATAACATCTATGTAGTGAATGAAAAAAGTAGTCTACGAATTAACTGTTCCAAAAAGTTTTACCCTAATCAGTTTGAAGCAGCATCAGTTGAGCTTTAATCTCTTGCATTATTAGTGATATTTAAGTATATATGAAATATTTGCAATAGTTTTGCAATGCTAGTAAGGGGTATGACAGAAAGCATTGGTCCCTGAAATATGTACCAGAGCTCTTGCGCTGGCCTGAAGTTTTGACTTTTTCTACCAAAGTATTCCCCTCTCCACTCACAACTCTTAATGTTTCCAGGGTGAAACCATTAGTCTCGGGACTTAAGCATTCCAGCATTTGTTGCAATTGGTTGCCCAGAGAAGATGTGGCTGCCCCTTCCCTGGCAGTGTTCAAGGCCAGGTTGGATGGGGCTTTGAGCAACCTGGTCTACTGGAAGGTGTTCCTGCCCATGGAACAAGATGACCTTTAATGTAATTTCCAACCTGAACTATTCTGTGTTTCTTCACAATATTGCAGATAATTTTCTTTCATACCTATTTCAAATCTCTGTATGGGGGTTTGTAAGGGTTTTTTTTTGTTTTGTTTCATTTTGGATTTTTGTTGGTTTTTGTTTGTTTGCTTTTTTGTTTGTTTATTTTGAACAGCTTTATTGTTCACTTTTGATGACAAATGCATTTTTGGTCACTTGTGCAAATACCAAAAAATCGAATCTCTAGATTAATGTTGATTTGCATAGTATAATTAGCTGTGATCTGAACTTGACAGAGAAGTTTTTTTAAAAATGTAAAATACATGCTACGGCATAGAAAATGGATGAAGCTTTGATTTACCCATTTTTTTTAACTATGCTTATAAAAACATCTCAGACTTTCCCACATCAAGCTAATTTTTTTTTTGGAGAGTGGGATAAATTGAAATTAATGGATATGTAAGAAAAAATATCTCCAATGTAGCAGCACTGAAAACAAAGAAAAATATCTTCTAGGAGCAAGGAAGGTGACCTGGAATGCTTTTATATTGATCTTGATCAAGTTTTTAAACTTGTGTTCATAGTTACAGCAGTGAAGACCATTTCCAAAATGACCTAAAACTCTTGGAAAAGAAGCAGAAGATTGAGCCATCACTCACCTTTAATAACAGACAGACAATAAATTGAGTTAAATTTCCTTTTAGCCACACTTCTTTCCTTTGCATTTTATTGTAAGCCTTAATATTTTTTAATATTCAGTTTATACCTATAATCTGGAAAATGGGTTCGGTTAGTGTTTTTATTAGACTGAGATTAAATGGCTGTTAGTGCACTCAAAAGAAAATGTCCATTGTGGTGAATATGTCTCCTGAACTACATGAAAAAAAAGTTTAAAGCTGACATAATAAACACAGGTCAAAAAGCTGATTAGGAACCTGCTTCTTTTCAGCTTGATTTTTCTCTCCATTTTAATAAAGCTTTTCCCAACTTACTGGTAGCAAGGAATGAAGCCTGCCAAATGTTTCAACAAATACTTTAACATTTTAAATTGTCAATTGGTCAGACTCATGGCATCTTGTTTCTGTAAAAAGAGAAAGACCTGTTAATGTTGAGATTTACTTAATAATTCCTATTTGTAATTTTTTATGACTATTTAAGGTATATAGCCATCATCGTGTGGGAATATAGTGGCAATTTTTGTGTATAAGAATCTTCTAATATTTTCTTTGGTGCGTAGATGTCTAACAAAATTATGTAATTGGACATACATTCAAGAAAGTAGGCTCAGGATACTTACTAACTCAATGCATGAATCTAGGTAGCAACAGAATAATTACTTGCTAATTGGTATGTGATTACATTTACATTAGCCTGTCACAAATATTAAAGATACCCTAATTGCATTTCAAAATAATGTTACTCTGCCGTGTTACTTTTTATTTAACTGAATGGAAAATAGAACTATTTAAATACTTAATATTATTGATGATCTTCCGACTCTGGACGTTAAAGAAGGTAGGATTTTTTAGAATGGTCAATTCTGAAACAACAAAACAAACCAAAATCTATTCCATTCAAAACTAAGTTTGAAGAAAAAAAATCTTAGAGTGTAATGAAAGTCTGAAATTAACTTCTTCATTGAAGGATATTTCTGAACTCTTTATTGTATACCATCAAACTATTAAGGGTAATATCTTTTACATAATGATAGCAATTTAGTGAACATTTATCATTGAACGTTTCAACTTACAATGGTTTAATCTACACTGCTAGTCAATTTTAGAATCTAAAAATGGTGCTTCATAGACCAAGGGAAACCAATTAAGTTAACCTAATGGCATATGGTAACACCCTGGAGAGGTTGAAAAGTGTGTACTAAGTGTTTTCTGCCTGGGTCCCTTACATTGCTGCAACCAACCCCACAGGGCATTCGCCACCATCCATGAGTCACTATAAAGTACTGGCCACTTTTCTCCTTCCGCAATGTCCAAGGCCAGCTGGATGGCTTTCACCTCTGCAAACTGACTCTATTCACCCTCCCCTTCAGCAGTTTCTGCAGCTTGTCGTTGAGGACTCCATACTGCTGCCTTCCATCTACGGTGCTTTCCCACAATGCGACAAGACCCATCAGTCAATAAGGCATATTGCTTTTCACTTTCTGACAGTTCATTATATGGTGGGGCCTCTTCAGCATGCATCACTCCTTCCTCCTCTGGTGACCCTCCAAAATCTTTGCCCTCTGGCCAGTCCATGATGACTTCTAGGATTCCCAGGCAACTGGGATTTCCTATTCGAGCTCGTTGTGTAATTAATGTGGCCCACTTACTCCATGTAGCATCAGTTGCATGATGTGTAGAGGAGACCCTGCCTTTGAACATCCAGCCCAGCACGGGCAACCGGGGTGCCAGGAGCAGCTGTGCTTCAGTGCCAATCACTTCCCAAGCAGCTCCAACCCCTTCATAGGCTGCCAATATCTCTTTTTCAGTTGGGGTATAGCTGGCCTCAGATCCTTTGTATCCCCGACTCCAAAAGCCGAGGGGTCGACCTCGAGTTTTCCCTGGAGCTTTCTGCCAGAGGCTCCAGGTAGGACCGCTCTCCCCAGCTGCGGCGGACAGTACATTTTTAACATCTGGCCCAGTCTGGACTGGTCCGAGGCTACTGCACGAAGTTTCCCACGTTTAATTTGCTCAAAGGCTTGTTGTTGCTCAGCGCCCCATTTAAAATCATTTTCTTCCGGGTCACATAATAGAGAGGGCTTACAATCAAACTGTAATTCGGGATGTGCATCCTCCAGAACCCCACAGCACCCAAGAAAGCTTGTGTTTCTTTCTTATTAGTTGGTGGCGACATTGCTGTTATCTTGTTGATCACATCTGTGGGGATCTGGAGGCATCCATCTTGCCATTTTTTACCCAAAAATTGAATCTCCTGTGCAGGTCCCTTGACCTTACTCCGTTTTATGGCAAAACCGGCTTTCAGCAGGATTTGGATTATTTTCTTCCCTCCCTCAAAGACTTCTTCTGCTGTATCACCCCACACAATGATGTCATCAATGTATTGCAGGTGTTCAGGAGCTTGCCCCTGTTCCAGCGCAGTCTGGATCAGTCCATGGCAGATGGTAGGGCTGTGATCCACAGATCCGCTTATGGATGGGAATCAGGGAGTCTCGGTTGGTGCAGCATTGCCACCAGTGCACTGTTGCGGTCGCGACTGGCACTTGTTGTTCTTTGACCTTCAGCAACCCCACAACAGAAGGATCCTCTGAGAGACCAGGCAAGGTGGACAGCTTCTCCGTTTCCTCTGTCTCCAAAGCAGCAATACCAAAATCCTATCGGTACCCTTTTGGGTCTTTGAAGTACCCTCTCCTGAGGTAATCTATTCCTATGGTACCTAAAGCCTCTGGACCAGTCACAGTGGGCTGTTTTTGCCATTCCCTCCCAGTCAGGCTGATTTCAGCCTCCCGTACAGTCAACTCTTGGGATCCTCCTGTCACTCCAGAAATAGAAATAGGTTCCACCCCTTGAAAGCTTGATGGCATCAGAGTACACTGTGCACCGGTATCTACTAGAGCCTTATCCTTCTGTGGGACTGATGTGCCAGGCCATCTGATCCATACAGTCCAATAAGTTTGATTGTCCCCTACCTCCACCTGGCTGGAGGTGGGGCCCCTCTAGTAGTCATCACATTGGTCACTCACCTCTTGTAGAGATGGATTATTCTTCTTCATCACAGGAGCTGAGGTAAAATCTGCTCTTCCACTCCATCTGGGAACCTGCTCACCAGAGCCTGAAGCCGCAGCCTTCATGGGGTGATCAGACTTGACCTTTGCTCTCCCCTCCAGTTCTCGCACCTGCTCCTCCAAAACTGAAGTAGGCTTTCCATGCCACTCCATCATATCTTCTCCATGATCCTGCCGGTAAAACCATCGGGTGGCCCGTGGTGTATAACTTCTATATCTTGTCTCTCAAACAGTGGGACGCCTTCTGTTAATAGCTGAGATGTGTGTTGGTACACATGAGGAGCTGGATAGATCGTCTCTTAATTGTTGGAGGTCCTGGGACAGTTTTTCCACAGCTGAGATGATGGAAGGGGTAAGATTGTCTCCAAACTCTCGGAGTTTATAAATCATTTCCTCCACTCTTGGTGGTATTGTGTCACTCCAGGTTACTCTTGCCAATGAATGGGCATATGATTGGGGTTCATTCCGTGTAAATTTCTGCCCCATGGGTCGTGTACATTTGAACAACTCATAACATCATCCTTGTATGGAAACCTATCTTTCACAGCCGCCAAGAGCTGCTTCCAAAGGCTGAGGGACTTTTTCTCTCTTGCAATTGCTTTGTCAATTCCCCCTTCCCTAGCAAGTGATCCCAGCTGTTTGGCTTCACTACCTTCTAGTTCATGACCATCGGCCCCATTGTCCCAGCATCGGTGCAGCCAGGTGATGATGTGCTCCCCTGGCTGACGGGTAAAGTCTTTTCGCATATTCCGTAGCTCGGTTGAGGTCCGAGATCGAGAAGTCACCTCTTCCTTTTCTTCTTCTTCTTCATCATGTGGTGATAACTCCTGCTCAGATACTGTCCCAGGTGGTAACGTTTCTTTGTCTTGTTTCATCTTTCCTGCCTCTTCTTTATTTTTCCTCTTGCGTACAGGGGCAACCGATATTGGTATGAGTTGGTCCTCTGGTTTAGCTGCTGTGATTATTACTGTGGTTCGGGTAGCCGCTGTACTTGTCACTGGGGTTTGATTTGTGGCTGTACCTGCCACTGGTGGTGATGTAGCTGCTGTACTTGGAGCTGGATTAACTGTGCTGTCCATTACTCTGCCCTCAGATCCAGAGACCTTTTTTTCCTTTTGAAGATGCTGGACAGTGTTAAACAGGGCTCTGTAAGCATAAGCCAAGCCCCAGCACGTTGCCGTGATTTGTCCATCTCTGGTGTGACCAGAGTGACTACACACCTCCTTTAAATGTTTTACTAATTTTTCTGTATTTTGCATTTGTTCATTGGTGAAGTTCCAAAGCACTGGAGGGACCCACTGGCCTAGATACTTGCCCATACTATCCCACACACCCTGCCACTCATGACTGTCCAGCCACGGGGAAAATCTCTCGGCCATCCTAGATTGTGGTCTAACCCCAGACATGGCCCACACCCCACTCTGCTTAACTCTCCGAACCAGACTAAATAGTTGTGAGTACAACGTATTCAGTATCAGTATGTGTGCCAACATGATGATTCCCATCACCACCAGCAGGCAGATCTCAAGGTTATCTAAAGGCCATTCAAAACCTTCAGAATTCTCAAACAGTGTTGTTAACGGCCTGGTGGGGGCGCTGGGAGCACAAAAGAATGTCTCCTTCACAGGCTGACCACCGGAGGAGGTGAAAAGAGATGTGTAATTGCTAAAAACTTCCATTATATACCTCCCAAAGTATAGAGTTGGTGGCCACACTGGAAACACAAACCGGGTCAGTTTCATGATCACTGAGTCTATTGTATTAACAATCCATGCAATACAGTATAATGTAACAAGAACCTTAACCCAAAACCCAGATCTGAAAAAAGGTTAAGATAAGAAGAACCGGCTGTAAGTAAAGTATCATACACTGAACCTGTGAGAACCAGAGCAACAACTTTGAGAGCCAGTAAATCAGCATTGTGATGAGTGGCTATTTTGTCTTTATCTCAACCCTTAAGTGCCCCACACTGGGCGCCAAAAAGAACTGTCGTGGTTTAAGCTGTAAATTTCACTTCTCTCTCCTTTCCCCTCCCCCCCCCCGCCACTCCGATGGGGGGCAAATGGGGTGAAGAACCGAAGAAAATGTAACTCCCACGGGTTGAGATAAGAACAGTACAGTAACTAAGATACAATACAAATCACTACTGCCACCACCACCACCAATAATAATGACAAAGTATATGCAAAGGGAGAGGATACAACCATATCCTGACCGAGGCGAGAGACTGCGCGGGAGGCCCCAGAGAGAGCCCGCCCCCAAACCACACACTTCCCGGTTCCTCCCCCCACCCCTGTATTCCACATCCTGGACATGACGTGCTGTGGCATGGAATAACCTCATTGGTCAACCCGGGTCAGGCGCCCTGTCTCTGCCTCCTCCCTGGCATATCATGAGACTAGAAAAAAAAACCGAACCCATGACACCATGTGTGTCTTATTTCTGCTTCATCTATTAGCTCCTATATTGCACCTGCAGTGGGAGGTGCCTGTCATATTGAGAGTTAGTGTTTATACAAAATTTACAGATTCTTCTGAATTTCTAAATTTCTCAGAAACCACTTTTTTTAAAAAAATCCATTTAGTTAAAAAGAGAAGGAAAAACTTTCTCCAGCTAAAAGTATATACAAAACCAGATTTTTTTAATCTATGTCAGCTCTTCTTTAGACAGCACTTGTGTTATGAGGTTTCCTTAGGTAAGGCCTTATTATTTTTAGTAGTGCTTACAAGATATCTCAGTTCTTATAAGATACCTCAGTTCTTTTTCTCGTAGTTTTTTCCATCCCAACGTGTTATAGAGAAACAGATATCTTATCATTAAATAACTCATTCCGTTGGAGTGAAGGCAGAATAATTTGATGGGTATTCCTGCAAGGTATTAGGCTGATAAGAAAGACTAACCAAATATTCAACATTAGTAAGAAGAGGCACACGTTCATTAGTATTTTTGCTGCTGCTGCTGCCCGTGTTGTCAACAAAAGTAGAATTTCTCTAAGTAGTTGCCCTTACAGTCTGTGTACACTCTAGTTGCCTGGGAAGTGTGTACAAAGTGCTAGAAGGGTAGAGACTAGTACTAAAAAACTCGACACAATAGGAGACATTGTGATCTTCCAAAATCTGGATTCCATACACAAATGTATCATAGTCTACAGTTACTATCGCTCTCCATTTCACTGTTGCAAAGAGGTTGCTGCACTGTAAACTGCGCGGCAGTCAGCTAGAACAGATTATAATACAAAATTGCTGAATAATTTTTCCTGCCTTCGTAAGTGACTCTTCCCATCAATTAACTTTATCCTCCTTTCTCTCTCTACTGCATCTCTGTGTTCATACAAGGCTCTTCAGACACTTCATTCTTCATTGTCTGTAAGGATGTGGAGAGAATTTTTCACTCTCTTGGACACAACCAGAGAAGTTGCTCTACATTGCAGGGCATTTACTTCTTCTTCAGGCTGTCTGAGGTAGTGTATGGGAAAGTAATTATTTTTTTACTATTAGTCTTTTCCTCCATGTTTATTTTTATTAAAGCATGCTTCATTGAGACTTTATTCTCTAGTGTGTCAAGTTTTATTATAGACTATGTTACTGCTCATCTTGGTTCTAAACATCTGTTAATAGCTTAAAATAGGTGCAGTTAAAGTCATGTGAAACTTTAAGCATCACTGTGAAGTCTTACTTATGTACAAAAATATTAGTCTTACTGAATTTGATACTTAATTCAACCCCCAATATATCAAGGATCTTCTTTGAACAATTTAAATTTATTTTTTTTTAGATAATATCTTTAGAAGTTTTCAGCCTTCCTCCATTTCTAAATGTGCTGCTGAAACACATATTTCTCTCATCTGTTCTCACTCACCTCTTTGCTATCCTAATGGCTTTCCCCTGCCTGCCCTTGAGTTATAGACCATTTCTGAAACGCTGTATGACAGCACTTTCATGCAGTGTTTTCAAAAAAGAAAAATTGGCTATTTATCTCTCAAAGTCTTGAAGAAGAACTTTCGCTCTTAACATTTTCATGAGGTAGAGGGCCAAGATTAGTTTCTCATTCCACAGTATCAGATGGGAAGACACTATAGGAAAAAGTAATGCAGATTACTCTTTAATCTAGGTCCCGGTCCTGCAAAGCACTAATCTTTTTTTAAGGTTGAGTATTCTCAGTTCCCACAAAAGGCATTACGGGCCAAGACCATTCAGGGGCATCATCAAAATATGAAATTAAATGGTGTTTAGTCTGAAATGGTACATATATATTGAAAAGTTTCAACAAATGGAAATTGAGACTTGAGAAGGTAAGTGATTCAGCTTGGTGACTAACACTAATAATGAATAATTTTTCTTGTTTCTTAAATGAACAATAGCCAACAGTAGATCTTGTACATTTTCACTTCTGATTAGGAAAGTAGTAACATATAACTTTTCCTGGTGACGGCAAATAAATGAACTAGTGTAACCAAATCACCTTTGATCTTGTCAGTGTAAGCTCAACATGATTACCTGTGGAAGTTCATCACTATTAAGAAATTTTCTGTCTTGAATATATACATCAATATACATTTATATTTATAAACATTATAGACATTTATAGACAGTAAATATCTGCGGCACATGACCTTTTAAAATATGGGCAATACTACGTTGTTAGAGTAGTCATATGTTGTTATAACTGACTTTGACAGTGTTATACACCCCTCCTGAATGGTTTTGTTTAAAAAGGATTTTGATTTGTTTATTTAATGAGTCACAATTAATAAATCAGATGGATATCTGCTGAATTGCTCTCAGTTCTTTTCAGCTATCTTTTATGTACAATTTCTTGTAAAAATTTAAGTGGTTTCCATAATTCTTGAATATATTTTTGGGAGGAATGTTCAGAGGTGCTGCCTCTGAAGGTACCACTCCAAACATGCAAAAAGTCCAGTCCCCTATTGTTTCTTCTCCTTGCTGCTCCTGCACCCATGTTTTGCTCTGCCATTCAGTCTAGATCATAATTCTGATGCCCACCTTTGTCATTGCAGGAAATTTTACACATTGGTAGTGGTAAAACTCACTCTTTATAATTCGACTTTCACCAGAGTGTAACACCACAATACAAATAGTGCTTTTTTTGATTTAGCTTGGTCTTCCATTTATGGCTCTCATTTGCACTACATTAAGCTTAATTTTTAATATTTTATATTAATTTCTATTTTTTTTAACTACAAAGAATGACCTGTAAGCGAGTTACCTATTTCATTCTTCTCTTGAAATTTGACATCACAGGATTATCATAATCTTTTGGGGTAAGACACTTCAGAAGGAAATTGTCACTCATTTAGATTGATTTAGGTGTTTCATTACTTGCGTCCTTTTTCTTGTTTCCTCCCAGTTAATTTTTTGTCATTAGCAAGTCCTTGACTGAACCATTTTGTGCAGAAGAGATGAAAAAGCCTGTAAATAATGAAGTAATGCATACTTGCAGAGTTGGTACAGGTGGGTTGTTCGTAGCAGATTTTTCCGTTCAATGATGCTTAAGGCAATTTAATATCACAGAAGAAAGCCAGCCCCCTCCTTCAGATGAACAAAAACAAAGTGCAGATGTGAGCTTTTTTAATACTGGCAAAGCACTATGTGCATTATTTTGTTACTAATTTTTCATTTCTTCAATGAAATGCCACAGGCTCTTCCTATCTGGGGGCTGACTCTCTGTATCTTAAATCCTTCTAAAGGAAGTTTTTAGTCTGAGAGGGCAAACTTTATTCTATTGTGTAACAGATAAAGTGGTAAAAAAAAACTTCTATCAGGGAGAAAAAAAGTGAATGTGAAGAGAAAACACTCATTTAGTGTCTCTCAATAAGTAATCTCCAAATGCTTTGCAAAACCTTGCAATGCACTGCATGGTAGAGAAATGTTACATGCTGGAAAGCTGAGTCACACAGAAGAAGTTTAAGTATGGGTTACCAGTGAAGAATGCAAACAGTCCATGACAGAGTGAAAAACAGTTTCTCCATTAGAACAGTCTGCCAGTTGTGCTTTTATGGTTTTAATCTATGGTTTCTGTATTCTCTTTGTACATGGAGACCCAGTGAGAAAAGAGATGAAAAAAGGAAGCTATGAAAAGGCGTGAAATTTAAGTGATCTCCTCTCACATTGTGTTGGCAAAAGCTGGGGCCTCTTGCCACCTTATATTAAAAATTGAGATAGTATCTGTCATGTACATGCCCATAGGCATTGCTTTTAAACAAATGTGATTGCATATCACTTCAGAAGTAAATGTTTAAAAATATGATTGAAATCCTAGAAGTATTGTTTGATTATATACGCTTAGCCTTTTAACAAAAGTTTCTTGTCTTTAAGGAGATACCCATATTTATTTGTTTGCTGACCACGTGATTTCTTGTTCTCAGATGTATTACAGGCACTTCTTCCGCAACATGCAGTTTAAGCATCTATTACATATTTGAGTGCATCACTGCCGTGGTTTAAGCCCCTCAATAACTCATGCAGTCACTCTCTCACTCACTCCCTCTCTTTCTTCCCCAGTCCCTGGGGGATGGGGAGGAGAATCAAAAGAATGCAACTCCCACGGGTTGAGAGAAGAACAGTTTAGTAACTAAGGTATAACACAAATCACTGCTGCTACCACCAATAATACAAGAGAAATACAAGGAAAGAGAATACAACAGCTCACCACCCAATATCAAGCAGTGCACCCCTGCAGTACACCCCCCACACCATTCCGGGTCTCTGCTCTCCGTTTTTTCATCCTGGACATGACGTGCTGTGGCATGGAATAACCTCTTTGGTTCATTTTGGGTCAGGTGTCCTGCCTCCGCTTCCTCCTGGCTTCCCCTCCTCCCTGGCATAGCATGAGCCTCAGAAAGTCCTTGGTCAAACCAAAACATTACCAAGCAGCAACTGAAAACACTGGTGTTATCAGCACAGTTCCCAGGCCCAAAATCAAAAATACAGCTCAGCACCAGCTACCAAGGAGGAAAATGACTGCTGCTGCCGAACCCATGACAATCACAAATAATCATAGCTAATGCTTATAAAAACATTTTCCAAAATATACCTTTAAGACACAGTATAGTAAATGTAAAGTGGAACAATAACCATAAAAGGTGTATCCTTGCCTCAATGTGCAGTTGCGTATTTTATGACTAAAGCTGTTACTTCTTTAACACTTGATGTTTATCATTGGATAAGGAAAATAAAAACCAAAACATCACCACCACCACCAGCAAAAAAACCTGAAACGTCCGGGAAACTAAACATTAACACCTGGGCTTTCTGTAATTAATCTAAACATCTTATTTTATAATAAACATACATTTGAAAGGGATATTACAGTGTATGTTATATGTTGTATATTGCATATCTTATATATATTATATACCCACTATGGGTATAAAGATTATTGTTGTTATAAAGATGATTGTTGGTATATCTGAAAATTCTATAAAATTCCAAATAACGTTTGCAAAAAATAAATTAATTGGAATGAATTTATTGCTAGCTATTTTTATTTCAGTATTCAAATTTTCCTGCTACAATCTCAAATGAGTACTGATGTGGTGGAAGTCACTTTTATAAAGTACTTTGTGAAGTTTTATTTACAGTCTGCTGGAGAAATAACACCTACATTAAAATATGCATATGGACATACAAGCTCATGAATATTAATTTTAGCAGTTACTCTGGACTTGTAACTGAAAGAGCAAACTGTATCCCTTCAGTTCCTCAGATGAGAGTCCAGATGCCAAATTGCTGTCATAAACCTTTTTTATGTCCTAGTAAAAGCTCTGTAGATACAGAGGACTAGTTCCCCAGTGACTATGTTTTTCTTAGGGAGGAGAAGAAAGAATTTTTTTTAGTTCTCCGTCAAACTGAAAAAAGCAATGAAAGCAAATACAAAGTTGAAGTGATTGTGTATAAATAATAAATGCATAGACATCAGGGTGCTGAGTTTTTTTTCCTGTACTGTGGTTTTGTATTCTTTCAGTACTAACAGTTCATATTGAAACTTCCCCATTTTTTCTTATGATATAGTGATCACAGATGTGTCTCTAGTGAAGAAAAACAGGACTGTAAACTAGAATTTGAAAATCCAGGTGTTCTTGTTTGCAAATTATGTAATGCAATCAAATCTTCATTTTAGCTTAGATCACTGTAAAAAATCATAATCACTTTCTTTTTTCACTAAGCAAATTTTAGTAAATTTGAACTTTACTGAAGACAATCTAATGCTATTCTATTTTACTATGTTTTTGTGACAACTTTGCACACTTAGGTGTGTCTTACTCTTGAAGGGAAACAAATTTCTCACATGGTATTTCTGACTTAGACATTAGTGTTGCCTGGATACAACCAGCGCTATTCAAATAGTCTTCTGCAATGTTGTCATCATAGCCATTTTATTACATTGATTTATAAATGCACTATCTGCAAAAGCAGCTGAGCCTTTTGCATGAGCAAAGGATAAGAACCAATAGAATGTAATTTATTTAGCTTTTTACAAGAGGTGTTAGTTTTGCAGTGTCTTACAAAAAAGTCAGATGCATTGCAACAGATGAATGTTGAATGCTAACAGTTTTTTATTTACCTTTTAATGTCAATGTCCTGGGAGGCATTTTATTTGTATCGTTCACTAATTTGTGTTCTGTGAGTTGCAATGTTGAAATTGCCAATGGTGATTATCAAATCAGCTCAGAAATGTTGGCATTTTACAGCTAGCATTTTTTTTCAACTCTTCTTTAAGTTCTCCTAGTTCATTTCATATGTATCACGTTTTCAATATTTATCATAATAACAACCTGGGAGTTTTGGAGTTTTATACTTATGGTGCATGTTACTGCAATGACCTAAATTACAGTGATCCAAATTGTCTTTATCCAGCAGTTTAATGTCTTTGAGAACTGAAAACTAACACCTTAAAAATTGTATAAAATATGGCCGTCAGTTGTTCCACCTTTGAACCCATGCATTTTAATAAAAAATAGCTCTCTTAGTAGTGCTACTATTAGAAATACCAATGAACGGCAACGTCTGGGTGAACATATAGAGGAGGAGATGCTATTATAAGTTGAACATGCTTCAGGATTCTGCAGGAAAAAATAAGTTAAAAATTGCAGTGGCAGTCACACCAAATCTTGCAGCAGTATGTATGAGCTGCACTAGACGATTTTAAACAGGGTGTAATTAACATATGAAAATCACTGTTAAAAAGAATTTTTGGAGCAGAGCAGGAGATTTTTACAAACCTTCATGTTTTGTGATCTGTTCTCTGAAGTATTTGGTACTCATCTTTGAGGCAAGATTTTAGTAATGCCTTAGCCTGAAAGTAATTAATAATTTAGCAGTGTATTTCTTAACACAGCACTCACTATGCTCCATTGCAAACACTGTATTATTTACACAGCCTACAGTAAAGGACTTAGGCAAGGTACATGGTGTTTAAGCAGATTTGCAGGTGTCATAATGGTCATTTGCAATTAGGAATCTGTCAAGGCATCTCCAAAGTTGATCTCTCTTCAGGCAAAAGATCATGTTAACTCTCTACCTACCCAGCACTAGGTGAACACATTGATGATTTTGGATCAGCTTTTCCCCTGGCTTGTACTGTAAAACTGAGATACTGAGATCTAGTAGATTCTGTAGCCAAAACTATGATTTTACTAAGAGATTTTCTTGAATTAAAGAAATTATTCCAGAGTGTCCAATAATGCACTGTGTATTAACAAATTGGTGATTGTTCTCATATTGGTCTGGTGAGCTGGGTTTTATTCAGTCGCTGGAGCTAATCAGAATGGACAAGTACAGTTCTGTGTAATGCAAGAAATTTGTACATGTGTTGTATAAAGGTCTTTATTTTAACATAACATACCATCCTTTTTACCTCCTCACATGATGTCTTACACTAAAATCTATTATACTTTAAAAACAAGCTTCATTTACATTCTCTGCAAACCTCTGCAGGGGAGTAATTTGGGGCAGGGGCTGTATTTGTATTCTGTGTGCTCAATTCATATCACATATCAACTCCCAGATTGATCATCTAGGTGCTATTGCAATAAAAAATAGTAATGATAATAATAAAATTAACAGCTATAGCTAGCTGACAAGGTGAACATTTTTTTTTCACCTTGAGCTGGCAGGAAATAGCACTACATATTTTTCTCCAGACTTAGTCTTGTACTTAGGCTTTCCATTACACAGAAAAATATCCCTGCATTTTCTTGCTCACTTTATCTGCTCATCTGCTTCAGTGACCATAGTGATATGAAACCTCGTAAAGTAGTGAACTAACACTAACAGACACAGAAGGTCAGACACATGCATTCACTGTAATGAGTGATATTTATATGCTTACATTAACATCAGTGTTACTTCCAGGCTGTTAGATAAACAGGTATCAAGTTTGAGTTTGCCACCATTATTGGAACTGCCTGCGTGTCTGCTTTTTCTGTGTTTATCACTGCAGAAAAGCTGAACAATTAGATTCCATATATTTTATTGAAGCAAAGTATAAATTCTCTAGATTTCTTGTTCTGATGAAAAGCGGGTCATAGTAGTAGGGGACTCTACTTTGAAAGGCACAGAGGCACCGATAGGTCAGCCTGACTCAGTCTCAAGGGAAGTGTGCTGCCTACCAGGGGCTCAGATCAGGGATGTTGCAGAGAAGCTGCCTGCTCTAGTAAATCCCACTGACTATTATCCGCTCCTAGTTGTATATGTGGATGCTAGTGATATAGACAGCTGCAGGCTGGAGAACGTTAAGAAGGACCACAGAGCTCTGGAAGAGGTGGTTAGGGGCTCTAGAGCTCAGATAGTCTTTTCATTAATTCTCCAGGATAAAGGTTAGGACCTTAAAAAGGCTAGGAGGATTGGCCAGGTTAATAAATGGTTAGAAAGTGGTGCCGTAGTCAGGGGTTTGGGTATTTAGAACAAAGGACTCAGTTTAGGAGGCCAGGTCTACAGGAGGCTGCTGGAGCTGGTCTGCCAATGAAGAGGAAGAGTGGTTTTGGTAGGAGGCTTGCCAGGTTGGTCAAGAAAGCTTTAAACTAGATTTGCTGGGGAGGGGGGCATCATTCCATCCCAACAATCCCAGGCAGTTGCCAGCACCTATAACAAATGCTCAGAGCAATATAGAGATATTTCAACAGCTCCAGCCAATGAGCTGGCTTCACGCAGAACTAAGCTCAGATGCCTCTATACAAACGCCCGTAACATGGGGAACAAACAAGAAGAATTAGAGATGTGTGCACATCTGTGGGGGTATGATATCATAGGCATCACAGAAACATGGTGGGATGGCTCCTATGAGTGGTGTGTTGGGATGGAAGATTACAGGCTCTTTAGGAAGGACAGGCCCGGTAGGCAGAGAGGGGGAGCTGCTATTTCTGTTAGGGATAGGCTGGAGAGTATGGAACTCTGTCTGGGGACAGGTGAGCAGTCGACAGAGAGTTTGTGGGTCAGGGTTAAAGGGAGAACAGCAATTGTTTGTGGGGATCTGTTACAGACCGCCTGACCAAGAGGACTCAGTGGATGAAGCACTCTATAGACAGATACGAACAACCTCACGCTCGCAGGTCCTTGTTCTCATGGGGGTTTCAACTACCCTGATATCTGTTGGAGGGATAGTACGGCCCAGCACAAGCAATCCAGGAAGTTCCTCGATTGTGTGGAAGACAACTTCCTTCTGCAAGTAATAGAGGAGCCTACAAGGAGAGGTGCCATGCTTGACCTCATCCTCACCAACAGGGAAAGGCTGGTTGGAAAAGTGACGCTCCAGGGCAGCCTTGATTGTAACGATCATGAGATGGTTGAATTCGAGATCCTCAGGGCAGTGAGAACAGCATGCAGCAAGCTCACTGCCCTGGACTCCAAGAGAGCAGACTTTGGCCTCTTCAGGAACCTGCACAGTAAGGTTCCATGGGATATAGCCCTAGAGGGCAGGGGGGCCGAACACTGCTGGTTGATATTCAAGGATCACCTGCTACAAGCTCAGGGGTGTTGCATCCCAATTAGAAGGAAGTGCTGCAGGAGGGCCAGGAGACCTCCTTGGATGGATAAGGAGCTGTTAAGGAAACTTCTAGGGAAAAAAAGAGGTTTACAAAAAGTGGAAGCAAGGACAGGCGTCCTGGGAAGAATACAGGGATGTTGTCGGAGAAGCTAAGGACCAGGTAAGGAAAGCTAAGGCCCACTAAGAATTAAACTTGGCTAGGGATGCCAAGGATAACAGGAAGGGCTTCTTTTGGTACCCAACAAATAAAAGACAGAATAGGGACAACATGGTTCCCCTCCAGAAGCTACCAGGACAACTGACTACCCTGGATTTGGTGAAGGCTGAGGTTCTTAATGACTTCTTTGCTTCAGTCTTCACTGGCAAATGCTGTCACCACACCACCCAAGTCTTGGAAGACAGATGCCGGAGACAGTGAGAATGAAGACCCTAGGCCTACTGTAGGAGAGGATCTGCTTCAAGACCATCTTAAGAACCTGATGAATGTACACAAGTCCATGGGACCTGATGAAATCCATCTGCGGGTCCTGAAGGAGCTGGAGAATGAAGTTGCTAAGCCACTGTCCATCATATTTGAAAACTCATGGCAGTCAGGTGAAGTTCCCGACGACTGGAAAAAGGGAAATATAACCCCATTTTAAAGAAGGGGAAAATGGATGACCTGGATAATTACAGATCAGTCAGTCTCACTTCTGTGCCTGGCAAAATCTTGGAGCAAATTCTCCTGGAAGGCATGCTGAGGTACAGGAAAAACAACAAGGTGTCTGGTGACAGTCAGTATGGCTTCACTAAGGGGAAATCCTGCCTGACCAATCTGGTGGTCTTCTATGATGGGGCTACGGAACTGATGGACAGGGGTAGGGCAGTTGATGTTATCTCCCTGGACTTGTGGAAAGCGTTTGACACTGTCCCACACAACATCCTTGTCTCTTAGTTGGAGAGACACCAGAATGATAGGTGGACCACTCGGTGGATGTGCTAAAACAAAGTGTGATTCATGTTTAAGAGGAAATAGACAAGTAAACATATATTGAAGCAATATAAATAAAAGGTCCCCACCCATAGCTTCTTATATTAGGAAAAGCAAGTGTCTGGAAAACATAAGGTTAAAATACTTTTAGCCTAGCTTAGAAAACAACGTTTGTGTTGTAAGTCTGTGATTTGACAACAGAATTTAGTAGTCTTCCTTTTTATCAGTTGGCTTGGAAACAGTATCTTTCAAAGAAATCTGCTAGCTCTGGATAAGGAGTATCTCCTTATCTACCTGTATTGTGCTGCTTATCTCTTGTATAAAGTCACACTGCTCTTATAGATATGGCTGGTTTCTACTAATTACGATTACTGGGGAATCCAGTTGTGCCAAAGGTGAAAAGTGCACACTGAGGAAGACTACTTACTTCATCTTGAAGACCCCTGCCCACGACTATCAACTATCGGAGGGCAGTGCGCAAGCGCCAAAAGGGAGGGGACTTCTGATAATGAGTACCTAAACTAATTGTAATATCCTCACTTCTCTCTCAGAAACCTACTGAATATGCATGTTTGTGTGTAATAAATATCTGTTCACTTAACCCCTCTGTGTGTGACTTCGGCAGAGTGATGACCCCCTGCCCACCCAGCCCTGCTTGCTTATCTCTCATCAAGGATCACAATAAAGAAATTGGCTGCCAATTTCGGTGTTGGCGTCAAATCTGTGGATATCAAACAGTGGATAAAGAACTGGCTGGATGGCTGCATGCAAACAGTTGTGGTCAACGGCTCACTGTCCAGCTATAGACCAGTAACAAGTGGTGACCCTCAGGGATCGGTGTTAGGACTGGTCTTGTTTACGATCTTCGTGGGTGGCATTGACAGTGAGATTGAGTACACCCACAGCAAGTTTGCTGATGACACCAAGCTGTGTGGTTCAGTTGATGTGCTGGAGGGAAGGAATGCCTTCCAGAGGGACGTTGACACGCTTGTGAGATGGGCTGATGCCACCTTTATGAAATTTAACCATGCCAAGTGCAAGGTCCTACATCTGGGTGGGAGCAATCCCAGGCACAGCTCCAGGTTGGGCAGAGAAGAGATTCAGAGCAGCCCTGCGCAGGACTTGTGGATGTTGGTTGACGAGAAAATGAACATGAGCTGGCTTCAGCCTGTGCTCGCAGCCCAGAAAGCCAACTGTATATCCTGGGCTGCATCAAAAGGAGCATGACCAGCAGGTTGAAGGAGGTGATCCTGCCCCTCTACTCTGCCCTTGTGAGACCTCATTTAGAGTATTGTGTGCAGTTCTGGTGCCCTCAACATAAAAAGGACATGGAACTGTTGGAACGAGTCCAGAGCAGGGCCATGAAGGTGACTGGGGTCTGCAGCACCTCCTGTATGAAGATAGGATGAGGAAGTTGGGGCTGTTCAGCCTGGAGAAGAGAAGGCTGCGTGGAGATCTCATAGCAGCCTTCCATTATCTGAACGGGGCCTATAGGGATGCTGGGGAGAGACTCTTCATTACAGACTGTAGTGATAGGACAAGGGGTAATGGTTCAGACTTAAACAGGGGAAGTTTAGATTGGATATAAAGAGGAAGTTCTTTACTGTGAGGGTGGTGAGGCACTGGAATGAGTTGCCCAGGGAAGTTGTGAATGCTCCATCGCTGGCGGTGTTCAAGGCCAGGTTGGACAGAACCTTGAGTGACATGGTTTAGTGTGAGGTGTCCCTGCTGATGGCAGGGGGGTTGGAACTAGATGATCTGAAGGTCCTTTCCAACCCTATCTATTCTATGATTCTATGGTTCCATGAAAATGTTTTTGTCTGACTCCTCATGAGACATGCTGCTGCAGTACTACTGTACTGAGTGCTGCAGCTGTGCCTGCTCATGGAGCTGTAGGTCTTTTCTGCACTGACATAGTAAACTGTTACATATTCTACTGATGAAATATGTTCATTTAAAAAAGAAAACAAGTATATTTTCTTGCAAAATTAGAATTGCTACCAATTCATAGAAGTAATTCTTAGTAATTATTAGAATTTTTATACTTTAAAGCTTATTTTCTGCTTTCTGTGTATGTCTTCACACAGCTGGTGTGAGTGGTATGACTTGGCTGGAGTTAGTATAACAATTGAGTATTATGGCATTATTTCCGGGTTTGTGCTCTTGTGTCTGTCCTATCCCTCCTTGTCCCTTGCATTTCATAAGTCTTCTTGAGAGGAGCTACATATTGTGCTGACATTTTCAGAGATTCTCTACAGTGTTTCCAAAATGTCCTTTCTGCATATTTATTAGGAATTTTGATTATTGCCCTGTGAGTTTAATTTTGTCTTCCATTGCATATGTCATGTGTCACTGTATATTGTATGTTCTTTTTTTATTGTTCTTTGCAATTTTGTTTTGTGTTCTTGAATCTTTTTCTATTATCTGAAAACGCTGTCATCTCATTCATCCTTGCGAGGACATTTCTGAACTTCCATGAAGATTTTTCTGGTAGTAGCCTCTTTTATCTTAAGAGATCAACTTGATATGATTTGATAGTTCCAACTTTAGGACTAAAATCTTTGTAAAACTAAAACTTCAGAATTCTTTTGAAAAGGCACTTGAGATGGTAGTTCTAAATAAAACTGGGCAACACCTGCAGCTAGAAGATTTCTAGAAGGAGGATTTTTGAGTTGGTTGCAAAGCAGTCAATAGAAGTGTCTTCCATTCAATGAAAGTTATAGGTTACTGATTACATAGAGTGATGATTTACTTAAGATTTTTCAAAGCTACAGTATATTTATGCAACCTAAACTGTGAAAAAAATGAAACTCTTATGATGTTGTGATGTCCAAGACAGTGCGTAAGCAGAAGAAATTAATATTTGAATTTAAATCAATGAGTTTGCTAGACACATCTAGGAACTTAAAACAAAACCCAGTAAAGGCCTCTGATATATATCAGTGTTTTATATAATGCTTTCCAGGCCTGGTGAAGCTATGTAATTCAATATAAAAACAAATACAGAGCACAAGAAATTAAAGGTACTGAAATTCAGTAAAAAAATCCCTTTCTTTAAGTTATAATCTACAGGTCTCAAAGGGCTAGAATAAAATAAAGGCAATATAGGGTCAACCACTCTGTACTGTGCAAGATTTAATTAAAAACTACCCTACTGCTAGGAAAACTATTTTGTTTCCATTTCACCCTCTCCAGGAGAACACAGAGTAACGTTCAGTTATCTGTTAAAGGATTTTATGTTCAGTTCTTTAAAATAAGAATAAATGGAATATTGCTTGTAATTAGTAATAGCTTATTGAATATTATGTGTATACATTTAAAAAATAGTGTTTTATCTGTTAGAGATTTAGTACCTTTAGTGTAAGTTGTAAAGATAAACTAATGTCTAATAGTATCAGAATACTATATATTTGCAGCAACATTAACCTACATGCCAGAAGTGGTTGCAGCAACCATTATAAATTCAGGCATCCAGTTTCAGTGATGTCTTAACCCCCCTCTGAATCTTTCATGTCCTACTTAAACTGTCGCGGGAGCGGGAATCAAACTCGTACTCATAGAGTTATCAGTTTGTTCCCATCGGCGGGAGGAATGAAGCACTCGATACGAATGATCGACAAACCTCAAACTTTATTAGTACCACACCAACTATTATACTCATTTTAATTAGCCTCATGCATAGTACAAAAGCGAGCTCATTATAGGTTGTAGATTAGCTAGCGGTCTCAGAAACACTAAGGCATTCAGCAAATACCTAATTGGATACATCTTTTAGCCAAGTGCCAGCAATAGTTTAGTCATTGATTATTACAACAATAAGCGATTCACCCACTATAGTCACAAGAGTAGATAGTTTTAACATTTCCTGCAGTGTCGGTCCTACTCAAGATCCTGTCTTACTGACTACCACGTTGTTTTATAGTGTAACATTGTATATATGCCCAAGGTTGCTCTAGCCTTACTTCATCAGCAGCTGTGTCAGCAGCTTTAAGCGGCCTAGTCAGAGGCCTATACAACTCGAGTCCTTACTCTTGCTAACTCGTCTGACATGAGCAGCTCAGTCATGCTAACATGCCCTCGCTCATTGAGCCATTCCTCCACATTAAACCACTTCTGATATTGCTTCATCCCCAATTTGAACTGACACACTGGGAACTCAAAGTGCTTTCTTCCCTTTTAAATTTCTGACTCACCCAAGTCATTGGCTCAAGTTATTTACAAGTTTCAATAGATGTGTGTGCCCTCTTTCAGCAGGAGTTGAGCTGTCTAAATAGAGTTGCACCCCACCCTGCTCATGATTGTCACTCCTACCCGTGGTCAGTGGGCCTTAAATAGGTTGGCTGAGCTCCTTTCTGTTAACACACTAATTCATATCAGTCCTATTAGAGTAACTTGATTAAACAGAATGTCAAGGTGTGATTAAGCAAGTTCAGCTGCCAGTATTGAGGATGCAGTAAATTTCAGCAGGGAGACTGTAACAAGCAGCTGGGGACAACATCCTTTTCAGCAGCATATTTGTAGCCAGAAGAGGACAGATGTCTCCAGCCTAATTCACTCTGAAATTTCCCTCAGTCTATAATAAGCAGTTAATATATACTTGCTTTTCCTCTGACCTCTCAACTTGAACTGAGCTTTGACAAACTACCTGAGTTGATTTCAAGTACTTCTTGTTTGGTTTGGTGGGTTGTTTTATGGTTTTTGCGTTTTTTTTTTTTTTTATTTCAGAAAAACATTCACATCCTTCCCTGTATTCAGTCTGTGTTTGTAGAATCACCTCATTTCACAGCTCTTAATTAGCTGCAAAGCCAGTGGCTCCCCTACCACTGTACCACCTAACCCTCTCACTTACTTTGCTTTCTTCTCCAGACAACACATAACAACAGCTCTAATCCCACCTGTGGGGTACTGCCATTTGTGATTTTTTATAGCATCATGTGTAAATTTTTTTTTTTGCTTCACACTTAGATAAGATGTGTTAATTTGTAAATAAAAAAAATAAAATTAAAACAGTGAAAGCAAAAAGGAGAAGCTACAGCCAACTAAAAAGAAGATCAGGGAATTAGAGAACCAACTCATCTTGCTGAAATGCTTGATGGTTCTATTGATTCGTTGATTGATTCAGTTAGTAGCTCTGACTCCAGAGTTATGTATTACTAACAGGGTTCTTTTAATGTTATCACTTACAACATCCATGTCTCTGGGTACCAAGTTCATCAATACTGCATTACCTAAAGGCAAAGAGGTAGAAATAAGGTGTTTTCAGTCATGATGGCCTTCTTGGATGAGATCAACTGAGGTCCGTCTTACTTGCAACCTCAGTTTTGATTGAAAAATTTGCTAAATTAGAAAAAAGCTCCAATCTTTTCTCTTGCTTTTTTTGATATTTTGCTGAAATATCCTCGGCTCAGTTCATCTACCTAATCCAAACATTGCTTGCAAATCTAGTTAATTTTAGGGATTTTGCAGGTTTGGGTAGATTTTGGGTAGCTTTTATTTGGTAAACCTCTGCTTCACTTAACATAAAAATTGTTGTATCAAATTAGGTAAATAAAACAAGTGACACCATAGTGTGTAACCCTAAATCAATCCATAATCTATTTATATGGGCTTTTTCATTAAAACCTCATGTGAACCTCCTAAGAGGCGAGTCCATCAGTATGAGTTCGTATTTTTCTAATCTGGTTTATATTCTTTGGTGAAACAATATTACTCCAAATATGCTTCAAAACTTGAACTTTTTTAAATGTAAAAGTACCTCATATAATATAAAACTAATCTGTTTTTAACTGAACACACATACCATTTCTGTAAATCTACAATAGTTTAAAGAATATAATGCCTTTATGACTGAGAATATTGTTATTACATATGATTAGAAAAATAATAGAGATACAAGATTAAAAAAATGTAATAAAACATTTGAAAAAACATATCAGTTACACCTTGTATAACTTGTTTTATATACACTTACACCTGCCATCTGATTCTGTTTTATATATACCAGAGTTGAAACTTTCCTAACACCTCTGATGTGGAAATCCTAACAACCTGTGGCCTATGTGCACATGTGCATTCATATATGTAGGCTTGCAATTTCAGGCATGTATACTTGCATAATATAACAACCATTGCTCTGGTAACTTTAATGATTTTGGTTCATCTTTTGTATATAAGTTGTAATAAAGCCTAAATTTTTGGTTTTGAATACACATATCGAATGCTTTCAAGGTGTAGTGATTCAACAAAAATGTTCAGATCATTCTCTCTAAGGATTTCTAACTAATTTAGAACACAGCAACATGTTTGTTTGCAAAAACCACTTTGCAAGTGTTTTCCTTCAGATTGAATTATCTTATGTTTCTAAATTCTGTTATGGCAAGCTACCTGTAGGAATAGGACTTTACAATACTACTAGATTTGTACAATGCATAGCTTTACATCCTAGATTTAATGACACTGCAGAACAGTAGGGGAAAATAAGTTTCACATTAAGCCGGTGTTTGGTAGAGACTTCGAGAACTTCACTTCTGATTTGGGTTATAAAATGTGATCTGAAATTGAGTGTGTTTCGAGTGGCTTGAGGCTTGCTTTACAAATACCTAGTGCTAAGCAGTTTCACCTCAAAACTCTAGAAAGGGATTTGCACACATTTTCTGCAGAAATATCAACATCTAAAGACACTGAAAGCTTCTGAGCACCTAAAGCCAGTCAGCATTTAGCAAACTATGCATGAGGACACCCTTATGGATTATGCTGGCTATTGTTTTGCATTATTCACTGTTGTACTTGAAACAGTACAAACCTTGCTGTGACAGAAACATGTAATTTGAGATGAATATTAACGTATTTAATATCTGACGCACATTTGCAACAATTTAATTTATCCATAAGTGAATAATCTAAAGAGGTATTTAAATAAAGTTATGCAGTAAATTCAGGAAATTATTCAAGTCACAGACCTAATAGTTCTCATGACCTTGATAGAACTGCCTAAGCATTTACACAGAGCTTTGCGTGACATGTTCTAAGGTGAGGCATCCCTGCTCGTGGCATGGGGGTTGGAACTAGATGATTTTAAGGTCCTTTCCAACCCTACCTATTCTATGATTCTATGATTTAACATACTACTATATTGTCTTAGCTTATTTTTACTTTTTTAGTATTTAAGCTCCTTCATATTATGTAAGCTGAGACATTACCCTGGAATACAACATACACGAATAAAGACAGATTGCTGTTTTATTTCAATAAATACCTTGAGTTCTTTGTAGCATGCTGGTTTTAAAGAATAGCTATAAGGGAAGCAGTGTGCCAGGGCAAGTAAGATCTCAGTTTTGTTCCCACATGTGCCCCAGATTGCTCAACAGTTTTATGCAAATCACTACGTCTCTCTGACTGAGCTTTAGAAGTAAAAAAAATTGTGATTCTGATATTTATATTCTTTGGAATATTTTGAGAACTGCTGATTAAATGTACCATTTAAGAAATGCATGTTACTGCCATTATTCCAATTCTTTTGAGGAAAATTCCTTTATGTTTGCCTGTTCAGTTTTATGTCCAAGCAGAGCAGGTTGCTGTTTCACTCTGGTGGACTTGGAGTTTTCTGTTGTTTATGAGAGGTACTCCATTCACCACAGCATTTACTGCCTATTGGCAAATGTATCTGGTTTGCCACATTTTGCTCTTTGAGTGTGAGAAAATATGCTTGTGATTGCACTCTCATGTCTTCTGTAATCCTTGAATTCTGCTGGTCTTTGCTTCATCAGGTGTGTGTCTCAGTACTTGGTATTCTTGTTTTGCAGTCTAAACCTCTCTATGTATTTGTCATGGGTTCGGCTTTACCTGAGTCTCATGTTACGCCGGGAAGGAGGGGAGAGCTGGGAGGAGGCAGAGACAGGGCGCCTGAACCAGGCTGACCAATGAGGTTATTCCATACCACAGCACGTCATGCCCAGGAGGTAGAACACAGGGTGGAAAAACCAGGAAGTGGGGGGTTTGGGAGGGCTCTCGCTGTCTCTTCCCACGCGGTCTCTCGCTCGGTCGGGCGGCAAAACGGCTGTATCTTCTTCCTTTGTATTTACTTTGTCATTATTATTGTTATTGGTGGTGGCAGTAGTGATTTGTATTGTATCTTAGTAACTGGACTGTTGTTATCTCAACCCGTGGGAGTTACATTTTCTTTGGTTCTTCTCCCCATTTCCCCCCCATTGGAGTGGGGGGGGGGGGGGGGGGGAAGAAGGAGGAGTGAAATTTACGGCTTAAACCACAACAGTATTTTATGTACTATTTTTTAAAATACTACTAATATTTTCAGGATTTACAAGGCAATACTAGAAAATGCTCAGCTCTTATATTAATATTTTATTTTCTATATTAATTTTACTGTTCCCAACATTGAAAGAAACAGTGAAGACATTGTAGATAAACTGAGATAAGTGTAATAGTAATCTATTTACTTGCCCTTTTATTTCAAGTACATAGGTCTTTAATATATCAGAGGACAAAATTTGTATTATCAGAGAAAAAAAATAATATGTCTCTAGGGACCAGAGAATGAAAACTTGTTTAAAGGCCTCCAGATTCTATTTTCGTGCGTAATCTTATCTGGAAATGAAAAAAGGAATGCAGTCACAAGGCCATTGTGAATAGCTAGACAAGCTGAAAATAAAGAATTTAATAATATAGAAGTGATAATTCTAGTTCTGTATTACGTGCTGTTTTAATAAAAGACCATGTTATGGAGAGCCTGAGGCTGCTGCTTGGCTTGAGTCTCAGCTTTTTATATAAAGAATCCTCATAGCTATCTAAGTTACCCAAGACATGCAAACTACCTCCATTAAAAGATCTTTACTTTGCATATGGTTGTTGGAAGGGGACATTATTACGTTTTCATGTATTTTAAGTCTTGCTTTTCTGAGAACATTTGCTGTGTATTTATATTTTCATGGAACATAAAGTCCCACCAATATTTCACACAAGTGAAAGGACAAAACAAGAAAAGAAATGCCAAACATTTGAAGAACATTCTCTTTATATCATCAGTTTGCAGTCATATAATCAATTTGCACTCCCAATGTGAGCCCACATTTCTGCATGAAGCTACAGCTCTATCTGCTTGACATTAGAAAGTTCAGCTCCTTACTTTTCCTTTGATGAATTTTACTGCTTGTGATAAAACCAGAATGTTGCAGAGGCACTATGGGCCTTCAGCATTAAAGACCACGCTTCACTGTAGAAGGCCTTCTATTCGAAGTCCTTCTAAGTGTTTAATTTTCTATTTGTGAGTTAATTTCCATTTACAAATATAACTGAAGAAATGAAATAGGAAATGAGAGTTCTCCTCTACAATTAAATTCCAAAATGGGACAAAACCAAATTCAAAAGTTTTCTAGCAAAAGAATATCATTGGAGAAAATGGAAGCATCTCACAGGTAATGGAGTTAATTTTCCATGTAATTTTAGAACCATTGCTCTCATTTTATATAAGTTCTTGCAAAAGGCAATATGTATCCATATGGCATTGTTAAAATAAGAATTCTGAAGAATCCACAGATGACAGCAGTCTGGATTCAGTGATAACATGATTATAAATTCTTTGTATTTTTCTTTATTATTTTTATTAAGCTGCTTGTGAGCGTAGGAACAGTAGTCAAGACCAAGTTGAATTGAGTCTTGGATGACATGGTCTACTGTGAGGTGTCCCTGCCAATGACATGGGGCTGGAAACAGATGATCTTAAGGTCCTTTCCAACGCAAACCATTCTATGATTCTACGAATATACTAATAAAATATTGGTTGAATTTTTATTTGGTTGTTATTGGTTTTTAAGGAACTTTGTATTCAGGAAACCATTTCAGTACAGCATTCATTCTCATCTCTATTTAGATGCAAGCAGCCTTTCAGTGTTTTTTTGTTTACAACAGTTTCCTGGAGCTGCTATTAGGCAGCACGTTTCCCCAGACTAGTCTATTTATTAGAGAGATATGGATGAATCTCTCTCTTCTCATCCTATGATAGGCAAAGAATATTTCTGTTTCATTGAAGGTGAAATGCAGTTGAAAAAAAAGTCAGAATATTTCAATTTCTAAGGGGTTTTTGGAGATTGCCTAACCCAGCCTCCTTGAGCTCAAAGCAGGGTCAGCATGTTGTTCAAGGCTCTGTCTAGTGGAACTTTTCTGACTGTGTAGTACCTTGATAAATGAATCTTTAATTCTAGGAATTCAAGAGTTAATTGCTAAGACAACAACAGTGGCACTGTTTATGTAATTTCTTAACAAGAAATTTCAGAGCGAAATGTGTGGCAGATTTCAGCTTTAGTGCCTAACTCCCATGAGATAAGAAATCTTCTCAGTTGCCATGTATTCAAGTGTTCTGACTGCTAGCCTCTGAATGATTTAAACCAGAAGCAATGATGTTTCTGAAAGGACACTGTGAACCCTCTTGAATTAGAATGAGCAGATATATGACAAAAAAAAAAAAAAAAAAAAGGAAGAATTTTAGTGCTCAAATTAGTAAAACTTTGATTGCTTCTAAGATTGCTTGCACTACTTTTCGCCACAAAAAGAATTGACATGCCCCCTACCATTACTTTTACTAAACCATGCTTGTGCAATATTAACCATTGAATTAATAATGTTTTTATTTCTTTCATTGATATTTCTTTATATTGCTACAACAACACAGATTTTATAACTCATTGGTACTTATTCTGAACTAGAAAATAGGTATAGGCCTAATTTACATAGTTTATAAGATGCATTCTCTGAACTAACTAGTGAAATGAAATACAAATGTAAAGATGATATTTATACTTGATTTGGAAAATGTGATGGATCTTTAATGTAATCCATTTTGAATAAATGCAGTCTTTGCACGTATTAGGAATGTGGATTTTGCATAGTAGTAAAATACTCTGTATAGTCTGGGCTTCAGTTCTCGGCATATTTGCAACCTTTAAAAACGTAGAGCAATTCACTAGCATGAGTAGCAGGGCATCTGTGAAAGGAGGTGAAACATAATTGAGATGCCAAGTTTTACTTTAGCAGCAGAACATCAGTTATGCTCATGAAGAGGACAACAAGAATACAGGTCATACTGCATTCTTCACAGAGGAACCTGCCTGTTGTTATGCCATTCTGCTGTAGGGCATGACAGAGTCTTCTTCTCACAGGCTCTAAATGTGTCTCATGCACCATTTTCATGTGCATAAGTTAACACATCACTGGCTTGCATCAACAATTTAAGGTGTCATTATAATAAACCCAGATACCTTACGTAACTGAACAAAATCTGACTGCACTGTGTATCCAATGGTTACAAAGCA
This sequence comes from Myiopsitta monachus, assembly GCA_017639245.1. Classification (NCBI taxonomy): domain Eukaryota; kingdom Metazoa; phylum Chordata; class Aves; order Psittaciformes; family Psittacidae; genus Myiopsitta; species Myiopsitta monachus. The sequence continues at coordinate 94,981,728 of CM029941.1, read as the reverse complement.
CGAAATTTTGATACACAGTCAGCCTCTTGGTGTAAGAAACACAAATGTGATCCTCCAGTCAAGGTTCTCCTGTGACATTGGTTTTATCCTTCTGTCTTGAAAAAGACTCCATGGCCTTAGGCTCCTTGCCCTCTCCCAGGTCTTTATGGATAATTGTATCTGTGAGCTGCAGGAAACTGTCACATCAAGAACATTTAAAAATTTGCATATGGTTCTTGATCCCAATATCAGTGTCCACACCCCATTCCTTTCAACCCTCCAAATTTAACTTTGCAGTTTCAGGTCTGTAGCTTTCAGAATAATAGAATAATTTAGGTTGAAAAATACCTTTGAGTGAGATCATAGTGTTCAACTTTGATATGGTATAGTTCAGATCAGATAAACTGAGATGAGTCATTTGGCAATGAAGGAAGGGAAATTGCACCACTTGTCTGTCTCTGGGTTGCTATTGTCATGCTTTTCTTTTGCTAAAGGTCTTTTCATTAAAGACACATTCAAATATGCAACCAGCTTCCTTGAATTATGTTTTCAAGTACCTGACTCAAAATTTTGTTTGTCATCTTAATATATGTTTATACATGTGCTAAAAATCTGTGATGAAATTGTAGAAGATAAGAAAGAGTTAATTTAGTTGCAGGCACTCTTATTTAAATTATACACCCTAAAAGAAAGGAAATAAAATTCTGTTGTCACAGTAATATGATGGGAATATAGATGTGGCAGTGACACATATAATGCCTCTAAAATGACCTTTGTGTCAAGCCTCATGCATTGATTAGTTTTTATACAAAATTATTTGGTTTTATTTATTAGTTCACCCAACAGCTCCACTTATACTGTGCCACTCATTTTGTCTTTTGTTCAGCTAAACTGACAATCAAAGAGTTTTTTCAACTCTGGGAGGCTTTTACCTTTTGAACATAAACATGAAGAAAACCCAGCCATCTTTAAAAAGCTGTGATAACAGATGGACTTATTAACATCCCTTTGCCTTTTTTCATTTGAGCTGTGGCAATGACCATCTAAATTGAGGCTAATTAAATACAATATTTCTACATAATTTTATGATAAGATTTCTAGTGCCAGAGTCTGAGCACTTTTGTATGGTTGTCTATAATTTCTTGGTTAAGAGAGTAATTTATTCTCAAAGCTAATTGACGATGAAGAGATCATTGAAGTTGGATTGTATGGCACTTCTTTCTGTATTCTCTTTCATTTTAAATAAGATCAGAATAATTCTAAATGGGAAGTTGATGCCAGTGTTATAAAAAGATAATGTACAGAACTGCAGACCTTTTCTGGTATAGGATTCCAAGCGTCTCTTATATGAAAGAGCTCTGATAAAGAAACCTGTTATTATTTATGCTGTGTTCTCTTCTTGAGAATTCTGGTTTAAATTTTCAAAGGAATCTAACCTAGTTACTCTTTCTCCCACTGAAAGATTAAGAATTTTATGCTTATTTACACTAAAAGACTGCAAACTGTCCTTGCAATAGAAAGAAACAGTGATTTGTCCTACCCAGTAGGTTTTGTATCCCTGTGTTATTTAGGCTTCCCTGAAAAACCATCCTAATGCAAGCATTCTTGTTTAAACAAAAAGATTTGTCTTCAAAGAAGGCAAAGCTGCTGAAATAAACTAGATCTATTAATGTAGAATCAGAGTCTATCTATCTGTCCCTCTAGGTTTATAATTTACAGACTTAGTTCTTGCCTTTAAGGACTAAAAGTTTTGCTCTTCTCATTTTCTTCTCAATATACCTAACAGTTAATCTAGTTTGTTGCTTTGGATTCAAGTACAAAGCAGGAAAGTTGATTTAAAGATGAATCAGGGTGTTTCTTACATGTTGTTGTGTCTAGAAGCCCTGTTTTTTGGTGAAGTTTATAAGAAAGTTGCAGTTACTTTTCCCATGAGCCACTGCAGTTCAGTTCATATCCCAGGTATGGGCCTACTCAGAGGGGAAGTTGTTACTACTGGAAAAAGGGAAATATAGCCCCCATTTTCAAAAAGGAGAAAATGGAAGACCTGGAGAGCTATGGACCAGTCAGTCTCATCTCTGTACCTAGAAAAATCTTGGAGTAGACTCTTCTGAAAAACATGCTAAGGCACATGAAAAGCAACAAGCTGATTTGTGACAGCCAACATGGCTTCATTAAGGACAAATCATGTTTGACCAATTTAGTGGCCTTCTGTGATAGGGTTATAGAACTGATGGATGGGGCAAAGCAGTTGATGCCATCTCCCTGAACTTCTGCAAAGCGTTTGATACTTTTCCACATGACATCCTTGTCTCTAAGTTGGGAGACATCAATTTGATAGATGGACCACTTGGTGGATAAAGAATTGTCAGGTTGGCAGAACGCAAAGAGTTGTGGTCAAAGTCTCAATGTGTAGCTGGAGACCAGTAACGAGTAGGGTCCCTCAGGGATCGGTGTTGGGACCGGTCTTGTTTCACATCTTTGCTCTTGACATGGACACTGGGATTGATGTACCCTCAGCAAGTTTACCAATGACACCAAGCTGTGTGGTCCAGTTGATACACTGAAGGGAAGGGCTGCCATCCAGAAGGACCATGGCATGCTTGTGAGGTGGGCTGATGTCAACCTTTTGAAGTTTAACCATGCCAAGTGCAAGGTCCTACACCTCGGTTGGAGCAATCCCAGGCACAGCTCCAGGTTGGGCAGAGAAAAGATTCAGGGCAGCCCGGCACAGAAGGACTTGGGGGTGTTGGTTGATGGGAAAATGAACATGAACTGAACTGAAGCTGGCTTCAGTGTGCACTTGCAGCCCAGAAAACCAACTGTATGCTGGGCTGCATCAAAAAGAGTGTGTTCAGCAGGTCGAAAGAGGTGAACCTGCCCCTCTTGCTCTGCTCTTGTGGGACCCCACTTGGAACACTGTGTACAGTTCTGGTGTCCTCAACATAAGAAGGACATGAAACTGTTAGAATAAGTGCAGAGGAGGGCCATGAGGATGATCAGGGGGCTGGAGCACCTCCCGTATGAAGCTAGGCTGAGAAAGTTGGGGCTGCTCAGCCTGGAGAAGAGAAGGCAGCGTGAAGACCTCAGAGCAGCCTTCCAGTATCTGACGGGACCTACAAGAATGCCAGAGGGGGACTTTTCCCCAGGGTCTCTAGCAATAGGACAAGGGGTAATGAGTTAAAACTTAAACAGGAAAAGTTCAAGTTTGATATAAACAAGTTCTTTACTGTGAGGGTGGTGAGGCACTGGAATGGATTGCCCAAAGAAACTGTGAATCCTCCATCCCTGACAGCATTCAAGGCCAGGCTGGACAGAGCTTTGGGCACCATGGTTTACTGTGAGGTGCTCCTGCCCATGGCAGGGGTTAGAACTAGATGATCTTAAGGTCCTTTCCAACCCTATTCTCTAAGCCACTCTAAGATTCTACAATTCTATGTGTGGTGTGTGTAATGGCAGGTTTTCTGTACATATGTGATTGCTCTGTGCAAGTGAAGAAAATCCTTTTCACATGCATGCTTGCTGGTTACATGGGTTTAAGATGTCTCTGATTCGTAATATGCATGGAGTAATAATCCTGAATTGACTTATTACATTACCTTCAGTGAAGAAATTGCTAAACAAAGGAAAATATAGAGCTAACAAATTATGGTCTGCTTTGCATTGTTTGAGTTGTAAAGAACATTTTTAAAAGGAAAAGTAGTTAGTTGCATATTTTTTAATACTGACTGAACAGATTTCCATTATTAAATGATGATCTCATTATGTTATGATGCCTAGATGGTTGTAAGCATGTGTTTCCATTAGGGATATATTTATGAATGAAAAATGTAGAACTATAATTTCCTAAAAGACTTTTGGGTCCTTTTGGTATAACCATATACATGTGTGGGGGAGGTATTTACTTTTGTCCAGTTTCCAAGAGCTCAAATGTTTAGAGGACTTCTATTAACTATTAATGGTTTGGCTCTGTTACAGTTCAAACAAGACCAAGACTAGCAGCAGTGGTTTCCTTATTTTATAAAATTCTCATGGTTTAAGCCCAGCCAGTAAATCAGAACCACACAGCTGCTCGTGCTCTCCCCCAACCAACTCGGTCAGAGTAAATATTACTTAGCAACAGCTAAAAACATTGGAGTTATCAACTTTGTTCCCAGGCTGAAACTCAAAAACACAGCACTGCACAAGCTACGAAGGAGAAAAATGACTGTTACTGCTGAACCCAGGATGAAAAATCATTTTGTAAAACATATCACTCAAGTCTTGAGGTTTTTTTTTTAACTGAGGTTCATCCCTTAGGGAATCTTCCATAAGCAGTTTATAACTTCCAGAAAATAGAGAGATTATACACAAAATAAATAGCAGACAGTTGTGAACAATGAGTCTATAATGCCAGTGAAGGGATTTGATGATTTCATAAACCAGAAAAGCAAAGGTTGAGCATCTTGAACATTATTCAGACCCTCAAAATGGAGTACTCTGTAACTGAACTCAGTTCTTATCTGGATTTGAGCATGGGGAACAAACAAGAAGAATTAGAGATGTGTGCACATCTGTGGGGGTATGATATCATAGGCATCACAGAAACATGGTGGGATGGCTCCTATGAGTGGTGTGTTGGGATGGAAGATTACAGGCTCTTTAGGAAGGACAGGCCCGGTAGGCAGAGAGGGGGAGCTGCTATTTCTGTTAGGGATAGGCTGGAGAGTATGGAACTCTGTCTGGGGACAGGTGAGCAGTCGACAGAGAGTTTGTGGGTCAGGGTTAAAGGGAGAACAGCAATTGTTTGTGGGGATCTGTTACAGACCGCCTGACCAAGAGGACTCAGTGGATGAAGCACTCTATAGACAGATACGAACAACCTCACGCTCGCAGGTCCTTGTTCTCATGGGGGTTTCAACTACCCTGATATCTGTTGGAGGGATAGTACGGCCCAGCACAAGCAATCCAGGAAGTTCCTCGATTGTGTGGAAGACAACTTCCTTCTGCAAGTAATAGAGGAGCCTACAAGGAGAGGTGCCATGCTTGACCTCATCCTCACCAACAGGGAAAGGCTGGTTGGAAAAGTGACGCTCCAGGGCAGCCTTGATTGTAACGATCATGAGATGGTTGAATTCGAGATCCTCAGGGCAGTGAGAACAGCATGCAGCAAGCTCACTGCCCTGGACTCCAAGAGAGCAGACTTTGGCCTCTTCAGGAACCTGCACAGTAAGGTTCCATGGGATATAGCCCTAGAGGGCAGGGGGGCCGAACACTGCTGGTTGATATTCAAGGGTCACCTGCTACAAGCTCAGGGGTGTTGCATCCCAATTAGAAGGAAGTGCTGCAGGAGGGCCAGGAGACCTCCTTGGATGGATAAGGAGCTGTTAAGGAAACTTCTAGGGAAAAAAAGAGGTTTACAAAAAGTGGAAGCAAGGACAGGCGTCCTGGGAAGAATACAGGGATGTTGTCGGAGAAGCTAAGGACCAGGTAAGGAAAGCTAAGGCCCACTAAGAATTAAACTTGGCTAGGGATGCCAAGGATAACAGGAAGGGCTTCTTTTGGTACCCAACAAATAAAAGACAGAATAGGGACAACATGGTTCCCCTCCAGAAGCTACCAGGACAACTGACTACCCTGGATTTGGTGAAGGCTGAGGTTCTTAATGACTTCTTTGCTTCAGTCTTCACTGGCAAATGCTGTCACCACACCACCCAAGTCTTGGAAGACAGATGCCGGAGACAGTGAGAATGAAGACCCTAGGCCTACTGTAGGAGAGGATCTGCTTCAAGACCATCTTAAGAACCTGATGAATGTACACAAGTCCATGGGACCTGATGAAATCCATCTGCGGGTCCTGAAGGAGCTGGAGAATGAAGTTGCTAAGCCACTGTCCATCATATTTGAAAACTCATGGCAGTCAGGTGAAGTTCCCGACGACTGGAAAAAGGGAAATATAACCCCATTTTAAAGAAGGGGAAAATGGATGACCTGGATAATTACAGATCAGTCAGTCTCACTTCTGTGCCTGGCAAAATCTTGGAGCAGATTCTCCTGGAAGGCATGCTAAGGCACAGGAAAAACAACAAGGTGTCTGGTGACAGTCAGTATGGCTTCACTAAGGGGAAATCCTGTCTGACCAATCTGGTGGTCTTCTATGATGGGGCTACGGAACTGATGGACAGGGGTAGGGCAGTTGATGTCATCTCCCTGGACTTGTGGAAAGCGTTCGACACCGTCCCGCATGTCATCCTTGTCTCTAAGTTGGAGATACACCAATTTGATAGATGGACCACTCTGTGGATAAAGAACTGGCTGGATGGCCACATGCAAAGGGTTGTGCTCAATGGCTCAGTTTGCAGCTGGAGACCAGTACTGAGTGGTGTCCCTCAGGGATTGGTGTTGGGACCAGCCTGATTCAACATCTTTGTCGGAGACATGGACAGTAGGATTGAGTGCACCCGCAGCAAGTTTGCTGATGACACCAAGCTGTGTGGTTCGGTTGATACACTGGAGGGAAGGAATGCCATCCAGAGGGACCTTGACATGCTTCTGAGGCGGGCTGATGCCATCCTGATGAAGTTTAACCATGCCAAGTGCAAGGTTCTACAGCTGGGTTTGAGCAATCCCAGGCACAGCTCCAGGTTGGGCAGAGAAGAGATTCAGAGCAGCTCTTGCGGAGAAGGACTTGGGGTGTTGGTCATTGAAAAAATGAACATGAGCTGGCTTCAGTGTGCACTTGCAGCCCAGAAAACCAACCGTATTCTGAGCTGCATCAAAAGGAGTGTGACTAGCAGGTCGAAAGAGGTGATCCTGCCCCTCTCCTCTGCCCTTGTGAGACCTCACTTGGAGTATTGTGTGCAGTTCTGGTGTCCTCAACATAAAAGGACATGGAACTGTTGGAACAAGTCCGGAGGAGGGCCACGAGGATGATCAAGAGACTGAAGCACCTCCTGTATGAAGCTAAGCTGAGAAAGGTAGGGCTATTCAGCCTGGAGAAGAGAAGGCAGCGTGGAGACCACATAGCAGCCTTCCAGTATCTGAAGGGGGGCTATGGGGATGCTGGGGATGGACTATTCGTTAGGGAATGCAGTGATAGGACAAGGGTAATGCATTCAAACTTAAGCAGGGGAAGTTTAGAGTGGATATGAGGAAGAAATTCTTTTCTGTAAGGGTGGTGAGGCACTGGAATGAGTTGCCCAGGGAAGTTGTGAATGCTCCATCGCTGGCGGTGTTCAAGGCCAGGTTGGACACAGTCTTGGAAGGCATGGTTTAGTGTTAGGTATCCCTGCTGATGGCAGGGGGGTTGGAACTAGATGATCTTAAGGTCTTTTCCAACCCTAACTATTCTAAGACTCTATGATTCATACTGATAGGATGGAACCCTGTGACCTTACAACAGATCCCATATCATCTCTAGGATAGCAGGACTAACCGTTTAATTTCTATTTTCTTCTTCATGCTATTTCCTCTTTGACTTGCCGTTCATTTCTACTCTGTCTTACAGTCCTTACTTATTTCTTTTTCAGGCAAGTTTCAAATGCTGATGTTGAACAGGAGCCAAATTGCCTACCCATGCCTATGCTAACAGTTTGAATTTCTCCACTATGTGCTTACCCCAGCAATCTGTTTGAAGGGGCATTAATGGCTACAGATTTCATGAAGCTCACTTGCTCTGAACAAGTGATCTAGCTGAATTAATAAAATCTCATGGGAGCCAAAGTGCTTCAAAACATGGTACAGAGACACTTTCGTAGCCGTGTTAGCCCCAGCTGACAATTAGGTGAACTTGCTAGCACCAGCTCAGCCTTTGATGTGGACTGATGACAGAACTAGGTTTTTCTGCATTCTGCTGTATAACCTGACCTATAACAGTCAGGTTTTCCCATTTTCTTAAGTTTCAGAGTCTCTTAAGTGTCACTTAAGCCAGTAAATTGTGGATATCCATTTCTCAAGAAAGATGCAAAACTAAACCCCTGATGTCTGTTAGAGTAATAATTTTAACAAGTCTAAAATTGATAAAAGCTTCGTGGTGTTGAAGTAATAATTCACTTCCCTAATGCAAAATATTTTGATCTGAATTTCTGTTTGTATCTTCATGTTGTAAATGTTTTGGAAATTATATTGAGAGTTACTGAGCAGTAAATAAGTATCATGGAAATGATGAAGAGAATAGGCTTCTTGATCTTTTGAATAAGTTAATAAAGGCTTTGATAGCAAAAGGTATAAATAAATACTGAATTGTAATTTCCATTTGTTACAATTCAAACAGCTACTTGATATGATATTAAGTATTGTCTTGGCTATAATTTCCTGTCTTGGGTGAGGTATTTGAATAGAATTGTTTCATGCTTACAAAACTAAAATTGCTTCTATGCATGAGAACTTATTCATAGTAATGTTGCAACAGTATTTGTCATTTCAGGTGAGTGCATAGAGATTATTTCTCCCCAGAGTTTTCTCAGATTTCTCTGAAGTTTAGTTTATTCAGCTGGAATTCTAAGATAAGAAAGGTATTTTTAAAATGTTTTAGTACACTACACATCTTAGTCAATATATCTTTATTAATGGAAATGATCTGGAATAGCCAACTGACGTAATCAAATCAAAGATGCTCAGCTTCAGGCAGAATTCTGATTATCAGGGAGGAACTCTGTAACCTAAGTTCATTTTTATAAATCTGAAATTTCAACATAATATGTTAATTTATGGTAACATTTGATCAGCATTTAAAAAAAAAAAAAAAAACCCTGTCAAATGTGTGCAGTATGGTTTCTTGCACAAAACAGGAATGGAAATCTACTTTTTCCTCATTTGGGCTCTTGGAAATGGACAATTGCTTATTAAACCATTATAATTTAAATTGTTCCTCTGACAGCTGTACAGGCAAATCATGTTCTGCTCTTAAAGCAGTTATAAGTAGTACCATTAGGTGATTTTGCAAGAGAACAGTTTTTTTCTTGTCAAAATGCTGATTCTTTGAGCTAGCATGTTGATTTCTGACAAGCAGAGTAGCAAAGTACTTGAATTGTGCTTGTCAGGAAGATCTCAGTCAGCTGCCTGGTTGGTTCAATAATGCTAGTGGGTTTGTGAAAAATTGTGAAACTTGTGACAATTGTCTTAATTTCATCTAATAATTTCATCTAACAGCCACCAGGTACTCATAGGAGCATATTCTCAATAAAAACACTGTTATTTTCATTGTTTCCTAAACAAAATAGTGTAGAATTTAATTTTGGTTGTTTAGAGAAGGCCATCTTAATTAGGAGTGATTTCTTTTTATATCTTTATGCCAAAAAACAAAAACAAACACCCAACACACCCCTCCCCCCCCAAAAAAAAAAAAAAAAAAAGTAACCCAACCCAAACCTGTCATGGACCAAAAATACATTTTCTTGGAAGCTCTTGTCACCAAACTTTTCGTGTCTAAAACAACAATCTTGTATGCTACATCCTTTGAAAAAGATATTGGAATCTCCCTAACCTTCTCAGCATAAACAGGGATATGGCAAATATATCCTTGACTGTTATATCGGAATTTTTGTCTGTCCAAGGTGTTCTGTGTATCACATTTTGTTGTTGTCAGTACCAATTGCAGTGTTCCCTTGGGCACCTCAGGATTCTGACTATAACATATGATTTTTTGAGAACAGAATGCTGCCTCGGTTATAAAGTGGCTGCTGAAATAACCTCAGAGGTAAGCATCATTTCTTTAACTTTGTATTCTCTCAGGCATGAGGAAAAGACTCTGCAGCCTGATGGAATCAGCAGATCATGAAAGGGAGAAGGCCTTAAAATATTAGCATGTAAGAAGGGAGATCTAGCTTATAAATAGTATCTTGTGCATACTATGATGGTATTGCTCCAATGAAATCAATGTTAACAATGGTCATCATGAAATACTTTTAGACGTTGTCATGGGCTCAGCAGCAGCAGTAATTTTTTCTCCTTGGTAGCTGGTGCAGCGCTGTGTTTTTGATTTTGGGCCTGGGAACAGTGCTTGATAACACCAGTGTTTTCAGTTACTGCTTGGTAGTGTTTTGTCTGGCCAAGGACTTTCTGAGCCTCATGCTATACCATGGAGGAGGGGAGCAGGGAGGAAGCAGAGACAGGACACCTGACCCAAACAGACCAAAGAGGTTATTCCATACCACAGCACGTCATGTCCAGGATGTGAAAATGGAGAGCAGAGACCCAGAAGGGGGTGGTGGTGCAGTGGGGGGTTGGGTGCTGGGGGGTGCGCTGGCTGGGTTGGGCTTGGTGAGCAGTTGTACTCTCTTTCCTTGTATTTCTCTTTTATTATTACTGGTGGTAGCAGTAGTGATGTGTGTTATACCTTAGTTACTATACTGTTCTTAACCTGTGCGAGTTGAATTCTTTTGATTCTCCTCCTCATCCCCCTGGGACTAGGGGAAGAAAGAGGGGGAGTGAGTGAGTGAGTGAGTGAGTGAGTGAGTGAGTGAGTGAGTGAGTGAGTGAGTGCTTGTGTAAAACTTTGTGAGTTTTAGAGGCTTAAACCATGACAGGCGAAACGGAAGAGGAATTATTTCTGGCTTGGAAGGTGGAAGATCCTTCCAGCTTGTTAAAGGTATAGGAAACATGGAGCTATGCTATTTAGAGTAGACTGTGCCAATATGGGAAAGATGAAATTATGCTAATCTTCAAGTTACAGTGTATAAAATTATATAGTATTTGAAAAAAATTGTATTCTCAGCAGGGGTTTTAGCAAGTCAGTGGCCAAAAACTATCTGAATGAGACAGCTGGCTTGAAACATACAGTAAAAATCACAAGGGAAATAAATGAACTATTAAATAAAATGAAGCTTGGATAAAAACATAAAATGAACTTGCACAAACCACATCCTGAAGATACTTTTAAACCCCATTTTAAAGGCACAAAGTCAAGAGAGTTATAATTTTTCACAGAACCCTTAGCTGTGTCCTTTTTGAATGCGTCTGTTAATGGTAATTAAAAAGAATATGCCACTATACAAGTTAACTAACTTACTAGGGCAATTTTTTGGCACAATTTACTCTTCAGCTGCATTCTATTGTTATCCACAAATATGGTGGACCCATCAAAAAATTAGGTGCTTGTTTTCTATTGAAACTTCATACAACTTTTTTGCCAATTAAAGAAAATTTATCAGGGAAAGAAATTTGAAACTTAGTTACTGTATTATTTCTACATGAGAATTATGCCTGAAGTATGCCTGACTCTTGCATCTGTGTGACAAAGCAGTTTTTTGCTGTCCATGTCCTACTATTTTTAAGTTTTTGCAAAAATTCCACCACATGCAGGATCAGATGTAAGCTTTGTATTTATTTTGTTGAACTTTGACTCAATTTGTTGATTAATAGCTGTTGGCATTATTTATGGTGTGTAGTAAATAACAAAGGTGAGTGAGATGGCAGTTTACTGCTCTATGCATACCTATATTTCCTCTCATTGCATTTATGAAGAAGTCTGTTACCCTAAGAATCTGACTGAGCGTATGATACGAACTTCAGTAGACAGTGGACAAAAAGGATGAAAGTAGAATTATTTTAAAGGAAAATTTAAAGTCTGTCTTTTGTCTGTTCAGCTTAACTTTCAATGTTGAAATTTTATGTATTGTTACTGTATGTGTTCATTAATGGCTACACATTCATATAAATATTCCAGGGTAATAATTAAGTTATGCGGGCAAATTAAAGACAGTGGGAGCAGATTTTTAAAGTAGGTCATACCTTTTATAGTGCAAAAATATACTCATCTGCCGTGTGGAAATGGTTCAGTAGTCAGACATCTTCACTGCAAATCGCTGCTGCAACAAAGAACAAAAAATTTATAGCAAAAAAACTAAAACCAGGAGATTTATGCACCGAGCCTCTCTGACTTCAAATTATGGTGAAGAAGTGACAAACAGAAAAGGTAATCTAGAAATGTTACAGGCATGAACCTCTAGAAATTAACACAGGCATGAACCTTTTGAAAATCTGCCTTCAGAGTTGTCTTTTTTATAACGTTACTTTGTAGAGACATATTTGTAGCAGACCTGAATCCTTCCTGCTCTTTCACCGGGAAGCAATGGAATTCTCTGGGCATGTTAATACTGTGGTAGAGATCTTCGATCTGATGATACTGCATAAAAACCTTTAACTGGTCGGAGAAGAGGTTCACCACCAGATTTATTTGGACCATTAAATGAAGCTCTTGGACAAAAGTGACAAGCTAAATTCAGAAACTACTTGTGCATTACTGTAACTTATATGAAAAAAAAAAAAAAAGTGCAAAATTTAGGGCAGTTCAAAAAAGAGTAACTGGACAAAGCAGAATTTTTTTGCTTTCTGGCAATGTTATGTAAGTTGCTACATCTTAAACACAGAAAATCTTTTTCCTCTATCATAAAACTTCAACTTATTTTGCAATGCCACACTGTTTTACACCATCTTTGATGGGTACGAATGGAAGAATATAGAAAAACGAATGAAAGAATAGTAAAAGCAGCTACTGAGAAGAGAAACCTCAATAAAGAAGAAAGGGAGGTGGTAAAAGAAAGAAATTATAACCTTTAAATTCAATAATATCTTGACTTCCCTTTGAATTCATAGAGCTCTTTTTCTTTCAAGGTACCTTTAATTGAAAGGTATTTTCTAACCTCTGTATTACACTTGGAGAAATTCAAAACAGAATGCAGCCCTAGTCTTTAAAATGTAATGATTAGATGTTTTTAATGCCTCTATCATGGTTTTCCAGCACGAAGGAACGCCTGTCAACAGAATATGACCAAGAAAATTAACAATTGTAAGGCAATTTATTTTGGACAGTATTGCAGGAAACCTGGGTAAAGAGAATTGTAGGGGCTAAATTTATTCACTAACACTGCTATGGGCTGAGAGAGGAAAGCATACTTGCAAATGTGAAAATTCACATGTTGTTATTCTACAGAGAATTAGAAATGTAAAGATAAAAGATAAAATCTTCCTTGTAATTCAAAGTGGATCTGTACAGGATATCTATTATATATTCTGTACTTGTCCCAAATACAGAGTTCTGATAGACACAAAAATACAGCTTGGACTTTCAAAATTGGAATAAGTACTCATTTGGGACTTTGAAGGATATGGAACAATATCTCACTTGAGACACCAGTGTAAGTTCAGTGTTAGAAAAAGCTCAAACTATACAGACACAGTTATGAATTCTGGAGTCACATCTGAATGATTGTAAAATCAAGGGAATATGGTCTCTGATAAAAAAAAAAAACGTTTACTTGGTTTTAAAGACTGACAAAGTTTCTTGCTATACAAACTCTCCCCATTTTGACATATGGTTCTGCATTTTCAGTGAGAAGTACATTCGGCAAGTAAATGTTTATGTTTTGGGTTCTAATACAGTATTTTATGAAATCATTATTGCGGGTTTTAAAATCAAGAAGTAAGATATGCAGGCAGTTTTTAGTATAACTTAAAATGTATTGTTCCACATTAAATATACATTAAATTAAAACAGAAGTCTGAATACAAGGTTTTTCAATGACTTAATTTAAGGCATTAATATTTTATATTAAAATTATGTCATTTGGGTTGAAAAAATATTAGAATATCAGAACGTAGGACCCAATATTAGAATGTAGAACCTTAGAATGCTACATTCTTAAGGGCCTTTCCATCCCTAACGATTCTATGATTCTGTAGGCTTTAAAAAGTTCTTTGTACACAAATTGTTTCAGAACCTGAATCCTAATAGACACTTAACAGATAAATAAGGTTAATAAGAAGCACTAGAACTGAAAAGATCATAAGGATATGAAATGCATTTTTCAGCTTCACTGTGGGTGTGCAGTTTAGAGGTAGATGGTAATAATATATTTCTCCACAGTGAGGATCCAGAAATTGAGAGTCATCATTCTGATAGCCAGAGTACTTGAAGAACAGCATATTTCTTCTCACTCTTAACCTATGTAACATAAATATTTTAGGCTAATGAATTAAATATACCAGATGCTACATAAGAATAGCTCTTAAATTTTCTCCTCTCAAGATGAACCTTTTGAATTTTTTGTTCCTTTTGGTGATACTTTTGTGTCAAAATCTGTCAATTTTTTTCAATTTCAGATTCATCTAGTGTTTAACCTTCAGTACTCGAATGCCTTTTAACATCAGATTTATAGTGCATCTGGCTTCATAAAATAAGTGATATTAAATCAAAAGGAAGAGTTGTACACAATGAAATGTATCTCAAATTGCTAAGAGCTAGTTGTTTAATTATGCATTTCCCTTATGCCCTGAAAACAAGTCCATACCTTTTAAGCATCCATCCCAAAATGGCCAAGGTAAATGGCAAGTCAGATGGGGCTTCTTCATGGGTTTAATTTCCTTAGAAAAAGAAACCCATGTTTCTGTACGCAGTAAAAATGAGAGCAGGGTGTTTTTTTGGTTTTTTGTTTGTTTGTTTGTTTTTTTGCTTGTTTGTTTTGTTTTGTTTTGTTTTGTAGGTCAGTGATATTAAAATAAAATGTAAATGCACAACAAAACTACATGACATAAATCCTGCTATTTACTCTCTTGGGTTTTACTCTGTGTTTGGTGTAATGTTTTTCTAATGTTTTCTTAAGTTTTCCAATTAAATATTAATGCAACTTCTTCAAAGAGAAACAAAGATTTATAACCCTGAAATGAAAGAGAGAGGATGAGAGAATTGATAGCATAGTTGGGCAGAAGAAATCTGCATGAGCTCTGAATACTCTTTTCTCATTTATATGAGAAGTTAAATATAATATATAAACCAAAATATGTGTATGTATAAGCTATGCTCTAATTGTGTGTGGTGCATGATCATATGTAGTAAATTAGAATCATTCCATTCCAGCAACAAACCGTGCACTTTTATCACTGTTTAATTTTTAAATACTTCTATAATGTTCTTTTTGACTTCCTAAATTTTAAGTACCTTGAACATTTCTTATTTTTTTCAGGGGAAAGGGAAGGCAACCCAAAAAAATTCATTAGAATCTAAAGTTAAGGCAAAAAATATATTTTGTATTTTAAAATTCAATTGAACTTGTAATAGATAACTTACTTTAAAAGGAAATGATGACCACTCTTGACTTTTGGCAAGAGTGGGTATGTAGTATGCCTGATTCATCAGGCGCTATTCAGCCGTAACTCATATATATGGAACAAACTAAAATGTTTCCAGTTTACTTGAGGGAATAAGAAATGTTTAAGATTCTGCATATTCCTGGATATTCTTCAAGGTTACCAGAAGGCATAAAGATATGTTCTGAACCTGGGGCCCAATTCATAGGAAAAAAACCACAAAAAGAAAGATCTCCTATTTGTAAAGTTCTTGAGTATTCCATTGTGAAGAGAGGAAGGGCAGGATTCTGTGACTATGTCAGTCTAGACTTCTTGATTACTTTGTTTTTTCTGCCTACTTTAAGAAATATGCAGCTAAGAAAAATACATCAGGACAACACAAAAGAATTAATCAGCAAAGGTCTTCCTTAAGATGCAGCAGTGTGAAAAATGCCTCCTTGCTGTGGGTCAAGTTGAAACTTTGCATAGGAAAGTCATAGAAGTTTCGATAATGAGTAGCATTTCTTGGGTTTTTTAATGTTTGTCATTGTTATTTACTTATGCATAGTTCTCATATTCTATGTTCTCCTGTCAGACACACAGAATTCTATCCATTCACAGCCACACACCATCATTCACAACCATTCACAGCCTGCACTCTCAAAGTAACAGAACAGTGAACATTGCCTGTCTTTTATCTTTTCCATCATTATTTACTTGCATTTATTTAATGCTGGCCTGGATAGGAATAATCAGTGAGAAGTGATGTTTGCTCCTTGAGATGTATATACTATAGGGGAATAATAGAACCTGAACTGGTTTGACACAGTCAAATTAATTTTAATAGGCCCTTGATTATGCCTGATTCTGCGCACAAGAAGAAACTAGAAATTCATAGGTACTTCTGTTCATATATGTTCCAGTAAGTAGCGGCAGTCATCAGATTTCTGTATTTTCTTACTCTATCAATTTTTTTAATATTGAAGTATTTCTTTGAGTAAAACCACCAGAGAAAAATAATGGTTTATGACATTGCCTTCTTTCTATCTCAACAAAAGAAGAGACCATCTGAAAAATGAAGAGTATAAAACTGCAAATTAAGATGTCAGGAGAGCATTACTTAAACTCAATTCAAGGCCAAAGTGGAGGGGGATCATTATACACTGAACCCATGCAGAAAGTTATCACTGAATTGAATGAAATCTACTGAAAGAATAGGTCTATAGTCAAAACCACAAGAAGAATAGCAGGAAAAACAACTATTTCTCCACCCAGTGATTTCTCTGTATAGCCTTTTAATGATGCTGGTAAAGAATAACTTATTAAAGACTTATTAAAAGTAAGTCATCAGGAGATAGCAAAGTGTTTGAGGGAGTGCTTTCCTTACAGCAGAACATCAGGAGGAAAAAGAGTGAGCAATCTGGCAACTCGTGAAACAAGCAGCAGCAGCAGTTTCTGACACTGTAGAAAACATATTCACTCCTCTCCCTTAGCTGAAAAATATGAGAGGAGCCTCAGCCACACCACATGTTAGGAACTCATGCCCAGATCCAGTCGAAGGCTTGGAATGGAAAATAGATTGCTTCCAGGGATGAGAAGATGGTTCACTTGTTAGTATCTCTTAAACATTATGACCTTCATGGGCAAAGCCTATTATCGTAAAAGTCATTTTTGATTGTGTAGAGGGGAAAAAAATTAGTTGAGCAACATTGTTGACAGCAAGGCTGTAATTTTTAAAATTAGGTTATAATAAACATGAGTTTCAGGAGAGGACTGCAGAGTAGGTCCCACCTGCTTCCCTCTGTACTGCAGCATGAAAGGGAACAGATGGGCATGATTTATGCCAAAAAATGGCTGGGAGAAGCTAGACAGGTCCATAATCATAGTCTATGTTATCACCAGAAGCTCAAAGATCCCATTCCTATTCGTCTCTTACAGTATACTCCTGCTGTTGGGGGAATGAGGGTGTAGGGAATAAGATTGGAATGAGAAAGAACTTGGAAGAGGTCATGCCACACATATGACTCTGCAACACTCAGCTATAATTCAGGTGCTAATTTTGTTACTAATTCTATTTTTGCCTTTTGTTCACATGAGTAACCTGGAGTTCACATGAGTAACCCTACATTCTGAACAGTTACAAGAAAACAATACCTTCCCCCCCCACCCCCCCGTACATTTATGCAAAAGGTGGGTGCTCTGGAACAAGATCTTAGCTTCTAAAATCAATGTCATCTTGATCTGTCCTCACATTAAGTCAGGATTTTGCTCTCTGCAGATGTCTTCTAATACAGAGGTTTTATCCCAGTTCCGGAATAAAGTGAAATCACATAGCAAATAGCAGACACAGGAGGGTGTCCATTTTCAATAGCCCTTGCAGATGCATTGATTGCCCACTCTGACACAGAAAGTATCAAAGGTTTCTTAGATTTTTTTCATACAGTTTGTTTGTGTTTCTCCGGTTAAAAAGTCACACTCAAATACTGTGTTGCATACTTTGCAGAGCTATTATAGCAATGTTGTTTAATGCTATCAGATACCTATGTCTGTGCCTGAGGTTTAGCCATTGAAATGTGGTTTTGGGAAACAAAGATTGGAACTCACATTCAAATTTTGGTTAAATTTATATACACTTTTCTTTACAGTTGATGGCTGATAATTTATTTGAACTTGTATTTAACCTTTCTGAACAATGATTGGTGATGTGTAGCCACCTCTTAAAGGTGACAGCCTTACATAGTAGTCACACCTTTCTTTTGAAAACAGGCATTTGCTCTTTTCTAATATAATTTTATGTTCCATAATATACAAAAGGTAACTAATGCAATCAATTATTATTTAACAGTTTTTATGTATTTTTAAAACATCTCATAAATCTCTTGAATCTCTTGCTCTTTTCTGGCTATGTACAACATCAAGTGGCTAAGGTGTGGCATAGCTTGTTGGTAATGGCAAGCCCAGCTGCAGCACAGTGGTGTTGAGTCTTGTTTTATCTCCTGTTGTTTAATATTTATACTCCAGTTAGTTTTTCACTCTATACCTGTTAATTGTTTATTACCAGGTGGGTAAATCCCTTGCTAACTCCTGCAAGCCAAGACAGATATATTAAAGGCTATTTTAGGATTTCTAAGTATGGTTGGTTGGTTTTTTGTTTGCTGTGGGCTTTTTTTCTCTCTTTTTTTTTCTATTTCTCTGTGTTTGTTTTCTTATTAACTTCATTTCTTATTAACTTCATATTCAGAATTTCACAGTAAGAGTATTTGGCTACATGGTGAAAGACCATGCTTGTGTTTGCATGATAAGTGTTATTAAAGTGTCAAAAATTCCCTCCCATCTTCCATTTTTGAAAATAAAAAATCTATCTTTTGACAGAACATATGGGTACATATTGTATTGCTTTATATACTTAGGAAAACAATAGTCTGAATTATAATTTATTCTATGAGAAAAGGAGGGAAATTATCATCAATGTTTCATGCAAGACTTAGTTGGTCATTTCACAATCCATATTTTCAAAAGTCTGTTATAATTTAGGAAAAATTAGAGTTGTCACAGAAATCTTATTCAAACTTAACAAGAGAGATTTATGATATGTATTTCTATATCTGTAAATGTGGGAAGTTGTTCACCTCTGAAAAGATTAACACTGTATCAATGCACCTTACTATTAGGAAAAATGTAAATGGGAGACCATATTCTCAGAATTACTGGGCAGCTACAATCATTAATCAGTGGTTTTGCTTCTTGTCTTCTTTATGTTGTGAAGTCAATGCTTTAAATTTTGGCTGCCTCAGGGTCTACATATACCTCAGGGCTTCATTGAACTAGCAGTACACTAGTGCAGAAAAATAACTCATTTGGTTTTTTTGCCATGAAAAATGTGAAGTCTGTCATTGAACATTGACTAAAACCTCGTTACTTTGGTGGCAAATGAGGCATGAAACATATTGTTAAAAATATAGAGCCCAAAACATAGTGGCACTAAATATTTTATTTGTGTGGAATGTCCTACAGAAGGTTTAACTCTAAATCAGATAGTGCACATAAACACACAACATCATTCATCAAGTGAGCAGTCATTTTTGCAAAATTTGTCTGTGATGGCAGTTTTAATGAAGTTCCGTAATTTCTTTCAACCTCAGAAAACTATTACTTCAACTGTCTTAAGGCATAAATCTGCTACCAACATTTCAACCCTGGACTTGCTCAAGGCTTAGTCTATTGACCTTATGGGGAGAATTGCATGTCAGTCTTTCATGTCCTTCTCATTCCTGTCTAAATGTTAGATGTGCAATATCAACTTGCTGTTCACAGACATGGGTGATTAGATGGAAGTGTAATTGCAGAAGTGGAACTGAAAGGTTATTGTTATAAGTCTTGGTTATGTGAGACTTCATGACGTGGGTTTCTGAAGTATTCCTGAAGTATCTGCACTTGTGTTCCCTTTGATCTCCATAGAATAATTCTGTTACTACATGGCTGAACCAACTTAACAGGACAAATCTATTTTTATATGAAATATTTAAGAGTTGTGAATCTAGGAAACAAGTAGTATTTGTAGTTAGACATTGAAATGGCCAACTGATTAATAAAAACAATGCTAAAAATTAATTATTTATGGACATTTCATTTTGAAGATGTCAAGGGTTCAGTAGTAGTAGTCATTTTTCTCTTTCTTGGTAGCTGGTGCAATGCTGTGTTTTTGATTTTGGGCCTGGGAACTGTGCTGATAGCACCAGTGTTTTCAGTTACTGCTTGGTAATGTTTTGGTTTGACCAAGGATTTTCTGAGTCTCATGCTCTGCCAGGGAGGAGGGGAAGCCAGGAGGAAGCAAAGGCAGGACACCTGACCCAAACTGACCAAAGAGGTTATTCCATACTGCAGCACGTCTTGTCCAGGATGCAAAACACTGGGGGCAGGAACCCGGAAGTCCCTCTCTCTTTTGGCTCGGTCAAGTGGTGAGCACCTATATCCTCTTCCCTTGTATTTTTCCTGGTCATTATTGTTACTGGAAGTAGCAGCAGTGATTTGTGTTATACTTTAGTTACTGGACTGTTCTTATCTCAACCCGTGGGAGTTACATTCTTTCGATTCTTCTCCCCATTACCCCTCCACCCCCCCACCCCCCATTGGAGTTTGGGGGAAGAAAATGGGAGAAGTGAGTGAATGGGTTGTGTGATTTACAGCTTAAACCACGACAGCTCTTTTTGGCTTCCAACATGGGGCACAAAGGGTTGAGATAACGACACGATTAATAGTCACTCATCACAATGTTGAATTATTGGCTCTCGACTCTACTGATTTCATGGTTTCAACCTGTTGTACCTTACTTACAGCTGGTATTTGTTATCTTAGCATTTTTCGGATATGGGTTTTGGGTTAAGGTTCTTGTGTCATTGTACTTTATTGAAATGGCCTGTGTCATGGGTTCAGCAGTAGTAGTCATTTTTTCTCCTTATTGGTAGCTGGTGCAGCACTGTGTTTTTTGACTTTGGGCCTTGGAACTGTGCTGATAACACCAGTGTTTTCAGTTACTGCTTGGTAGTGTTTTGTCTGGCCAAGGACTTTCTGAGCCTCATGCTATGCCAGGGAGGAGAGGGAGCCAGGAGGAAGCAGAGACAGGACACCTGACCCAAACTGACCAAAGAGGTTATTCCATACCACAGCATGTCATGTCCAGGATGTGAACACGGAGGGCAGAGACCCGGAAGGGTGTGGTGGTGGTGCTTTGGCGGTTTGCTGCTGTGGGGTGCACTGGCTGGATTGGGCTTGCTGAGCAGTTGTATTCTCTTTCTTTGTATTTCTCTTTTATTATTACTGGTGGTAGCAGTAATGATTTGTGTTCTACCTTAGTTACTAAACAGTTCTTATCTCAACCTGTGCGAGTTGAATTCTTTTGATTCTCCTCCCCATCCTCCCAGGACTGGGGGAAGAAAGAGGGGGAGTGAATGAGAGAGCGACTGTGTGAGTTATTGAGGGGCTTAAACCACAACAGAAGAATAATATTTGATTTATACAAATCACCCCTCATCTCTGTAGGTGACAGACTTACTTCAGTCATACACATGTAGCACTCAGCATATGTCAGTTGAGAGGAAATCATACTGTCTCATGAAGAGAGTATTGGGGCTTTTTTCCACTGCGTTGAAGTAAGGTGTACTGTGACATGAGAAGTGAAAATCTATGTAAAGCCTGTATGCTTTGGAGAAGAGAAAAATTGCATTCTGAACTTCCTGAACGATAATGACTGTGCAACGTATAAAGCCATTTTGCTGTCATGATAAGAAAATCTCTTTAACTGTCTTAAAATGTGTTGTTATTTCTCCGTGTTGTTTGCACATTTCATACTGTACAGATACTTGTCTTCAACCACCAAGCATTAAATTTTAAGGGGAGATAGTCTGGACATCATTCAAAGTGATCGCAGCCAGCATACACTGACATGATTTACTAACGTCACAAAATCAACTGCAGAAGGATGGATTTTGAAAAGAAGAGAAAGTTGCAACTTTCCAAATTGTTTTATAGCAAAAACTGCAAAATCTGACATATGTAAAAAATGGTAAGTGAAGCCACCATTGCTTAATAGTCAAAACTGGAAAAAAAAAAAAAAAAGTCCAGTTTATATGCTCTGGGACAGGCTTCATGCCAGATAATTTAAGGAATCCTTAGTTAGAATATATCTGCTTCCATTTTAAATGGGGACTGATCTGCAAGCTGTAAAAAAAGGTTAAATCAATCATAATAACCTAAAAAAAGATCTCGAAATACTTATATGACAGTATAGCTTCGTGGAGGAATTTGTTTATGCTTTTTTTAAGACCCGGTGTTTTCAGTGCCAGATTTTTTTAATATCTCCTTACTCATGTAAAGTCTCAGGATCATCATTTAGACCAAGATTGTTTTACAAGACTAGTCTATATATTTTCACAGTACTTCATAAACAGAAATATTTTGGGGCTTGATTTCATGCATTCTTAAAAATGGTTGTGAAGAATTGAGCCAAATCAAGCACTTTGTATGCTAGATTGCTGGTTAACTGATTTGATTACTCCCACTGTTTCAAGCATTACATCCTTCTGTGTCATTCAAATATGAGGGACAAACATTAATTTGAAATGTGAACTGGTGCAAGTAATTTGGAATTTTTCATTTGTCCATGGAAGGTAAGAATGTTAAGAAACAAAATTAACTTCTTTATATTTGTGTGAATTCTTGTATAAAATACTTGGGTTTGCTCTACTCTTCTGGTATGTCAGTATTGTCCTGTGTAATCAAGACAAACCTGCTGAGGTTCATTCATCAGCTGAAGCCTCTTGTGGCTTTTTTTAGGCAATGAAGGAGTATTAGCACTCCAGAGGACATTCACACTTTCTATGGGTTGAAGGAGTTTTTGCAGGTAGCTGTGTTACTCCATTTGCTCTGAAAAGAGGATATCAAAGTGACTATTTTGAGACTTCAGTAATCTAGGGTTTTGTGGGACAAATTTGATAAAATGTAGGCATTTATACAAATAAAAGATAGCTAGGTGCATGGTTAGACATTACATATTTACTCTTTACATCAACACAAATGCATTTGTCTTTCCATATCTAAAAATACAGCTTCAAGTTTCTGAATGCAAAATACACAGGCAGTATGGGAAGGTTGCTCTTGAATCAAGAACAGTTCATTTATATGTTGTCCAACATTGCTTTCAGTAAAGGTGCATGCAGCTGTCTTGTTTTGTTTAAATCTATACCAGGAATAAAAGGGAACCATAGAATAAAAAATAAAAAATTTAAAAAAGAAAAAAAAAAGACAACAAAAAAAAAAAAAAAAAACAACACAGAAGTGGTTTTCTTCAGTCCCAATAGAAGGGGAAAGTTGTTGCTTTGGAAAGGTAAATTTAAATTATACAATAAATTGCTGCTGAGATTTCTCAGTAACTGTTATAAAAAAAAAGATAAATCTGTACAAGTGGTACATGTTCTGTCCAATATTAGAAGAATGAAAAAGTTAATAGGATCAACAGAAATCAGAAATTAATATCACACACTGAAACACCCTTAGCAGAAAACAGCCCCTGCTGTTCACAATCTCCCCAGAAGGTAATGGAATGATCCAAGTAATTCAAGTGCCCCTGTTAGATAACCAAAAAGGCAGGAAAGTTTTAAATTACTCCAAGTCCCATTTTCCATGATTTGTATGATCATAGCATGATTTGGGTAGTTCATATATATCAAAAAAGGTACTTTATGCAAGAAGTAGAGTCCACTTGGTGGGCTGGTCCTGGGTTTTTATGTCAATGTTCTGCATTTAGTTCCACTACATATTACTATAAAAACTCAACTAAAAGTAAACATAAACTCATTCTCATGAATTAAATATAATTTAAAATATAATTGAAGACCATATTTTTAAGGGATGCTTTGAAAACAGTTAATCCAGAATTGGAGGTTTTGTTTTGCTAGATTTTATGCCGAGATACATAGTTGGATATCTTGACATTATATGCATGGGCAAGGATCTGTGTGTGGCACAAACTTTAACTCTTCTTTTTAATTTGCTATTATCTCTAATTAATATAGCAAAAAGGTTGTTGCCTAAATCAACATATGGCCACAATGCAATCATATTAATATCCCTATATCCAGTAAATCTTGTTCTGTAATTCCTCTGGAAGAAGTGGGGCATGTCATATAAATTAAATTAAAGAACAGATGCAGATTAAGCAAGATGTAAATTTCAAGCCTGCACTTTTAATTTCACTAAATATTATTTTCCATCTTCATGATCCCATTACATTGAAATGTGGAACTTCAATTTCCTCCGCTATTTCATTTAATAAAACCTTTGTCTCATCTGAGCTCTTGAAGAGATGTTAGCTTTAAATCACGTTGACTTCACCCTACCCAATTTACATATGCTGAAGGAATAAAAGTCTTTTCAAGAGTTGCCATGGGGCTTCAGAAGCCTCAAAGGAGTATTAAGACCTTGAGTTTAATGTGAACTGCCTCCAACACAAAACACAAATCTTCCCAACAGAATACTAATGGTTTAGTGTACAGTTATATTTTCTGTGCAAGTTTGCAAAGTAAATAAACAATCCACATATAGGAGAAAAAAATAACTAAATTATGTTTGAGCATTTGAATTTAGAAGCATGCCAGCTGGAAATGAAAAATGCTTTCTATAAGCCTGTATTATATAAGAAATGTTATGTGGTTTGACAGATGTACAAAATAAAACACAGGACAAATTAAAGGGGGAATTCAGAGCTCCTCCATTTTTTTCTCTAAGGACTGTATACCTGCAGAATAGCATTAGGGGTTCTCAAAGTCACTGTGAATAGACATATGAAATGTTTTGCGTTAGATCTATATAAACAGAAATGTTTCTACCCTGGAATTACTTTGTTTTTTCTTGCATATATATCATATACTTATTTTTTGGTTTAGAAATCGTGTTCTTGTATTCTGTTTTAAAAGATATGTGGACTACATTTAGTACAATAACTAAGGGGAGAAATGTTTTCTTAATATGACCTCAATCTCATCTCTATGATGGATTTCTCGTTATAATAATTACATCCCATTAAAATGTCAGAACTGGTTTAAAAGACATCTAAGATGACATGCCTGTTTGAGCAAACTAGCAGGCAGAAACTTTGATGTTAATTTCCTTGGCATCATTTAAGGGAAAGGGAGAACTGCAGTACATAAAATGAGAATCCTTGTGTGACACAAAATGCAAGCAGATTGACTGTGTACAGTATTAGCACTTAAATAATTGGTCAGTCATAAGTAATTAGGGAGCATTGCAATTACACAAAGAGAAGGTTTGTTTCACGTGGAGAGCAAAGTGAATGACTCAGAGAGAATACTCCTACATGACAAACCTAGCCGTGTTTTCTGCTCAGGAATTGTCCAAGAGCGGGCAGACTTTTATTCATTTGTTTAGGTGCAATTGCAAACTCTCTTCTTATTTGAGTCCTGTTCCTGTGTTGGTGGTGTTTCCAAGAGCAGTTACTCAGTGTGAATGGGAGGTGCTCAATCTCACCCCTTCTTACTAAAAGGTGTCTGAACTATTTGGGCCAGGGTCTCACAAGCTGTTCCCACAAACAATCAGTTTTAAATGATCCCACTTCTTACAGTTCAGCAAGCTCATCTTGGTCTAGCTCTTTACTTAAAACGATTTTCATTCTTTGTGTGTTCATGAACAAGTCGCTATGATGGATTTTCCTGTCCTTTGTTATCCATTGTTTTGGGTTCAGTCAGATCCTGATTCAGCAAGTGATTTCAGGAGAAAATGAAAGAAACCCCATAAATTGAATTTGGGAAGATAGGCACATGCATTGTGTTATGTTGAAATCTCACTTTATTCACCCATGTTGCTTTACTGCTCACCCAGGTGTTTTCTGGGATAATGTCCCTTAGTCACAGACAGCACTTTATAAATTCTAAATCAAAGCAAACTGCAGTTACCAGAAAACATGGGATTCTTTTCTACACTAATCTTTGATAAGTCATGGCTTTTGATTCTTCTTGTATCTGATCAACTTAAAAATCCTATTTGAAAGTATGCACGCATACTTTAGCTAGTAAATTCATAAATATTGGTAAAATGAAAACAGTAACATTTTCTATTAATAAAATTCTGGATTTTATGTTTTAAAAAACCCAAGACAAATATCATTTGGAACTCAGAGTTCTCACAATATATCACTGCTCCTGTATGCATATGATGCATGTGGACTATTAGAAAGTGACTTCAGCTTCAAAATAAATTGCTCACAAGCTGACTTCCAACGAGTAATTAGTAAGAGAGGCAGAACTCATGCTTCTTATGCAGGCAAATCTACCATTGACTTTAAGTGCTTTTTCCTGAATGAATGGCGCGTTGAAACTCCTGGAAGAAAGACATGCTACAAAGAATCAAATTGAATGGGGTCAGAAACTGTCCCAGGAAGCCTTTTTAAGCTTGGAAAGCATCCTCCTGGATTTCTTGCCAAATGCAGTATTTCCTATCACATTATATAAAGACTAGCCTGCACTCCTTCAGAACTGGCTTACTAGTATTTGCCAGTCTGCAGGGTGCAGACAGTGTAAACAGCATCCCTGATCCATCCGTCTTGCACAGGAAAAACTTGTCTGTTTTTTCCAGGACCCTGGCCATGCTAGATGCTGCTGCTCTTTGCAAAGTGCTGTTTATTTGAACTGGACCACAGACTTTTTGGTCTTCCCTGCCAATGTTTTCATTTTGACATACATCTTATTCTTTATTATAGCTTCATCATCATACAGTGGTGCATAGTGGTGTGGCAAATATATTTACTGTATTTGTGTTTATGTATTTTCTGAGATTGGAAATCTTTTGTCTTCTTAGAATGCCAGCTAAAGTTAATAGGACAAACCTCAGTAAACAAGTCTAATTACCTTGGCAATTTAGTTTAAGTCCTTGAAATGGATTGTCAGAAATTATTTTATGTGTGTTACCATCTTAAGGATCCATTTGTCTCTCAGATGTTTCAGCTACCATGAATAATCTTCCTACTGATCAGAACAAAGAATTGGGCACATTTATTTCTCATTCCTGTGCATGTGCTAAATGGACTTTTAAATTGCTCTCTATTCAAGACTTGAATGTAAGTTTCTTAATTCTCTAATTATTTCTTCTGTTGTGTTCACTAGTTTTTCTAATTAGCTCCAGTTCTGTTCCCTAAATGATTTAGCTTTTACACCCAAACAGATAACCAATAGGTGGTGACACCAGTACACTTCTTGATTAAACTTGGTTATGCATCACCTAATAGCTTGGACTTTCTGTTTAAAGGTGTCAGTTCTTAAGAGTGTGAGCCTTAGTGTTACTACAAAGAAAGAAAATACATTTGCTTTTAAAATTCAGAGCTGCTTATACTGGTGTATGTTCTGGTATGGCTTAGTCTGTGGTAGTACACATAAGAAAGTATTACAAAATTTAAACAGCCCAGGATTTAAAATCTTACAGTAATTATTTCAGAAAAAACTCTACATAACAAAGTATGCAGTGTCACAGATTTTAAAGTGCAATATTATGCATTTACAAAACTCAAATTTGTACGCAGTAATTTCAAAATTACAAATATCAAGAGAGTCATTTCAGTATTGTATTAGAAGAATCTTATTGTGAAACAGTGCAATGAAGGTCTGACTGTTTAGCCTGTACAGGTTTAGGTATATAAAACTTCTGTAAAAATTAAAGATTCATTCTAAATTTAAAATACATTCTAGATTTATGATACTGGGCAGACTGTGTGTGAGTTAAATTTCCCTGCAAGAGTTAACCCATCTACTATCCATTTTCCTTACTCAGAGGTAGAATTTGGTCTTAATTTGAGAAATATAACATGATAACTTTGACATCATATAATTTATATTTTGTTTATACTTGATGTAACAACCTTCTAGAAACTTGTTGACACAGGACAAAATTCCAATCTCAGATGGAGTTTGGGAATTTTGCAATTTACTTTATTGGGCCACAGTAATAAATTCTTTATTAATATTTCACAGTAGGTTACTTTCCACTACTGGAAATAATTTTTATAGATATTTACACAGAAGCAAAGTAATAATAATAATAATAAATCTTGTGTATTTAAAATGTTAAATTATAGTTACTTCTTTACTTAACATGTGGGAAAAATTTTATTGATATACCCTCTTTATCCCACTTTTTTACATTTTCAAAAGCAAATTTTCATTAAGACCATTAAATGTGTAATCTATAGTGATACATTTATAGTGCTCTATGCTGCATTTGAAAATATGAAGATGTTTAGAAAGCTTTTTAGGTCTCATTCCTCTGCTTTACAGAACTCTGCATGTCAGCAAAGAATAAACACATTTCTCACATTCCAGAAACTCACAACAAAAGTCACAAGCAGTCATTAAATCTACAGGATGAACAAAAGAGAATGTCTACTTGAAGCTTCACTTCTGTGTTCGGTTATAAAGTAAAATTTCAAAAACCTTTTAACACAGAAAGAAAGAAGAAAATAAAGACAAAAATATACATAACTGATGACAAAAATCAGTCCAGTATTCCAGCAGGTAAGAAGCAACATTTAAATTGCTGTAAAATGATCCTGAATACTCACCAGGACTAGTGTTAAACTACGGTTTTGAAATATGGCATATTACACTTGACTAAGAGCAGTGACATGTCAGCAGCTGTAGTGAGAAGTACATTTATGCCTATTCAGCAATAGCATCAGGAAATTCTCCATCAATAACCGATAATGTTTAAAGTATCAGAATTTCTATTCTGCATGAAACACAATATTAGCTTTGAGCTATTCAATATGTTTCATTCTAATTCCAATGTTGTACATTATAATTAAGCTGTTGCATTCTGGTAAGCCTTAACAGGACACTAGATGTAATGGCTTTTAAAGGACTGTGGTCAAATGATATTGTGGGGGTTTAAACAGTAAATTTGCCTTCTCCCTCTTCCCCCCCTCCCCCCCCCCCGCCTCCGATGGGGGGAAATGGGGAGAGGAACCAAAGAAAATGTAACTCCCACGGGTTGAGATAAGAACAGTCCAGTAACTAAGATACAATACAAATCACTACTGCCACCACCACCACCAATAATAATGACAAAGTAAATACAAAGGGAGAGGATACAACCGTTTCGCCGCACGACCGAGCCGAGAGAGCGTGCGCCGCCCCAGGGACCACCCCGCTCCCGAGACCGTGTGGCCCTAGAGACCACGTAGCGCAAGCGAGCGAGCCCCCCCCCCCCCCCCCCCCCCCCCAATCCTACTTCCTGGGCATGACGTGCTGTGGTATGGAATAACCTCATTGGTCAGCCTGGGTCAGGCGCCCTGTCTCGCCTCCCCCAGCTTTTCCCTCTTTCCCGGCATAACATGAGACTCTGCGGGGGACGGGGACGGGAAAGCCAAACCCATAACAATCCACCCCTTATTCCATAACATTCACATCATGCTCAGATCCCACTTTTCAAAATATCATCCTATATATATATATATATATATATATATATGTACATATACATCCACACACACACAGATGGAGAGATATCATCCATTAGTGCCTGGGCCAATCCCTATAAAGCTGCTGAGTCCATCCAGTCCGTGATGTCAGGCTCCACCTTTTGTAACAGTCTTTCAGAGCAGGGGAGGCTGTGTGCAGTGTTGGATCGTTGCCTGCTGATGCTGATTGTTCCTTTACTGCAGAACTCGCCTGGTTTCATCAAAGATCATTCTTTGTTGGGATGATGGTCTGAGGGTCAATCGCAGATGACTTAAAGACATCTAGTTGATAGGCTATAAAGAAACACATTACATAACAAGCAACAGCATGTAATTGAGTTCATTGGCTGTTTTCTCCTAAAATCAAATCTCCTTTAGGTACACATCAGACTTCCCCATCTTCCCGCATTACCCACCAAGTATATCCAGGTCCCTGAGCAAAAGCAATCCCACGAGTGGGTTTGCCGTTACCTGAAGCAGGAATAACCCAGACTGTCTTCCCCAGCAAATTCTTTATGTGCACCACAGGAACATTATCCCCCTCTACAGTATGTAGCAGTTCTGACTTGGCTGGACCAGCTCTGTTGGCAGATCCTCTGGTGTTGACCAACCAGGTGGCCTTTGGTAAATGTGTATCACAATGTTTGAAAGTCCCACCACCCATTGCTCTCAGTGTAGTTTTTAATAGCCCATTGTACCGTTTGATTTTCACAGAGGCTGGTGCATGGTAGGGCATGTGATATACCCATTCAATGCCATGCTCTTTGGCCCAAGCATCTATCAGGCTGTTCCAGAAATGAGTCTCATTGTCTGGCTCAATTCTCTCTGGTGTGCCGTGTCACCACAAAATCTGTTTCTCAAGGCCCAGGATAGTGTTTCGGGCAGTGGTGTGGGGCGCAGTGTATGTTTCCAACCATCCGGTGGTTGCTTCCACCATGGTAAGCACATGACGCTTGCCTTGGCGGGTTGGTGGGAGTGTAATATAATCAATCTGCCAAGCCTCCCCATATTAGTACTTCAGCCATCGTCCTCCATACCAAAGAGGCTTTAATCGTTTAGCCTGCTTAATTGCAGCACATGTTTCACAGTCATGAATAACCTGGGCAATAGTATCCATTGTTAAGTCCACCCCTCGGTCACGAGCCCATCTGTATGTTGCATCTCTGCCCTGATGGCCTGAAGTGTCATGGGCCCAACGGGCCAAAAATAATTCACCCTTATGTTGCCAATCTAAGTCCATCTGAGCCACTTCAATTTTAGCAGCTTGATCCACTTGTTGGTTGTTCTGGTGTTCCTCCGTAGCCCGACTCTTGGGTACATGAGCATCTACGTGGCGTACCTTAAACACCAGGTTTTGCACACGGGCAGCGATATCTTGCCACAGTGCAACAGCCCAGATGGGTTTATTTCTGCGTTGCCAGTTGCTCTGCTTCCATTGCTGCAACCACCCCCACAGAGCATTTGCCATCATCCATGAGTCACTATAGAGATAAAGTACTGGCCACTTTTCTCCTTCCGCAATGTCCAAGGCCAGCTGGATGGCTTTCACCTCTGCAAACTGACTCGATTCACCCTCCCCTTCAGCAGTTTCTGCAGCTTGTCGTTGAGGACTCCATACTGCTGCCTTCCATCTACGGTGCTTTCCCACAATGCGACAGGACCCATCAGTACATAAGGCATATTGCTTTTCACTTTCTGACAGTTCATTATATGGTGGGGCCTCTTCAGCACACATCACTCCTTCCTCCTCTGGTGACCTTCCAGAATCTTTACACTCTGGCCAGTCCATGATGACTTCTAGAATTCCCGGACAACTGGGATTTCCTATTCGAGCTCGTTGTGTAATTAATGCGGCCCACTTACTCCATGCAGCATCAGTTGCATGATGTGTAGAGGAGACCCTGCCTTTGAACATCCAGCCCAGCACAGGCAACCGGGGTGCCAGGAGGAGCTGTGCTTCAGTGCCAATCACTTCCCAAGCAGCTCCAACCCCTTCATAGGCTGCCAATATCTCTTTTTCAGTTGGGGTATAGCTGGCCTCAGATCCTTTGTATCCCCGACTCCAAAAGCCGAGGGGTCGACCTCGAGTCTCCAATGGAGCTTTCTGCCAGAGGCTCCAGGTAGGACCGTTCTCCCCAGTTGCTGTAGTGTACGGGTTGAGATAAGAACAGTCCAGTAACTGAGGTATAATACAAATCACTACTGCTACTGCCAATAATAATAATGACAAGGCAAATACAAGGGAAGAGAATGCAACCGCTCACCACCCGACTGCCCGAGCCAAGGGAGAGAGAGAGAGAGAGAGAGACTTCCAGGTTCCTGCCCCCAGGTTTTTACATCCTGGGCATGATGTGCTGTGACATGGAATAGCAATTTGGTCAGTTTGGGTCAGGTGTCCTGTTTCTGCTTCCTCCCAGCTTCCCCTCCTCCCCGGTAGAGCATGAGACTCAGAAGGTCCTTGGTCAGACCAAAACATTCCAAGCAGTAACTGAAATCACTGGTGTTATCAGCGTTGCTCCGGCTACCAAGGAGAAAAATGACTGCTGCTGCAGAGCCCAGGACAAATTGGAAATAGAGTGCATATTTTAATTTTTTTAAAAGGATTTTTTTTTTTTTTTTTTTTTTTTTTTTATGCAAGGCTCGATGATATTGTGTAGTAGTGGAGTTTACAAATCAACATCCCAAAAACCATACCAGGCCAATTCTCTCAAACATTCACATGAATGAGGATATTTTTAGAGTGAGGTGTAGCAAATTATAATAAAATTTTTCTACCTTTAGCAGCACAATGATCGGAAGACTGAATTTTTATTTCTTTGTTGGGTTCCTTTTCTTTATGGTTTTTCTGTTTCTTAGACATAGATTTTGTTCTCTGAAACATTTGTGTTTGTAGGCAATCTTACTCCAAAATCTTGCTCTTATAGGTGTTGAAGGGCAAGAATATGAGGAAAATTGGAGCACATATTATCTCCTTACGTGATGTCCTTAAAAAAATTGTAACATACAAATCTAGTGTAAGTCCCATAAGGATTGAGAAAAAGGGAGTAAACTAGTCCTTGCTAGGTGCATTTAAAATATTATTCTTTTCAGGAGAAATCGGTTGCACAGAGCCGTAGTTAAAGTCAGGCCTTCAGAAAACTACACAAAACAGCAAAGGTCAGATTGACTTTTACCAGATCAGGATATTTTATTGATAGCAACTTTTAGAGATTTTCTAGGTGTAAAATTGATTCACAGTCTTAATGTGGTAGCTTAGAAGAAAACTGTCTAGG
The DNA here is from genome assembly GCA_017639245.1 of Myiopsitta monachus. NCBI lineage: Eukaryota > Metazoa > Chordata > Aves > Psittaciformes > Psittacidae > Myiopsitta > Myiopsitta monachus. Next base: position 94,949,421 of record CM029941.1, on the reverse strand, counting down.
AAGAACTGTGAAAGGAAGGTATTGAGACTTTACTAGGGATTGATGTGTTATAAATCATTATGTCTTAACTATGTTTCAGGCAGTGCTTTCGTAACTTTCAAAACCTGTTATTGACTGAAGTTATGGTTAATGTTCCTTCTGCTGACTGAGCACTTAGGAAGCTCATAGAGTCAAAGAATCAGTTGGAAAATATTTTTAAGGTCATCTAGTCCAACCGTTATCCTAGGACTGCCCAGACTACCTCTGAACCATATCACTGAGGGCCTCATCTGCATGGGTTTTGAACACTTCCAGGGATGGTGATTCCACCTATCCTGGGAAGCCTGTTCTAGTGGCTGATCACCCTCTCTGTGAAGAAATTGTTCCCACTATCTAATCTAAACCTCTCCTGGCAAAGGTCTAAGCCATTACCTCTTGTTCTTTCACTTGTTATTTATGAGAAGAGACAGATCCCCACCTCACAACAACCTCCTTTCAGATAGTTGTAGAGAGCAATAAGATCCACCCTGAGCCTTCACCTCTCCAGACTAAACAACACCAGTTCCCTCAGCGGTTCCCTCAGCCCTTCCTCATCACACCTGTGCTCCAGACCCTTCATGAGCTCTGTTGCCCTTCTCTGGACTTGCTCCAGCACTTCAACGTCTGTCTTGTACTGAATCCTGAACACAACATTCAAGGTGCAGCCTCACCAGTGCTGAGTACAGCGGAAAGATCACTGCCCTGGCCCTGCGGGTTACATTATTTCTGATACAGGTTAGGATGCCTTTGGCCTTGGCTGCCTGGGCACAAGCTGCTCGTGTTCAGCTTGTGATTTTCTGTTTCCCCAGGTCCTTTTCCACTGAGCAGCTTTTCAGCCACTCTTCTCCAAGCCTGTAGCATTGCATGATGCTGTTGTGGCTTGAGCGCAGGATCCAGCACTTTGCTTTGTTTAAGCTCATACTATTGGCCACAGCCCATCAATCCAGCCTTTCCAGATCCCTCTGCAGAGCTTTCCTATGTTCCAACAGATCAACACTCTCAACGAGCTTGATGTCATCTGCAAATTCACTGATGGTGCGCTCAATTCCCTCGTCCAGATCATCAATGGAGATGTTAAAGAACACTGTCCCTAACTCTGAGCCCTAAGGGACACCACTAGTGATCAGACGCCAACTAGACGTGATACCATTTGCCACCACTCTTTGGGCTCAGCCATCCAGCCAGTTTCCAGCCCAACAAAGAATCCTCCTACCCAGGCCATGGGCAGCCAATTTCTCCAGGAGAGCACTGTGGGAGACTGTGGTAAATTACTTACTTAAGTCCAAATAGACAATGTCCACAACCTCTTCCTCATCAACTAGGCAGGTCACCTTATCATAGAAGGAGATCAGGTTGGTCAAGCAGGACCTGCCCTTCATGAACCCATGCTGACTGCATAACCTTGCATATGTAACCTCATATGTAACCTTAAGAATGACATTGCACTTTTAAGGCTCTATTCTGCACTGTGTTCATCTCAAGGGAATGTCTGGGTCAGACTGCTTTACAGGCTCTGCTTAGACATTAGCAGGCATATGGTCTTTGATGCCTTAGGTTGATACTTGACATACTCTTTTTCTCTATTTGTAAACCTATCCATCAGGGATATCTTAAGCTGTCATTCAATCTCCTGCCACCTTTCACTTTTTGAGGAGTGAATTTCACCATATGGTCAAGAATGTGCCAAGAGACTGTATTTATGCAGATAGAGGAGAGGATATGGGAAACAGAAGGTCTCTGTGCACTTTTTGCTCTTGCACATGTATGTGTAGGCCAGTAATAGTCTCTCCTTTAAGACCAGTAATCTGGATAACTGCATTGCTGCCCTTCCTTCACAGAGGTCCTCATAAGTAAAAAAAGTAGTTTGCATTGATAAAGCTGTTGGATAAAACCACAAATAAAAACCTAGACTAGTCTGCACTCAGACTGCATGCATTTACCTGAAATCCTCAGCCAGACAGCAGCTGAATTTGTGTAATAATAAACATACAAAATGTGTAAGTATTAACTCTGCAGGAAAAAAAAAATATGGAATATATTTATAAATGCTGCTAGGTCATACTTTTTGAGATATGGATTATGGATTTCATGACAGATTTCGCAAATGCTCAGCTTTTCTTTGTGTATTCTCATGCATATATGAAAATGAATTTTCTCATGAAATAACAAGATACTTTGTATTTATACTTTTCAGCTATTCTCAATCTGGGAAATGCATATTGCCTCAGCAATATTAATGAGCTTGACAAATGGTCTTACTGGGCAGCTACTGTAAATTTTTCAAACTAGAGCTGAAACAGAGAAAGACTGTCACAGTGGAAAAAGAGGAAATGTCCTGTGAAATCAACCTGTCTCCCAAAAATGCACTCTAAGACCAGAAATGCAATTAGAAATCCTTAAGATTGCACTAAGAGTTAGGAAACTTAAGAGCGTACTTGTCACCAATAGCTGCTTCATCAAATAGGGTTAGCAAATAGCTTAAAATTATGCATGCCAGTTTCTGAGCATAGGCCCATAATTTACACAGCCAGTGAAAGGACAGAGCCAAATAATCTCCAGTGATAGCAAGTGTCTCTGATAAGTGATAGTAGGTGATAATTCTGAAACACGGAAATATAAAACTTGTAGGGGTCATTCTTTTGATATGTGAAGTGTCTCTGACGTCTTGATATAAATATGGATATGTAATGAAGGCAGTCTATGCTCTAGACTGGTTGCATCTTTTCTGAGAACAATTGTCTAAGTTAACCTTTTTAAAACATGCATTACTTTGGTAGCCTTTTTTTTTCCATAAAGCAAGAGTGACTTTAGTTGAGGGGCTGAACAAATGTACCTATAACCCAGGAGTCTCTCTGTGATAGTTGCTATGATTTCTAGGAAAATGTGAAAATAGTAACAAGCCCACTGGCCTTCATGGTTGCCAAGCAAGTATTTTTAGAAATTAAAAGTCTTGCTTCTTAACCTGCCACTGGTCATAGCAGAGGTAGAAAAGCAGATGCTCCCTGTGGTGAAAAAAAAAAACAGTTAAATCAGTTTTAGCTATCTTCCTAACTTCAGTGAAACAGAAGCTGTACTACAAAAGAAACTTGCTGGATGGCTAAGGGTGAACAAATGGGTGTAGAACATCTCTGTAGAACACATTTTGAAGCCCTTCCTCTTCAAGACTTCCATCTTCCTCTGTCAATGTTACTGTCAGTCTCCTGAGTCTTTCATGAAGAACTCTGGCAGATAATGCTATATTTGTCCTTGACCTTAACAAATGCCTTTAGCCCTCTATCCTGAGATCTATCTTCCAGGAGATGTAGAGGTGAAGGGTGATGGATCTTGGCCTTGTGACAGGGAATTCATGATACCAGATATGACCTCCTAGTTTTTAGTCTGGCAAACAGTTCCTCAATAAATCAAAAGACTTTGGTACCTCTTATTTGCGGATCATAGGAAATGCAAATTCAGTGAATCCAGCCTGTGCTTTATTATGAATATACATGCATATCATAATGTGTAGTTTCTGCTTTACATTTTAATGCCATATCTATTGCATATACACATATGTATATATATAAAACCTTCCTGTGTAAATAAGACGGCATGATTAATAGCTGAAAATTATTGAGCCATGAGACAATGCACCTCCTATATTGTCATGGGTTCAGCAGCAGCAGTCATTTTTCTCCTTCTTGATAGCTGGTGCAGCACTGTGTTGTTGATTTTGGGCCTGGGAACAACACTTATAACACCAGTGTTTACAGTTACTGCTTGGCAGTGTTTTGGTTTGAACAAGGACTTTCTGAGTCTCATGCTATGCCAGGGAGGAGGAGAAGCCAGGAGGAAGCAGAGGCAGGACACCTGACTCAAACTGACCAAAGAAGTTACTCCATATGACAGCACGTCATGTCCAGGATGTGAAAACAGAGAGCAGAGACCCGGAAGAGTGTGGTGGTGGTGCTTTGGTGGGTTCGCTGTTGGGGGGTGCACTGGCTGGGTCGGGCTTGGTGAGCAGTTGTATTCTCTTTCCTTGTCTTTCTCTTGTATTATTACTGGTGGTAGCAGTAGTGATTTGTGTTATACCTTAGTTACTAAACTGTTCTTATCTCAACCTGTGGAAGTTGCATTCTTTTGATTCTCCTCCCCATCCCCCTGGGACTGGGGGAAGAAAGAGGGGTGAGTGAGGGAGTGAGCGAGTGAACTGGCTTAAACTACAACAAATATATTCTAGCTTTGATAAGAAACTACCAGTAACATTTTTGCTGAAACAAAATCTGTGTCTTTAAATCAATGAAAAAGCTCCTACTAAACTCATTTTTTTTACAAAAGAATAAAAGGGAAAAATTATTTTATTTGCAAGATATTCATCATGCACAGTCTAGAAATAAACTCTAAAAAGGCAAACTGCAAATAGGACTGATTCTACAGACCCTTAAACCAAGTAATCTTATCCACTTCATACTGCAGAAATTGTGTTTGTTTGATATATGGCTACTTTGACTGCTGGAGCTTCACGTCTTTCATTACAAGAACATAGGCTTCATCCACTTGTATCTCTACATAAATACTCCTGACTTGCTTCTGGGATGACAAATTCTTTTGTACCTCATCAGATTGGTTTCAATAATATACAGAGAAGACAAATAGATTCTTTTTTTTTTTTTTTTTCTCCTTAAAATTAGTTGCCCCACTTCTTTGGGCAAGTCTTAATTTAATTTTGAATTCTTAGAACATGAAAGCAGAAGAGTTTCATCATAATCTCATCCTTGTATTTTGTAAATATGCAAAATCTTTGTTAAAACAGTAGAAGTCAAAAATATACCTCTATAGATTTATGTTGTTTTAAACAACATGTTTGAAATTATGGCAGAACATTAATGCTTTTTGCTTGCTTTTTTAATTAACCAATTAATTTAGTATTTCAAGGAAGAACAGTCTATGAATAACAAGAATTTGGTGATTCCTTAACTGTAAAAGTCTAGTTGGTTAGTAATAAATCTTTAATCTCCTCAGTTTATTTAATGTGGATTAATGCTATATGTCTCATTGAGCTTCACAGTCTTTATTAAAGAAAATTTAGCTACAGAAAAATAAGAAATCTACACATTTCATATTAAACTAATATATAATTTACAGTAATAGATTGCAGAATATGTGTTTGTAGGATAAGCGAAATAAGCTGATGTGTTTTTAAATAAGTTATTATGCATCAGTATGTTGCAGAGCCTACTGACAACATATACCATACATAGCATAAAAAGAATATGTCTGCAGTGTATCTGTAATATGTTTAATATTTTACGATTCAACATGTCTGCATGTTAAGCTAAGAATACTGATCTGCACAACAGGATAAAATCATTTTCTGAGATCCAGTTTATGAAATTCAAAGGGACACACATAAATTAACATTATAAATGAAACATAAATTGGTTTATCTGAAATGTTATGGTAATTTATGACTAAAGGTGGACCATATATTGGATGCACAGTCATACGCATAAATAATCCTCTACTTTCAATCACACAATGTTACTTAAACAGCAGTTATACAATAATGCTTGCTATAATTATGTTTCCATTAACCACCCACTGGTGGGCCCAGGAGAGTTTTTACAAAATCTGAGTCACTACTATGCGCAGTGATCTGTTGACAAGTGACTAACCCTTTACTCTAGGTATGCCGTAAGTATCCATGTTCCCACAGCAACCACGACCTCTTCATTCTGATAATGTTCTCAGTATTTCTAATGCCCTAGCTTTGCAGACACTAAATTTGTATGGGGATACTTATTATGGAGAAAACTTGGTGATTTACTTGGTGAATATGCATCAACCAGACCAGCAAGCTGCCAAGCAAACATCTAATTTTGTAATTGGTAGTAGTAATTTTAAATCTCTTACATATCAGAATAACAGAAAGGAATCTATAGAACCCAGATTTGAGACTTGCATATGAGCCATTTTGAATGCAAAAGAATTGTGAATTCAAAGGACTTCAGTAAAATGCTTGCAATATCACTGCCAAAACCTCTATAACTGGGGTAATTTGTTTGTACAAATTTATGATTTGTGGCTCTTTTCTCTTAAAGGCTCAGAATTTCTGAGTTTACATCAGTTTTGCATGCACATGGGTCTCTGTACACTCTTGGTACTGTGAGAGTGCCAACAGTTCTAACAGAAGATTTTAAGACTGAAATGTTATATCTGCTACTGGGAAATCTGCTTGTGAAAGATCTGATTCCTCTGAGGTGATCATCTCCTGAATTCAAGAAAAGCTAAATATTGATTTCTTTCATGGGAAATTGTATAAACAGAGTATAATAGCTAATTAATTATCCACTTTTCCATGTGAAAGATAGCGTGAAATAAACTGAATCATTCTTATTGAATAATATGTTTATTTCCAAAGGCAATGTTGGGACATTTGTTCTTTCAGAAGCATTATATCTTGTGCCTGCTGCATTGTATGGTTGAAAGTCTGCCAGTTTATTAACCCCAAATGGCTTTAGAACCTATTAAATATGAACCATATTTGAATTATTAATTAATATTGCTCTTTATGGTGTGCTCTGTTCTTTTTTTCTAGCCTTTGTCATTCCATCTTCTCCCATGCCAAGTGGGGCTCTTTATGGTATTCTACAAACCCTCATCCTAATAAATAATTGTCATGGGTTCAGCAGTAGGAGTGGTTTTTCTCCTTCTTGGTAGCTGGTGCAGCACTGTGTTGTTGATTTTGGGCCTGGGAACAGCGCTGATAACACCAGTGTTTTCAGTTGCTGCTTGATAGTGTTTTGTCTGGCCAAGGACTTTCTGAGTCTCATGCTCTGCCAGGAAGGAGGAGAAGCCAGGAGGAAGCAGAGACAGGACACCTGACCCAAACTGACCAAAGAGGTTATTCCATATCAGAGCACGTCATGTCCAGGATGTGAAAATGGAGAGCAGAGACCCGGAAGAGTGTGGTAGGGCAGGTGGGGGGTTGGCTGCTGGGGGGTGCACTGGCTGGGTCGGGCTTGGTGAGCAGTTGTATTCTCTTTCCTTGTATTTCTCGTATATTATTACTGGTGGTAGCAGTAGTGATTTGTGTTCTACCTTAGTTGCTAAACTGTTCTTATCTCAACCTGTGCAAGTTGCATTCTTTAGATTCCCCTCCCCATCCACCTGGGACTGGGGGAAGAAAGAGAGAGCGGTGAGTGAGTGAGAAAACTTTTGGGGGGGGGGGGCTGGGGGGGTGGGGGTGGTGTTAGAGACTTAAACCAGGACAATAATTAACACTTACTCAATTTGATTTATTTTTAAAGAGATAACATTGGGAATGTATATGTTGTAAATAGAATTTTTTTGCATTTCTTTGCTGATCATAGTATGGACATAATGGCTGAATGGGGGAATGGCTGTCACCTTTTATTTGTCATCTGTGCAGTACTGATGGCAACAGGACTGGTTTTCAGAGTTGTTCCAATGGCCAATCAATTATAATCTTTTGATTGTAGGCTGCTCTATTATTAGACCCTGGAAAAATGCTTCACCTGCTGAGTAATGTACCTGGCATTCTCATGAGTAGGTGACAGAAGCATCAAAATATTATCTGTAAGAACTGTAGTATTTTATCAATTGTCATACTACAGAAGTTGTGCATAAATTCTGCCAGAGGAGAAAATTTCAGGTGTATCAGTCAGGGATCCCATAAAATTGAAATGTACTACAACTGTCAGAGGGTACCCAAGAAACAATGAATCACTAAACAGTAAAACTAAAGAATTTGCAGTGTGGTTTTATAACATTTTTGAGTATTTGAGTTATATTTCTCAAGGCATGGAATGTGTTGAGTCCTGCCCTGGGTTCAGCAGTAGCAGTCATTTTTCTCCTTCTCAGTAGCTGGAGCAGTGCTGTGGTTTTGACTTTTGGCCTGGGAACAGCACTGATAAAACCAGTGTTTTCAGTCACAGCTTAGAATGCTTGGTTTGACCAAGGACTTTTTGAGTCTCATGCTCTGCCAAGGAGGAGGGGAAGCCGGAAGGAAGAAGAAAGAGGACACCTGACCCAAACTGACCAAAGGGGTATTCCATACCACACCACATCATGTCCAGGATGTAAAAGCTGGGGGAGGAACTCGGGAGAGTTAGTTCACGTCTCGGTCATCGGGTGGTGAGCGCTTGTATCCTCTTCCCTTGTATTTCCCTGGTCATTATTATTATTGATGGTAGCAGTAGTGATTTCTGTTATACCTTAGTTACTGGACTGTTCTTGTCTTAACCCATGGGAGTTACATTCTTTCAATTCTTCTCCCCATTCCCCTCCTCGGGGGGGGGGGGAGAAAGAGGGGGGAGTGAGTGAGCAAACTGCGTGATTTACAGCTTAAACCATGACAAGGCCACCTCTAGCAAGTGTACAGGTAGTTTAGATCTGATTTTTTACTATATGTGGTTTTAATACTTTTAATTTTACCTGTTCCACAAATATTTCAATCATAGCAAGTGCCTTGTATGATGTCTATGAAAATGAAGTTTAGTAACATAATATTATTGTTTTACAGTTTCATATTGCGCCATTTGTTACATGTTCACATTACTGCTGATAAAAACATAACTGACAAAAGTTTTATCTTTAGGGTCTCAATTTTTAATATAAGTTATTTAGGTCTAGTTTATGTTGCTTCATATTCTGTAGATTAATGCTGTCATTTATTGCTAAGGAAAGTGGTTTATCATTCCTCCATTGTACATTTCATGCTAAGAAATTATGATGTCTACAATACTCTTTTTATGATTCTGCCATTTAAGGCAGAATTCCTCAACAGGCAGAGCCCAGATAGAAATTGTTGCTTTGCTCTTCTTTAAAGTGGACTTGTCAAAATCTCTGTGTTTAAAATTGGTTGTTTAGAGTTCAAAGGTAGTACATTAGGTTAAAATAGCTTGGGAAATTCTGGCTAAACAAGAAGAACTAGAACTACAGTTTGAAAAATAACTCTCTGCCTTGTCCAAAAGATAGTAGCAAAATTACATTTGTTCTGGCAGGTTGGGTTTGGAGAAATAGTTGGTGAATCATGCAAACTCCAAATGATTTTCTCAGTCTTGAGGAATGATTCTTCATTTCAATCCCTTCCTTGAGATATGCAAGCTCTTCACTCTTTTGGAAGATACATCCTGCATCTCATGTTGCAAGAGAGAGGTGTATAGTGTATCTATCTCCTTGCTTTCTAACTGTATTTTTTTTTCCCCTTAAACATAGTTAGTAAATTATGATACAAATGAAAAAAATCCTTCACTTTTATGATAACCTTTAGATATATATGTAGACTGCCATCATAAACATTCCTCTTCCTTGATCTCGATTTGGAGTGTAGCTAATTTCAGATGTATTGAAGAAAAGTGGTATATTATTTGATTTTGGAGTCCTTTGTTCTTTATACAGTATTGTTGCTATGATCTGTTTTCATGTTTTTATTTTACAATTGATCACTCTCTAGCTTTATTGACTTCTATCAACCCATTATTATTTAAATTTATATTTATAATAAAAAGAATGTACTTGATAACATTTTTATTATTTTAATTGCTTCCTTTCTTTTTTTTTTGCCTTCACTTCATTGGATCCATGACCAAAGTTTCACTTTCTTGTAAGGGAAGCATTGATTGTTTTTGTCATACAGACTTCCAGAATTGCCAATCATAACTCACCTTTTTTTTCTGTTTATATTTCTCCCTGTTGTCAATTTTACCTGCAATTTTCCTTTGCCTTCTCTCATCAGAGGTTTCTACTACGCAGTCAGGTTTAGAATAGCTGAAATTTCTTTTGATTATTTCTCATCTCTTATTATCTAAAATATCCAGTTTGAAATATCTGGGCTCCCTGAAGATGTGAGTTCAATCCTACCACAACTGTAGCAGACAGTTATGCTTCTGAGATTAATAAATTGTATTCTATGAAGTTCACAGGCTATGTTGCAGAGAGGGTTTAGCTGAAACTTTCAAAAATCAAAACCTGTCTGCTCTGTTTAATTACCGGAAATAACATTATGTTTCTGTAGGATATGAGATTTATTCCTGTGACTTGATTCTTTTCTCCTCACCATATTGCAGTTTGCTATCCAATTAGTTACTGCCTCCCCTTACCAATAATCACATTTCAGAATTGTTGTATGTAAGAAAGCAGCTTGTTTGGTGGTTTGTAGCAGGAGTGTAAGATCATTTAAGTAATTATAAAAATAGTTTTCTGATGTGTTTCCCTTAATGACAGTTTTTAATAATTCATGCTTATTCAGAATCTTATTTGCTTTTAACTTCAAATAGAACTAGCAAATTAAAAGTAATGTTAGAACAGCCATTACCATTAAATTTCTGTGCTTGTCATGTTACCCTACGTATTTGAAAGTAGAGAGGTTGTATAAATGTCGTGGGTTCAGCAGCAGCAGTCATTTTTCTCCTTCTTGGTAGCTGGTGCAGTGCTGTGTTTTTGATTTTGGGCCTGGGAACAGCACTGATAACACCGGTGTTTTCAGTTACTTTTTGGTAGTGTTTTGGTTTGAACAAGGACTTTCTGAGTCTCATGCTATGCCAGGGAGGAGGAGAAGCCAGGAGGAAGCAGAGACAGGACACCTGACCCAAACTGACCAAAGAGGTTACACCATATCAGAGCACATCATGTCCAGGATGTGAACACGGAGGGCAGAGACCCGGAAGAGTGTGGTGGTGGTGCTTTGGTGGGTTCGCTGCTGGGGGGTGCACTGGCTGGGTCGGGCTTGGTGAGCAGTTGTATTCTCTTTCCTTGTCTTTCTCTTGTATTATTACTGGTGGTAGCAGTAGTGATTTGTGTTCTACCTTAGCTGCTAAACTGTTCTTATCTCAACCTGTGGAAGTTGCATTCTTTCGATTCTCCTCCCCATCCCCCTGGGACTGGGGGAAGAAAGAGGGAGGAATGAATGACTGCGAAAACTGCGTAGGGGGGTTAGGTGCTTAAACCACAAGAATAAAACAACAGGTAATGCTTATGTGGTGCAGCTGAGGTCAGTAATTAATCCTACTTTAAACTCGGTCACTATTACAATGGCATTTAAATTGTGCTACTAAAAAGTCTCAGTAAAGACAGCACAGAAAAATAGCGCAACAGGTAAGTGTTTTAATGACACCCACTAAAGCAATGTTACTGATTAGATTATTTGCTAATTACCTTCTGCTATTTATGTTGGTTATATTTTAACAAAATACACACACTTATTTACAAATAACACTGCTTTTTAAGATGTGCTTCATTGCTAAATTCCTGTCAACTCAACAAAAAAAGACAGAACGAAAGTTTTTGAAACAGCATTTTAGACACTTCTAAGAACACAAAGCCAATAATTTTCATAAGAATATCAGACAATTTATAACCACTAGAAATTTCCCATCTCTTTTTCTGTAACTTGCTTATGCTTCCTTCACAATGACTATACTAAAGTTACGTAAGAAGGACTATGATATGGTATTGTTTCACAGAAGCTTATTAGTTGCTGAACCAAAGATCTCTGAAGGATTTTCATCCATAAACACACAGCCTGATTTCACTTTTAAAAACTCTATGTTGATTCTATGATTCTATGATTCCATGTTGCCTTGACTTGGATCCAGACTGCATTAAGCTTCTCAAGGAGACAATTTGCATGCCCTTTTAGCTGGGAAGCAACAGTGAGTATCTCCCTAATGGATAGACATTATTCTGTAGCATAATGTGTAGGTAATACTCAAGAAATTCTGGAAAATCCATCTGAAGAAAAGTGAGATATTGTAAGAGCAGAAGCACAGGCTTACATGTTTGATTATTAGTGGTAAAGCTATGTATTTTTATTAATATAATACCAACTCTTATACTCATCTGAAAATTTCGAAGTATGAAGCTCATTTCGAAAAAGTTTGGCAAAAAGTTGCTTGCTGCCCACATAAACGTGGTTCGAAGTCACTGAATATATACAGAAAAAAAAATCTCTTTTGTGTGTGAGGAGAGATACCTACCTACATACATACTTACCTATCTAATATATATACACACTGTTGCTCTACTTTGCTGCTTTTATCCTCACCTAATTGCTAGGCAAAGATCCTTAACATTATGTGCAGTCCACTGTTCTTAATCTAACCCAATATGGTCCAGTCATGCTTTTCAAATTTCTTTGCTAGCAAAGGCTTTGAACCAGAAATTCTCTCCCAGGATTAAATTATGTTCATATGCTAGCTCTGTCACATTCTAGATTTCAGATGGAATAGCTGAGATAGAAATGTCTCACCTGTTATGGGTGTTTCTCTCTCCAGTGTAATGTAAGTGTAGAATAATAAAATGGTGGGAAGTAATCCAAGTACTATGAACACTGGATGATCCCGTAACTCATAAGAAACTAAGGAAAGCCCATTTCAAAAAAGATGCTTAAATATCTATGTTGGAGGTTTATTACTGCTTTTCCACTGAATTAGATCCTTCATCATGAATCATTCATAATATGGTGTTTACAATAGAACCAAACACCAAAATATAACACAGCACTTAACTTTGAAGAAGTCATGCCTGTCTTCTTTCTAGGTTTCGGGAGAAATCTGCAGTATCATCTTTCATTATTGTTCTCTTTTGTGGTCTGTGGTCCTTCCACAAATTGTACAATACTGTGTAGATAAAAGACATTTGTTCTTTAATAACCAGCAGAGTTGGCAATTTTGTGGTGGACAGACAAGATCTTTGTTCCGTAGATGAGATCCTAGAAGCATTAAAAATGTGGTGGGAAAATATGTCATTTTTGGCAGCTCAGCACTTCTTAGTGCTAGCTCTAAGTTAGAAAGGATGAAGAAATTGTAATGAAAAGAAGTACGTGATTATAAAGGAACAAGATTCTGTTCTTTTTACATGATTGTTCTCATTGCAAGTGAAAGGCAAAAGATAGAAATACAAAGATGATACATAAGCAATACTATCTGCTTATTGCTTATGATAATACTGCTTATGATCCCTTTGAAATCAAAGTTAATTTAACCCTGAGGTCTCAGCTTTCATTAAAAGAAAGGATCATATCAGGGACTGTGATATTTTTCTGGAGATCACCAGACCTATGAACAGGTAAGAAGTGGCTCCTGGCTTTTTGAGAGTGGGCTTTTTTCATGAATAGTCAGAAGCTTTTATACCTCAAGACTAACTGAATCTGATTTCACACAAACTTCAAATTTATTAGTTTTTCAATTTGTAAGATTACCTGATAATCTGAATTCTAATGATCTTAATACAAGATGAGAGGAGACTGCAGAAAACCTAATATTCAATTTGAAAATAAATCAAAATGCAAGAAAGAAGAAAGAAAATATTTTCTCATGGAAATTCAGCATAAAATGCAAAAAAAAAAAAAAATCTGCAGTAGAAAGCGACTAAAACATTTTTTGCTTTAAAAGCTGCCTTTTTGATATTTTTGCATATATAAATATGTAGTTATTTCCTCATGTTTTAATATAGTGCATATCACATATGATTAGAAACAGTATCAATATTGGGGGAGGTTTGTATTTTGTAATCACAAGTTTCTGTGTAAAGATTATAATGCTCTCTTACTTCCTAGGTCAGAGTTTCTGTCAGCAAGGCATCTTTAACACTCAAGAAGGGATTAGCACTCAGTGTTCTAATTAGAAGACAGTCTGTTTTCAGTACTCTTTGATTTTTCAACTGGATTGATTAGATACTACTTGCAGTTATTTCAGTAAATAGAAGCCTTTGCTCGAGACTAGCGTAATGATCTGTATCATGCTTTTCTAGCAGTTGTGTTGCATCTTTTGTGTTGACCTCTACAAGGTGAGAGTAGTACAAATATAAATGATAAATACATCTAAATGAAAGTGCAGTTACCTGTGAGTTTTCAATCTGAAATTTTACCCAAATTAAAAATATACATGATCATTTCTTTTTTTATTGGTATTTTTATGTCAGAAATTTCCTAAAGATAAACATTTTTTTTTCTGAAAAAAAAAAAAAAAAAAAAAACAAATTTTAAATTGCGGATATCCTTCTTTAAAAAAATTGAAATACTAAGGTTTTACTAATTGAATTCTTGGGTTCCCATTCCACAAGCTACGAAGGTTTTCAGACATTGATGTTTATTAAACATCATATATTAAAGAAATATAGTTTCCTTATATAACATTCACTTAGGCCTATTTTATTTCTTAGATTTTTGCTTTAAACATCTTGAAATCCCTAGGATGATATCAAGGCATCCTAGATTTCAGGAAAAGACAAGGAACAGGCTAGGAGAAAAGGTCAAAGTATGTACTTCTGAACAAGCTAGTTTTGAATGTTGATGTAATTTTGTACATGTATTAGTTCCTGTGAGTATGAAATGAGACGTGCTGCTATTATATCTTTCTTTGTTTTTGCTTAGCTTGTGGATGGTGATTCTCAAAGGTCTCAATAATAGCAAAAGCCTTTCTGTTGTGACCTATCTTGGTAGTCTGCCTAATTTCCTGGATGAGTAACAGAGCAATGTTACTGGGCTGGATAAGACTGTGGTTTTGATAGTCTCAGCATGCTCACGATGAATCAGTTCTTCCTAATGCAAGAAAAAAGTCACCTCCTCTATTTTCCCATACACTGAAGTCCTGCTTGAGGACTGCCGTGATGTAAGCATAGGCCATTTTTCCACTTTTTAGTCCCTACCCGAAAAGTATGGGGAACAAGGTGGACATAATAGCTGTTAGTCAAGCAGAACTTTTCAGAATCTGTAGGTGGATAGAAGAGAACGGAGTGCATGACAGGATGCATCTTTCTTTATATTTAGTGTTCTTACAGACTTTTCCTAAGTGCCTCTTACCAGCTACTGTTTGCAAAAAGGATATTGGGATAGAAAGACTGCTGAACTAACACAGTATGCCTATTTTTAGGGTCATTGAAACATTTTTGTGAAGAAGATGGTTGAATGTTTTGTTGAGTATAGGCCCTCTCTAAGAAAAAAGTGTGTGAGCATTTGCAAGAACAAAGAGCCTACAGTATTTAAAAAAACGTTTCTCATCAAGTCCTGCCTAGAGTGTATTAATATAAAACATTTTATCCTCATGTACTACACTAATACAAACTGCAAACACCTACCTTGACCTGCGTATTGTGACTCTTCTTCAGAAATCTTATAATCCCTTGGATAACTTACCAAGGAATGTAAATTTACCCATGTGAGAAACTTTTTCCTTCTAGCTCTTTTATGGCTTAGTACAATACGTGCTGAACTGTAACAGTTTCTCAAAGAGTAAATATGTCATGTGGTCGTGTATTGATTGACTGCCATTGTTTAAGCCATAAATTTCACTCCTCCCTCTTCCCCCCCCCCCCCTCCGATGGGGGGGAAATGGGAAGAAGAACCAAAGAAAATGTAACTCCCACAGGTTGAGATAAGAACAGTCCAGTAACTAAGATACAATACAAATCACTACTGCCACCACCAATAGCAATAATAATGACAAAGTAAATACAAAGGGAGAGGATACAACAGTTTCGCCGCCTGACCAAGACGAGAGAGAGTGCGGGAAACCCGCGAGAGCCCGCCCCACACCACACACTTCCCGGTTCCTCCCCCCTGTATTCTACATCCTGGGCATGATGTGCCGTGGCATGGAATAACCTCGTTGGTCAGCCCTGGTCAGGCGACCTGTACCCGCCTCCCCCAGCTCTCCCTTCCTTCCCGGCGTAACATGAGACTCTGACTCCTCCCAGTGTAACATGAGACTTTGGGGGGGGGGGGGAAGCCGAACCCATAACATTGACAGACAGGAGTTAGGTTAATTTACTGTAACCTTACTTAAAAAGTTTTGTTGAGTAAGTAAAAGCCATTATCACACAACTGACCTTTGCCAACAAAATACTAATCTCTCACCCACTCTGTTTTGTAACTACATGTATATCAAACCAACTGTTTTCAGAAATGTCAGCAATCTAAAATAAGCATGCGACATACTGCACGTCAGAAACGCTATTAGTGACAAGGAGAGTGTCTTAGTGAAGATGCAAAGGGAACTAAAGATCGAGGAGGCATCCATATGCAAGCAAATTAAATAGGCATCTGTAGAGGTTCCCCTCTGTACGCAATTCTCAGTTATCTAGTTCATTAAATTGCTCTTACATAATTACAATAATAAGTTGTCACTAAGACAGATTAGGTATTTTAAGATTAAGATGAGTCATAAAGAGGGCTGGCTTTACAGTCCCAAATTCCAGATAAATAAATTGAAAGGGGAATTAAAATATTTGCTTTGAGTAGAAACAGTGTTTGTTTGTTTGTTGATTTGTTTTTTAATTCTTTTCACTAGTGCTGTGGGTGGGATATTGAGCTATTTGGTTAAGACATATTGTTTCAGTATAGTTCTTCAGACTTTTTTTCATCCATGTGTTCTTCAGGTGTTAAAATCTCTTAGGACCATTAGATGATATCCTTCTGCTGAGTTTAGAAACTGTGGAAGAGGATCAGTAACACTGTAAAGGTAATGAAATATTTTCTGGTGTGACAGGTCTGATTTGCACATCATCTGACTTCATCTCTTTGCTAAAGAAACATGCAAAAGTACTGGATAAAGCAAAATTTTTTTTTACTTCCAAGGTTTTTTCTACTTGTCTGTTATTATATTCAGAATTGCTTTTAAATTAAACAATAAACACTTCTGGGAGTCCAGGAGTTGCCTGCATACCTGAAGTCCTAATGATGTAGTTTGTCTGAGTATTTTGCCTGCTTTGATATAGGTGCAGAATGCGTAGCTAAACAGCATCATCTCAAATCAATGTAACAAAAATGTCAGAGCTCAATCACTCATATTATTCAACCAATATCTGTCACAAAGCCAAAAGTTGAGGTAACAGAAGGAAAATAGAGGAAGAAAGAATAGGCAACCTGAATGTTATTCTGCAAGAAGATTTTAGTAAACAAAAATTGTACTTTAATCAAACACAATGCTCACTATAGACATCTGATAATCAGAAGCTTGCGTTAGATTGGCTATGGCAATCTTCCTTAAACTGTCTGGAAAGTCAAAGATGATTTAATCGTTGAAGTGAATTTTCTCATCTAAGGTATAGCTAGGAACCGTCATAGTCTACTTAGACTAATTAAAACTCTCAAAAGAGTATCAAGTGAAGGTTATCTGTTGGGGGAGAAATAATAAAGTCCCGTGATTAAATACTTTTTCTTACCAGAAAGGAAATAGCTACGTTACAAATAGAATCATGGGATCATTGAATGGTTAGGGTTGGAAAGGATCGTAAGTTAATATAATTCCAACGCCCCTGCCATAAGCAGGGATGCCTCACCCTAGACCATGTCACTCAGGACTCCGTCCACCCTGGCTTTGTACACTGCAAGGGGTGGAGCATTTACCACTTCTTTGGGCAACCTCTTCTAGTGCCTCACCACCCTCATAGTAAAGAACTTCTTCATTATATCTAACCTGAACTTCCCCTGTTTAAGTTTGGACCAATTATTCCTTGTCTTGTCGCTACAGTCCCTGAAGAAGAGTCCCTCCCCTTCATACTTGTAGGCCCCTTCAGATATTTGAAGGTTACTATGGGGTCTCAGTGCAGCCTTCTCTTCTCCAGGCTGAACAGCCCCAATTTTTTTCAGGCTGTCTTCATACAGGAGGTGCTCCGGCCCCCGATCATCCTCCTGGCCTCCTCTGGATTTGCTCCAACAGCTCCATGTCCTTCTATACATTAAGGACACCAGAACTGGTTAAGTTGCTCTGCTGTGTATATTCATGTCTACTCATGTTGGCTACTCAGGTGGGCAAGAAATACCATGCAAGATGCTTCAGGTGAAAAGCTGGTTCTGGATGTGCATAAGCTGTTATAGCTACTGAGTCACTTCCCTCTAAAAGATGTCTCTTGCACACAAACTGAAGACATTGCTGCCAGCCATGCAGGGAGGTATCTGAAAGTACATGATTCTCTTTTAACAGTCATGAAATACATAGCTATTAGGAACATCTTGACATCAAGGCCAATAGAGAGAGGTCTTTTGATCTAGGATCAGCAGACCAGATTTAAACTGCATTAAAATTTTATTATAGCATACCCATATTGTACTATATAAAACAGAATTCTTTACGAGTTACTTCATAAAGAAAAGAGTATTTGAAGATATCATAGCTTGCTACTATTTCAAAGTTAGAAGAAGTTGTTCTGGAAGTGTCACTGTGATGAACATTGTTGTTGGGGGATTTGTGTTTTCAGTTTGGAGGGTTTTTTTGGGGAGGGTGTTTAGTTTTGGTTTTGCTTTGTGCATTTTTTGTTTTGTATTTCTTTCTGGAGTTCTGTTGCTATTTTTTAGCAAAAATGAGATGTGAGGGGAAGGAGGTTGTTCCTACTCTCCAGAAGCTCTGGAGTATGATTACTGTAGAAAGGCTGTAAAGATCACATTACTGAGATGGGACACTGCCACGAGAAGATGAGAAGCTACAAAGGTGGTGAAAAGGTTTTCTTGGGGACCAGAGAAGAATGCACAGACTTTGTGTTTGTTCTTAGTCTTTGAGTGGAGCAAAATTAATCCTGAAAATTAAAGACTTAAAAACTCCAAACAAATAGGGAGATTGGTGTGTGAAGCCCTGTTAATTCTTTCTGGCATCTGTGTCCTCATGTTTTTATTATAACAAAAAGTCAAAGGCTTTATTTCTTAAGTCGAAGACTCAAAAATTTGAGTATTTTTTAGTGTACTAACGCTTGAAGATCGAGATATCTTCACCACAGAACTGTCTAACATTGTGTCTTGTCGCAGGTACCAGTGTATACAGTCAGTCTGTTCAGTGGCCACAAAGGAAGGTTTTTCTGTTAAAGTGATATCTGGAAGTTAGAAGAACAGTCTGAAAGATTTTCCCTGAAAAACAAGTTTTCACCAAAAGATTTAAAAGGTCAGATTATTAATTAATAGGTGTATTAATTAATATGTGAAGTTTAAGAAAGTAAAAATAGTTACAGTTTTCATGTGTCTAGTTGAACTTTTTCTTCCAAGCAGCTGCTTCATGTTGTGGTCTGTCATCATTCTCATACTTCTGGGCTAGAAGGGACTAAAATTAAATACGTATGCATTTGGGAGAAAGGTTTTCAGTATGTGTTGGTTAAAAATTCTCAAGCAGAGTGCAAAAATGCTGTCTTTCATTTTAAAAATTATTGCATATTATTTTCATATGCAGTTTGTGGAGAACAGCCTATTGTGAAGGCTGTTCTTGGTGTACGATGGAAATACATAGCACAGAAAATGGGGAATCTATAACGTAAAAACCCTAGACATAGCTGCAGCAAAGAAAAACATTAATGAAATTCTACAGGTACTTCCACATGTCCTGTCCTTGCTTTTATTCAGGAAAAAAAAAACCAAATGAAACTTCAAACCCATGCTAAATTTGCACTAGGATTCCAACAATGAATTGTCAGTGGGTATGTACGATATTTTTATCTCTGTGCTTTTCTGGGTGTTTAGAAAAGAGAGAGATCTGTGCAGGTGAAAAGCTATGGTTACGCAAAATTTGTGATTTCACTTGGGCAACCTGCATATAACTTCAGCATAATTTATTTTTGGAATAAAATCAGATGTTTAAGAAAATCCATAAATGAACAGATGGGAATGTGCTAATGCTCCAAATTGACTATATGAGGACTGCAAGGCCAGAGTGGAGGCTCTGTTTTTCTCTCCTTAGAAAAGCAGATGAACCCTTCTCTTTTGATAGTCCAACACTCTGTGTGTGTATGTAGATACTACAAAGCCATGTTTCTTTCTTAATGGAAGACTATGTGAGTGTAAATAACAGGTATGTAAGGTACATATAATTTATTTGAGTGTAGTACATGATGGAAAACGCTGCAACTGCCTGTGTTAGTGGGTTAACTTAAAGATGGAATTATTTAATGAGTTAAATTAATCTAAACATTTTGTATCCTGTTTTTTTTCTAACATAATTATTGTGTTAATTTTTGTATGCTTTGCATATTGAGCTGAGTACATCCTAAAACTCTAATGACCACTCTGTCAGCTTTTCATTAAACAGGAAATAAACACGCAAAATCTTGCCACAGCAGCTGGTTGTTATTTAGGTCAAGGAAAGTGAGACTGTTTATCTGTTTTATAAGCAAATGTATTCATATTATTTGCCAAATTACCTTTTCCTGAATAAAGTAGGTGACTCCGATTGGGGGAAAAGAGAGAGACTGCAGTTAGAAAGACTTGTGGTTTATAATATATTGTATTAATATGCAACAGTAAAAATCACTAAATAATAAGGCATTAATATATTTCCAATACGCGGGAATGCCTTATAATAATATTATAATAAGGCATTATTATAATGCCTTATAATAATAAGGCATTAATATCTTTCCAATACTGGGGAAAACTTACAATCCCCAGTACTGGTAATTTGTACTTTAAAAATATACATTATTGGACATTTTTGTACTTCGAGCTCTAGTTCTAAATCCTTCCTTGTTCAATGTAATGGTGTTCACAATCTGACTGGTAAGTTGAAGTTTTTTTTGGTGGCACACTTTGCCGTTGCCCAGTCTTTGTACCCTGCTGTTGCCTTGAAATCACCTACCAACACGCTACAAACCTGTGAAAGCTTTAAGCTTTATTGTCTTTTAAGCCTTAATATCCTGCAGTTCAAAATCAATTTACTGTCATTAGATAGTAAAAGCTGTTAAAATACTACATTTAGTTATTGATGACATCATTCACTCCTGTATGTCAGATATTGTGCGAAAGTTGAGTAAAGTAACTGGCAGACGCCCTCCCTGAATCTTAGATATTACTAATTACCCTCATCTTTCTGGTTATATAGGACAATGGTTGTAAATTTTAAACTCCTCCAAAGGATGATCAGAATCATCAGTATCAGTACTCTGATACATGATTCATCGTAGTAAAGCTGGTGGGCAAGGGCAAAGTAATGAGCTCATTTGGGTGGAAATAAGCTTATTACTATGCCAGACTGTGATAGTATCTGTCACAATCCTTGCCAACAAATAATCTCTGGCTGCCCATCTACAGCCTGCAGCCAGAGACTCAACAGCCACATTCTAAACAAAGACTGCCAGTCATTTTACCTTCCATCCTTACAAACAGTGGTAATAAGAAACAATCAAAATCTATAGCAGAATATACAGAAAAACAAAACAAACCTTGAAAATGTTAGCTTCCTAAATCATATAAAACCTCAGAGGGATTCTGGTGAGAAGGAATGAAAGATGGAATGAAAAAGGATGAATAAATTGGGTGGAGAGGGGGAATTTTTGTAATAAAGTCAAAAAAAAAAAGTAATTAAGAGAAAGGAAAGGCTGTAAATAATTGCAGCAGATCATAAGTGTAAGATCAAGGCTGAAAGCAGTGCATCACTCAAAAGCATTAATAATAATAGCATGTGATAACAACTGTTATGTCCAGAAATCACAAAATCCTTAGAAGAGTGACTTAATTATGTTTAGTATATTAGAATTATGTCTGTGTGTATTTTTGGGAACCGTAATGGATTGAGGATAATAAAGCTTAGGTCCCATATTTCAATTTATCTACTGATGTACCTACAAATAAATCCAAACAACATATATTTTCATTATTAATCTAAATTTTGTTACATAAATGAACTGGGTTTTTGGCATTCAGGGAACCTGGAATCTGTGTAGCGGTTCTAATTCTATCCAGGGTCAAAAGTGTTCATAATAGTGTATCTAGCAGCATTCATTCACTTATCAAATGAATTTCATCAAGATCAAACTACTTATGAGCACCATCTTTTTTACAAAATTTTAGAATATCAAAATATGTCAGTATAAAGCATTTTTCTCTGTTTCCTGACAAGAATATAAAGACAGGAATTAAATAAAATTATTCACACAACTGACACAAGAAAGTATCATTGAGGGTTATCAAACCAGACTTCTGAGAAACTGATGATGACTGCAGGAAAAAATGAAAAAAACACTGAAGGGACTGAACACAGCTTGTTTAATTGTAGGTTCTTAAGTTGTTTACTTCCAATCATTAGATCTGATCACTGATTCATAAGTCACAATGGAGAGACATTGCCTTGTATTTTTTTCAATATCGCTACTTTGCACTCTATGATCACCAGTCTTAAGGACTTTAACTCTTACCTCATTAGACTGGAAAGTTTAAATTTCTTAACACATTGTATACTACAGGAACCATCAGTTTTCACCTATTACTAACAGCTTTCACATCATTGTCTGCTTCCAGGATCATAAAATTAGTTTTGTCTTATACATGATGATTTCTTTCTCATCCTTATTAACTAATAAAAATCAGAAAAGCAAACAAACTAAAAGCTGTTTGTTTCAGGCTTTTTTGTTCTTGTTTTGCTGATCATATGATCTTAGTATATGATTATATTTATTAAAATCTGTGAGCACAACAATTATTTAACAACACTAGTTTAAAGAGAATTTAGGCACTAAATTATTCCAGGATTTTTTTCTCTTAATGAGCATATATTATCAGGACAAATAGCTACATTCACCAGTTCACAGGTCCCAGAGCACAATCTGGTGTCCGAAAATGTGGCTTAGTAAATATAAGATTTCTCTGCCATCAGCCACTAGAAAAAAAAAAATCCTCAAAGAAAGAGATGTTAACTAACATTTTGCAGTGGATCTGCACAGCTCATTGAGTGGAATGACAGAGACTATCCTTTGAGGGGATGGGGGAGAGGTGTAAGAAAAGAAAAAAAGATTATTGAGGATTATTCATTCTCTCTAAATGGTGTATATAAAATAATCATGTTTTTCATTATTCTGTTTCCATCACCCTTTCAAAGATATCAGGTACAGCTAAATTAAGTATAATATTGTATTACCATGGACTCAAACTAATTAAGAAAAAACATGCTTACTGAGGTTAAAACCTTACCCATGTTGTGATTATGAGAATAAAATTATAGTGATAAAATAAAAAACTAGTAATTTTTGCAGTCTCTCTCTTGTAATATCTAGTGCTGTGCCCTGTACCACAACCTCCTGCTGTTAATTCTTTCCTTCCTTTCATCTCCAATTCCCACTGGAGTCATAGGCCAATTAGTGGGAGCAATAACAGATATATGAATATTTTGCTATAGTCGATACTCCAAACTAAAAGAAGACAAAATCAAAACCAAAACAGCATGGCAGAAATATATGTAAATCCTTATAAAGCAGTACTAAAATAAATGTATGAAGACTACATTGTATATTAAGTGGACAATGAAAGTGCTTAGCAACTCTCAAGACTAATAGCTTCTTCATTTATGTGTGCCACCATTTATGCTTGGAGAATGCTAAGGAATTTCTCAGTGAAATAATTGGAAATTTTTTCATGGGAGATCAATGGGATCAGTATTATTTAGTGGCAATTATTGGAATGTAATGCTTAAGAACTGTGTTGTTTAGTAAAATACCAGTTTATGAGCTGGGATTTTGCAAACATAAATAATCATGGAGCAAACTGCGACATAGCAATGACGTCGCCACCATTCTATACCCTTCCTTATGTCTTGCTAGCTGCATTCAGTATAAGGGACTGTGATTCTTTTACTTTCTCACTTTTTCTCTTTTTAAAATATTCTGGTTTAAACCACCATTTTTTTCTGTGTTATTTTCAGTGATACTCTGCAGATGTTTCACAGAAAAGTATGAACAGCATTTGTTCGCCTACCTCACAATGTAAGTACTGTTAACTTAAAACACCTATTTGGCATACACGAATATGTCTTGGGTGTTCTTTAGTAGGACTGCGAAAGGACCATCAGTGTTAAAAGGAAAATCAAGTTTAAATATTCTGTTGTATGGCATAATTTACAATTTATAGAATAAGTGCACTAACTAGAATTTTACAATCTTGTCAATTTTTATGTTGCTTTCTAGTATTCTCTGCCTTTTTTACAAAAGCTGCACAGACATTTACAGCTCTGAAGAGAAGTACCTCTTAGATTTAATAGTTTTATTACAGGCTCATTATTTATTTAAATCATTAATGAATGTTTTATGTAAATATTTTTTATTGCTATTTTGCAAATATACTTTGTTTTTCTGTGAATAAAATCTGAGTTCAAACACATATGCAGTCTTTGCAAAACCGTGCAAGAGAACATAGACGATTTTGAGGGCTGCACAGTAACACGCTGGAGAAACTCTTCTTGCTCATTGTAGATACTGCTCACTGACACAAAAGCAGAAATTTGTCTTCTTGCATTTTCAGCTGCTGAAATGGAGAGTAAAGTGAAATACTTGCATTAGGTGCAGCTCTGGTCACTATCCAGGTAACAGATCATGTTGATAAGTGCTTGAGCATGCATACAGACCTGCTGAAACCAGGAACAGCTTTATGGGATCCATCTGCTGTGGTAAGTGATTGCCTAATCTAAAAAAAAAATACATCTATTGTCTAAAAAAACAAAAAACAAAAAACAAAAACAGGATTTAAAGGTGAAGCTTTCCTACAGGTTTCTATTTATTTATAACATTTCAGGGAGAGATTGCTTTTCTGTGTGTGATGTGTTCAGATTAACTGAATTATAAGCATAATTCTTACATTTTAGACCAATTTTTTTTTGTGACTCAGCAGGATCAGTCCAGCCTGTGAACTGGACTTATTAATCAGTTGTTCTAAATATATCATACAAAAAAGAAATAAATTTCTCCAAGACAAAAAACTGGAAATTACAGAACCACATAGTGTGAATATGTGGTTGTTTACCTACTTCAACAATTCAAGGTAGAGATTTTAAAATTTTATTCCCTGGTTTTCTTAATTTAAAGTAGCAATGTAATCCAAAAGCTGCCTGGGTTTGTTTATGTAACCTTATTTTCTCTCTCATTATAACTCAGAGGGGTTTTTATGGCATTAGGGTTTGTTTTTTTTAACACTTTCATGCTAAACACTAAAGTAAGGACAGTAATTAGTATGCATATGATCAATGTAGCTATTGCGGTAGATAATTAAAAAGAACTCATTTACTTCAGTAGGACTTGGCACCAGACCTAATTTGTAATATGCATTAACAGTTTTAAAAAATTTCTGATTTGTCAGCAACTCACGGGAGTTTTTGACATCTTTCTGGACACACATTCTAGCAAGAAAAGACAGGAAGAAAAACTATCTGATCTTTTTTATATTTTTCCCCCATCAGCAAGGTTACCATGCTGATGCTGACACTATTCTGCTGGTCCCCTCCTCACATCATCACAAAGAAGAAGAATTAAGTCCTCTAATAGTTTGCATCATGGCCAGTAATGGTAGATTGGTAGGCAGGCAGTTGTAGTCCTGAGATGATGTTTCTTTGTTTCCTTTTTCTTGACAAATGCTGAATTCATCTAATGGATGTGAGCATCACTTACCCATGCAAAAATCATCCAAATAATAAATCTGAAGTCAATATCTAAAAAATGCCTGTTAGATATTTCTAGCTGACAAGGAAGTGAGCATGAAAGACATTTTCAAAACTCCAAAGAGTTAGAATCCAAATATGCTTATCTAAATCTCTCTTATTTAGAAGCTAAACCTCTATTATTTAGAGGTAAAACTTGGTGTCAGCCTTACAGAGCACTCTAATATATCCTGAATATAATGCTGTAAATGCTATAGTTAATTTTATTTTCCTCATTTGGGGCTAGAGTGATTAGAATTAAAAATGCTCAAACCTTTTTGTTATGACCTACATTCCCCTTCGCTTTTTCTGTATTTTCAGAGTGGGACTGGGGGAGGAAGAATGTACTTCTAATTTTTTATTAGCTTTGTATTTAGAAAAAAAGAATCAAAATAAAAACTCACTGTAAAAGAATTAGAGGGTTTTTTTTATGCTGCATCCTTACCTGGAGTAAATACTTGTAACAGTAGTAGGAAGCCTAAGATGTTAGAATTGCTTCATCCTTCATCTTTGCTTAAGGTTAGCCTGTTACATTATTATTCTGTAATATGCCAAATATAAAACTTTTTATTATACTTTATTCAAATTTCTGGATGTCTTCATAAAGGTCTGAATGTTAGAGGAACAATATTAATAAATCATCTACTTCCTCTTGCATTCACACATATTTCTTGGCAGTAAAAGAGTATTGCATTGCAGCAGCTGTGCAGAACAGAATTTTGGTTCTTGTTCTGGGTCAGTTAAAATGTGCATATGACAAAATTCAGGTCTGCTTCGACAGAGCATATACTAAAATTGGAACGATACAGAGAAGATTAGCATGGCCCCTGCACAAGGATGACACGTAAATTCATGAAGCATTCCATATTTTTTTTTTGGAGTAGCTACGCTGCCCATTACTGTTGAAGTTTGAGTAGCAGCTGTACTTGTCCCTGGGGGTGGTGTAGTCGCTGTGCTTGGAGCTGGAGTAGCTGCACTGTCCATTACTCCACCCTCAGATCCAGAGACCTTTTTTTCCTTTTGAAGATGCTGGACAGTGTTAAACAAGGCTCTGTAAGCATAAGCCAAATCCCAGCACGTTGCCATGATTTGTCCATCTCTGGTGTGACCAGAGTGACCACACACCTCCTTTAAATGTTTTACTAATTTTTCTGGATTTTGCATTTGTTCATTGGTGAAGTTCCAAAGCACTGGAGGGGCCCACTGGCCTAGATACTTGCCCATACTATCACACACACCCTGCCACTCATGACTGTCCAGCCTTGGGGAAAATCTCTCGGCCATCCTAGATTGTGGTCTAACCCCAGACATGGCCCACACCCCACTCTGCTTAACTCTCCGGACCAGACTAAATAGTTGTGAGTAAAACATATTCAGTATCAGTATGTGTGCCAACATGATGATTCCCGTCACCACCAGCAGGCAGATCTCAAGGGTATCTAAAGGCCATTCAAAACCTTCAAAATTCTCAAATGGTGTTGTAAACGGTCTGGTGGGGGCGCTGGGAGCACAAAAGAATGTCTCCTTCACAGGCTGACCACCCGAGGAGGTGAAAAGAGACGTGTAATTGCTAAGAACTTCCATTATATACCTTCCCAAAGCAGAGAGTTGGTGGCCACACTGGAAACACAAACCGGGTCAGTTTCATGATCACTGAGTCTATTGTATTAAAAATCCATGCAATAAAGTACAATGTAACAAGAACCTTAACCCAAAACCCAGATCTGAAAAATGTTAAGATAAGAAGAACTGGCTGTAAGTAAAGTATCATACACTGAACCTGTGAGAACCAGAGCAACAACTTTGAGAGCCAATAAATCAGCATTGTGACGAGTGACTATTAATCCTTGCCATTTATCTCAACCCTTAAGTGCCCCACGTTGGCGGCCAAAAAGAACTGTCGTGGTTTAAGCTGTAAATCTCACTTCTCCCTCTCTCTTTCCTCCCCCACTCCGATGGGGGGCAGGGGGGAATGGGAAGAAGAAGAATTGAAAGAATGTAACTCCCACGGGTTGAGATAAGAACAGTCCAGTAACTGAGATATAATACAAATCCCTACTGCTACCACCAATAATAATAATCATGACAAGGCAAATACAAGGGAAAAGGGTACAACCGCTCACTGCCCGACCGAGCCGAGAGAGAGAGAGAGCCACTTCCGGGTTCCTGCCCCCGGTATTTTACATCCTGGGCATGACGTGCTGTGGCATGGAATAGCTCTTTGGTCAGTTTGGGTCAGGTGTCCTGTTTCTGCTTCCTCCTGGCTCCCCCGCCTCCCTGGCATAGCATGAGACTCAGAAAGTCCTTGGCCAGACCAAAACATTGTCAAGCAGGAACTGAAAACACTGATGCTATCAGCGCTGCTCCCGGGCACGCAATTAAAAACACGGTGCTGCACCAGCTACCAAGAAGGAGAAAAATGACTGCTACTGCTGAACCCATGACACATATAATCTTAAGTCTTCTTATATGCTGTAGAGACTTGTGGAGGGTTGTTGCTGTGTTTTAGTTAGCTGGGGGTTTTGTTTGTTTTTAAATCTGTTCCCCTTATTTAGCAAACATAGGAAGAATTCAAGTAAATCTGATCATTTATGGCGCTTTTGCATCTGGAGTGTAAGAATACATTAATTGTATATTCCAATGAATTAATATCATATAGCTAATGTTAATTCTATAAAATCTCATTTGATCTATATTCTGTTTGAAAAATAAATACAGTTTGAAATCTTTAGTGAATATATCACACAGAGAGAGAAAAAATATAGTCCAGTTTTACACCACTGCTTAGTAATCCATCATTTTAAGTAGCAAACATTTTCACTGCTATGCAGATACTTTTATAACATGATTCATAATTTTAATGGCCTTCTGAAACCACATCCAGAAATATTTTCTACATGCATCTGTTTTGTACATTGTTCTCAGTCAGAATGTTCTAGAGCGGGTAGACCAGTGGGTTTTACTTCCTTTCTTGAAACTGAACAGAATTACACCAGCATGTAGGTACACCATAAAGCTTTTTTTTTTTTTATCTGATACTAGTTTGGTTTGGAATTCATCTAACTGCAATAAAGGAAATCAATGTAATGTAAGTATGATATAAATTTCTGTATTTTGCTTCCAGCCTCCCATACCTTTGATCATTTCATCATGGTTACAAGTTTTGCTGTCTAATTGTTAAGAAGAAATATCTTTATGAAAGATCCATCAAGGTAAACACGAGTTCATTTTTCAGTGCTGCAAAATTCCTGTGGTCTCCAGAACATTGTTCCAGAAAGAAAAAAAAACAAAACCAACCTAGTGTCAGGCTGTCCTCTGTATGTCCTCTGAACAATGTCCTCTGAACTACAGGAGCAATCAGTTTACACTTAAAAGTCCATCTCTACCCCTTCATGAAACTTCAGCAGACTCTACAGTGTCTAATTCATATGTGGTTCATCATCAGAACTTCATAAATGGATCTAACTTTGTGCACATGATATTGAAGAATTGGAGCTTTAATAGCATATGATGATAATATTTAAAAAATTTTAGGATTTTCTTAATCAATATTTTCTTTGTGGTGACATCCCTATTGCCTTTTTGAGTGCTTTCTTTGTGAATTCTTATCTAGTCTAGACGGTTATCTGTCCATATACCCACTTATATTCTCAGATATCTTTTAATCAGGTTTGCTTTTCAGAACTCATCTTCATGTTGGTTTTTTTTATCACAAATAGTAAATACTTGAAATATAAGTTTGGGTCCTTTATATCAACCTTAAAATGAAATTCTATTTTATGTGTGCATCCTTTAGAGGGGTAGGCTCATATCAGTGAAAATTCTTTCACTATGTTTCATCATTTTGAGGAGACTCCATCCAAACTGCTGTGTCTAAAATTCCTGATTAAACATCTACCTAGAAAACATTTAGGCATGTATTTCAATGCATTGAAACCAGTGTTGATTTTCTCTGATTAACTGTTTTGTTAAATGTCATGGGTTCAGCAGTAGCAGTCATTTTTCTCCTTCTTGGTAGCTGGTGCAGCACCGTGTTTTTAATTGCGTGCCCGGGAGCAGCGCTGATAGCATCAGTGTTTTCAGTTCCTGCTTGACAATGTTTTGGTCTGGCCAAGGACTTTCTGAGTCTCATGCTATGCCAGGGAGGCGGGGGAGCCAGGAGGAAGCAGAAACAGGACACCTGACCCAAACTGACCAAAGAGCTATTCCATGCCACAGCACGTCATGCCCAGGATGTAAAATACCGGGGGCAGGAACCCGGAAGTGGCTCTCTCTCTCTCTCGGCTCGGTCGGGCAGTGAGCGGTTGTACCCTTTTCCCTTGTATTTGCCTTGTCATGATTATTATTATTGGTGGTAGCAGTAGGGATTTGTATTATATCTCAGTTACTGGACTGTTCTTATCTCAACCCGTGGGAGTTACATTCTTTCCGTTCTTCTCCCCATTTCCCCCCCCCTCAGAGGCGGGGGGGGGGGGCAGGGGGGAGGAAAGGAGGGAGAAGTGAGATTTGCAGCTTAAACCACGACATTAAATCAGGGTTGTAATATCTTAGAGTTGCTGAAATTCTTGTTGTCTACGAATGTGAATTCTCTGAATCTAGAATATAGCCTTGTTTTGTAGCATCTTAAAACCAATTGTTCATACTTAAACCAATTCATATCTTAATGCATAGAATGACCTTCCAGATTCTGTTTTAAGGATGCTGTAATCTAATATGTTGAGTTCTCTCAGTATTAAAAAAATTGGACAAATTCTTTTAAACAGTTGCTGCTGAGGGCAGGTGGAAGATTTAACATTTCATATGGTCTTAAATTTAGCATGTTCATATCTAAACAATAGAATTCTTATAATGGAGCAATCAAAACGTTTTTCATATGCAAATGAAAAAGAAGGTTTTTCCTAGTAGGAGGCAAGCACTTTTTTTTTTTTTTTTTTTTCAATTTAATATTTTAATTATTTCACTTCTCTTGATTTTAAATAGACCTATTCTTGTTAAAATGAAAACTGAATTCTTTATTCATTTGGGTAAAACAGATCCTGCTGTGGTTTTTTTCCTCATACCTTCTTGTTTGTCTTCCCAAATTCCTACATTTGCAATAACTATGCATACATTCTTAACTGTTATATTACATGTTG
This sequence comes from Myiopsitta monachus, assembly GCA_017639245.1. NCBI lineage: Eukaryota > Metazoa > Chordata > Aves > Psittaciformes > Psittacidae > Myiopsitta > Myiopsitta monachus. The sequence goes on along the minus strand of CM029941.1, from coordinate 94,918,901 downwards.
AGAGCATCAACAACTCCTATGTGTATTTACTCATTAACCACTTCTGAAAAGATTAAGTTTGAAATTGGTGTGAATTGTTTTTTTTAAAATCCCTCTAAAATAATATTGCCTATTTTAGTGTTTAGGCATGAACATAACTTGGTAATTTTGTTAATAGTGGATTTACATAAACAGAACATCTTCACTAGAACTGAGCAGAGCTCCTGGGACCCTCTGGGAGCACCTTTACAACTGAACTCCTGTCTCATAGTTGAATTATTATATTGGTAAGAATGACAAAAGTAACTATTTTCTCTTGATAAGAGTGTAGGATTTAGGAACATCGTATAGGTTTACCTGCTCATGACTTGGTGGTAATTCCTGTGCCAGAGAAGGTGGTTATTTTCACAAGCACATGGCTTGTGGATAGCCCACGAAGGAGCAGTGAAAAAATGTGAGGAGGTATCGTGGTTTAAGCCGTAAAATTCACTTCTCCCTCCCTTTCCCCCCCCTACTCCGATGGGGGGCAAATGGGGAGAAGAACCGAAAGAATGTAACTCCTACGGGTTGAGATAAGAACAGTCCAGTAACTGAGATATAATACAAATCCCTACCTCTGCCACCAATAATAATAATAATGACAAGGCAAATACAAGGGAAAAGGATACAACCGCTCACTGCCCGACCGAGCCGAGAGAGAGAGAGAGCCACTTCCGGGTTCCTGCCCCCGGTATTTTACATCCTGGGCATGACGTGCTGTGGCATGGAATAGCTCTTTGGTCAGTTTGTGTCAGGTGTCCTGTTTCTGCCTCCTCCCAGCTCCCCCTCCTCCCCGGCATAGCATGAGACTCGGAAAAGCCAAACCCATGACAGGAGAAAGGAGCAGGACCTCAAACTCCTTTCTAACCTCATCCTTGCTTTTCTCAGACTTTGTGCACTACCTTGTTTATGACTAATTTCAAGACTATTTTAGTGCAATAATATACTGATAATTTATATTTTGCTATTTTGCCCCTGGGCTATTTGAGCATGAACTCTTAAACAGTTTGTATTAGAAAAGAAGAATGGAGATTTTTTTTCTTAAATAGCATTATTTGCCAAGTAAGGCTATTCAAGTGTTAGTGTTTTAATTCATTATATTTAAAGACAATTACATTTGTTTTTTTAAGTTAAATCTGATGAGATAGGTGTGGTGGTTAGTGGAGATCTGAGTATAATCACCATGAATGATGATTTGGAGAAAACTCCAGGATCTCGCCAACAAAGTTTCAAGTTGACAAGCAGGTATTCTTTATTGCGGTGCTGGAAGACGCAGAGGATATCTCCTCCAAGCATGTCTCCCTGTATTGCCACACAGGCCATCCTTTTACAGTCACTGGGCATACATTCATATTCACAGGTACACAAAAGGTGATGGTGGTCTTTGAGAGTTGTTTACAGCATTCATACTCGCTGGCAGTCCTTAACATTAATCATCCTTTCCTTTTGTTGAGCAGATAGTTTCACTGCCCCCTCCCCAGGACATCTGCTGGTCCCAGATACTCCCCAGTAGATGTTTACAATTTAATGGGTTCACTGACTTAGCAATCACCCTGTCCCTCCACCCATCAGCCAGTTTGACGGTGCCCATCCCCAGGTCCTGTTTTTCTATTTTACTTTTCTTACACTTTTTGTACTAAGGTCCTGTGGACCTAAAAACACCCTCAAGCACCCTCATTACAAAGCCATAACCTTATTTAGAACTGATTACATTTTGTGCTTTTGTGCATCCTTCTTTCAATGAACTGCTCTACTTAAAGAGAAATATTTGCAAAGACAATATCAAAAACACATGCGATATACTACCAATAAAGAGTCAGTAAGTGAAATATAAACAAAATGGAAAATCTCATTTTAACTGTTTATTCAAAGCAGTTTTCTTGTACTCATTTTTGAGAACTGTGTGATATAAAAGATACAGTATAGTAGTGACTTTCACAGGGCAGTTGCTGACTTAGGATATCTCTGCATTTTCCAAATTCACAATGTGGGTGCCTTTGCACCTCTTCCACATAGCCTGATAAATGTTGAAGTTGATCCTGTAGCCAGTGTATGCCTGTGAGCTTCCCAGGCATCCATACTTCATCTCTTGAGAATGCCTGTAACTGCTTTTCAGAGCCCAGAGGTTTGGGGTTTGGTATCTGCGTAGCTGAGCCAGTCAGATCCCCTTTATTTTTCCTGAAGTGGTCCATTGCCACAATGCCTGGCTCACACAGCAAAGTTACACAAAGGAATTCAACACAAACAACAACTCCAGAACATTTGCACCTATTTGGAGGAAATGAATATACTCAGGGATCAGGGAAAATAATCTACAATCAGTACCCTTTCAAAGCAGACACTGTAGTAGCTAAGGTAGCAAGATAGACTGAATAGTTCTGCTTTCCTCTGGCAAACACTTCAATATACCTTGTTAGCTGATTTAACTATTAGCATGACATTTTAAATCCTTTTAGATCCTTCTGTGAAAAATCTCAAATGACTCACTCAAGACTATAGGTTTCACTGTAAAAATTATAGTTTTGTATGGGTATAACATTGCACCCTCTATTGCTTAGTGCTGATCTCATCCCGAACCTCACGTTAGGATTTCAGGACTCTGTACATTGGTAGCTGGTTGTTTTCTAGATGTAATACTGTGGTCTTCAATATATGCTTAGTTTGTAACATTTGTTGATTCAGAAGATGTTAGTGAATTTCAATGACTTTTAGGCATATATATAAGTAATTATAGCTTTGAACTGAGGATGAAGAAAGTCAGAAGCAGAATACATACATGTATGCCTCAAAAGCAGCTGAAGAAATGAATTTGTAGAGCACAACCAAAGTTTTTCAGACTATATGTATGCAGTTATTACAAAGTGTGCATACCTCTGACAATGAGTAGATTGAGACAGTTATTCTTGTGGTTGTCACCAGTAGTAAAAGACTGCTAATCTACATTATTTTCTACACATATTTGTTGCCTATTGCAATGATCATGACTACAACATCTAGTCAGAGATGAGAAACAATAACAACATAATTCTCATAGAAGGATATCTTCAGAGCCTGGAAGAGAGTGTGGAATTAGTCCTCATACATGAACTATGGTTTCTGATTTTCCTTCTCTTCAGTGTATTTTCCTTCTCTCTAGTGTATTTGAAGTTAACATTTTGTGGTGTATATCTGTAAACACGAAAGTTGGCAGAGGGCGAGACAAGGGGGGGAGGGGGAGTGTAAAAAATTACAAAATGAAATATATAAACCTTTAGAATCAAGTTTAAGTAATGTTAAATTTGATGGCTTTGTAACAATAGTAATGGAAAATTACTGAGATGCATGATATACAGGGGAAAAGTGTACAGCTAGAGAACATATTGAGAATTCCTGCACGAGATAAACTGCTGTAGTTGACGTAGCTTAGGCCTTTATGACCTTAGTACAAAATGAGTGTAAGAAAAACAGGCAAAAAGAACAGGAGGTAAGGATAGGTATAACGAACTGATTAAGCTGGTATAAGCATCTACTGCATGTGCTTCAAAGGCTGCCAGCAGTGATGAAGATCGTTGGAAGAAGTAAATGACCCTCAGAGACCACCATCACATTTTTGTACGTATGAGGGGAACTTTCTGGAAAAGGATGTAATCCATATGTAGCCTCATGAATATTTATGTGTGCTCAGTAGCTATATAAAGATGGCTAGTGTAGCAATACAGGGACACACATTAGGAGGAGCTATCACCTGTGTCTCTCGGTGCTGCAATAAAGAATACCTGCTCGTCAACTAGAAAACTGTGTTGGCGAGTTTGTTCCTGAAGTGTTCTCCAAATCAAGAGGAAATAAAGACTGAGAGAAAAACAAAGTTTTGACCATCCTTACAGAAGGGTGGTGACTCAAATGAGAAAAGTCCTGTCTAGGTTTATACAGTATTTGCCTGTTATAGAACTTATAAGAAAAATTTAAAAATAATAAAAAAAAAGGCAAAATTAAATCCAATTCTACAAAACAATGATGTTGCTTCTCTTACATCCTTTGAAGCATTTAAACAACTTCTGCACTTCCTGGAACCACAAAGAATGTAGACCAACTACTGCTGCTGTATGACAACCAAGATGATAAGAGAGGACTCATTTTACTTGCTGAGACAAACCAAGTTAAACTTTAGCTAAACTAAACCATACATATGTCAAGAAGGAACAACACAAAAAGTAAAGAACATTCGTTATCTATACAGCTGACTGAACTAGCAGCCATTCTTTACAAAATGCCTCACCAGTTCATTGAACTAGGAACTATTCTTCACAAAGCCAGAAGAAAAGCTATCCTAAGACCCTAAAAGGTAGATAATGAGAGAAGTTCAACTGAAGGTCAACAATGATATGACCACCAGGGGTCTCAAAGGCCCTTGGTACCCTCATTCAAAATAAACAGCACTTGCTCCAGTGGGTAGTAACCTATGTTAATTAATTTTAGGAAGAAATTATAATATGTATAAGATTTCTGGGAATTACATTGTATATGTATGAGATAAATGCTTATAAGTAAGAAACCTGTAAGAATCAGCATGCACATTAGACAAAGCTATCTCCTGTGCACCTGGTGCTGTAATAAATAACACCTGCTTCTTAATGTTACATTAGTATTAAGGAGTTTTATTCTCCCAAATTCTGGTGACAATGAGATTGTCAGATGTGTTGCAAGGCCATCTCCAAATGAGCACAGAAAGATCACTGGGCAATGGATACCTGCATGTAGATTTGTTTTTTGAAAGATGAAGAATTATTTCCAGCATACCCAGCACTTGGAATACTTATGCAGCAGAAATACAGTTATATAGAACATTCTACCTTAGCGGTTCCCTCCTTTACCTTTTCATTTTTAAGGGAAAGAATTGATAAGTAGTCATTCCAAACTCTCTGTTGGCCATGATAAAGGTATTGGAAAAACACACAGGAGCAGATTAAAATTGGATGTGAAAATAGCCTAGAACTGGATAGCTGCAGTTACTCCCAGACCAGCTGTCCGCCTTGCCTTCTTGATGAATCACTGGTTTCCCTCCTCAGATGAGTGTGAGATTATTTAATGGACCAGCTCCTGAATTAGCATAGATTGTACCCTTTTATGTTATGTAAGCAGAAAAGAGTCTTCAAATTACCATTTTAATTTTGGGGGGAGGTGGAGGGGAATTTGGAAAGGAAGAAGGGAAACACTGTTCTTTAAAGTTCATTCCAAAGTAGGTGAAAGGCGAGGAAACATACTGTGTTTGCAAGATTCCATAAGTGAAAAAAAGTGGCCATCTATTTTCATAGTTTCAATATTTATTATTTGATAAAATTGTGGCTATATTTGCTCCCAGTTAAGGAATAATTGTAAAGAAATCAGATTCACAGGTGCAAAGATGGCTCAAGAATAAGAAAAAAGGTTCCTCTAAGATAAACTGAGAGAAATCCTTATTTCATCTAGGGCCATGATGAGGATGTTTGTGAAGATGCCTTTTTTCTGGAAACTTTGCTGTGTACAAGAGTGATTCACAGGGTATTTCCCAGTGGTGCCTTTAGTATCCAAGGCAAAGAGGTTCAGATTAAGATAAATTCCCTTTGCAAATGAAGAAAAGAGGAGTGAATTGCTCTCTTTCCTTGTGCTTAATCATTTCACTGGCAACCATTATGTATCACCTACTTGAAGGTGGAGTAAGCAAATGCTGCTTCTGTTCAACAGAACTTTATCAACCAATATTTGACAAAGATTCAGTGATTGCATATATTACCAGTAACTCCTCTTTCCTCTTCTCCCTCCCTGTCCCAAACTGTGTGTAGGCAAGCCAAAGGCAACAGTTGTCACTTACTCCTAGTAATTCTTAGACACAGTGTGGTGGATTGTATTTATTTTTTTAATTATGAGGGGTTTTCTTCAATTATTATGGTTTTTTTTAAGACTGTCATTATGCATAATAGTATTGTCTCCTAACTTAATATTTTATTTATTTGAGAAATATCAGCCAGCCTAACAAAGAAAACGTCTTGGTTTTACGTTATTTCCTTGGTTTCTCAACAAGAAAGAAAAAGAGAAAATTTCCATAAACTTTAAAATAGATCAGCATTCACTTGTAAGTAACACACACAATTCAGTATCAGTAAATATTTATCATTGTTTAAGTAAGATTCTGTTAGAGTAAAAGCAGAGATTTTTATTCATGTGTGCATCTACCAACAGACTGAAGTAATTTGTTAAAGTCAAGCAAACAAAAGGAACACCTGGAAAAAGCAAACAAAAGGAACACCTGGAAAAAGACAATATCTAGATTTGTGTAGAAAAATACTATGAGATAGTTTTGGTCCCTTATATAGTCTTGCATCTGTGCTTCTTTATTTTATTGAACAATTTGTGTTTTTTTCAGATGAGTAATTGCACCTCTAATTGACAGACCAGTGAGCTGCCAATGACCTTGGAACTAACTAGTTGCATTAGGCTGCTGCTGCGTTTGGCCAAAGAACCTGATGTTTGTTCCAGAAGGGCTCTGTATGGCTGTAAGGGAAAGCAGGAAACGTGCGGCTTCTGTTTTCTTCATTTTCCTTTCCTTTGGGTCTAACATTTCCTTGCTATGTTGCAGTACATTCTTATTTTCAATCTGGTTCCTTTTGTATTGGCTTTTGTGTTGACACTTTTTCATGGTTATTTTTGGTGCTAGATATATGCTTGTAAACTGTTTCAATCTTTCCTTCAGGAATAATTTAATCTTGGCAAATATGTTCTCCAAGATCATTCATAAGTTTTTAATGTTCTTGGGCAGCTCATGAAATAGCACTGGCATTTAGAGGATCTTTAAGTTGTTAATTATTGCGTTTCCAGATTCCACCATGAATGTAATCTGTATAATATATCGCATACCATAAAAAAGACAGAAAAGTTATTGTTAAATTAGAACTTTTAATATACCAGTAAATTTTGATGACGCTGCTGTAAAAAAAACCAAAACTTTCCTTTGCCATAACTTCTTTCATATGAGCCTTACTGAGTTGCCTTTGGTACAGCTTCAAAAGAATAATGATAGTTGTCAGATTAAAGTAGCCTCAAATGTTCCTTAAGAAAGCACTCTTTCAAGTACTGTATCTTGACTGTAATTATGTTCAGTGCACAAAAAAAATGACAGTATTAGAAATATTAATGATGTTATGCTATGTTACTGGATGTTCAAACAGTATCAACTAGAGAATGGAGAATGTTGTTTTGTTTTGTTTTGTTTTGTTTTGTTTTTTCTAGGAAAGAAATATTATCTTACTGATTTTGTTACTGTTATTTTATACATTTACAATATTAGTGCAGTACTCTGGCAGAAAAAAACAACTCAAATGCTGTAATGTATTTATATTTGTAATCAAAATATATTAAGGAATAAAAAAAATGAAAACCACCCAGATCTTTCTGGTTTTTACAGCTATAAAGTGTTTCAGTCTTCAAATTGTTATCAGCCCAATGCCTTTTGTGGAAATGTGAAAATTATTGATCTGGATCACAAGAAGATTTTGACTTTTTGGAACTGGAGTAATCTTGTGTAACTGGAGTTGCTCATAAAATAGAAGTCACTTGAGTAATAGGTGTCAATTGAACTACTCCTTTAGGTTACTTCTATAGTTGAGAAGTAGGAACTTCTGTCGCATGACTTGCCTTACCATAAGGTACTCACTTCAGAAGGACATGAATCATGCTGTGGAATGTGCCTATTTCTCTTGTCTGACTTTAAAGCAATTGAGGAGACCAGCTGAGCCATAGAGGTATATATCTTAACACTTAAATCATGGCTATAGTGTTTTGGTAGTTTATAGAACTTTTCTGTTTTACCTGCCTGATTAAAATCTCCTGGACAGTAGAGATATGTTAATCTCTGTCATGGCTTAAGCCTCTCATGCAGTTCACTCACTCTCTCCACCCTCTTCCTCCCCCCCTTCCCCCCCCCCCCCCCCCCGGAGGGAGGGGGAGGAGAATTGAAAGAATGTAACTGCCACGGGTTGAGATAAGAACAGTTCAGTAACTACGGTATAACATAAATCACTACTTCTACCACCAATAATAATAATGACAAGGGAAATAATAAGGGAAGAGAATACTGCTCACCACCTGACGACCAAGCCATGAACTAACTCTTCCAGGTTCCTGTCCCCAGTTTTTATATCCTGGGCATGATGTGGTGTGGTATGGAATATCTCTTTGGTCAGTTTGGGTCAGGTGTCCTGTTTCTGCTTCCTTCTGGCTTCCTCTCCTCCCTGGCAGATCATGAGGCTCAGAAGATCCTTGGTCAGACCAAACATTGTCAAGCAGTAATCAAAAACATTGGTGTTATCAGCGCTGTTCCCAGGCCAAAAGTCAAAACCACAGCTCTGTACCAGCTATCAAGGAGAAAAATGACTGCTACTTCTGAATCCATGACAATCTCCAATTCAGAATTACCCTGACCCTCTGGCATCCTGACTCCATCTAGAGTGGAGTAGGAGCACATGAAGAGCAGAACTGGTGGAAAAGGAATTCTGGAACAGGAAACTAGCTTGTGGCTGGTTGTATCGATGCTAGCTGCAGAATATCAGTTCATTGAAGAGACTTTGCAGAAATAGGAAAGAAATCTTGGTGAAGTTAAAGAACAGGAGACCTGAGTAGATATCTCCAGATATAATAAGCATAGGTTCTTCAGCAAAAGAACTGATGTTGGGACTTCTCTATGTAGAAGATTAAATAATAAAAGGGCTATTGGCTACTTATAAATTCACATCCTCAAAATAGTCATTAAGGTGTTTGAGCTCTGTCTAAAAATTATTGCAGTGGCTGTTTCACAATTGCAGTGGCTGTTTCATAGTGTAGGCTTATTTGAGTAACACAAAGGCATTGCAACTGCAACTCTCCAAATTTTGAGCACCCTGATATATTTTAGTTAGGACTCCCTTTTGAGTCCTTAAGCCTTGCATATACATTTTAATTACAATTTCTTTAGTGAATTGTATTTTATACCCCCTGAAGATGTAATATAATGAAGTATCATAACTTTGTGCATCAGCTGTAGATGCACAAAATATAATTACACATTACCTAGCACTTCCTTTTACTATAAAATTACTGAACTTGGACAAAACTGTGTTAGCAGAAACAGAAAGAAATTTTATGAGGGTTTAAATTAGTTTTTTGAATGCATGTTTTAGTTATTCTTTCTTTTGATTGTACAGTAATAATTATTAGTCATTGATGCACTAATACTACATTTTAACTTGAGATAAACAGAATTTATCCTTAGATCCAGTTCTGGTATTTATATTCATGAAGCAAAAATAAAAACAAAATATGTATGCTTCTCAGGGGGAGCACTGAATGGGAGAAGAGTTAAAATTTATCCAGATCTGCAAAGTTTAAAACCTCTTCAAAAATATTTTCTATAATTTCACCTTTAAATACAAATATTGTTGGTGTTGCAGACTAATTTTTCATAGAGAACAAATTACATCATAACAGTTTATGCAGGATATGCAGAGCTTTTCTTTGAAACACCTGCTTCCATTTCCTCTGGTTTATAATACCAGCCAAAGACAAGATGACTTGATCCAATATATTGACACTTTAAATAGTCAAAACCAATAAATTTGCCACAAAGAGTGCCATGAAAGAAATTGTAAAGAAATTGTCTGACCTACATGGATCATGATGTAAAATCATTGAACATTCTGTTTATTTTAACTTCTGAGACATAGAAACATGTTTTATGTGTGGGACAGAATCTAATCATTGCTGTTTCTGCTTTTGCAGTGTCGGAATGAATTTTTTTTTTTTTTTAATTGAAGAAAGACTTAGAAAAAAACCCAACTTCTGCTACAGGTAAAAGCAGCAGTATCCTACTGTGGTGGTTTAAGCCCAGCTGGCAACCCAGAACCACTCAGCGGCTCACTCACTTCCTCTTCCTTTCTTCCCCCCACTCCTGGAGTGATGAGGAGGAGAATCAAAGGAATGTAACTCCCATGGGTTGAGATAAGAACAGTTCAGTAACTAAGGTAGAACACAAGCCCACTGCTGCTTCCACCAATAATAATAATGATAAGTGAAATAACAAGGGAAGAGAATACAACCGCTCACCACTCACCGACTGATACCCACCCTGACCCGAGAAGCGATCGAGACCTACTGGGTAACTGCCCCCAGTTTATATAGTGGGTATGACGTGCTGTGGTATGGGTCAGGTGTTTTGTCTCTACTTCCTCCTGGCTTCCCCTCCTCCTTGGCAAAGCGTGAGACTCAGAAAGTCCTTGGTCAGAGAAACGTTACTGAGCAACAACTGAAAACATTGGTGTTATCAGTGCTGTTCCCAGGCTGAAAGTCAGAAACACAGCACTGCAGCAGCTGCTAAGAAGAAGAAAAATGACTGCTAATGCTGAACCCAGGACACCCACCAATGTAGCTGTATTCTGAAAAGTGGAATGCACAAATATTGAAAGACAAAGCACTTAGTTAAAGATGTAAAACAGCAAAATTTGAATTTCTAACTGGCAGCTCACCAACTTTGGACATTTAACGCTGAGTTAAATAATGTCAGAATACTGAAAGAAAATATGTCTAAGCCCATGGATAAGGTCTGTTTTAGTGAGAAGAATGATGAATCAGACTTCATGTAATGTAAATAACTGACTCAAATGCAGCATCCATGTGCTTCCAGGTGGATAGTTGAATAAAATTCTGATGAACTAAAAGAGCTGGAAGAGTTAAGTTCTGCAAAAAAACATTGTTATATCAAGCAATGTACTTGCAAAATCAGCAAAACCCACATACTTGGAATATGTTTTGTGCCACGGAAAAAATCGGAATTTTCAAACTCATCACATGAAAGTGGAAATGAAAATTAAATGAGAGTTTTAATATATAAATGATTTATCTGGTTATAATTGCAGGTTGGTCATAGCAATCTCAAATAAGTAATTATTCAGGTAATGCTTTTGTTTCATATATACTCCTTGATATTTGAGACATTAAATTCTTAAGGTCAAGAATTCTGACCTGCTCTTCACAGTAGGACAATGCATTGTTATAATCAATTTCATTTGAATAGGTAAAGATCTAAAATTTATTTTAAATGTAGCCACATGGAGCTTCAAATGTAATTATTTTTTTTTTCCTCTAAGATCTGGTCAATAATAAATGAGTTTTAGAATTTAAATCAAGACACAGTGGAGTTCTTGTGATATATTATTGATAAAGCACTTCTATTGTAACAACACTTTCCAAGGGAAAATACATTACTTGTTGGCTATGTTAATGCAAAGTCTAACATAAGTCTATATTAAGTTTTTAAAATGCTTTTGAGTATGTTGGAGGAAGTTTTGTAAATAATTAGATGAAAAAAATGCAACTTATTACCTTAATTAATAAAATATAATTCTTACCATAGGTCTTCAAATTTACTTTCCCATATTGCTCAAAAAATCCATAATTATAATTATGCATTTCAGAATATAGCAATTAGAAACATTTCACTGAAATTTTATAAAATATTTTCTTCCTTCCCTGCAGGTTTGAAACTGCATAAAGGAGTAAGAACCTCCAGCTAGAAAACATAAAGGAGCTTCTTGTAGTTCACCAAATTTCCACAGCAATTGATAATTCTGAAGCTTTTAAGCTACTGCTCAGGTCGACTCAATCCTATTTCTATTACTACTGAAATTCAAAAGTACTTTCAAAACTCCCATTAAAGATATCTAAATAGCAGATGTATGCTCTCGTGGGGATCACATACTCCTGTAACCTGCACCACTGTTCTTTTGAAATATTATAGTAATATTACAGTATTACAAATTGTGGAGTCCATCTCCTCAATCCCAGATAATTTCTGCTTGTAATTTATTCAAGGGAATGTGATAATATACAATTTATGAATAGAGCAATAATCATGATTGTCTGTAGCAGTCATTTTTCTCCTTCTTAGTAGCTGGTGCAGCGCTGTGTTTTTGACTTTAGTCCAGGAACCGTTACCGTGAGACACAAATGGGTTTTTGTGGGTTTGTTGTTTTTTTTTTTTTTTTTTTTGTTAAGTAATGTTTACTCCAACCAAGCACTTTCTGTGCCTCATGCTCTGCCAACGAGGAGGGGAAGCCAGGAGGAAGCAGAGACAGGACACCTGAGAGAAACTAGCCAAAAGGGTATTCCACACCACAGCACATCATGTCCAGTATATAAACTGGGGGCAGTTACCCGGAAGGGCTAGATCACTGCTTGGGTTGGGCTGGGTATCAGTCGTTGGGTGATGAGCAGTTGTATTCTCTTCCCTTGTTATTTCCCTTATCATTATTATTGTTGGTGTTACAAGTAGTAGTTTTGGATTGCTATAGCTGAACCCAGGACAATGATCTATCCATGATGTGAAATTTTGACATGATTGATGTGACCTTGACTTTAGAAGCATTACAGTACCAAAATTCTATTGTGGTGCCGTCTCAGCAAGTAACTACATCCTTCTCCTGTCTGTTTTGACCACTTCTTGCTTGAGAATGTATGTATTTTTTTTAAGTATACAAACCTTAATGTTGTTTGGGAAACATAGTTTGGTTATGCAGTCCTTCAAGAATAATGTTCTGCTTCACTAAGGTTTAACATAATGATACTTTGGGATAGTTATTACTGTTTTAACAGATTTGTGGTTTCTAATTTGTCTTGGCTTGGGTAATGCCGACAATCTAAGCTCGTAACTGAGAGTAGTGTTTGAGATTGGAAGTTTGCATCTTTGGAAGAAAATCAGGAACAAGTTATAAGTGCATGAGCTGAATATACTTAGACACTGAAGTTTGAGTCAAGAGAAGAAGTGTAAAGATAGATGAAAGAAGACATGTTTGCTTTCACTGAACAGTTTAAAAAGAGGGAAGACAACTAAAATCTCATACCCAATTAATAAAAAATAATATTTAATTATGTTATGAGGGGAAGTGGAAATTGGCATTCACAATGCTGATTCTACATAATAACTAACCCAAAGAAATGAAGAAACTAATACAAAATTCTACTTGTGAGTATAGGATTAGGCACTAAAGATTCCTACTGGCTACAAAGAGGAGTGACTTTTTTTTTCCTCTTTTTCCATTTAAATAGGTCTTTATTTTCTCCCTTGTGGATAAGCAATTAATCTTTTAATCTGTTTAAACGTAAGTTTTGTTGGGTAACTTTTAGCATATTTTTTTCCTGCACATGGTGACTTATTGGTTTAATAATAAGTCACAATTTGCACAGAGAGGGCTATAAAAAATCTTCAGGTTGAATAAATGTAGTGGACCTACACAGATTGACACCATTCAGCTTGTTTCACCAGCCAGGTTTTTTCACTGGTTTTGGAATGTCACTTACTAGCCTTAGAATTTTTAAACATTAACAGAAATTTAAATCAATTTGGAAATAGTTTCCTTGCCTATTAAGTGCCCCTCTTTTTTTATAACCACTTATATATATTGATAGTTTCATTCTTTACAGCTGTATGTGTAAGGAATATTGCTAGCAGAAAGAAGCAATGTTTTCAATATTAATCAGTACTTAAGTGTTTTCAAGTGTTATAAGTTATGAAGTTATTTTTTAAAATATCCACATTTCTCTTATTTACAGCAGTGCAACCTTTTGAAGTCAATGGGCATGTTTCCAGATGGTACTGCGGAAAGTTACATTTTCAATCTAAGCATATGAATCTGTGCCTGTTAACATCAAATCCTATCTCATATTTATAGGGATAATAAGACATGGATGGATGGATAGTACAGCCTAAGAAGTGTGTTAGCTTTCAGCATGCTTGGTGGTGGTTAATGATCTGCGTTACAGAGGGAATTTTGCACTATTCAGGAAATCCCAACATGAAGAAAAAAGTTAATTTCAGCCCTGCCTCATTAGCCAGACCTGCCTACAGTTAAGAAAGTGTCACCTAAGTATGTTTTACTTTCTACAGCATGTTGCTGATGAAGATACATCGAAGCAGAAGTAGTTGGATTTGTTCTAGAAGGCAAGGGCAAAAGTAAAAAGCAATGACTTGGAATGTGCTTTAGGATTGACCTTTGTAAAGAGTGCCTTAGGCACCTCCATGTGGTGGCTGTTGTTATTAATGGTGACTACAGAATCAAGTTTGTTTAAGCAGCCATACACATGATTTATTTTGCATGTGTCTTATCTGCCATAGATCAGACACATAATCTTGCATGATGGCAGGAAGCCTTCAGGTTTAGAGAATTATCCGGGGGGTCCTCTGGCCTCTGCATGTTCATCATTGCTCTTGTGCTACCTGGAGGTGTAAAATAAAAGAAATTTTTTAATGTGTCGTCCCAAGACTGCAACAATCTGAGATAAAAAGTTCCCTCATGAGGGAATGAACTGTACTTTGGTCATTTTAGTTGCATTCTGGGATTGTTCTGAAACACCACAATGAGAATCTGTCCCAGGAACTGGCTTCCCTAGACACAGTCCATGGGCAACCCAGTCTCTCTTTTGTTATATTGTGTAACCTAATAAAGCTTGATCAAAGCAGACATGCAGGTTTTGGGTGATCAGTGAGCCTAGAGCTTATGTGACAATGGGATGGAGAAGCATGTTCATATTGATATTATTACCTTAAGTACCAAATAAAGTAGGACAGGTTAGTTTTGACCTTAGGTAAGACCTAAAAGCTTGGATCTATGAACAGAAACACTTTTCTTCATTTTCTTAGCTCCAATTTACTGCTCACTGAAACCTCCAAGAATCCCTGGACCCAGACTAATGGTTGTCAGGACATTCCCAACAATACATGACTATGCTGGAAAAAGTATATACCTTTCTAATCTTTCACTGAATAAATTTAGTTATTCTATATAAAATACTTATAAGGCCATTGATATTCATATCACTGAAAATGGATTAAGCATTGAATTTATTTTTCAGTGCATCAGCTGATTCAGGCTAACAACCTACCAAGGTTTATTTGTAGTTTGCTACAACTTTATTGTAATTGTCCACCATTTTGAAATCTCCTTTTCGGCTTGTATCCAGGGTTGCTTTTATCTTCCTTATGATTCTGCAAAACTGTCTTTACCTCTGTTGATTTTGGGGGGTTGTTTTTTTGACAGCTTTAAGCATCCCTAATATTTTCCCAATATTTAGAATTCATGCAATCATCAAGTCATGGAATAGTTAGAGTTAGAAAGGACCTTGATATCATCTGGTTCCAGCCCCCTGCCATGGGCAGGGACGCCTTACCCAAGATTGTGTTGCTCAAGACACTGTCCAGCCTGGCCTTGAACACTGCCAGGGATGGAGCATTTACCAGTTCCTTGAGCAACCTGCTCCAGTGCTTCATCACCCTCACAGTAAAGAATTTTTTCCCTATATCTAACCTGAACTTCCCCTATCTAAGTTTAAACCCACTGCCCCTTGTCCTGTCATTACAAATAGTAGCACTATTTTATTAATTTAGTTTGAAGTTACTGGGAATGTGAGTCTTACAGTAAGTTTGGGTTTTTTTTGTTTTGTTTTTTTTTTTTTTTTATTCTCCATAGATGGATCTTCTGGCAGTTTATCTTGTGATACTGCTTATGTTCAGTTTCCTTCAAGGTTCACTTGCAAAATCAACAAATTCAGGATTTCTAAATGAGGAAAAATATTTCATTTCTGACAACTTCTGTAAATCTTCTATTTAAAGATGAAAGTTTATGACAGGATTTTAATCCAAATGTGTACTCTAGCAATATGAATGTACCTGAAAATATTATCACTGTAACACTGATATTTGATGTTTCCTGTCTTTCCCCTTTTGCCAGTAAAGCAGAGCCCATACACAAAGAATTAATATAGTGTAAATTTTCTGGATTTTTTATTTTAATTGCTCTTTGCTCCCTAATGCTGTCACATTTCAGTTACACTTCTAATTGCTATTGTAAATTGGGGTTAGAATAATTGGAGTTGGAAAGGAACTTATGAGTTTCTAGTTCTAACCCCCCTGCCGTTTCAGGGACACCACACATTAGGCTATGTCACCCAAGACTCTGTCCAACCTGGCTTTGAATGCTGCCACAGATGAAGCATTTATCACTTCTTTGGACATGCTCTGCAAGTGCCTCACCACTCTCACAGTAAAGAGCTTCCTCCTTAGATATAATCTAAACTTCCCCTGTTTAAGTTTGAACCCATTACCCCTTGTCCTACCACTACTGTCCCTGATGAAGCTTCCCTCTCCAGAACCTTCGTAGGGCCCTTCAGATATTGGAAGGCTGCTCTGAGGTCTCCATGCAGCCTTCTCTTCTCCAGGCTGAACAGCCCCAACTTTCTCAACCTGTCTACATACAGGATGTGTTCCAGCCTCCTAATCATCCTTATGGCCTCCTCTAGACTTGCTCCAAAAGCTCCACTCATTCTTATGTTGTGGACACCAGAACTGTACACAATTCTCCAAGTGGGGCCTTATGATAGCAGAGTAGAAGGGCAGGATCATCTCTTTCAACCTGCTGGTCACACTCCTTTTGATGCAGCCCAGCACACAGTTGGCTTTCTGGGCTGTGAGCACACACTGAAGCCGAGTCATGTTCATTTTCTCATCAACCAACACCCCTAAGTCCTTCTCCGCAGGGCTGCTCTGAATCTCTTCTCTGCCCAACCTGTAGCTGTGCCTGGGATTGCCCCAACCCAGGTGTAAGACTCCTCCTGTATGCGCACACAATAATTTGTATGATTATTTCATAGAATCCTCGAATTACAGAATGTTTAGGTTTGGAAAGGGCCTTAAGATCATGGAGTTCCACCTCCCCTGCTACAAGCAGGGCTACTTCACACTAAACCGTGTTGTCTGAGGGTCTGTCTAACCTGGCCTTGAACACTGCCAGGAATGGAACATTCAGCACTTCTTTGGGCAACCTGTTCCAATGCCTCCTCATCCTCACAGTATCATAGAATCATGGAATAGTTAGGGTTGGTAGAACTTCCTTATATCTAACCTGAACTTCCCCTGTTCAAGCTCAAACCCACTACCCCTTGTCATATTGCTATATCTCTTTCATGAATCTCTTTAAAGTTATTTGCAAAATGAAGTTCAGACAGTCATTTTTAAGATTAAAAAAGACTGTTATAGTTGTAGTCCTCTTCATTTTAGGTTTCAGTCATAGCTTGCTGTAGTTCCCTCTGTGCTTATGCCAAAGAAGATGTGTAGACGGACTTCTAAGGAGCGTTTTAAAGCAAGTAGCAATTACTTGAATTTTTTTGAATTATGCCAATTATTTGAGTTTTTTTTTTAAATGATGCCAATACTGGCATATTTTGTATGTGTTATGATAGAACTCTAGGCAACCATAGTAATGTCTCTTTTGTGCTCAGCTACTACTGCTTATTGGCTTGCTAGTTTGTGTGTTTTGCTTGTTTATTTGTTTTCACTGATAGTTTTAAAATGTGGAACCAGTGTTCTTATAATTCCATTAAGTGGATGCGGTTCACAATGGATACTGAAATGAAGCAGTCCAAAGTAAGAGCAACATTTTTTTTTTTGTCACAGCTTACATTTCTTGGCAATATTCTAATACTATTTCTGTAAACTGTTGCAGCTCAGTGCCCAAATGCCAGTTATTCTTTTTAGTTCATTTGAATAAACTATCAGGTAAACTCTATTAATATATGTTGTGGCGAGAAGAAAGGAGGAGGGCTCTTCTGTCTATAAAGCTGATCCACTGATATTGAAATCAGATGCTACAGATCTAACATTAAAGAAGATCTGGTAAATTCTGATAAATTCTTACTTTTTTTTTCAGTCACTGTGGAGCACTTACATTACTGTTCAGAAGAGCAACTCTTTCTCTTGACATTGTACAAAATTTGTATCTGATTTATGTATTCAAAATATGAAGATGATCTTTCTCTTGCTGTGTCTGATGTGATGCATGGTTTAGGCACAGATTTTTCAAGAAAAGTAGAATAATATAGTCACAAGAGAATGTTCCTTTGCTTACCGCATCAAATAAAACAAACAAAAAAAGCAAACCAGCAAACAACAAACCAAAACAAAACAAGAAACCATATCTAAGTTCAGGACTTGTGAGTTGAATCAAACTTAAATTACATTGTTGTGATCTCTATCAAAATAAATATTTAATAAATAAAGCTAAGTCAAGCATTTCTAAATATGTCTTTGGGCTTTTTATTTCATCTGGGAAAAGAGAAAAGCGTTTGGCAAGAGGTCTCAGAAGGATAACTAAGCAGTTTCTTTTTTCAGAGCCAATAGCACCCTAAAGGTTTTGACCAAAATGATTGAAACAGGCTTTGGGGGAATAGATCATCTTTTCTTTTCCCTTGCTCTTAAGTGGGACACGACTGGGAAGAAAACTAACAGTGATGAAAACACTGTTTTAGATGGGGTTCTTTTCTGTTATTCTTGTTTGTTTTGATAGTTTTTCTCTCTATTTTGTAATATTTCTGTTGTTAGGCACATGACACATGTGAAGCTCAAACTGCATGGGGTGAGGGAGAAAAGAATTAAAAAGAAAAAATTATAAATCTTTGAAACATTTTTTTATCTTAAAAAAAAAAAAAAAATAAACCAACCAAACAACAAAAGGAAGCAACAGTATTTCTTTTTTACATTTTAAGTTTAATTAAAGTGTAACAGTGAGGGTGGAGACAAATTTATAATGTTTGAATTCATAGAAATGGTGATAGTAAAAGGAGGCATAAATATTGTCCTAAATAATAGCATTTGTGTAAGGAGGTTACCTGCTTACATCATCGATGGCCTAAAGGAAGTACCAAATTCTGTGGAGTAAGCTTCATAAAGTTCACTATGAAAGCCCTTTAAAAAAAAAACTTTCAAAAAAAATATTCTGTATATTAGAGTGTTCTCTGCTTTCTGTTTTTCATCGGAAAGATGGGCAATACGTATAAATCAATGTAAAAGGAAGCATTTTTGTGACGTTAATCATTTAACAGTAGACTTCTGCATGAAGGTGGAGGACCATATTGAGAAGAGGCTTTACAACTCTTTAGAGTTGATCTATATTACAAAATGTAATTCCTAGTAGCTGAATAGTCTCCTTGAAACATTTTATCTTATGAAGAACTATTTGTGTTCGAATTTTAGCTGGATTTCTGCCCAGCGTAAAGAAATACTTTAAGGTATGTTGCGGATGTAGACATGTTGAAACACTGCCAATCAGAGCAACACAGAATGCAGCTGTTATTTTTTGTCAGAATGCACCTCCACTTTCTTTTTTCTTCCCTGATGGTAAAAAAACAAAAAAACAAAAAAAAAAAAAAAAAAGAGAGAAAAAAAAACCTTTAAGAATGACAAGGTTGCATGAAATTTAGGATTAATGTAGCTGATTTATGTAAAATTAACTTTTTAAAGCAAATGTGGGCTTTTAGAGAGAGAGAGGAGAGGAGAGGAGAGGAGAGGAGAGGAGAGGAGAGGAGAGGAGAGGAGAGGAGAGGGAGAGGAGAGGAGAGGAGAAGGAGAGGAGTAGAGAGGAGAGGAGATGGAGAGGAGAGGAGAGGAGCTGCGATGACGATATCGGTAGCTTCTCGTCTCTGGATACGGGATCTATCTCGGGTATGCGTATGCTATCTTGCTTCTTATTCTCTTCTCTGGTCTTTTCTTTTCTTTTCATTTCTTGTGCTTTTCTTTTCTTGTCGTTTTTCTTTATGCTTTGATTTCTTTGTTCTTTTCTTTTATGTTCTTATTCTTTCCTTTCTTCCTTTCCTTTCATTTACGTGTCCTTTCCTTTCAATCCTTTCCTTTCCTTTCCTTTCCGTTCCTTTTCCTTCTTCCTGTCCTTTCCTTTCCTTTCCTTTCCTTTCCTTGCTTTCCTTTCGCTTTCCTTTCCTTTCCTTCCTTTCCTTTCCGTTCTCTTTCCTTTCCTTTCCTTTCCTTTCCTTTCCTTTCTTTCCTTTCCTTTCCTTCCTTCCTTTCCTTTCCTTTCCTTTCCTTCCCTCGCCACTCACTCCACGCCCTCACCCCAAACATTATTTACAAAATTTGATTTGGGATCATTTACTGTGCTACTTACACCCCTCTTGATTCTTTCAGCATAGATTCTTCTTGTCTAGACTTAGATGCAAAAAGAAACTTGAAGTAGTTTGGATATAGTAAGATCTTTGCCTAGTCATACTGTGTGATATGACAGGAGGGAGCTTTTGGTCTGATACTGCTCTGTGTTCCTTGTTTGCACTTATATGTGGATCAAGTATTCCTCTGTCCACAGAATAAGTCAAGGGTAGAATAGTATTGCAGCACCTTCTCTTTAGCAGTTATCTCTTTAACATTTTACCCAAAAGTTCATCTTAACTCGTTTCTCAACGGCTTATCCATCAGCACAATGCTAATGTATAACTTCAAGGTTAAAACAAGGAGGAAGTCTTTTGGTTTAAATGTTAATATTCATTTAAGTGAAGAACTAATGACACTGAAGACATATGTAATGCAAAAAGAAATGGGAAAAGTTTCCTTGCACATGTCCATTAGTGCACTGCTTCATGACTGCAGAAGAAATCTGTCACAGAGACAAAACCCTTTACTATCCTTTTACTCTTGTTTCAAAGAGCATGACTACATATTTTAATAAATTATAAACTCTGTCAATTTTGAGACGGTGAATAAACACGTTTAACGCATACATAGTCTTAGAATGATTATAAATCTCACAGGATTGATATTGTAAATACTTTTTTTTTTTCTTCACCCTGTCCCGGGAATTTTTTTGGCTGTTTTAGAAGCTGATTTGTGTTGGACTTATATAGACTTTTGAGCAAGTGAGTATGCTAGATAAAAATCTTTGCTGTAACAGCAATTTTAGGTAAAAACCGGGACTGTAAGTGGAATATTAATTTCAAGTTGTAGCAAACAAGAGGGGAAAACAAGATATCCTCAGCAGAAAGAAGATTCTTATTGTTGTAGAGATGGGAATTTAATATTAACAAATGCTTAATCAAAGTAGCTCACATTTGCGACATCATATGTGAAATAGCAAAAAGGACTCTTTAAATAACACTGGCTTAAGGACCATATTTACTGCAGAAAAAAAAAGATTAAAGAAAATAAATTAGAGAATACTGTAATCTAATCATATGTATTCTGCAGGTGTGGTGAAATTTGTCCCCTGAAAACTAATTCAATTGTGCATCTTTACAAGAAGACAGCAGGAAACACAAAGAAAAAAGTGTATGTAGGCTTGATTGGATTCACTTAAAGTAATTAAAATTACTTTATCAGTCATACTTGATGAAAACAACATTATGGAATTATTTGTTTTAGTTGTCTCCATTCAAGACTATGAAATTGACCTATTCAAATATGCTTTTAATTTGGACTTGAAGCTAAGTTTCAAAAACTGTAGCTTGAGGGTTACCTTGTCAGAAAATAAAAGCAATGTGATCATGAAAAGTATACAGGAGAAGATCATGTTACTTAAATTATCTAGTCTTTCCTTTTAGCTATATCATTTCTTTAATCAATTTAAGAAAGACATAAGTTTTAAGAATTTTTGGGTAAGTAAGAGTGTTATTTAGCTAACCACAGCAAAAATATATCCACAGTATCTTCTTTGCTATAAAATTAGAAGGTAGCTATTGCATCTGAGTAAGTGATGATGTCTTGTTTTCATTTAACTCTGCTATTGATATTGATTGCAATGTTAACTGTTTGCATTACTAAAAAAAGTCTTCTAGCCCTGGGTGAGGTTATTGCTTGATTGTGTGACTGTCAGTGCTGTACTAATCACTATCCAATGATCTTCTTTATGAAATTTGTCTAATTTTCAGATTTTCTGCAGAATTGAGCATTATTGGTATAATTTATTAATGTGAAAGCATAGGAAAACTAATTTTGTCCAGATTCACAGTACCTAAATTCTTGCTGTTGGTAGCAGGGAATAGCAGGAAAAAAACAGTTCAATGTCTTTTTACGACTACTTATATTGCGTCTTATCTCACAAGTTAGAAATGAAAGCAAAGCATTTCTGTAGCCTCACTCTTTATATAAAATCTTTAATATTTTTTTGTCTGCATGTATGTGTATGCATATTATATACATTTATATCAGTATATAAATATAAGATGACAGATTTCCTTGGAGTACATTAAGCTTATAACATTTCACATTCTCATTACAATTACTGTCAAAACAATAGGCTCACATTTCTGTTATGTTCTCATTACAACCTTCAGTGAGATATTGGAATTTTAAAGCCCATATATTCAAAGAATTAAGGAATATACTATATAACTGTGACCTTTTCAGTATTCTGTAAATGGATTGCTGAAAATTTTACTTTTCTTCCTTGTTTACTGTTCATCTTTTTTCCTCCTTGTTAATTGCGTGGGAGAGTTGAAATGGATGACCTTTCCAATCTTTTGTGTTTTGATTGGCCGAAAGATGTAGTAAACTTTTTTATTACTGCATACTTGATAATATAGAGTACTGTATGCTTAAAAACATAGTTATATTACACACTTTTATTAAGCCATATAATACATGTAATCTTTTGCAGTTATGAAACCAAAATGATATGAGGCATGCATAGAATGGCATTTCATCTTAAAAATGTTCCTATTAGTAGTGAAATGAAGGTGATCTGTGATACACAATTTTCAGGAGGTATTCATGTGTACATTGCTGCCTAGATAACACTTTTATTTAGTAGTACTTGTAATGCTTTTTTTCTTTTTTTTTTTCTTTTATACTGAAATGAGAATGGAGAACCATCTTCAACATACTTCTCTTATTCAGGAAGGCACTATTAATATTAGAAGGGTGATATTTTATTGATCAGTATCATCCAGTATCAGTGACTTGAAAGCATTCTGTAAATGCTAACAGTTTGTTAGCCTTATATCTGTGAAAGAATTGTATTTAATCTGCTTTTTCTATCTAGTGGTGTACACGCTACGTGCTACTTAGTATGTGAAACCTCAGTTTGGATTGGTGGGATTTATATTTGTATGGGATTTTTTTTAATTTTACAGAGCTAAGAAGAGGAATGAAGGAAAGAAGTGAAGGGAAGGCTTAAAATGTCCACGCAGTCCTGAAAAGGTAGAAGAAGATGAATGCTTCAATCTAAGTGCACATGAGTTGATGGTAAAACAAACACACATCCCTGAACTACCACTTTGGTAACCTTACACGGTAACATGGTCCTTATTACAAATATAATATAACTAGTGTAAAGAAAGGCTATATGTATGACATCATTATTGGTGTATTTCACTGTCCCTCAAAAAAATTAATTAATTTCTAGCTTATGTCTGGCTTCTACTGTTAGTATATAGGTGCAAAAGCATGAAAGTGTCATTTAATTCAGAGTCATTAGTTTCAAGTAACAGTCATGAGAAGTAGAGACATTAAAAACTTGTCTTACACTTTGGATTCTTTCTTATTGACATTTTAAGTTTAATAATACATAGAATCTGGAACAGCCATGAATTGCCTTTTTACCTAATATCTGAGAATAGTCCTAGGTTTGTTGAAATCAGTGGCATACATGGCTGCTGTGTTCAGTTACTAGAAGAGAAGATATGGCAAACAAACATGCTGTCAAGTCTGGGGTTTATCAAGAGGTTTTTTATCATTGTGTTTGCCAACTGAATGTTTAGCATTTTAGGCATGATTTTTAAATTGTTTCTATGTGATTCATAACAATTCAGAAGACATTTTTTTATTTTTATTTTTTTACTAATAAACCCAAATAATGGAAAAAATGCTTGCCAGCCATACAGTATAGTCAGGGAAAAAACAAAAAACTCTAGATAACAAGCTTGCTTCTCACAACCTGTTCTCTCTTCACCTGCAGTGAGATACAGCCTTGCTGTCAGTGACTATGCTTATATCATTCCTGGAGCTGCCATCAAAGTAACTGCAGTGTGAAATGCCTCATGATCTTTCTGCCACCTCCCCATATAGCCTAAGCTTGAAGGCTGTTTCAGATAAACTTTATGCATACTCAGGGCAGCACCTGCAGCCTTTGTGCGTGCAAAGACAATAAATCGGGTATTTAGAATAGGCAGCAGTTCTGGGAATCCATCAGGATGAGAGATTGTATAATCTTTCCCATTGCCAGTGGTGAAAATTGTATCTGAACTTTTGAAAGTCATCCTCTAGTCAAACTCTAGCAGTTTCTTTTGTTAGAACTCTGATACACTTATTTCCAAGCATCATTTAGGATATATATATGTATATACTAGAAAAATTAAACAGATTCCATATTTTAATACTGATTTTAAAAGACTATAATTTCATGCATCTTCTTTGTGATTTTTTTGAGGGCTTAATTGCTATGTCATTGTGGTGCTTATCAGAAAGCATTGAAAAGCCTTAATTGCTTTGCACTTTGGTTAGTTATGAATGCATGCAAAATTTAACTATTTCCCCAGAAGCAAATAAATTCCACATTTATTATGTTACATAAAAGTTATAGAATGCTGTAGAATAATTAAGCTAAAGACTGTCTTACTTGGGATTTAGCTCATCTAAACGGTGCATAAAATTAATCTCAGAATATTATTTCACATTAAACTACTACATGAAAAAGAAACTTTAGGACCTTCTCAGAAGGTTTTGTTATAAGAAATGCATCTTACAGCAGTAAACTACAGGTATATTATGTAAAGAATCAGAAGTTTTGTATGGTCTTAATTTCTCAATTAAGCTAATCCAATAAAACCATCAGGGAAAACAAAAATTAATTAAAAGTATAAAAGAAGACGGAATTTAAAAGCAATAAAGGAAGAAAATAAGAGGAGAGACTGATGGAAATACTAAGCAATTTGAATAGAAAGTTGGAAAAATGGAGAGATGCAGGTAATAAGAAAGGCAAGAGGAAAAGTCAAAGGGAATCAACAAGTTCTCAAAGCTAGCCTTGATATATTTACAAGCAAGTTTTGCTATTGCAAACATATTTAATATCTATTGCTGGTTAAAGTCAATTTGAGTTCTTTTTGATCCATGTTAGTATTGTAACATTGACTGTCAGAGGATCAAATACTGCCTTCTTTTCTCAGGAGGACTGAGAAAGAGTGTGATTTCCCCAAGAAATAGAGGGAGGTTCTATATGCAAGAAATAGATTTGTATTCTAAGGTTTTCTAAAGACACTTTTATGTATGTGATACTGGGGACACTTTTTAGTGGAACTGCAGTTTTCAGTCTAAAATACAGCTCGGGATTATAAAGTAGTTTGGGAGACTATGAAGGAAAAGAAAGGGAAAAAGAAAACAACGCACAACTGGCCTTTCTGATGGTATTCAACAGTTGGAAAACAGTTTCTAACCTAAAGCAGAAACTCTTCTCTCGATTACCAGAAGGAATGAGTTTAGCAATCCATGAAACAGCATCCTGTAAATTGCAAATGTGCATAGACACAAACCTTCCGTCCAACACATTCTTAGTCATTGTAATGCCAAGGTAAGTCAATCAAATTATGATTGCCTCTAACTGACTTGGCACTCCCATAATCTGTTATATTCTTCATCTGAAGCTGGAATGCAAATCTCATTCTTGCCTTTGAAAATGCTAAAGAGAGAATTTGCTACTAGGTCTAATGGAAGAAAGATTGTCAGATAATGTAAAACAGCAAAAAAATAAATTACTTCAGAAAAAAAGATTAATAAAAAAACCCCAAAACTCTGCAGGACTTGCCATTGTATAGAGGAGGATGAAACTCTACCAAGTTTCAAAAACTGACAATGGAAGATTTGATAAACTACTTAAAGCAAAGGAATACATACTATATGGAATTCCGTGGTCATAAGAGAAAGCATTTGCCATCTATTCTTGGCCAAGCATCCTCCTCTTTGTTTATCTGAGTGTTGCACTTGCTGTGATGCAAGTGTCATCAATAGGGACTGCTCTTTCTGACTGTGAAACCCTCCTTTTAGTTTCTTCATACATTCACTTTGTCCATGCAGGTAATAGGGTGAGTTTGAACAAATTTGGCGTGATGGGTCTTTTTTAAAGACAGGAAAAAAAAAAAAAAAAAGCCAACCCAAAACCAGAAAGGAAAAGCTGCAGGTGCTGCACTGTGTCAGGAAACATTGCATTAAGATCTCCTGAAGCAAGTTCAGCTAGAGTAGGTTGCACAGGGTCGTGTCCAGATGGGGTTTGCATTTGCTACTTCTGCCTTCTGTTCGAGTTTTTCTGGAAGCTCCTTGCTCATTCATACAGTTCTTGTGCCCCATTTGTGTGATTTCTTACTCGTAGAGATGAACTGAGCTTGAACTTAGAGGAAATGGTGCTTGTACATTAACTAGCTCTCTTGCATCCCCACTACCTTCTAGAACCCTAACCCATGAGATCCCTTCAAGTAGGTCCTTGAAGATGCCAACTTAAGCTCTCCTGAGGTCCCGGGCTGCAATCTTGATTAAAGTTCTCCTTCCTCCATGCAGTATCCTGAACACTACCATCTCATGGTCACTTCATCCATGGCTACCCCCAGTCTTCACATCCTCAACCAGTCCTTCTTTGTTAGTTCAAAGTCCAGTAGCACACCACTCCTCATGGTCTTCTGCACCCACTCTGACAAAAAGTTATCATCAGTGTTTTGCAGGATTCTCCTTGACTATATGTGCCTAGTTGTGTTGTCTTTCCAGCAAGATATCAAGTGTGCTTGGAGTCTCCCATGAGAACCAGGGCTTGTGATCATGAGTTTAATTCCAGTTGTCCATAGAAGGCTTCATCACCTTCCTCTTTTTGATTCAGTGGCCTCTAGTAAATATGCACAGCACTGTCACCTATATTAGCTTGCCCCTGAATTTTTACCCATAAACTCTCAACTCATTCTTCATCCACCCATAGGCAGAACTCAGTATATTACAGTTGCTCCTTCACATGAAAAGCAGCTTTACTACCTCACCTTGCTGGCCTGTCTGTCCAAAAATGTGTGAATCATGCAGATTCATGACAGCATTCCAGTCATAGAATCATAGTATCATAGAATAGTTAGGGTTAGAAAGGACCTTAAAATCATCTAGCTCCAACTGCCTGCTGTGGGCAGGGACGCCTCACCCTAGACCATGTCACCCAAGGCTCTGTCCAACCTGGCCTTGAACACTGTCAAGGAAGGAGCCTGCACCACTTCTTTGGGCAACATATTCCATTGCCTCACCACCCTCACAGTAAGGAACTTCTTCCTTATGTCTAACCTGAACTTCCCCTGTTTTAGTGTAAACCCACTGCCCCTTGTCCTACTGCTGCAGTCGTTGATGAAGAGTCCATCTCCAGCATCGTTGTAGGCCCCCCTCATATACTGGAAGGCTGCTCTGAGGATTTCATGCAGCTTCTTTACTCTGGGCTGAACAGCTCCAACTTTCTATGGCTGTCTTCGTATGGCTATTCCACCATGTTTCTGCAATGAGATCATGGCTCTGCGACTGTACACAGATCTCTATTTCTTCCTATTTGTTTCCCATGCTGTTTGCATTTCAGAGAGGTAATTGAGCACGTAGGTTTCCCAGAAGGGATTCAAAAGGATCGACCATAGCCATACATGCCCTTGAGGTGGCTGACCATCAGGTTCTCATCTTGGGAGGCAGGTAAGGAACATTTGGTGCTACTCTGGTTGGCCTGGTTTATTGCCCAGTTGGATGCAATGGTGTGTGCATTGCCACTTTGAAACCAGCCCCAAAGGTCCTTCAGTTTAAAGCCTGCCTCACCAAGTTGGCCAGCTCAAAGCTGAAGATTTAGTTAATGAATGCTCCAAAAGAAACCGTACAATTATCTATTGCAATATCACTATACCAGCAGTAAGGGAACCCCTGCTTTCTCAGCTGGATGTTAGTAACTACTATTTTGCTGTCTAATGAGATTCTTTCCTTCTCATTCAAATGTTGATGTCTGAAGTAAATGTCCATATTGCTAGCATGTGCTGTGTTTAAGTAGAACAGAACATCTGGCTGCCCACCAATTAGTGTAATACAGGAAAGCTGGCCTTTCCAGGGGGAAACTGTTGAGTTTATGGTGAACAACAAAATCTCTATGAGATACAAGCATTAAATAGATGTTGGTATATCATTATCTTCAAAATGCAAAGAAATCAAGGTTGTCCTCTGCAATATTCCTGTAGGCCTCAGTGGGACAATAGCTTATTTCAATGTGTTGGGTTTTTTTGTTTTTTTTTTTTTTTAACTTGTAGTAATGTTAAACTTGCATTTTCTAGGAAATTCAAAGTAAAAATATTTTCATCCAAGAAATTGGGTTATATATACAAGCAAAAGAAAATTCTGAAAAACACACAATAAAAATAATATTTTGCTGGAATATAATTAAGTTTGAGAAGACTTTTTTCTTATGGGGCAGATGTAACCATCTTTAAACAACTTGGAATACATTTGAGGAAAGTTGGCCTAGAATTCATGTAAGTACTGCAATTCTTTCGAAATTACTGTAGTTGTTTTAGTATCTATTCTTGCTCTTTCCTTCTTCCAGGCTTCTGGAACTCTGTATATGGTAATGAACTTTGCCTATTCTTTTATCTAGTTTTTCCCTTTTAATACAAATATCTTAAATGGAAATAGTTGGAAGACTACCAGTAAATCTGTGGAAGTTATCCTTAGTTACAACAAGTACAGGTGTGTGTGCGATTTTTAGCTCTGAGGGTTTTCAACAGTTGTGGGTATTGCTCAATCTCAGTATTTGGGAAAAAGTAACAATTCTATGCAACCACTTTATCAGCACAAAACAAATAATAACCCCCTTACAAATCCTGAAATCACTTGTTTCAGCAATGCCAGGATCATCTCATATGTTACGATCACCTCATATGCTAGCTTCTGTCCAGTTTGAGAAGCCAGTGATGGAAACCTTCAGTTTGATCTAAAGGTGAAGGGTTCTTCTCTATGAAAGCTTTATCTTCATGCCTGAGGAATTGATATTAGATGAAGCTTGCCAATGAATGTTTCCGAGCACTTCAGGACACAGAAGTTCAGTGTACTGAAAGTTTTCTTTTCAGAGAAATTGCCTGATTCTCAAAATGCTGTTGTAAATATCAGTTTACATAAGCACACTAATGATCAAATATTAGATTACACTTTTCTGATATTTTCTCAGCTTTAATTTTTATTTCATTGAAACTATTAGTAGTACTGTAACCTTTAGAAGAATGGCTGTTGTAAGGTCAGGTGCTGTTTATACAAAAGTACATATTTGTCCAGTAAGTTAATATTTTTAAGACATTGTAATATCAGCCATACCATATATATTTTCTCAGAAATGGTGCTGGGGTAGGGCTGTAAGGTTTTAAAAAATATTGCAAAGAATAAATACAAATACTTATTTTAATGATGTAATTTGCACCATCATAATGTTCTTGATACACTGCCCTGGGTTCAGCAGCAGCAGTCATATTTTTCCTTGGTAGCTGGAGCAGCGCTGATAACACCAGCGTTTTCAGTTACTGCTTGACAATGTTTTGGTCTGACCAAGGACTTTCTGAGTCTCATGCTAAGCCGGGGAGGAGGGGAAGCTGGGAGGAAGCAGAGACAGGGCACCTGACACAAACTGACCAAAGAGCTATTCCATGTCACAGCACGTCATGCCCGGGATGTAAAATACTGGGGGCAGGAACCCGGAAGTCTCTCTCCCTCTCTCGGCTCGGGCGGTCGGGTGGTGAGCGGTTGTATCCTCTTCCTTTGTATTTGCCTTGTCATCATTATTATTATAGGTGGTAGCAGTAGGGATTTGTATTATACCTCAGTTACCGGACTGTTCTTATCTCAACCCGTGGGAGTTACATTCTTTCGATTCTTCTTCTTCCCATTCCCACCCCTCCCCCACCCCCCATCGGAGTGGGGGGGAAAGAGAGAGGGAGAAGTGAGATATACAGCTTAAGCCACGACAGTTCTTTTTGGCAGCCAACGTGGGGCACAAAGGGTTGAGATAACAGCAAGGATTAATAGCCACTCGTCACAATGCTGATTTATTGGCTTTCAAAGATGTTGCTCTGGTTCTCACAGGTTCAGCGTATGATACGTTACTTATAGCTGACACTTTTTATCTTAACATTTTTCAGATCTGAGTTTTGGGTTAAGGTTCTTGTTACATTATCCTGTATTGCACGGATTTTTAATACAATAGACTCAGTGATCATAAAACTGACCCGGTTTGTGTTTCCAGTGTGGCCACCAACTCTATACTTTGGGAGGTATATAATGGAAGTTCTTAGCAATTACACGTCTCTTTTCACCTCCTCGGGTGGTCAGCCTGTGAAGGAGACATTCTTTTGTGCTCCCAGCCCCCCCACCAGACCGTTTACAACAGTATTTGAGAATTCTGAAGGTTCTGAGTGGCCTTTAGATACCCTTGAGATCTGCCTGCTAGTTCTGACGGGAATTGCCATGTTGGCACGCATACTGAATATGTTTTACTCACAGATATTCTGTCTGGTCCCGAGAGTTATGCAGAGTTGGGTTTGGGCATTGTCTAGGGTTAAAGGACGATATAGGTGGTCCAAGAGATTTTCTCTGAGGCTGGATAGTCATGAGTGGCAGGGTGTGTGGGATAGTATGGGCAAGTATCGAGGCCAGTGGGCCCCTCCAGTGCTTTGGAACTTCACCAATGAACAAATACAAAACCCAGAAAAATTAGTAAAACATTTAAAGGAGGTGTGTAGTCACTCTGGTCACACCAGAGATGGACAAATCATGGCAACGTGCTGGGGTTTGGCTTATGCTTACAGAGCCTTGTTTAACACTGTCCAGCATCTTCAGAAGGAAAAAAACATCTCTGGATCTGAGGGTGGCGTAATGGACAGCACAGCTAATCCAGCTCCAAGTACAGCAACTACATTACCACCAGCGACAAGTACAGTCATGACTCAAACCACAGTGACAAGTACAGCGGCTACCCAAACCACAGTAATAATCACTGCAGCTAAACCAGAGGACCAACTCATACCAATATCGGTTGCCCCTGCACGCAAGAGAAAAAGGCAAAAAGAAGCAAGAAAGATGAAGCAAGACAAAGAAACAACATACTCAACACCTGGGACAGCATCTGACCAGGAGTCATCATCACATGATGAAGAAGAAGAAGAAAAGGAAGAGGTGACTTCCCGATCTCGGACCTCAACCGAGCTACAGAATATGCGAAAAGACTTTACCCATCAGCCAGCGGAGCACATCATCACCTGGCTGCTCCGATGCTGGGACAATGGGGCCGATGGTCATGAACTAGAAGGTAGTGAAGCCAAGCAGCTGGGATCACTTGCCAGGGAAGGGGGAATTGACAAAGCAATTGCAAGAGAGAAAAAGTCCCTCAGCCTTTGGAAGCGGCTCTTGGCGGCTGTGAAAGATAGGTTTCCATACAAGGATGATGTTACGAGTCGTTTGGCCAAGTGGACTACTCTAGAGAAAGGCATCCAGTCTCTGAGGGAATCAGCCATTGTAAAGATGATCTATGCTATCAAGCTGAATAATGGGAATATACACATAGATCCAGATGAAGTCGAATGTACACGACCCATGTGGCAAAAATTTACACGGAATGCACCCCAATCATATGCCCATTCACTGGCAACAGTAACCTGGAGTGACACAATACCACCAAAAGTGGATGAAATGATTTATAAACTCCGAGAGTCTGAAGATAATCTCACCCATTCAATCATCTCAGCTGTGGAAAAACTGTCCCAGGACCTGCAACAATTGAGAGACAATCTATCCAGCTCCTCACGTGTACCAACACATGTCTCAGCCTTTAACAGATGGCATCCTACTGTTTGAGAGAGAAGATATAGAAGTTATACACCACGGGCCACCCTATGGTTTTACCTGCAGGATCACAGAGAAGATATGATGAAGTGGGATGGAAAGCCTACTTCAGTTTTGGAGGAGTGGGTGCGAGAACTGAAGGGGAGAGCAAAGGTCAAGTCTGATCACCC
Organism: Myiopsitta monachus; assembly: GCA_017639245.1. Lineage (NCBI taxonomy): Eukaryota > Metazoa > Chordata > Aves > Psittaciformes > Psittacidae > Myiopsitta > Myiopsitta monachus. The sequence goes on along the minus strand of CM029941.1, from coordinate 94,887,044 downwards.
CATGAAGGCTGCGGCTTCAGCCTCTGGTGAGCAGGTTCCCAGATGGAGTGGAAGAGCAGATTTTACTTCAGCTCCTATGATAAAGAGAATAATCCATCTCTACAAGCGGTGAGTGACCAATGTGATGACTACTAGAGGGGCCCCGCCTCCAGCCAGGTGGAGGTAGGGGACAATCGGATTTACTGGACTTTATGGATCAGATGGCCTGGCACATCAGTCCCACAGAAGTATAAGGCTCTAGTAGATACCGGTGCACAGTGTACTCTGATGCCATCAAGCTGTCAAGGGGTGGAACTTATTTCTATTTCTGGAGTGACAGGAGGATCCCAAGAGTTGACTGTACTGGAGGCTGAAATCAACCTGATTGGGAGGAAATGGCAAAAACACCCCATTGTGACTGGTCCAGAGGCTCCATGCATCCTTGGCACAGATTACCTCAGGAGAGGGTACTTCAAAGACCCAAAAGGGTACTGATGGGCTTTTGGTATTGCTGCTTTGGAGACAGAGGAAGTGGAGCAGCTGTCCACCTTGCCTGGTCTCTCAGAGGATCCTTCTGCTGTGGCGTTGCTGAAGGTCAAAGAACAACAAGTGCCAATCGCGACCGCAACAGTGCACCGGCGGCAATATCGCACCAACCGAGACTCCCTGATTCCCATCCATAAGCTGATCCGTAGATTGGAGAGTCAAGGAGTGATCAGTAGGACACACTCACCCTTTAATAACCCCATATAGCCAGTGCAAAAGTCTAATGGAGAGTGGAGACTAACAGTAGACTATCGTGGTCTGAATGAAGTTACCCCATCCTTGAGTGCCGCTGTACCGGACATGCTAGAGCTTCAGTATGAACTGGAGTCAAAGGCAGCCAAGTGGTATGCCACAATTGACATTGCCAATGCTTTTCTCTCAATTCCTCTGGCAGCAGAGTGCAGGCCACAGTTTGCTTTTACTTGGAGGGGTGTCCAGTACACTTGGAACCGACTGCCCCAGGGGTGGAAACACAGCCCTACCATCTGCCATGGACTGATCCAGACTGCACTGGAACAGGGGCAAGCTCCAGAACACCTGCAATACATTGATGGCATCATTGTGTGGGGTGATACAGCAGAAGAAGTCTTTGAGAAAGGGAGGAAAATAATCGAAATCCTGCTGACAGCCAGTTTTGCCATAAAACAGAGTAAGGTCAAGGGACCTGCACAGGAGATTCAATATTTGGGAATAAAATGGCAAGATGGACACCGCCAGATCCCCACAGATGTGATCAACAAGATAACAGCAATGTTGCCACCAACTAATAAGAAAGAAACACAAGCTTTCTTGGGTGCTGTGGGGTTCTGGAGGTGCACATCCCGAATTACAGCTTGATTGTAAGCCCTCTCTATTATGTGACCTGGAAGAAAAATTATTTTAAATGGAGCCCTGAGCAACAACAAGCCTTTGAGCAAATTAATCATGAGATAGTTCATGCAGTAGCCCTCGGACCACTCCGGACTGGGCCAGATGTTAAAAATGTACTGTCCACCGCAGCTGGGGAGAGCGGTCCTACCTGGAGCCTCTGGCAGAAAGCTCCAGGTGAGACTCAGGATCGACCACTCGGCTTTTGGAGTCGGGGATACATAGGATCTGAGGCCAGCTACACCCCAACCGAAAAAGAGATATTGGCAGCCTATGAAGGGGTTGGAGCTGCTTGGTAAGTGATTGGCACTGAAGCACAGCTCCTCCTGGCACCCCGGTTGCCCGTGCTGGGCTGGATGTTCAAAGGCAGGGTCTCCTCTACACATCACGCAACTGAGGCTACATGGAGTAAGTGGCCGCATTAATTACACAACGAGCTCGAATAGGAAATCCCAGTCGCCCCACACCACTGCCCGAAACACTATGCTGTGTCTTCAGAAACAGATTTTGTTTTGACACAGCACCCCAGAGAGAATTGAGTCAGACAATGGGACTCATTTCTGGGACAGCCTGATAGATACTTGGGCCAAAGAGCATGGCATTGAATGGGTATATCACATCCCCTACCATGCACCAGCCTCTGGGAAAATCAAACAGTACAATGGGTTATTTAAAACTACACTGAGAGCAATGGCTGGTGGGACTTTCAAGCATTGGGATACACATTTATCAAAGGCCACCTGGTTGGTCAACACCAGAGGATCTGCCAACAGGGCTGGTCCAGCCCAATCAGAACTACTACATACTGTGGAGGGGGACAACGTTCCTGTGGTGCACATAAAGAATTTGCTGGGGAAGACAGTCTGGGTTATTCCTGCTTCAGGTAACGGCAAACCCACTCGTGGGATTGCTTTTGCTCAGGGACCCGGATATACTTGGTGGGTAATGCGGGAGGACTGGGAATTCCAATGTGTACCTGAAGGACATTTGATTTTAGGAGAAAACAGCCAATGAACTCAATTGCATGCTGTTTCCTGCTATGTAATATTTTTATAGCCCACCAGCTAGATGTCTTCAAGTCATCCTCGAGTGACCCTCAGACCATCATCCCAACAAAGAACAAACTTTGATGAAACCAGACGAGTTCTGCAGTAAAGGAACAATCAGCATCAACAGGCAACGATCCAACACTGCACACAGCCTCCCCTGCTCTGAAAGACTGTTACAAAAGGTGGAGCCTGACATCACGGACTGGATGGACTTCAGCAGGTTTATAGGGATTGGTCCATGCACTAGGGGATGATATCTCTCCCTCTGTGTGTGTGTGTGGATGTATATATATGTATGTGATGGTATATTAAAAATGTGGGATCTGAGTATGATGTGAATGGTATGGAATGAGGGGTGGATGCTGTCCTGGGTTCAGCAGCAGTAGTCATTTTTTCCTTGGTAACTGGAGCAGAGCTGATAACACCAGCGTTTTCAGTTACTGCTTGGTAATGTTTTGGTCTGACCAAGGACTTTCTGAGTCTCATGCTAAGCCGGGGAGGAGGGGAAGCTGGGAGGAAGCAGAGACAGGACACCTGACTCAAACTGGCCAAGGAGCTATTCCATGCCACAGAATGTCATGCCCAGGATGTAAAAAACTTGGGGCAGGAACCCGGAAGTCTCTCTCTCTCTCTCGGCTCGGGCGGTCGGGTGGTGAGCTGTTGTATCCTCTTCCTTTGTATTTGCCTTGTCATTATTATTATTGCTGGTAGCAGTAGTGATCTGTATTATACCTCGTTTACTGGACTGTTCTTATCTCAACCCGTTGGAGTTACATTCTTTCGATTCTTCTTCTTCCCATTCCCACCCCTCCCCCCCTCCACCCCCCATCGGAGTGGGGAGGAAAGAGAGAGGGAGAAGTGAGATTTACAGCTTAATCCGTGACAACCCTTTAAACATTAATTTAAGCAAAGATTCAAAGCCCAGACCTCATTGTCATTAAGAATTTTGTGGAACTGGTAATTACTAATATGTGCACAGTAGAATTTTACTTTATCAAAATGTCCTTCTAAAATTAGTCTATCTGCAGTTCCTGATGTGCAAATTAAGCATCTAATTTATGTTGCTTGGTCTTTCTGGAATGCTTGATCAGTCCTATATTTTTAGGCAGCCACAGAGTGAATGTTAAATATAAAAATACAATCTCTCCTAAAATGTAGGAAAAGAAGCAATAACAGCCATATTGAAGATCAGAGGTCACCAGCCTTACCTCATTGTGAGAAGAGTGAGAATGTTTCCATTCTAAAACCAGCTTGATTTACACAATTTCCAGGAAGTCCTTGTATCTCCTGAGATCAGTGATTTTCCATTAAGATATATTCTACAATAGCCTGTTCCACCAGAAGGTTGCAAAAAACTATTGCAATGAGGTTGATTACCACATTTGGTTGCTGTTATTTGCACTAGTGATGTGCTGGAGGAGGATAACCTCCAGAACTTTCCAAATCAACTTTGGACTCAGGTGGGGATATCAGATTCTATAAAGGAAATCAAAAGCAAGTAAAGCTTCCCTATCTTACGGCTTCATTACCAAGCTGTAGCTCCTAACTAGACAGAAAGGTTAGACTTATGCACAAAAGAAGGGAAAGAAACAAACAGAACCACAATTGAGTATGGCCAAAATTATCATTTTCCTCAGTTTTGTGGCTGCTAACTTGTTTCTCAAACCTCTTCTTTAATGAGGGCAATGGAACCTGTGTTCTGAATACAGGTACACTTTTCTCTTCAGCTGTACTCTGCAGTAGAATGGAATTTACATAAACCCCAAGCTAGAGTAACTGTTTTCACAGGGAAAAGTTTGTTTGGAGTTAAACTAAATAAATACTACTTTTAACTGAAAGGTAAGAAGACTTTGCTGTCCTTTGAGGTGTAATATCAAGTCTAAATTAAAAGTAAACAACAATATTGTGCATTATTTTTCACAATACCATATCACTTCTCACAAGCCACTGGCAAATGCCATTTTTACATGTTTTACAATTGCAGAAGATAATGACATGCTTAGCTTTTCAAACCTGATAAAATAACTAGCTATAATAATTTCTCTAGAGCACTTATTATGTTGGGCATTTCATGACTGCCTTCAGAATTCTTGACATTTTATGACCTTATAGAGATTGAAATGCTCTACATTCAGCTTTTTACTCTGTTGAATTGAAAGTAGATTAGAGATAAAAATTTACCAAACAATTTCTAGGGAATATTTTTTATTATCATTAGCACTGAACTTGCACTTGGATAGAATTAAGAGGAAATAAAAATCTGCAAATTTAAATCCTTAAAGACTGTGCTATCAGACAGGTATTTCTTCTAGATTACTCTTTGCTTCCTGTTTTCTTTTTCTTTATGTCACAACTTCCACTGTAGTTTTATCTTTCTTTTTCCTAGGATACGATTTTTTACAATGCATATTGTAATCAACGTACCTATCCAAAATTCATGAAAGCTATCTGGAACCAGTAGTTCTACCTGAAAACAATTAAGAGAAGCTGGCACAGAAGAAAATTAGCACTGTGTCCTTTTCAAAATCTGTTCATTTATTCAGAAGTCTAAACAAAAATTGTTGGGTCCTCAGCTCTTCTGTGAAGCTTGGCTCTTTCCCAACTCTTGCCATGAAACCTTCACATAAATCATTTGGGGCTGCTAATTTAGTTACATTAGAAAGTGTTTGGCAGTAATGAATCCTGGAAACAATGTATCAAACAGCAAAGGGAAAGATTCTGTAAAATCTAAAGATTAGGATTCGAGAATAACTGCCACTAAGATTATTCGCTATCTCAGTTCAATTGTTTTTTAGGCTTCCCAAATCAAGGCCTCTTTAAACAGGACTGTTTCCAGGGACTTGAAACCATGGCCTCTTGGAATTCTCAAACTTACAGCAACTATATCACAGTCTGAACTAAATGAATTCACTTATATCACTATGTCCCTTATCTTCAATGCAGATAGGAGTTTAATTAAGTGATGATTAGCCTTGTTTAATTAGACTATATTACTACTTGAGGGGGATTCCTAATTTATTCCTCAGTGGCTGCTTTATCTAGTGCTGACTATGCCTAGTGAGATATTTTTGATAGGAACAAAAGCATAGACTAAAACTGCAGCATTCCTGTACACGAGGTACAAAACCTCTCACATGCACACAAACTGCCCAAGTCAAAAAGCAGTATGAAAGATTATGTCACATTCTACAAGAGAGCAAAGATGACATCATAATACGTTGTGGATACTAATCCAGCCAAACATAGTGTCAGCCACAGGGAAAAGCTGACACACTCTACAAGAATTCATGAAGAATTCATAAAAAATTCAGTTGGAACTGTCCTAGCTATTAATAACATGGGTGGTTCAGTATGAATGATCACAGCACAAAGGTAAATAAAGTATCTTAAAAATAATTTACATTTTCAGGTCTATATGAATGTGTAGGTAAGCCAAAGATAAAACTGGATAAAAACCAGTACATAGTATAATGTACCTTGAAGCTAAAAAAGCTGCAAATATAAAACTCTTATTTGAAAATACTTTATATTGTGTGCATCCCAGATAAGGACACAAGATTTAGACAACTGGCTAAGTTATAGGCAGTACACTCAGAAGTTGTTATAACTAGACTTACTTTAAAACCAGTATTTGTCTGCAGAAAAAAAAAAATCAATTTCTTCTGTTTACTTGTTTTACTTTAGTTTCTAAATGCTTTAGTGAAAGATTTCAAGCTGACAATTCCAGAGAACTGCAGCCTCTATAGCTTCTAAGACCATCAGCAACACTTTTTAACTACACATTTCAACATACCCAAGACTCACCCAATCTGCAAGCTTCTTCCCAGCTTCATGTATCAATACATTGATCCTGTTCTGTGAAAGTCCAGTGATCCTTGATGCCCTTTCAGCTCTGTTTTCTGTGATGAAAATCTGGAACACAGACAGAATAACAGTAAGATTCTATTTGAAACCATTTTCACACTGATAGCCTCACTTTCATGTCTGACTGTGCTCTCTGCATCAGACACCTTGCCAAAACTGTTTATTTTCTCATTCTCTGATTAGGAGGACCTTTGATAGTGCTATGTTTTTATTGTGTAAGAAGAATCTTTATTTTGTTTTATATATTGTGTTAAGTAAAGCAAAGACAAATAAAAAAGAAAAAAAAAAGCAAGAATTTGAGAAGTCTTTATAACTCGCAGTAATCCGCTCTTTCCTGAACAAAATATATGAAAAGGTCTGTACTTGAGATAAATATGTCTGACATCTGTTTTGAGTGCATTATTATGCCAAAGGAATGAAAGGTGAATTACAATATTGATAGTAGTAAAAACAAACTTGACATTAGTTAAAAGCTTAAACTGAATGCCACATATCTGTAGTAGTATTAGCAAGAAGCCACAAAGATTTTGTTTCAATTATCATTATTCTTTTAACTTTCTAAGCACTGAAAGTTTCAGTATATCTAAACATATATCAGTGTTTGTAACTCAGGGGCAGAGGCAGCATAAGGCCTACAAAGACATAACGCATGCTAGAAAACATTAAAACACAGACCTCTGGATCCAAGAATAAGTAGTGAATACAGAAATATTCCTGAGCTACGGACTCAGCTAGCCAAGTGTGGATAGATGCTTTCAATCAAAGGAAAAATTGTGCCAGGTAATTCTGGACTTTTTCATACACTTTTCTGTCTACCTGCGTTTTACATGTTAATTAACTTACATGTACCTCAGATTTAGCTTCAGCAAAGCTCTTCTTTACATGCAAAAGGGCATTGTTAAAAGCAAAGGCAGAGACATTACTCACTGTAAGCAGAGCTATGTGTTTGCTATATATTCATGATATGGACCCATGTTATCTGACCTCTTCCATATCGTATTTCGAAAAAAAAAAAAAAAGAAGGAAAAAAAGAGAAGCTAAAAGCCATAAACAAGTGAGAAACCTGGCTGTGATAAGTGCAGTTTCTCAGCACTCCTTTTTGGTTTACTCTGCATGGTTTCTTTTTCTATTCTGCGTGCTATTCTTAAGGGGTTTGTCTAAGGGGTTTGTCTAAGAGTTTTGAAATTAGACTAAGGGGTTCTGCCCACTATTCTGACCTTGCACTTCAGGTACTCAGAGTCAGATAGCATCTACCTCTGAGTCCCACCTCTCGTGCTTTTTCAGAAATTCATCTCACAGAGGTTTTAAATGCCCTGCCTTGTTATTCAGAAATCTCTACCACACTGCAAATGTTCTCACTTTCAGAAAATGCCTTAGGTCCTCTAGCCTCTGAATACACACCATGTGGAGTTATTTTCTCTCTCTTGCCTAGTTAAAAAGTTATTGATTGCCACTTGCCCTTCGTAGTGATGGCCTTCCATTGCCTACATTTGCATTCTTTTTGTATTTTAGCCTCTACTTCCCACAGATAGTGCTGTTATTTGCAATGTGTGTACTGGTGTGACTGTCAACCCACTTTGCTGGACACTGCCTGAATGATTTATTTTCACACCTCCTTAACTAAATCCTTGTAGTCCAGATTTTTTCCAACCAACTGCCAGAAAATCACCATAAGTAATTTTTGCAAATTTTTGCTTATGCTATTGCTGTTTGCTGAGTACTTCCTCCTAGAGTTAACACATTTCTTTGGTTGCTGGTTTTCAGAATCAAATGCTTTTTATCAGTCACTACCTTCTGCAGGTATTATGACTTCAGCATGAATGTACAGTAATTCAAAATTTCCTTTTGCCAATACAGTTTACCAGAATTCCCCATCTGACCCTCAGCCTTCAGCCTTCCAGCCTGCTTGATTAAGGCTGTTGAGTAAAACCACACATATTTACCAGTTCCCTAACAAATGTGCTGACTCCTCATTAGTTCTCAGATGCATTTGCTAATACGAGTCATGATGTGAGCTGTACAACGCAACTCAGTACAGCAACAACAACAACAACAAAAAAAAAAAAGAAAAAAAATTAAATATATGGTGAGGAAACTGCTGATTTTTCTGCAAGTTTTTTCAAGGTTAGTGGTCTACCAGCCGAGACACTCCTCCAGGTTGCCTGTGACAAGGTTCAGGTTTATAGCACACACAAACTTAAAAAGGACAGATTACATAGTCCAGAACTACTACAGAATACCTATACAGAAACTTTGCTGCCTGAGAGATGAATAGGATGATAAAACAGGAAATCTTAGAGATGGAGACCTTGGTCCCTCCATGAACATAAGTTTTGAAATTTTCTTCTGTTCCAGCCTGAATTTGTCTACTTCTAAGATTATCTTAACCCTTTGTTAAGAACTGACCAAAGTAGCCTTTTTTCATTTAATACAAAGAGATGAGATGGTTTCAAATTTAAAGGCTTATTAATCTGTAAATTGAAGCGCTACCAATGATATCAATGCAATATTTTTTAAAGCCTAACAATATACAGTCCATATCTTACAGTTTAGCTGTCTACAGTTACGTGTGAAGCAGTTAGTGAATTAAATTCCTCAAACTAGAATTTCAATGAAATTATATTACTTTCAGCTGACGCATGAATTGATTAAATTCGCAAGCTACAGAAATGGTTTCTGACAGCTGGTAGCTATACACTGTGAAGACAAAAGCTCATTAGTAATGAACTTTAAAGCAATACAAACTGATAGCAAGAGGCCTTTTGCTAATCTGGAGAAGAGTGTCTTGAGATTTTTCTCCTTTAGAAAGCAAGAATAAGCTGCTTGAACTTTTCATATTAAAGGAGCTGCTTGCCTTTCAGGCTTTGGTAGTTTGACCAGTGTGTAACAGATTTGAATGTGTAAGTTACTTAAAAAATCCCCGAGAACACACAAACTATCATTTTGTTCATTAATAAATGTCTGGAGAAGTCAGAATATGTTTACACTTCATTTCTGTGTGATTACTGAGACATTATGGAAAGACAACTGTAAAGTATAGGTTGCACTTCACTACCAAACTACAGGGAACAGGCGCACATCAACCAAAAAAAACCCACTTTGTTGCATATAAACAAACCAAAATGCCCAGTGTCACTAGAACACTTTGATCCCAGGAGAAAATATCAAGCTAGTTGTGTACATAAAAATCGGCATTTTTGAGTCAGTCCAAGAGGGATTGAATGACTGTGCATAATGCTGGGCCAAAACTACATATGCCTCATCAATCAATTATGCTTCAAAATGCTCATGCACAACCTAGTGCACAAATCAGCATATCCAAGTCAACTAGAATTTATGTCAAGTGGAAAAAGACTAAATTTTAAAATCATTTTAAAGCAGTGTTTTGAATCATACTTTTTCGTATATGTGGTCTACAATCGAACACTATCTTGTCATTTTACTTAAACAGATAATTGGCTTTTTAGTCTGATATAATGGAAGTCAAACAGATCTTTAATTGTGGTTATTCTGATTTTTATTTTTTTTTTCAATTCTGTGTGGCTTTGTTTTTATGGAAAGAGTTTGATGAACAAAAAGGTAAACATACCATTTTTGCTGTACCTGTTAGAAATGCTGTGTCCAGCATTTACAATAATTGCCATTACCAATTTGATGGAACTTTCCCTCCAAAGTCAAAATGAATAACTTTATCTTGTTTAAGCCTAATACGCATAAATTAGGTGGTGAACGAAATTCCACAAAAATTCACTAGACAAGCAAACAATATAATGAAAACCAGGATATATGTACAAGCAAAGAAAATGACAACTAAAAAAAAAAGATAGTCAGCAAACACACTTTTTCTTCTTATTCATAATTTTAAAAATAGTATAACACTCAAATTAAGTGGTTTAGAAACTTCCAAACTTTCATTATTCCACTTAAAATTTAAAAAAACTCATGCACACACATACGTTGCTTTGTTTATTGGTTTGTTTTCTTTCTTTATTTCTCTCTGCACATCATGCAGTTTGGATAAAATATCCTGTTATACTGTTCTAAATTCAAAATATCGAGCATGAAAAATTAATTTTAACAGTTCTCTGATGCTCTACCTGTATAATGAGGGACAGCCCACACCATCCCCAGATCCTAAGACTTCCATATTTCAGGAAAGTGCAAATTCAGCATCAAATCCAGGCTCAAAATTCAAACTCATGTGAAATCTAAAAATGTTTAAAAGGTTCTTTTTTTCTCTATTTAAATGGTGATTGAAACTCATCAGAAAAAAAAATCTCAAAACAGTACATTTATGAAGGGAAAAAAGTATTTGCTTTTCAACTAGAAAAAATATTCAGCATATGGTGTAACAAAACTAGACATTTAGCTTCTGAAAGTTAAGGACACAAGATTACAATGGATAAGGACATTCTGTTTAATAGTTTCCTCAACCTGTATTTAGACATGTGATTTTTGAACATATAGCCCTAAGAGAAAGCTGACCTCAGAATTCCCTGAGGCATGCCTACAGGACTGATTGTAGATTCCTACCAAGATAGAGTACTGTTCTCTCAGGATTTGTGTTGATGGCTGTAGAGTTGGTTTTAACTCCAAGGGCTGTGTGCAGCAACATTTATTTCAGTATTATTTTAACAGTTAACCCAGAAGATGCAAAAACATACTGAGTAGAGAGAAAATAATAAGGTGGCATATAATGGAATCATAGAATCATACATAGCTAGGGTTGGAAAGGACTGTTCCAACCAACCCCTTGCTATGACAGTTGAAAGTGAGGAAAAAAAAAACCTCTGATATTTAAAACGCAGTAAACATTGTAAAATGCTCAAAATGCACATAAAATATTGCAAAAAAAAAAAAAAAAAGAAAAACAAAAACAAAAAGAAGATAAACAAAAACTATGTTCAAAAACCAGCAGTGGGATTTTTCTGCAGTTCATTTAGTATAATGGGGCAGATACGAATGCCCAGGACAGAGAAAAATGCCAAATGAAATATGATTCAGCAGCATTTCAGCCATCAGCTTCTCTTTGCATGGCAAAGCTATATGGATATGTTAAATGCAGTAAAAAAATGTTTTAAATGCATTGTAACAAAAAAAAACAGATCAGATTTTTTTTTTAAAGATTTATTCATTTATTTGTTACATGCTTCTGGCTGTGTATTACCAAATTATCCTACTTTGCAACCTAGAAATGCAGAGTTTCAAAGAGCTAACTGCACTTTTTCTGCAAATGCAGAAAAAGGAGATCTGTAGAAAAGAATAGCAAAACCATAATTGCCTGTTCACTATATAGACACAAATATTCTCTTGCCAGAATATAAGTGTGTTGCAATTTTTTAAATCATACCACTATCTTGAAAGAATGTTGTTAGAACTAGGTGTTATGGAGCTAAAACCCAAATTATTTAATATGACCTTTAAATGAACACGATTATTGCCATAGCGGCATGATGTACACTGAAGTCACAGTTAATTCACAGCTGTATTATAAAACTCCAGTACTAAGGAAGAGAGTAAAAAAAATTGTGGCCTACAGGAATGGCCATGAATATTTTGTTCTATGTTTTATCTGCTCAATACTCCTCATTCCCTCATCCAGCAGAAAAGTGAGAACAATCTCATCACATTTTTCCACCGTTTTATCAGTTCAGCTCCTGCTGTGAAGTGGAAGCATCATCTCTGCTCTTATTATGAACAAAGCATATAAACCAGGTGTGCTTCATGCCTAACTATGCCCTCAGAAATGCCACCAATATTGCTGTGTGTCCTGGGTTCAGCAAGCTAAAGAAATATTTTAATACATCCAAGCCCTTACTCTGACAGACATTCGCATCAACAGATTGTTCTGTAAGACTTCCGGTTTTGAGTCCAAGTCATAGGCACACTAAGAAAATGCTAGTGTCATAGCCTGTGTATAATTGCTAGCTGGATAACACCCACTTATAATTTGCATTCTTCTGAAAAAATGAATGGATCTTGAAAGCACAGTCTTTTAAAAAGGAAAATAATCCCTGAATGACTTTGAGGAAATTGGCCTGTGGGAGGAAAAATAACTTTCAGCTGAAGTCATCATTTTCCTGAGCCATTTTTCAAGCTTTTTATCATAAAGAAATACCACACTTTCAAAAATCAAAATAAGGAAAATTGTTCTTCTCATACTACTAAGGCTTGCTAGATATACACGATTAGAGGTTGGATATTTGTGTTTGGTTGAAATGAGACAAATTAAAAGGCAATAATAACAACGCCATTGTGCCCAGACCTTGCCATTCTCTTCAAATTGAAGTGAAAGGTCAGTGATGAAAGATGTCTGAAAAATTCATGAAGTAACTGGAAAGTGTCCTTGTAGTGAGACCCTTGAGAAGTCATGAAGCAGGGAAAGTGAATTAAACTCACAAGTCCTTTCTTTAGACTGACTCTTATTTGATTTCTCAAGGCTTCAAATTAGACCAAGGTCATATAGATCAGAAATTGCACTGGTGATACAAAAAATCTTTCACAGTATATAAAAATATAAACTTCAATCAAACAAGAGGCACTGCTCAGGGAAATTTAAGAAACAAATAAAAATAACTAGGCTGCTTTAATTGAATCTTACAGTATGATAGGGGTGTGCCTCTATAGTAACTATTTAGACCAGGCCATCTTTCCCCATGTTGTTTCAGACCAAATAATAATAGTTAAAAAATTACTGAAACTGTATAATACTGGTGGCCTCTTGAATTCTGTCACCACATCCCACCTGAGATTAGAACGCTATAAAATGTCCCATGTAGTGGTTAATAATGAGATGTTAGGCATTCATGCTTGAAATTGTGGGTGATTTTTGATTAAACATCTTGCAGAGGAAATAAGGTACGGCATTTTCATAGTGAGTTTGTAGCGTAATATGAGACTGCATAAAACCTAAACTTGTTAGAGGTGATACATATTACTAACAGGAAGTGACAGGGGAAAACCAGTTCAGCTAAACTGAGACTTAACTGAATGCTGTTAAAAATTGATGAAGGGTACTCCATCGAGAAAAGTGCGCTAAGACTATTGTAGAATGCTTAGTTTATTTTAAGTTTCCATGTTCAGATTTGGTCTAGAAACAGATTATTTGTTTGTTTGTTTGTTTGTTTTTGTTTTGTTTTGTTTATTTGTTTCTGGAGTTACTAAAAGAAGCACGTTTAAAGACACAGGAATTTTAAAAGATGCTATATATGAGCAGCAGTCCTGAGAATCTTTCTGTTGGTAGAGTCAGTTCTGCAGATTTAGGGACATATTTTTTCTTCCACAAGTATTTTAAGAGGACAAAAGGGTTTATGATTAAAGAACCAAATACCACATGCTTTCCAGTCTCACTTCCTATCATTTTTCACAATTTCTGAATGACCCAAACAAATCAGTTGCATTTGTTGAGAAAAAAAAAAAAAAAGCAAACAAAAAAATTTCTTCTACATTCTCTCTACCCTGTTCAGAAAAAAAATTTCATCTCTGATCACCTCTTTTTGCACATGAAATATTAATAACAGAATCTGTAGGTATCACAGTAGTACAGCCAATAACAGCCATATCCCCTGAGATAACCCAATATTCATATCATGGAGGAGAACATTGTGTTTTGGTCTGAAAACAACAAGTAAAATTCAGTATTTAAGAACAGTAGAGAGTAACCAAGAGGCTGGAATAATTTTCTGTGGCTATTCAGCTCACAGATCACGGAGGATCAACAGAAGATATTAAAGAAAATATCCTCCTTCCAATTTTTGGCCAAGAACATTATTCCTTCTACTTGAATAAAGATTAACAGATAAACAGAGCAGATAAAGTAATGAAATGCACCTTTCAGTATTGCACAGTCAAAGCACTTACAATCCAAGCAACAAAGCACAAAATATCATGAAAATGGTTAAACAAAAAAAATAAATTGAACTCTGGTTTTAGAGTCCTGAGGTGCGGAATGCCTTTTGTTGTTGTTGTTTTTTGGTTTTTGCTTTTTTTATTTTCCTGCAGACATAAGAATAGGAGCATACTCTCTCTCTAAAAGGTCAAAGGAAGAGAAAAAAAAAAGGAAAAAATAAAAACTACTACAAAATAAATACTACAACCCAAGATTCTTGACTTTCACAAGAATTCAAGATGAAGGACTATGAAGAAAAGAAGAAAAACCCCACAATCTTATCAAGATTAGCAATACCATTCATTCTAATTAGGGGGAGTGAAAATATCCTTTGCTCCAGTAGGGCACTAGTATACATAGAATCATAGAAAAAGAGAATAGTTAAGGCTGGAAAGGACCTCAACATCATCTAGCTTCAACCTCCCTGCCATGGGAAGGGACATCTCACACTAAACCATGTCACCTGAGGCTCTGTCCAGCTCAGCCTTAAGCATCACCAGGGATGGAGCATTCACAGATTCCATGGGCAACCCATTCCAGTGCCTCAGCACCCTCACAATAAAGAACTTTCCTTATAGCCAATCTAAGCTTCCCTTGTTAAAATTAGAACCCCTTTACCCCTTGTCCTATCACTACAGTCCCTCATGAAGAGTCTCTCCTCAGCATCCCTATAGCCCCCCTTCAAATACTGGAAGGCTGCTATGAGGTCTCCATGCAGCCTTCTCTTCTCCAGGCTGAACAGCCCTACCTTTCTCAGCCTAGCTTCATAAGGGAGGTGCTCTAGTCCTCTGATCATCCTCGTGGCCCTCCTCTGGACTTGCCACAACAGTTCCATGTCCTTTTTATGTTGAGGACACCAGAACTGCACACAATACCCCAACTGAAGTCTCATGAGAGCAGAGTAGAGGGGCAGGATCACCTCCCTTGACCTTGAGTCATGCTCCTTTTCATACAGCCCAGGAGACGGTTGGCTTTCTGGGCTGTGAGCACACACTGAAGCCAACTCATGTTCACTTTCTCATCAACCAACACCCACAAGTCCTTCTCTGCAGAGCTGCTCTGAATCTCTTCTCTGCCCAACCTGGAGCTGTGCTTGCGATTGCTCTGACCCAGCTGTAGGACCTTGCACTTGGCATGGTTAAACTTCATCAGGTTGGCATCAGTCCACCTCACAAGCGTGTCTAGGTCCCCCTGCATGGCATCCCTTCCCTCCAGCATATCAACCAAGCCACACAGCTTGGTGTCATTGGCGAACTTGCTGAAGGCATACTCAATCCCACTGCCATGTCACCAACAAAAATGTTGAAGAAGATCAATGGTAGCACCTATCTGTGTGGGATCACCTTACTGGTCTCCAGCTGCACATTGAGCCATTGAGCACAACTGTTTCCATGCAGCCATCCAGCCAGTTCTTTATTCACAGAGTGGTCCATCTATCAAACTAATGTCTCTCCAACTTAGAGACAAGGATTCATGTGGGATGGTGTCGAATGCATTGCACAAGTCCAGGTAGATGACATCAACTGCTCTACCCCTGTCCATCAATTCCACAGCCCCATCATAGAAGGCCACCAAATTGGCCAGGCAAGATTTCCCCTTAGTGAAGACATGCTGGCTGTCACCAACCACCTCGTTGCTTTTCATGTGCCTTAGCATGCCTTCCAGATAATTTGCTCCAAGATTTTGCCCAGCACAGAGGTGAGACTGACTGGTCTGTAATTCTCTGGGTCATCCATTTTCCCGTTCCTGAAAGTGGGGCTATATCTCCCTTTTTCCAGTCGTCGGGAACTTCACCTGACTGCCATGATTTTTCAAATATGATGGACAGTGGCTTAGCAACTTCATTTGCCAGCTCCTTCAGGACCCGCGGATGGATTTCATCAGGCCCCTTGGACTTCTGCATGTTCAGGTTCTTAAGGTGGTCTCAAATGACGTCCTCTCTTACAGTGGGCCCAGGGTCTTCATTCTCACAGTCCCTGCGTCTGCCTTCTAACACTCGGGTGGTGTGGTCAGAGCATTTGCCAATGAAGATTGAGGCAAAGAGACCATTGAGAACCTCAGCCTTCTCCAAATCCAGGGTATCCATTTCTCCTGATAGCTTCCAGAGGGGGTCCACGTTGTCCCTAGCCTGCCTTCTATTTGCTACATACCTACAGAATCCCTTTCTGTTATCTTTCACATCCCTAGCCAAGTTTAATTCTAAGTGGGCCTTAGCTTTCCTAACCTGGTCCTTAGCTTCCCAGACAACATCCCTGTATTCTTCCCAGGACGCCTGTCCTTGCTTCCAGCTTTTAATAAACCTCTTTTTTCCCTAGAGGTTTCCTCAACAGCTCCTTATCCATCCAAGGAGGTCTTCTGGCCCTCCTGCAGCACTTCCTTCTAATTGGGATGCAATACCCCTGAGCTTGTAGCAGGTGATCCTTGAATATCAACCAGCAGTGTTTGGCTCCCCTGCCCTCTAGGGCTATATCCCATGGAACTTTACTGAGGAGGTTCCTGAAGAGACCAAAGTCTGCTCTCTTGAAGTCCAGGGCAGTGAGCTCAACCATCTCATGATCGTTACAACCAAGGCTGCCCTGGAGCATCACTTTTCCAACCAGCCCTTCCCTGTTGGTGAGGACGAGGTCAAGCATGGCACCTCTCCTTGTAGGCTCCTCTATTACTTGCAGAAGGAAGCTGCCCTCCACACAATCGAGGAACCTCCTGGATTGCTTGTGACAGGCTGTACCGTCCCTCCAGCAGATATCAGGGTGGCTGAATTCCCCCATGAGAACAAGAGCTAGTGAGAGTGAGGCTGTTCCTATCTGTTTATAAAGTGCTTCATCCACTGAGTCCTCTTGGTCAGGCGGTTTGTAATAGATCCCCACAATAATGCCTGCCATCTCTATTCTCCCTTTAACCCTGACCCACAAACTCTTTGTTGACTGCTCACCTGTCCCCAGACAGAGTTCCATACTCTCCAGACTATCCCAAATATTAAAAGCAACTGCCCCTCCCTGTCTGCAGGTCCTGTCTTTTCTAAAGAGCCTGTAACCTTCCATTCTAACACTCCAGGCATAGAAGCAATCCCACCATGTTTCTGTGATACCAATGATATCATATCCATGTGCATACATCTCTAATTCCTCTTGTTTGCTCCCCATACTACAGGTGTCTGTATACAGGCATCTGAGCCAAGCTCCAAATGAAGCCAGCTCCTTGTCTGGAGCAGCTGAAATATCTCTGCATTGCTCCTAGCATTTATTAAAGGTGCTGGTAACTGACTGGGTGTGCTGGGATGCTGTGATTGAGAGACGGGACATAGGTTGGTGCAAGCAACGTGTCTATTTATTAACAGTCTTCATGCACTTATATATGTTTCTTTTAACACACTGATTGGATATTTCAAAACGCGCGCTACTGATACAATGGTTTCTGATTGGCTCCTAGCTAATACAAAAAGCCTTCTGGGACTTTTCCACAACCAGTGGGTCTCCGTTGCGCAATCAGGGGATTTCCAGCCATGCGGCCTGTAAGTCTCCACCCAGCACTGCCCACTCCCCTGGCTCAGACAAACCCCTTCTGGTTTCCATAACAACCACCATGGCTCAAGGGTCTGTGGTTTCAGCACATCCCCCTTTACCATTTGAACAGTACTCGGGCTTCTGCCCTTGGGGCCTAGCCCTTCACTGGGATGGAATGACGCCCCCCTCCCCCAACACATCTAGTTTAAAGCTTTCTTGACCAGCCTGGCAAACCTTCTACCAATACCACTCTTCCCCTTCGTTATCAGACCAGCTCCACCAGCCTCCAGTAGACCTGGCCTCCCAAATCAAGCCCCATGTTCTAAATACCCAAACCCTCGATGATGGCACCGCTGTTCTAACCATTTATTAACTGGGCAAATCCTCCTAGCCTTTTTAAGTGCCTCCACTTTATCTTGGAGTATTGCTGAAAAGAATATTTGAGCTCCAGAGCCCCTAACCTCCTCTCCCAGAGTTTTGTAGTCCTTTCTAAAATTCTCTGGGCTACTGTTATCTATATCACAAGCACCCAAATGTAGCAGTAGAAGTGGGTAATAACCAGTGGGACTTACTAGACCAGGGATCCTCTCTGCATCATCCCTGATCCAAGCCCCTGGCAGGCAACACACCTCCCTTGAGATAGGGTCAGGCCAACAGACAGGTGCCTCTGTGCCTTTCAAACCTTAGATAAAGAAAAAGAATACAGAATCATGGAATGGTTCAACTCAGAAGGGACCTTAAAGATCATTAGATTCCAACCCCCCTGCCATTGGCAGGGACACCTTCTACTAGACCAGGCTGCTCAAAGCCTTATCCAAACTGGCCATCTCTCAAATACAAACAAACACAGATGTGACAGACTATAAAAAATAATTACTAGTACTTGGCAGATTAATTTTAGCTGCCTTCAGTCTGCACTTATGGTATAATTTATAGAATTGGTCTTTTATACAATTTCATGCCTGTATGGTATT